>JALMGJ010000006.1:23290000-23963333 GCA_023362775.1 Charina bottae
CTCAGCTCCCAAATAATTTCCTAAATCTGCTCCAAACAAAGCAGTTTTAAACCAATGTAATCACATCTCTGGCTGCAAGGAAATATAGGGATATTCATTTTATTTTAATATTTTAATATTTTATTTTAATATTTTAATAATAGTATTTTTTCATCCCCTTTAAAGCCAAAATATTTTTCTAATGCAACAGATAAATTAAGATCAATGAAATATCATAATAAAGCACGTTAAACAAATAAAATAGGGAAACATCTCATTTAAAAACCAGACTTGTGAACTATGTTTTAAGATCATTCAAGCATCAACAAAAATGTTTGACAACCTTCCAAAACTAAACAAGAAAAGCATTCCACAATCAGGATGTTGCCACAGAGAAGGCACTGTCCAACATTCCCACCAACCCAGCATTTCATGTATTGTAAAACATGTGCAAACTCCTATTGCCCACAGATCACTTCACTCTCTCCTTCAAAAGGGCAAAGATCCCACTTCTTAACAGGCCAGGCCTGACATTTTGAGCCAGCAAGATACGCTGAAACTCTATAATTTTATAGCTTACCAGATATTCCAGCGTCCTGCCAATATCAAGTATAGACTTAACACCTGCAGAAATTACAGCAACTGGAGTACGACTTAACTCAGTCAGATCTGCACTCACATCCAAAGCTGAAAAAGATAGGAAAATACATCAGTACAAATTCAGGAGAAACATCTAAAATATTACCCAATTTCTAAGCTTTCATGCCTCTCAGGAATCAAAAATGCTATAATGTTAAAATAAAAAAAATCAAAATGCTATAATGAAGAAACATATGAAGGTTCTTTATGTTACTAATGGTCCATCCCCCCCAGTCAGGGCTGGCTCTAGGCTAAGGCTGAGTAGGCACTGGCCTGGGGGTGCAAAATTTTAGGGGGCACCAAAATTGAAAAGGCTTCCAAAAAACACAAGTAAAAAGCAGTAATGGCACACACTGTGAGCCAATGTGCCCACTTAATGGTTAAACATAATTTTGCAGTGTAAATGGATGAAAATGTCCACGAAAAGAAAAACAAAATGTCCAGGGCTGAAAACGTAAAGCCCAAAAACTGGAAGAAAAAAATAAACAAAAGGGCGCCATTTGGAAATTCCTAACGAAATTGGAAGATGAGCCAAATCATAGGGGGCACCAGAATATGACTTTGCCTCGGGCGCCAAAATGTCTACATTAATTAATGTCTACTGTGTGTCGCGACACGTTAGTGTGTCGGCTGCAGTGTCTGGGTGTGTTGCGGCTGCTGCTGCCTCCGAGCCCTGCCAGGATTCCGTGCAGGTCCTAGTGCCTGCCTTGTGCCTTGCTGCCTCCAAACCTGCTGTGATTCCGCACAGGTCCTAGTGCCTGCCTTGTGCCCTGCTGTAAGAGTGTGTCGCGAAATGATGCATGTCTAAAAGGTGTGTCACGAACATGAAAAGTTTGGAAAGCTCTGCTTTATGGCATTTCTATTTTATGATCGTGATTCTGATATAAAATGCATTCTAGAATAAACCAAGCTGCTTTGACTCTTTGCAGACCTGTTCTTTGTCTTCTCTTACTTGCAACTCTTCTCTACACAGAAGTGTTATGAGTGGAACTGACCAGAGCAAATAATTAGCTGGAGTTGTCTATTTTCTTCTGAGCAGACTGAAGAGAAAAATATTGGTGGTTCAAGTGTTCTGTGTGTGCCTGGGATGTTCCTCATAGTAGGATTCTGGTCTGAACAAAAATTAGTGAATCAGGTTTTATAACTATTTATTTATTTATTTACAAGAAATACTTTATTTGGATAGGCATAGTATAGCACTTAGCTGACTCCATCCTACCAGGAGAAGATTCAAGAAGCATGTGCTTTATTCGTGTGTGCTTGGGAAGAAAGGCAGGAGGAAATGACCTCAAATTAGCAATTCTTAGACAAACAACAGGCAGAGTGATAGACAAAGAGGGACACATCCTTAACTCTTATCTGCCATGGGTTGTCTTATCAGATTCTGGGAAACTGGTGGAGGAAAGAGGACCCTTGCAAAAGAGACACCTTCCCCCAGTAAAGGGAGGAAACATGAGAAAGAGAAAGACTTAGAGCAACTCAGTCAAGTTGAATGAGAGAACTGCTTTGACAGGCTTTCAAGATTCTGTTACATTACCCTATTACCAACAAAGTTCTTTCCTTATACCTAAGTGGTTCTTTTTCCCTGAGTTTGCCAGCCTGGCAGGGCTTGACAGGATCTCTACCCTGTCATCATGAGGGGCTGAAGAGTCAGTGCTATTGGGTCCACTCCTCCAACAAAACGGACCTCCTCTTCTTGGGCTGAGGACAAGTCGGCAAAGGCCCAGGATGCTTGTTCTCCTCCATCTAAATGGCTTGTCAATTTCAGAGACCGCAACGGTCTTAAAATAAAAGTTCCCCATCTATGGAATTAACAGGGATATACTGAGATTTTGTTCAATGGCAGGCCCCTGGTCATAATACTGATCATCAGGAGGCTGATTCACACCAGAATTTGCATCACAGCAGATTTGCATCTTTATCCCCTTTGTCTGGATTCCCTACACCCCTGAAGAGAGACGTTTTTGAAGGATAAATGCATTAATAAAATTATTTATTTATTTATTTATTTATTCAATTTATCCCCGCCCATCTCCCCGCATAGGGGACTCTGGGCGGTTAATAAAATAATAAATGTATTACACTCTTTACATTTAATAAATCTAATACATTGTTTAGTTGGGTTCTCAGCTAGAAATGGCTTTTTTTCCTGTTCAGGCAGAAGTCTTTTTTAGCATCCATTACTTGAGAACCTGTAACTGGAGATCTTTATAAATATTACATGCAAGGCTCAGTCAATAAACTTCATTCTGTGGAAATTCTGAACAGAGGAAAACTATATTACGTATCTTGAACAAATGAAGCTTATTTCCCTTTATGCACTTACTTTACATCAGTTACTCAGCAAGACATAGAGGAGATCATATGCTGAAACAGTATAACAACAAATAAGTATTGTGTCCCAAGTAGGGGTCCATCTATAGGTGATAACAAAATGGTAGATGGTTTTCTAAAACAGCATTTGGGAATTAAGGCTTTGATTTGTAATTAAAATGATTTTTGTCTTACTCTTTTCTCCTCCCCGGTGGACCCCTCCAATTCCTCCAGTTACAAACACTGGAATTCTTGCTTTATGTGCCACAATCATGGTTCCTGCCACAGTAGTTCCCCCAGACAAGCCCTGTCATGGAACAACCAATAATTATTCAGATTTCAGATTTCTCAAAGAAAAAAACAGCAATAGGTGATATCTGGGAGAGCCAGTTTGATCTAGTGGTTATGGTGCTGGGCTAGAAACCAGGAGTCTGTGAGTTCCAGTCCTGCCTTTGGCATGAAAACCGGCTGGGTGACCTTGGGCCAGTCCCTCTCTCTCTCAGCCCAACTTGCCTCACAGGGTTGCTGTTGTGGGGAAAATAGGAGGAGGAAGGAGTATTAGGTATGTTTGCCACCTTGAGTTATTTATAAAAATAATAAAGGCAGGATAGAAAATAAATAAATAAATAAATAAATAAATAAATAAATAAATAAATAAATAAATAAAATCTGCCTAATGGCCTTCATCTATAATGTTAAGCTAAAACAGGAGATTCTTACATTATTCTTAAGTGAAAAACAAACATAACATCATGGTTTAGTGTGATGTGTGAACCAATCCTATGCCAATTCAGTCTGGGAATTCAGTTAAACCCCAGTACTTCCTATTTGCCCCATAGCATTATCTTTGATTACAAGGACCTGCCTTTATTCCCAAATGTTTTTCCCCTAGACATTCAGGCAACAGAGATAATAAGGAGTGTAGGAGGAATAGCTGAGAAAAAATTACAGGGAGTCATAATATAGTCTTCAAATATTTGAAGAGCTCTTGTACAAAAGACGTGTTCTCTGTTGCCTTGGACACTGAGATTAAAACTTATAAATAATATTTTCAGAAAAGCCATGTCTTGCAGAAGATTAGGAGAAACCTCTGAATAGTAAGTACTACTCAGCAGCAGCAAAGACTCCTTAATCACCAGTCAGATTCAAGATGCTGAATGGGTATCTGGGCTCTTCCTCCAACTCTTAAGATTTTATGACTGTATGAATTGAAAAGCAAACATGAGGTTACCAGATTTATGGTAACTTCCAAGCATAAACAAGGCAGAGAGACTGAGAACTACTGTTCCCTTTCATACTCACATGGAGTCAAATAGCCTTTTGCCTCCTTTTTATAGGATGGATGCAAATCAGGGTGGCAATGCCAATGTTGCTGACTCCAGTGTGAAAAGCTGGCTCTTGGGCTGCTTAGGTTTCCGTAGGAAATGAAGGCATTCTTTCAAAATGCTGTGCTGAATGTAAGAAGTAGCATGGAACATGCAACTGTTTGGGGCTGGTGGATACATTTGGAATGTTGAGAGCACATTGCAGGGGCTCTCAACAAATAGCTCCTATAAGTGACTTACCTATTCACAGAATGGATGTCAGAATAGTTATGTCTGGTCACAAAACAATCCACTTCTTGAATACAGGAATTGCCTTATAGTGAGTCAGGTCACTGGTTCATCTAACCCAGGACACGATGGAAGGGTGGGAAGGAACACTGGCCGTCATCTAGTCAATTACTGACACTGCCTGGCAGCAGCTCTCTTACCTGAGCAACTCAGGTAAGAATTTTTCAAAACTTAACCAGGGGTACAGAGATGGTAGGAATTAAATCCAGGATCTTCGGCCCAGAAAGCATGAGTTTTACTATTGAATCATAACCCTGTTCTAAAATAGGCCCTGGTGTGGTGATCTAATGTGCCACAACATTATTGTTTGTCCACTTATGGTGTAAAAGGGACTCCAGTCTCTTTGTACAGAGAAGAAATGCACCACTCTACACCGAGAAACAAATCCTAGTGATTTTTTTCAACTTTTTTTCTTAGACATAATTGCTTGTCTGTGTCTGATTACACTTCAGAGAACTAGTTTCCTTAAGCAGCAGACAGTAGCAGGTACATATATGAAATTCAACTGCATCTCAACAGGAAATGGCAAATATTTGCTTGGAGATAGCATCTCCAAAGTTCCAAAGGAACAAGGAAAGTTCACCAAATTCTAGCTCCTGACTGGAGATAATTTTGTTTAACACTAATCCTCTGTCAGAAAGCACCCACTCAGCTGTCTGGGTGGTTATTTTGCAGATTCACTCAAAGGAAAGCTACCAGCAACTGACCCTGACCCCTGAATTATCTACGTAAACTGGCTAGCAAACCAGAATAATGAGGAATTCCATCCAGTACCTGGCTGAGAACATAGGGGAAGTCTCTACGAGAGACCTTCATTACGTTCTTGGCTGTTGCCAGGATCTCAAGTGCTTCATCTTGGAGGCCCACATGGATGCGGCCATTTAAAATGCCAATAGTTGCCGGCACACACCCATTTGCTCTGACAATTTCTTCTACCTCCCTGGCCATGCTGGAAAAATTCAACATATGACAACACAGACAGAGAAAGAAAAATGAAGAGGGTAAACAACAAAACGTTGAAGATACCAAAGCACTAATAACTTGGCCCTGTTTATATTTCATTTTATTCAGCTATGATTTCTCTGCACAATCTAAAACCCTTTCTCTTAATTAACTGATTTAGCTCCAACTACATGCATAAATGTTACACTGTCAGCATCTGGCCTCTTATAAAACATAGGAAGGACTGGTTAATTTTGAGCGAATAAATATAGTTTATTGGCAAAACCACAATTGGCTACATTTACACCACAAACTAAACCCAAACTCATGATTTATATCCCACAATGGTTGGTTGATAACACACACAGCCCAAATCCCCCAAAGCCATTCTTTTGGCATTCCATAATCTGTGGAAAAGGCCAATGACTCATAACGCATCATTCCCTCTATTTCTGCCACAGGCAGTCTTAGGCTTTTGCCCCACAGCACCAACCAGCAGCCCATCTTTTTGACCATAACTCTATGCTGTTGCCTTTATTTTGTCACCAGTCATGTGTGAGACAGCCTTAAGTCATCTTTAACTTTTTCCAAAAATGATTAGAAAGTGAGGTTTGTGAACTTAGCGTCCTTTAAAAGTTTCCGCCGTGGTTGTGAGCAAGATGGCTAATCCCATCATCTCCTGGCACTCAAACCTGCAGGGAGCAGCTGTCCAGAGCACATCTGGGCAATCTCCTATCCTTTCCTTATCCGGAGAGGTTCCAGGGGACCGGTCTACTCTCCAGTTTCTTGGTCTTTGCTGTGGTCCTCGGCTCCGCTTTCACAGAGCCATCTTCAGTTCGCCATACCTCCCTTGGAAGCCCCTTAAGTCATCCTTAACTGTACCTGCATTAAAGCGGTATTTTCCCCAGCTGCAAGTGTTTTAGGCCTTCTCATCCACTATCTTGGAGGGAAGTCCAGTCATTGCAGTGACTTTGAACAGGCAACATTCAAAAGGAAAAAGACTTTCTTGCAGTTAGAAAAGGAAAATCCACATATTATATGTCTTCAAGAAACTCACATTAAAAAGATTATTATTCTACTGGAATGTAAACAACTTGGTCAAAGATTTGTGGCCTCGGGCAGACGAAAAAAGAATGCAGTAGCCATATAGGCCAAAAATTTATCTTGGACTTTGGAAAATCAATTCTAAAATAGAGAAGAGAGATTTATTATATTACGATTTCAGACTGAACAAGGGAAAATGACAGTTGACTCAGTTTATGGTTCAAATGGTAAGATAAAAAAAATTTGCAAAGAAAAAAGTCCAATCACTTCTTGAAATTGTAAAAGGCGATGTCCTAATTTTAGGAAATCTGAACAGGGTTTTCTTCCTGAAATTAACAAAACAAAATTAAACAAAAAAATTTCCTGGATCATCCAAAAGGATTTCTGGTAAACTTCCAAAAATGTACTAGACTACATGTCATTACTCTCCTTCTCAGGTGCATGGAGACCCTAAATTCCCTTTAGAGAAGGAAAATATTTATTACTCTTCTCTTCATAAAATCGGTTCAAGGATAGTTATGTGCTGGGAACAACGTCTATCAGTCATAGCACTCCAGCAGGAATAGGGCAGGTCTGACTACAGGTGCTGTCTTGTATTTTATCTCCAACATATTGTTCTGCTATAAACAAAGCTGAGTTAAATTTAAAAAGTAAAAAATAGAAAAGATCAATGTCACAAAGCTTGCTAAGTCACAAACAACTCTTACTTAGGATTTCTCTCTTCTCTTTTTTCTTGATATAGGCAACAAATGATGATTTCCAGATCCATCTATGCTCTGTTTGAGAGGCAACCGGGATAGGGCTGATCTTTAGTATTTCAGTCTTGTGCTAAACCTGTAAACAGTGATATCTCTGGGGGGGAAGGTCAAATCAATCAGTCTCATAGTGACACAAGCCCCGTCCCTTTTGTACATGCATTGTGATATCATTCACATATCCAAAAGGAGTGAAGCTTGCAGTGCAATTTTGACAAAAGGAGACAGAGCTGTAGAAGGCCAGTCCTGTAAGGCTGAGAGTTAAAATACTTGCCTTACTATCGAACTGGCAAACCCCAACACGAGAACCACCTGGATTTTAGAAAGGTGTCCTTAATGCTAGCCTGGGATAAAAACTTAATCTTGAAAACTGTTAACAGTACATTCCCATTTTTTAATCCGTTCAATCGTGTCCGACTTCGGAGACTGCCTGGACAAGTCCCTGCAGTTTTCTTGGCAAGGTTTTTCAGAAGTGGTTTGCCATTGCCTCCTTCCTAGGGCTGAGAGGGTGTGACTGGCCCAAGGTCACCCAGCTGGCTTTGTGGCTAAGGTGGGACTAGAACTCACGGTCACCTGGTTTCTAGCCTGATGCTTAACCACACCACCAAACTGGCTCTAGGCAAACTTATAGGAAGCCAATTCAGATGGGGTCTCTTCAAACCTCTTCATTCCCATGGCTCCCATATCTGGGCTGTTCTTCCTCTTCACACTCGAACTGAACTCCTCCTCTCCACCTGCTTCCCAGAGTTTCTCACAGGGCTAGAGGGAAGAGGGCACATGTCTGCATCAGCCCCAAACTGCCAATAAGGAACTCTCTGATTCCACCCACTACTGATCATCTGATTTTGCCTCTGGTGTAATGGAGGGCAGAGATCTCTCACATCAAATGCTCTTAGCTTGAGAGAGAAAACAGTACTTTAATACTGATATACATATGGATGATTTAAGCGTGTCTCACTCATGAGTGGGGATAAATTGAATGATCTCATAGATGACATAGCAGAAAGAGAGGTATTTCCAGAGCATATTTTTTACTTGGTTAGGTGCAAGTGGGGAAATGCCGCAAGATTATCTAGAAGGCACATCCACCTATCATTAATTGAAGCATCAGACAAAAGCTTGAAGTAGCCCACCTCAGATTCTGTGGATATGGCATGCCATGTGTGACTATGGTGCTTTCCAAGGCAACAACTGGTTTTCTACTCTCCATAGCTTCTTTTACAAAGGGATGAATGTTGAAGTCACCATCTAAAATAAAATATATTTAACTATTTATTATTAATGATTCAATTCAAGAACTAAGTGATCTGCATTTCTTTCTTTCGTCTATTTAAACAAGCAAGATTTCACTTTTATTCTATGCAGTTGATGTGGTTTTATTTTCTTATTGGCAGACAGGTCTTAGATGTTACTGCCAGAATAATAGGTTAACAATTAATTATGATAAATCTAAAATGAACATGTTTAGAGTTAGGGAGAAAAAACCACAAATGACACATTGGCCACATGAAATTGATCAAGTTTTCTCATAATACTAACTTGAAATTTAGTATTTCAAGCTCAAGGAATTTTTATATAAAAGCATTAGGGTGAAAGGCCGGTCCAACTGAGAATGGTTTCCTTAGATTCTGGACCAAAGATGGCAGCAGACAGGTGTGTCTTATTCTCAGGTTATTAAAGACCAAATTACATCCCCAGATATTATACAGGATGGAAATATAAGGTTTCAATTAACTTGATCAATTAAATAATCTTCCAATTATAATCTTGAAAATGGTTTTAGGGATCCTAAGAAGTACTCCAACAATTTATTTGAGGATGGAAATTAGGACATAAAATAATCATTTTTTTTTACAGCACTAACACATTTTGGCTACTAGCTAAAACTAGCAGAATATAGGCTAGATACAGTAAATGCTGCTGTATGATTGTCTGCCCATAAAATAATTTCTGGTCAGTATAGATCACAATCCTACTTCAAAAATTTGACTTCATCAAGTCATATTTCTCCCAATATGAACAAACACAGGCAAATGTAGAATTCAGACAGAGGATCAGACATGTGTCCTTACAGTGTGATTTGTCCTTGAGTAGGATAAAGACAGCTTTCTGGTAGAATAATTTAAAACAGAAACCATGGACTGAAGTATAGCTTTCTACATTAGACAAATATTATTTATGAAAAGTGTGTATTATGGCAAGATTTTTTGTGATGCCATCTGCTGTATTACAGGGGAGAGATTAAACAATTTATTTTCATTAGGTTTCTATTGTAATAACAATCAGTTAGAAAATCTCCTGTATTATCTACAGGATATGATTGTCCACTTATTCAAAAGATCACAGATTATATATATATATATATATATATATATATATATATATATATATATAAAATATATATAATCATTTCATTTCTTTCAAAAAACAGAGGTATTTTCAAGATAATCTGAAGCCCTTATAAATTAGTCTACAGTCTAGAAAATTGTTTATTTTTATTTGAAAACCTAGAATTATTAAGATAATGGCAACATTTCTTTTTTGCCCTCCCTCAGTTTTACTCTATGACTTATTTATAAATATATACTATATGATTTTGTATTGTTTAATTTTGCATAGTATTATATACTTTATTCTTTACTGCGCTGGTGTCTTATCAATATGTTTTAATTAGGGGGTGGGTAAAGTTGAAAGGAAGTTTTGTGAAAAATCAGGAGTCTGGTAGCACCTTTTCTGATTAACAAATTTTATTCACAGGCATACACTTTTGAGAGCTGTGATTATTAAAGCTGGAACATTAATAAAGAAAATAGAATTTGGTCCGTTCACTTAAAACGTGAAGCAAACCAAATTCTGTGAATCTCCAGTCCATACACAAAATTCCATTTTTAACAGCTGCATGCAAGTTAAGTCACATGGAATTATGCCTGCCTCTTTTACATTTGATCATCCCAGCCTCCAAAAAAGGAGTAATCTCTTCCAGAAACTCACTGTGCAAAGATCTTCTCATATAGGGAAGACAATGAGCATTGCTGCTCCACAAGATAAAAGTGGTCTTCCAATCATTTTTTGCCAGAACAGAAAACCAATTCATGAGTACAGATCTGCAAAAAAATGAAATATGTGGTAAGAAGTGCAATATAAAAAAAATAAAAATATTCATGTTATAGAAGAACTGTTACCAAACAGTACTTGTAAAAATCAAGACAGAGTTCAGGTTGACAGACTAAGCAATAACATAGCTTGTTTGATTGTCACTTTGAGCAAATCCAGCCATAAGATGTTTTGTAACCATGATAAAATCAAGTCATGGTTTTGTGGAATGTGTGAACCCAACCAGATAGTAAGGTACTATCATCTCTAGTCAGATCTGTAACAGAACTGAAAACATTCTAGTGGTATTGGGGCTGAAATTGATTACTTAAATAATTATTTTAGTTCTATTTAGCCCCAATCCTATTTAACCACAATAAGGTTCTATATATGAGTAATGTGTGAATAAGTCTATTATTATATTGCAACCTGAAAGGAATCATTGTAAAAATGGGAACACATCAAGGGAATCTGTGAAATATGTATCCACTGTACTTATATACCAATTCTTTTTACTAAAAAGAAAAAAAGTCCTGGGAGATAAATTATCTGTACACAGTACAAAGATGAAAAATAGAATGGTAGGATATTTAACTGTAGTTCAGTACTTTAAACTGCAGCTTTGTGCAGCAAAGGAATAAGTTGGTTGTATTCTTCCATACTAAAAATTATTATTGTAGGTAAAAAGCTATATTAAACATCTGTGTTGTGCTAGATTGTATTTTAAAAGCATCGTATTTCCAAACACATTCAGAAGTGCAACCTCACTTCAGTCTACATTTCATTGTGATGTTAACAAACATTGTACAAAATAGCAAAAACCACTTTAACAGACTTTATACGAAATAACAAACAGCTCTGCAGACAAAACTAGATGTCACAGGACTGGGGTGTGGGAAAACAGCCTTTCTTTTTATCTTGTAACAATTTTTCTTACTGTTTGTATTAAAAATAATTTAAAACATTTTGTATGATTATTTCTGAACACAATTTTAACTAGATCAACTTTAATTACAGCCTTATATCTACTCCTTTACTTCAACATTGCAAAAATTGTATTTGGCCCTGCACATTAAAAAGACTCATGACTAGTTCAGAATGCTAAGGAAGGGTAAATTATACCTTTCAATCAAATGCTGTTTGGTTTAATTTCAAATCATCTTAAACTTCTGTCTGTGTTTACTTTAAAAAACTAAATAAGTTTCACTAGTGATTTTTAAACCTTCCCACCTTCCTCAGGCAATACTGTGTTCCCAGTAAGCTACTTTGCATTTTCATGATGAGAGAAATTTTGATCGGTTCCCACCCATGTGGCGATCTAACATTGAAAGAGCATTAATCTTTGTTCTGAGAAAAAGATGGCCATGTAGCCAACCCCTTACCTCTGCATGTGTTTCTTGCGATCTTATGCTGACTGAACTTTTCATGGGGAGGGGATTGCAACAGAATGATCTTGGCAGCTTCAGCTGTCCTGCATTCCAGCTCCAAATTCAGTGTTGACCAACCCATTTATCATTAACATTAACAGAAAAAAACAGCTGGCAAGCTGGAACCATTCTTTGCCTGAGGAAAGGAGAGGCTGTGATATCAAATGGCTTTTGGTGACTTTTCCTTTCCAGCATCTATTGAGAAATTTCCCTTTGGGAAATCAAAAGCCGATTTGAATAAACTTTTGAAGCGCCATGTTTTCAGAGAAGTTAAATGAAAGTACCAAAAATACAGTATTGCAAAAAGTAGTCGTTTTGCCAATTTATCATCCAAAATAAAATAAACTTGCCTGTCTAGACACCTAACTTGCCTCCATCCTGGCTACTCATTTATTCTTTGAAACCTCTATCACTATCAGCTGTGAGAGTTTAAATTTTAGTTGATTGAAATGAGTCCCTCACCATCTGCTCAGTCAAGGAGCTATTATGGAATGTTTAGAAATATTCCTACTTTTCAGAAGTAAATAAATAAAAACAACTCTCCATGCTGAGGACTGAAGGACAGATGGGGTTATATTTCTGCTGGTGGGAAAGGATTCTGAAAGATATGTTGATCAACTGATTCATGCCTTATCCTAAACTATGACCTAATCATTTTATTGAATAAGCCACAGTTGGGTTTACACAACATGCTAAGTTATAAAATGTGGTTTAAAAACTACAATGCCTGAATTCACAGAATATGTTAAACCAAAATCAAACCATGACAATTTGTGGACTGAATTCTAGATCCTCCAAGTCTAAATTGCCTTAATATAATTTTATTTTTCTCATTGTTTACTGTTGTTTTTACTTCTTTTTTTAACTATTTCTGTTTATACATATATAAAGTAAAAACGCCTTTATTGACTATATAAAAAAATTAAAGGGTACTTATGTGAAAGGCTGCATTCACATATACGAAACTTAATGTCTAATATGCTGCATGAATAAATTGAATAAAATTACACCACGAAATATCAAAATACAAATGAAAAATCATTTCAGTATCACAGGACACCTATTGCATAAGTCACTGTTCTTCAGCAAGGAAACTAGTTGTATCTTACTACAGGTTTTGATGTATTAGTACAACATTTTAATTTAATTTAATTTAATAATTGTATATTAATTAATTAAACTGCCTGGGTTTGCATATTTCACTAAACCATAAACCAACCACATTGGATGAGTGAACACAATGAGCCCCAAATTGGTGAAACACATTTAAGAGTTGTGTAAAGCCAGCCATTCATTAGCACAAAAATAGACTTAGTTTTATTTAATGTTACTTAGAATAGCAAATTAAAGACACATTTTAAGTGAAAATGTAGATTGCTTTCTTTAAAGTGATTTCATGTTTCCTATACAGTACTATTTATTTTGCACTTAAACAATTTTTAATGTTCTTAGAATAATTTAACGTTTTTGATAGAACTCTTAACAATATTCAGTTACTGGGCAGACTAAAAATAAAAATAAAAATTCCTGCATTTTAGGATGATTCGTTTTTGTGACAAGTGGCGGCAACATAGGCCTGCCTATGAAGTCACCCTGAATCAAGAATGACCTGAGACCTGAATTTTTATTTATATTTACACGTGTGTTATAAATAGGCGTATGCAGGCGCGCGTATACACAGTATCTGCTTAAATGCATTGCAGAAGCTGAAACCTCAATAAACCCCAGCTTTTATCACGCTTGTTTCTGTTGCCTAAATGGGAACCCTTCCCGAGGACACGACACGCGACAGAAACAACACGCCAAGCTGTTTTATTTTAGCACGTCAACCCGCCCGCCACGTGCAGCGGGGAAACGGTTTCCGGGCGTTTCCTCCGCAATTGCCGCCGCCGCCGCCGCCTCCAATAGCTAACTGTGGACGCCCCTCCATCACAGTGGGCGGGGCTTATCGAACAGCGGCAAGGATCCGAACGCGCGACCTTTCCCAGAGGCGAAAAGGGAAGTTAAATCCGCCTCCCGTCCTTTTCTCTCCGCCCCTCGAGCTTTGCCCCGCCCCATCCAACCAGCCGGAAGGATGCGTTCCCGGAAGTTCCGGTGGGGTCGTCGCTGCGTGGGGTAAACAATAATGGCGGAGGCTGCGGTGGCCCCCGGTGGTGGCGGAGTAGCGGGAGCGACAGCCACGGCAGCGGTTGTCACGGCTTCCAGCGCTGGCGACTCCGCCACCACCATCACCACCACGGCCTCCAGCCTCCCCACAACCGAGCCTCAGCCACCATCCGCCGGAGCCGGAAGCATCGGCTGTTGGACTAAGCAAGTCGCTTGCAGGTAACGTGCTGAGACGAGGACGGGTGATGGCGCCTCGGTCTCCCCTTTAATTCCCACCCTCCCGGTCCTGACTCGCGTTTATGGGTGCCCGTCGGCGCTTATTTCCCTGCCTGCCTTGTCTCTCCCGCCCTGAAGACAAAAATGGACTTCAGGCTTGCTTAAGGTCACCCCCGACCTGGCTGGGTTCTCTGGCATTTTGTTCCCTTCTTTTGCATATAAGAAGCTGCTCTTAATCGGTACTACTCCGTTCCGTGCAATTCTGGCGGGCTTGGCTTTTTTTGCGGTGGTGGCTATGAGGCCAAACTTTCAGCTGCAAAAAGCCCAGGCAAAAGGGGCTGCGATTGCGGTGGGGATTGGAGGGAACGTGGGTATGCCTCTTTTGTTTCCCTCGGTGCCTTTCTCTCTCGGAGCTAGGTGGTTTTTCTTATTATCACGTGGCCTCCTCGACGTTTTGTTTTGGTTACTACTTCACTACAGCAAATACTCCCTGCGCACTTTGGAGTTCTTAGTATTTACGTTTCTTCTCATCATCCCTTCTAAGTAATACTATGCATCCGTAGGTACAGCTTTCCGCAGTTTAAGATTACAGTGTGATCTTTTATTGTGCCTGTTCGTGTCTGCCAACAATATACTGCACTGCTTTTGAGTTTAGCATTAATGTCACCAGTTTTTTTCTTCCTTGATGCTGTTTCTCTTTAACAAGGTAGCTGTGATCAGTATGTATATTACCTGGAAACTTTAACATTTTAGTGAGCAGATTGTGCAAACTACTTTGTGATGGACAAAGTAAAAGAATTGCCAGGGAATCTGAAACTTCAAATTGGAATACATTCAAATTGCTGTCATATATAGGAAATTATTTCAAGTTAAAGATAACTAAGTTCATTTTTAGGGTTTGATCTAGTATAGAAATAATGCACTTCGATATTGTTGTGTAGTATTGTATCCTCAAAAGTAGTGGAGAGTAGCGTATGGCCTATTCTGTGAGAGTATGTTATTGTCAGCCTTGAATATGTGTTGATTATCTGTTGTTTTTTATTGTTTATTTTGGCTTTGAATAGTATATTTTTCTTTCTTGATTTTTATTTTTTTAAATTACTTGCCGCCAAAGTCACAAATTGTGAGAGGGGTAACTTTACAAATCTCTTAAATGCATAATAAAATAAGGTTTGAACCACCTATCAATAGGAGGTTTGCAAACCAGGAATTAATTCACTCAAGGAAATAATGAGTATTACTTGCAAAACTCAAATACATTATTAGTATGGACCATATCTATTATTTTTGGAGTTTTGAAATAAGAAACAGAATAAAAATGTTGCCACCTCATCAAAATCATTTGGGAGAACTCATAGAATCTGGATAAAATTGTTTTGTAAACTTTGGGGACTTTTAATTCATCATCGGACCCAATCTGTTCTTAAATGCCTATCTAACAATTTTTACCTTGGACAGATAAGTAAATAGACATGAGAATTATTGAGATTTTGGTTATCCTTGCTATTTTGTCATTTTGGATGCATTAAATATATGATTTTGTCATAAAAGAGAGGAGATTGACATTTTTAACTTCCAAGAATGGAATGTAAAAAGAAAAAAAGAACTTTGTGTAGAAGACAGGAAGTATCTCATCCTATTTCCTGATTTATTTATATGTTTCTGTAATTGTGGAAATGAGAGGTAATTAGTTATTTTAATTAGTGTTCTGGATTATATCTGAAGTTGGTAACTATCAGTTACTAAAGGTGTTTGTCCTGTGAAGGTCATCTGAAAATTATTATCCACATGAAATAAAATATCATTTAAACGTACTTGTTTTGGTTTGAAAACTTTAGTTAGTAAGGGATGTTAACTGTCATTTGAATAGTTTTGTATTTTCTTCAAACTGGTTTACTTGTCTCACTATGGTTA
Organism: Charina bottae; assembly: GCA_023362775.1. Taxonomy (NCBI): domain Eukaryota; kingdom Metazoa; phylum Chordata; class Lepidosauria; order Squamata; family Charinaidae; genus Charina; species Charina bottae. Next base: position 23,306,042 of record JALMGJ010000006.1, read on the forward strand.
ATTAAAAAAAAAAGCTTCATAGTACAATGCCTGTTTTGTAGCCCTATCTTTTATGAATATGCAGCCGCAAAATACGTGAAACATTGTTGCTAGGCTCACTGTTGACGTGCCAAGTTAAAAAATCTAAATGTAATGAGAATATGCACTGTACTATGTCAGAGGAAAGAAATTTTATCTGGGTTCCATTTTGTTCTTTGATAATGTGGTAATAGATGCTGCAAGTGTTTTTCTGGTTTTTGGGAGTACACAAAAATATCTGAATTCAGTGCTCTGTATGGTTAGAAAACTGTCTTCATAGGAACCTGGATAACGAGGCACTGGGAATTTTCACAGTTCCTCTTACGCATAAACTATAGGTTTATGCATGATTTAGAGTTTTTTCTCCCCCCTTCTTTCCAAGCTGAAGAAGCTAAGGGTTGATTATTTTGGAGAAAAATAGTGAGAAAAATAAATTAGGGAAAGTATATCTTTTAGGGCTCATCCTGAATCTTTTAGCTAAAGGGTTGTATTTAAATTTATGTTGACTAGGTATTCTGAAATTGAGCATACTGTACACTGTATTCTCCTTTTCTGTGTCTCAGTGGTGGTGGTCTCTTGGTTTCTTGTGGCTTGTATAACGTGAATGATGGCTTCTGATTTGAAGTGGCCACCCAATGTGAATTTGCAAAAAGAACGATGTATAATAATTAAGAAATAGTATAATTTCAATATGATTCTTAAGCACCATCTCCTATGGGTGTTTGTGGCAGAGCGAATTGAATACAATTCCCTTAAGTAAATAACAAGGCAACTTTTCTGTGCTCCAGTGAATGCTAAAATGGGTAACAGCTAATTTTACCCAATAGAATCAGTAGAATCTATTTCACTTACTATTCAAAATTGCTGCTTTTAGAAACATAAAATCAGATAGAATAGATGCAGTCGATTTAAAATGACTGCATCTAATGAATAGAGAACAAGAGTCAGGTTAATTAGGCTGTGTAGCCTCAGGTTAAATATGCTCGTATCTATGAAGTTACTAAAAACATGAGGTTTTACTGTGTTATGGGTTCACTTCAGGTTGTTGCTAAAATGAAGTGGATTTAACCAGCTGGCCTAAAGCATCTGTACTGAATACATGATCAGGTTTGGAGTGGGCATTGTTGAAATTCAATCTGTACAGGTCAAATTGTACTGCACAAAAGATAGTTTAAAAGATTCACTGTTCATTTCATATTTGACAATCATAAAATTTACTGAGGCTGGCCTTGTGTCCATTTGTCTCATTGTGCTCAAATACTATATGAAAGATTCTGGGGAGGCCCATCTTCCAAGAATGTGGGGTGAAAGGTATAATAGTAATTAAAAGTGTTTAAAGATTTTTCAGTTTTATACTCATAATTAGTGTGTATTTCTTATTACAAATTCTATTTGCTCTACTACCAACTCATCAATCCTGTTTCTAACTCCCCCTCCCCCAGCACATCTTATTTGTTAACAGAAATATAATTGAGGTCATTGTAAAATAAGCAATAAATGTACATGTGCATGATCAGATTAAAGTAGTGAAATCTCTGCAAACAGCACATAATCCAAGTTAATGTTTCAATTAAATACAAATTAGAAACAATGGACTGCCCTTCACCCTTGGATGTACTGTGTATTTTAAAATCCCAGACCAGTTATTGTTACAATTGCTTTGATACTTGTTTCTACAGATGAATGTAACTTGATAATAAAACTACAAGTTTGACATAATGTTCTGATTCAATGAAAGGAATTTCCTAGTTTTTATGACTGGAGATTGCATGACAAGTTTGCAAATTAGGCAGTTGCGCTGTTTATAGATAACCTTTATGCAATCAAATTGATTGTAATATATGAAGTGGTAAAACAGATATTTTGAGCATTCTCTCAATACAAGTCAGGTTGTTTCATTATACTGATGTGTGAAAATAGCCTACATACAGATTTTTTTTTTGAAATGGATGGCTAGGATGGATTTGGATGACACACGTATATGTAATACATTTTCACTGCTAGTGTCCCACTTTATTTCACTGGTATCCTGTGTAGCACAGCTCCCAACCCTCCCTTCCTGCCCACCTCCTTTGTGGTTACGTGTGATACAAGCACAGGATATATATTATGGTAAGCTGCTACAAACTTTTTTTTATTGATTATGTGCCATCAAGTTGTTTTTGACTCCTAGCGACTATATAGATAGATTTACTCCATGACACACTGTCCCTAATCTGGTCCTTCGTCTTCCAATGGTGCATTTATTGCCACTGTAACCGAGTCCATCCACCTTGCTGCTGGTTGTCCTGTTCTTTTCTTTCCTTTCCTTCCACCTTTCTTAGTATTAGAGCCTTTTCCAGGGAGCTAGATCTTCGCATAATGTGTCCGAAGTAGGATAAACGGCACCATTTTTAAAATTAATTTTTATTGAAGAGATTTTTTACAGAGTAAAAACAATACAAATTTAAAGAAAAAAAAAGACAACTGATAAGTGAATAAGTAAGAAAGAAAAGAAGGAAAAAGAAAAAGATACAAAGAAGTGGCTTCCGATTGTTTCAGGATCCGAAAAGCAGACCCCGCGAAGAAAGCGGGAAAACGCTAGGAAGAAGAAGTAGTAGTTACAAATGCATTTATATTTTATTCTCTCTGTATCATGTCTCCCTTCTTTCCATATTCTACCCTTTCTAATCATCAAACCCATAAATCACAAGTTCATTTTTTTCCATGTTCAGCAAAAAGTCCATAAAAGGTTTCCAGTTACTGACAAATGTATCTTTGTATCACTGTGTGTATTTGAATGCAAGCTTTACTAGCTTTTTTACAAGTCCACCAGGCATGATAAAATGACCCTTCATGTTTTCCACATTTTCAACATAAGTTTGAAGTACATTTATACATTCTAGAAAGTTTTTCTGGTGTCATTTTGCCATGGTTTTAATGAGGTTTATTTAGTGCATATTCTGAATTCAAATGTTAACAAGTGATGGATGATCTAGAGATTCTGTTACTGGGTGGAAATCTGACAGGTATATGTGAAATACTAGCAAGGTACAATCATTAAGTGTGTTGTACAAATTATTTTTAGTAATGGTCAATGTATTGATTTAATTAAGGGAAGAAACATACTTTCTTCATTTTAGAGGATTGATGCAGTTCTATTAAGCAGTGGCTTTAAAACATCCTAGCTTAATGGAATCTTTCCTATAAATTTAACTCCTAAAGAACTAGTAAGAACTTCTGCAGAGTGGTCATGACCTCAAGGGTGCACATTCAGGCCACATAGGTATCATTACTCCAGCAGACCCAGTATCCTCAATAATAGGCAGGCAAACTAGCTTTCAAGGGAATTTGTCTGATGATTTGATTTTTTTTCAAACAATACTCAGTAAGCTTCCATTGCAACTGAGTTCTCCTGTTGGGAATGACTCAGGCCCTCATCATTTCAAGCTTAGACTATTGCAAGGTGTTCTGCCTGGGGATGCCTTTGAAGGCTGTGTAGAAACTTCAGTTGGTATAAAATGCAGCTGCCCACTTCCTGATGGGTGAGATCCACTTTAACAGTACAACACTTCTTTTGTGGGTGCTTCATCAGTTGCTAAATGATGGCCTACTCAAATTTAAAGTGCTGGTGTTAATATATAAAGCCCTATTTAGAAATCAAGTGGTGTTTGAGTTGCCTTTTGCTGGTCTTCAATGACATGATTTATATTTATTATGAATGTTTTAACTGGCATATTTTGAATTTTAGGGGATTGTGTTTCATGTGCTGTAAACTGCCTAGAGTTTTGAGATTAGGCAGTATACAAATTTCTGTAATAAATAAACTTGTAAAAACTGCAGTAAAATTTTAATGGGATATTCTGAAATCATAGATAGTGGTGATACTGTCATTCTGATTGGTTAATATTAGGTATGCAGTCAAATTGTTCTTTGGATGAATACATTGATAACAGTGAATTAAATATTAATATGTTAAAATTCTACCTCAAATTTAGCTCCTTGTGATTTTCTTCAAATGTCAGTCAGTTATTTAAGAATGCCACTACATTCAGGAGTGCTGAAGAATGTGCTGGAACATCTGCTTTTAGGAAGAAATTTGTTGCTTTGAGCAAATGTATTCTTAATTGATGGCAAAATTTGTTCTGCTCCATGAAAGTAGAAGGTATTTTACTATCCACCTATCTGGATTTTATAGTTTTCCTCTTCTTTAACTAAGAAGAGTCTTTGGCTTTCTATAAGACACACACCTTTTTTTGAATGAAGAGTATTTTTCATATTTGGGAAATTAAGTCAACGGTTCTTCAGAGACTGAGGTTGTACTTACTCTCTATTATATTGTATTGACACTTGTGTACAGCTGTGCAAAATATTTCAAATTCAAAATGGGCTGTTTCAGGAAGTATTCCAATACTGTGCAATCTTAGAAGTATTTCAAACTCAAATATACAGGGTTGGATGTGTCAAAGTGCTTCTGATGAGCTTGGGAGAGGGTGTGTCGAGCTTGAAATATTTTGCACATCTGTGCTATTACATAGCTTTTTTTCCTGACTGGATTATGATTATATGTATGTTTCTATTAGCTTTTCATTTACTGATTTTGCAAATAGTTGTATTTTAGCAAAATAATGGTGACTGTTAGGACAGATGTGCACAGCCATGGCATTTCATGACATGAATGACTTTGATAAAATGCAAACCTGCTTTTAAAAGCATGCAAGTTACAGTTTAGGCAGTGGTAGGGCAAAATTGCCAGAAGAGTAAAAAAAATAACCAGACGATGTAGATTTGGGCTTGATTGATTGATGATAGCTTCAGTTCACTTAGTAACAAGTTTTCTGGGTGAACTGCTTATCTAAAGATAAACAGCAATAAGCAGCAAAATACAAAAATAAATAGCGTAATAACAAAAAAATATTAAAACTTTAATTGCACCATAATTCAAGTATCTTTACATTTTGAAATCAAGGAATATCCTACTCAACAAAAGCATAGCATTATGGGAGGCTGCCTTGAGAGAATATTCTGTAAGAGTTGGATATTCCAGACCTCTGCCTGGTTGCTACCAGCCTCTGGAATCCAGATGTGACAGTTTTTTTCCAATATGGCTTTATTTTCTACATGGAAAAGGAAATGCAGGTAATTTGATACTAAATAGATTGTGTTGATTGTCCATTCTTACTACTATCATGAGCAGTAATGTGAGACTACCAGTTTTTGATACTGGTCATGAGTGTTTTCTAAATTAGGCAACAACCAGTTCAGACATTCTCTTCCTTCTCCCCAATCCCAAGCACAGAAGACCAGTCACAATGCTTATTCCATCTTTAACCTCTTTACTGTTCCACAATTAACTTTAAGGGGACTACAAACGCTTTTGCAACCTAATAAAAGTGTTATTGCTCCTAACTGCATAATGTACTGGCTTCCTGTCACAAGGCACCATCTTCTTGCAAATAGTGGAGGATGCCCAAGCTCAGCACCAAGACCCAAAGTGATATTCCTCAAGAAGTGCACAAAAAAGTTTAACAACTGATTTGCACAGACTGAATCAAATTAGCTAGGTAACACCCTTGTCAGTGACAGAGTTAATCTATACTTATAGTTTCAGCAGCTAATGCCAGGCAAACTGCCTGTTGCTTCTTTCTCACTTATACTAACATCTTAATGTAACAAATTGCATGTAAAGGATATCAAATATTTGAGTGACTGATGAATAATTTAATATAAAACCAGATAGTTATACTGTGGCTCCACAATATGCCAACATCTTCATGGATGACCCAGAACAGCACTTTCTCAACTCTCATCCTCTGAAACCTCTCCTTTACTTACAATTCATTGATGACATTTCCTTTGTCTGGAAGCTTGGAAATCAATCATTAGATCATAACCTCAACAACTTCCACATTACCATCAACTTCAACTTTGACTTATCTATAAAAAATCCACTTCCTTGATGTTATAGTAAAACTACAAAGTGCTACGCAAGAAACTTATAGATTGCCATGCATACCTATATGCTTCCCACTTCCACCCAGAACGTACCACCAAATCTATATCTATAGTCATGCTCTTCTACACTACAGTTACATTTGTTTTGACGCACTTGACAAAGAGGCTCAACTGATGGAATTCAACCAGGCATTCAAGAAACCCACCCAACAAGATCAATAGACAAATCAATAGAGTCAGATCAATTCTCAGGGAGGACCTATTAAAAGACAGACCACAAATAGAGAAATTATTGGGTGGCAGGCCCATCGTTGCATACAAACCACCACCCAATCTGAACCAGATTCTCACCAACAAAAACAATAGGATATTCATTAGCTTTTTTCAATTTATTTGCTAGTATTCTAGAATTTTTATTATGTTCGTAGTATCTTTGCTTGGCAAAAATAATTTGAGATATTTTATCTGTCTCCAAATCATCTCTCTCCTTTTATTTACTATCTGTTTATATATATTAGCTGATCCAGTTCTGTTATATTTTGCTAATAGATTGTTAATTTCAGAATAAAGCTTAGTTGCCTTTTGTGATACTTTTTAAAATCATGCTCATTTGGTTTATACACTCTCCTATTAATACTGTCTTCATAGCATCCCACCTTATTCTTACTGATGTTTCATTTGTATTATTTTATTAGAATAAAATTCTCAAAGTTTGAGTTAATTGTTGCTTTGCTGCTACGTTGTATAATAATATGAATCCTGCAACAAAAGTATATATATTTTATTCAGGTAGACATAAATCCCACTCTAGGACAGACTGCATATGGATCCCTAAAACTACGTATTTTGATTTCTTTGCAGCAAGTTAATATTACACCAATATTTATATCAGATCATGCTCCAGTGATTATTACATTCAAATTAGAAGAGATTGTCCCATTTACGTATAATTGGCATTTTAATCCTATATTAAGAACAATAGGACATTAATCTCCCGGTTGGGGGAGATGGGCGGTCATATAAATTTAAATAATAAATTAATTAATTAATACTAACATGGGAACCAGACCCTGCAGCAAACTCAGATGTCTACTTTGCTCCCACATCTACACCAACAACACTGTCACAGGCCCCAACAATTACACACACAAGATTAGAGGTACTTTCATATACACTTCCTCTAATGTGATATGTGCCATTATCTGTGAGCAATGCCCCTCTGGATTCTATATAGGACAAGCAGGCCAAACTTTGCAAAAAAAAAAGAATTTATGGACACAAATTTGACATCAGGACTCAAAACAAGGACAAAATAATATCAGAGCATCTCAGCCTCCCAGGATACTCCAATTGCAGATCTCAAAGTAGGTGTTTTGGGGAAAAAATTAATAGCACAGTTGAATGAGAGATAGCTTGGAATATTTTGATTTATGTGAGTTCAGCAATCTCAGAAGGTCTCAGGAAACACAATGGTTTTTAATTTATTTATTTATTTATTTGATTTATCCCCGCCCATCTCTGGTAGACTCTGGGCGGTTTACAATCAATTTTAATTGTAACTTACCAATTTTTAATTGATAAGTGGTTGTAATCTGTCTCTCATGTAACCTGCAACCGCATAGCCATCTTGTCTTCTCCTTTCCACTTTGCCTCATCCCAATTTAAATTCTACATCAGTTTAGCCGCTCTATGCATCTGATGAATTGAGCTGTAGTTCACAAAAGCTTTTAATAAAATGTGTTAGTATGAAAAGGTGTTACCAGACTCCTCCTGATTAAATGATCCCAGCGTAAGAGCAAAGCATCTGCAAGCCACTCTTGCGTTGTCTCATGTCAGTGTTCATTAAAAACAACAACAACACTGAACAAAAGTAGTGTGCATGGAAGGATACCAAGAAGGAAACCACTGTTTTCCAGAAAGTACATTGCAGCCATGTCAAATTTGTCAAAGAGCACCTTGATGAACCAGCTATTGGAACAATGTTCTGCAGACAGATAAGGTAAAGCATATCTTTTAGGCCAGTGCTTTCCAAACTTTTCATGTTGGTGACACACTCTTACAACAGGGCATCATTTCGCGACACACTCTTACAGCAGGGCACAAGGCAGGCACTAGGATCTGCGCGGAATCCTGGCAGGGCAGGTTTGGAGGCAGCAAGGCACAAGGCAGGCACTAGGATCTGTTCGGAATCCTGGCAGGGCTCGGAGGCAGCAGCAGCCGCGACACACCCAAACACTGCAGCCAACACACTAATGTGTCCCGACACACAGTTTGGAAAGCTCTGTTTTAGGCATTCCTGAGAAACTCTGTTTGGAGAAAACAAAACAGAGAATTCCAACAAAAGAAACTCATTGCAACCATGAAACATGGCAGCGGGAGTATTTAAAAAAAGCACCACAAGATCGGAAGGAAGATTGACCTAGCATCTTTGATCTTTGAGAAGTTGAGGAGGACCAAAATATGAAATAGTTTTCAAACATCTAATATGTATTAGGTTCAGGGCAAGCAAAAAAAAGTATTTTACATGTATTTATGCAATTTTCAGCTACAAGCTGCAGTGGTAGCCATTGGTTTAGATGGTTTTAAAATGTGGTTAGAAAAATCCATGATACATTAATTATCAATAGCTAGAAGTCATAATGACTAAAGTGTTGAGTTTGTTACTTCAGAACATTAAGATTATTATTCAGGAGTGTTTGTCATTTATTTTCATCAGGCATGATGGAATTCCATTCAAACTACATAATAATCTTCTTTCTGGTTCAGCCATATTTACAGATTTCTGTCTTTCAGATATTTTATGCATGGTGTTTGCAAGGAAGGGGACAACTGCCGTTATTCCCATGACCTCTACACTACTCACTCTGGCATGGTGTGTAGGTATTTTCAGCGAGGATGCTGTGCTTATGGAGATCGTTGCAGGTAGAGAAATGCAGCTGAACGTTCTACATTTTTACAAGGAGCAAATTCCCCGTATTTATGGCTAGTCATCCTCAGTGGCTTTCTAAAGAAAGAAACTAGTTTTAGTTCAATGAATATGATAATAGGTGGGCAAGCCTGATCATGGAAGCTGCACCTTACCTGTTTCAGGTGTTACCACCAGTGCTGATATAGTAGCAGCATTACTCACTATTGTGGTAGCAGCACTACCACTATACATGCAAGCAAAGAGCAGGATTATGATTTGTGGTGCTGCCAACAAATGGTTCCACATCAGTGGGAGCCTTCATGTAGTGTTATGCAGGTAAATTTTGTATTCTATAGAAGCTTGTGCAGATACTGAGAAAAAGGACTTCTTTGTGGAATTTTACTCATAAATTGGACTTGGAAATATAATGCCAAAGTGAGACAATAAATGTAGCTGCTGTGTTTCTAACTGCCATTTTCTGTACACCACAAAACTTTTATAGAAGCCATTTAAGCAGCAAGTTTGTACTGTACTGTCTGCAACAAAATAAATATTTTACTCCTGTGCCCTACTTCATTCTAGCTTTGCCTAACCTGATACCCTCAATCTGGCATGCCTCTTGGTTTTCCACTCTAATTCCCATCATCCACAAATGTAAACTATGCTCCAAGTGATTGGGCTGCAAAATATTTGAGGTCAACAGGTTGGAGAAGGTTGACCACCTATCAAAATTTCACATGTCTAATTCAGCAGCCACATTAAAGCCCCATAAAACATCAAATTAAACTTTTGGTTTTCAGACATTTGATTGGGGAACTGCCTACATGTAAGGTAATAGAGTGTATATTCTTTAATACAAATGCAGTCACTGCAAAGGGGCTCAGGAAGAATGATATATAGTACTCTTGCATGCACGCAGTTTAATTTCTTCCTCCTGCTTTTATCTTCTGAGATGTAAAAAAAATTGTACCAAAACATTGAGTGTGAAAATCTACTTAAAATTAAATAATTGGAAACAGGAGAAAGCGAATCCCTAGAGTAGAATCCAGCACTGTATGAATGGAAGTCCACTTACAGTATATGATAGGAATGTAGATTCCTTCCCTTTTCTCTCATTGACCTTCAAAATCTGCTTTGGAACAGATTTTGAAATCCTAGGAAGTAGAATAGCTTTCTCTCACTGATCAAAAAAGTTGATAAATGGATTATATCTTTCATATATTTTTTCCTAAAGGGCACTTATATCTGATGGCTCTTCCAGCAGTACAGAGTACAGTGAAGCTTAAAAAGGCACTTCATAATCTCTGGCAAAATATATTGTCAAGTAACTTTCTGTATTGAAGACCTCTTCAATTATATTAATGGACTCTCTTCCCATCCCCATTCCTTATAATACATTTCTGATTCTTTGAAACAATTTCTTCTAACTGAAGTTCACGTAGCATTATTTTTGCAATTTCTGACTTTGCTCCTTATCAGATACGAACACACCAAGCCGTTGAAAAGAGAAGATATGACTACTGTGAGTCCAGCTGCAAAAACCTATCCTTCGGCCTCAACGGAGGTGACCCCATCTCCTGGAACACTTGAAGTGAGCAGCAGTGAGACTGAAGACAAAGACCTGGCGGCTGCAGGAGCTGGGGCTGAAGATTGGGTGAATGCTGTGGAGTTTATTCCTGGGCAGCCGTACTTTGGTCGTGGTAAGTTGATTTACTGTGCTAGTGATAAATGTTCGTTGCCAACCCTGGCATTTATTGTGGATTTTTTTTGTCTCCTTAGAATTAGTATCTAAGCAAGAGCTATATTCATTTGAACAATTGTTCTGCTTTGTGTTATAAGCTGCCTTACAATAAATCAAAAACCAATGAGCCAACCCATTATTATTTGCACTGACTGGCAGCAGCTCTCTGGAGATTTATGGGGTTCTTTCCCAGTCTTACCATTGAGTGCAATGCCTCCCCATGATCCATTCAGTTGAGCACAATTGGCCTGCCATCTGTTGTGGTTTGAAAGTGCCAAACATTCTAGGCAGGCTTTTAAATTACATATTCATTGAAGGGAGGTCTGAGGGTTAATTTCAAATAAACATACCTAAGATAACACAAATGAGTGTGTGCAGTGAGAGAAAGTTATATATGCCAAATGCTGCTGCAGATCTCTGGTAGGTATTCCAGATTTTATCAGCTAGGAGACATTGGATTTGCCTTTCCATGTCACAGTTTACAGTTAGGTAGAGAATACAAATTTGCCCAAGTTATTTATCCCTCCTTCTATTAGGAATACTTTCCTTATCCAAGTGGCAGGTGTTCTTTTTCAGACTGAAGGTGGCACTTCTTTTGTGTGAAGTGAAAAATATTTTAGCCTCTGAGGACTACAGGGACTGGGCCATAATATCTTTTTATCTTTAGAACTGGAGGAAACCACCATTCCTTCTCCCCTGAAGATTAAGTGTAATCTGATATCAGCAATACCTTATAGACTTTTATGGACTGAATGCAGAATCACTCAATGGTACTTCAAAGTGTATGGCTTAAAATATTAGCTCTAATGGTTAGGCTTCCTTGATTCTTCTCTACGCCCTTTTTTTTGGTAATGCTTTGCCTAATTAAAAATCTGGCAAATGCAAAAGCTTGCACTTTGTGTTATTTTAGTTGTTCTAATAAAGGTATCACTACCCAGGTGTAGTTTTTGGAATTTTTGCCATGTATATGAACCTAGCTTTGATTGTTTTTCAGGTTATTTTGAACTTTGAGTATGTTTACTTTGTTCAGCAGCTGATGATAGAATTACTCAGAGATTCTAATAAGAGCACATGGCATAAATTGTTCAGCTTGCTTCTTGTGACTAAGCTTTTCGTTTTTGGTGTGCAGATCTTGTTGAGCGGCCTTTGTTCAAGTAATTCCTCTTCTAGCCCAGCCAAGCTGTTGATTAATAACTCTCTCTATTGCCCTGTATATGATTCCAAGTTATTTCCAGTTGTCAGCACTTCTCTAATAATATGTTTAGGAAAGAGTATAGCCAAGAACGCATAATCTGTTACATACTACTCAAATCCTGGACACAACCAAATAAGCCCAACATACATGTTGTGAACTAAATCATTTCTATAGTTTTATACTTGCCATTAGAACTGCTATGATGGAACCCAAAATACACAGAACTTTTCTTATATTCTCATGGATATGAGACATTGTTTAGAAGAACCAGCAGTGTGAAGCAGTTGCCATTGTTCTAGGAGTCATGCCACATGAGCAGGGGTTCACTAGTAAGCTGATTTGTGTTACCTTGGGAAAAGACAGCTGCAATGCTTCATTCTCTGGGTTTCCAGTATCAGATACCAAGGTCTGAACATTATGCACTGCTTACAATCATTGAAGCTAATAATAATTGTCCATATGTGCCTACCCATGGTTGTCCTTCATGTAGTAGATACATTTTAAAAGTGGTTCTTTCATATGTCAGATTGTATGTATGCAAAATCTGCACATTAGCACATCTCCATGGTTTTTGTATACAGTTTGTACCTTTGTAAATGCTTCACTTGGAGCATGGGCCGCTGAAATAAATAAGAGATTTTTCATGTCCTTCATTATTTTCAAATACAATTAAAAAGATGTTCCATGTTGTTTCAAATAACTCTTAAGATGGCAGTAGTTTTCTGTGGGAGATAGTGATAGAAGACTAATAAAATAAAACTAATAAAATAAAAATAAATAAACAAACCTGTAGCTATTTTCCTTAGGTAAAATAATTCAGATGCTTACATTTTTAAAAAATGCTATTCTGGCTCTACTGTTCAAGAATCAAATGCTGTGTCTTCATTCTGATTGCTCCAGCTGCTCCTTCCTGCACTGAAACTCCTCTGCAGGGAATGGTAATTGAAGAGGAATATGAAAAACAGCAAACCAGCCTGGAGATGAAGAAACAGCTATGTCCCTATGCTGCAGTAGGAGAATGCCGTTATGGAGAAAACTGCGTATATATTCATGGAGATGTCTGCGACATGTGTGGCTTGCAGGTCCTCCATCCTGCTGATGCTGCACAGAGATCATTACACATAAAGGTAAGGTGGGAAAATAAGTGAAATAACTAGTTGGCTAACAAAAACTGCAGAAACCTTTGAGTTATTGCAAAGGCTATGGGTTTCTCAGGTCCGTGAAATCCTCCTTGTCACAGGTCCAAGCAGGTGGCTGATGGCCTGGATATGCTGCTATGCAGATTTTGTGCAGAACACTTTAGTGTTAACAGGGGCTAGCACAAGGAAACAACCAGAGCAGGGTGGCACTGCTCTGGCTGGCCCAAAAATGCCTTGAAAATGTGCCCCATCTCCAAATTTGGAGGGGAATGTTGCAAAAGAGTAACAGTGGTTTTTGACATGCAAGCTTATAAAAAAATGTCCATGATCAGAACACTGCTAGACAAGAAGTGCAGTCTTTAATAATGTTTCAGAAACAATTTTTAAGTAGACTTCAATCCTAGGTTAGATTGTTTTTGGGGATTCTTAAATTATGAGCCTCGTAATTTGTGTGTTACCTGATTCATTAGATTTTAAGTGTCTTACATAAGTGAAACAAAGTAATAGCCAATATAATGTAAAAAGCAAAAAAATCACATCCAATATGCTGTAATCTGGATTGGGCCTAATCTGACATTGGGTTGTTCTACATCAAGTAGCAAGAGGGCTACTGCAGTATAAGTCATCCTCCAAGCCTCCATCCCCTCCCCCTCTAGTAGGAACCCAGAGCATCTCCTCTTAGTTCGACCAAATAGGGTGGAGAGATTCTACTTGCAGAAAACAGTCCCAAAGGTAAAAGCCTAAGGCGTAACAACCAGCACTTTGAATTGGTCTGGAAGCCTACTGGCACCCAGTAGTTTCTGAAGGATAGGGATCCTTCTACTAAACTTGCTAATGCAGATTAGCAAATGGGCAGCCAGTGGCAGCTTCGGGATCATCCTCAACAATAGCCTCATGTAAAGCAAACAGCATTTGTTTAACTGGGAGATGACAAGTGACAGCTCCCTGTCTTCAGTTTATTCTGATTCTGGTAAGATCACAACTGGCAGGCCAGACAAAGCCGACCAAAGGCTCTTCTGGCCATGGCCCCCACCTGCTGCTATAGTAGGAGCCATTGGTCCAGGAACACCTCCAGATTGTGTGCTAGCTCTTTTGGGAAAGGCGCCCTGTCAAGAACAATACATTGAACATCCATGGATCCAAAAAGTTTCTGTATTTACAGTATCCCTGTTCTCCTGGGATTTAGTCTCAGTCTGTCCATAGACTGGGGTGAGGTTGGGTACCACGAGCATATTGATGATATGGAACCACAAATCAATGGATTGTGTTTCCCAATAGCTTCAGATAGATATTAAGCAAGATGGGGGAGAGGGACAAGCCTGGGGTGCCCTGCAGTGGAATGCCAAAGGCTTGATCTGTCTTACCCAAACAACAGGAATTGGACCTGCCCTCTAAGGCAGGAGAAGAACTGCTGCCAAACAGTGCTCCTGGTCCCCAACCCTCCCAGAAGATCCAAAAGGATGCTATGGTCAATGGTATTAAATGCCACTGAGATCTAGCAGGACCAAGAGAGGTGCACCACCTCCATTCAGTTCTGTTTCAGAGCAATCAAGGCAGCTTCTGCCCATATGCAGGCCTGAATCCAACTGTGAAAGGATTCCAGGTAATTCATCTGATCCAGAATATCTGAGCAGTAAGATGGCTTGTGCACTTGACAGTTCTCGTTTTCCTAGCTAATCCTATGAGGCGGTGAGATTTACATTCTAACATACTTGGTGGTATTTGCTTGGGAACACAGATTCCTGGAAATAAAATACTTTCATAACCTACCATCTCTATGGGATAGCTAAGGCTGTGTTTCCTCTTTGAAATACATTGAAGCAATAATTGGGAAATTTTGTGTGTATTTTAGGTTAATACAGATTTTTATATATGAGAACCTCTTTACAAGTGGCAGTGTGTTTATCATTATTGTATTTTAAATTTTAGTGAGAAACTTAAGAGAATTTCAATGTAAGTAGGAAGGACCAAATTTAAAAATAAAAAAATGAACTACAGATAAAGCATATCAAGAACAAATGCTTGTGAGAAATGATAGGATTCTGCAAATCCTTCTGAAATGTGCTAATAGCACATTATATCCAGCTTCTAGATTTTATCCAGCTTCTCCTTAGCTATATGTCGTCACATTGCTATAGTCAGTAGACATTAAATGTGATTCTCCAGTACAGGTTAGTTCATATTTAAAAAGATAGTTTCTATCTATAGGAATGAAATACTGTACATGATTATATATATACAGTACTCTGCTTCAAATGAAAGGAACGTTCATAAAGTGGGTTTCTAAGATTTATATTAAAGGCAATCCCTGCCCTTAAGCTTATCATATAGAGAAGATACAACACAAAAGGAAAATACAATATTCTTGTACACAGGATGCTTATTTTCAGCTTAATCACTATAATTAGGTAGTTATGTTTAGTTTCCATTGGTTTGGAGGGGTAAAAGGAATAAAACAGCTCAACTATCTCTGAATATGAGATAGTTTGGCTACCTGTTGCTATTTTTCAGACTTACAATTGCTTCTAGTACAGAGCTTTCCAAACTCTGTGTCGGGACACGTTAGTGTGTCGGCTGCAGTGTCTGGGTGTGTCGCGGCTGCTGCTGCCTCCGAGCCCTGCCAGGATTCCACACAGGTCCTAGTGCCTGCCTTGCTGCCTCCAAACCTGCCCTGCCAGGATTCCACGCAGGTCCTAGTGCCTGCCTTGCTGCCTCCAAACCTGCCCTGCCAGGATTCCACGCAGGTCCTAGTGCCTGCCTTGTGCCCTGCTGCCTCCAAACCTGCTGTGATTCCATGCAGGTCCTAGTGCCTGCCTTGTTCCCTGCTGCCTCCAAACCTGCTGTGATTCCGTGCAGGTCCTAGTGCCTGCCTTGTGCCCTGCTGTAAGAGTGTGTCACGAAATGATGCAAGTCTAAAAAGTGTGTCACCAACATAAAAAGTTTGGAAAGCTCTGTTCTAGTAGATACAAATGGAATAATTCTGGGTAGATATGCATGGGGGTTGTTCTGTTACATGCATTTTATTTATATATTAGTAATTTCTAATGAGAAATAAGCAACTTATAGTAAAACAGTATTTTACTTCAGTATTTTAGTTCTTTCTGCCAGAAGAATAAGAATTAAAATAAGAAAACAAATGCAAGGTGGCAAGAAAGCAGTATAAAAAAATAAAATATCATCACTCTGCTGGTGCAAACCCAGAAATATTCTGGATTTGACTACACGTGTGCCCTGGAGGAAAAATGACTTCTGAAGTCACTTAGTGACAGTGCAGAGCATTGTAGAAGTTGTGGAACTCTCAAGATAAGTGCTTTTATGAGGACTGTTCTCCAAATTTAACTTTATGATCAGAAAGTGTCAGTTTCTTCTTCTCTTCTTCACAGTCTTGCATTGAAGCTCATGAGAAGGATATGGAGCTCTCCTTTGCTGTCCAGCGTAGTAAAGATATGGTGTGTGGAATCTGCATGGAGGTGGTGTATGAAAAAGCCAATCCCAGCGAGCGTCGATTTGGGATTCTATCCAACTGCAATCATACTTACTGTCTCAAGTGCATTCGCAAGTGGAGGAGCGCTAAACAATTTGAGAGCAAGATCATAAAGTGAGGCACTTCCCCATGTCCGTTGTGCTTTGTTTCTTGGGGAGAATTAGTATTTTGTGTGAACTGGCAACTTCGTCCCTCTTTCATCCCAAGACTGCATTTAATACATAAGTAATGTTTATCACTCAGCATTTAGGGTTTTTTTGGACCAATTTTCTGACCTCAGTACTCTTGACTGGTCAGCAAGGTCCACTGAGTTTGAATGTTAAGTCATACTTTTTTGTTGTTGTTAAATGGTAGCAACCTGCTGTTCTGTTGGTTGCAGTACAAAATCACTTGGGTTCAAATGGTACAAGAGACGGAAACTCCAAACATGTGTTTCTTAAGTCTTTTCTCGTTCATTATTGAGCCAGTGGCCCATTCCTTTTTAAAATCTGCTTGGAAAAACAAACCCAAACCAATATGGACTTCCAAGAAAACAAAGTTACAAAAATAAATTTATTTATATCTAAAGAAAAATGAGTCTGTGTGTGAAATGTTTTCCCCCCTCCATGTTCTTTGAAAACCTCAAAAAATGCCTGGGATTGGGGGAGTTTTAAATTGTTAAAGAAATGCAATAGGCTGGTCAGAGGTACGATAGACTGCTTGTAAAGGTGGGCGTATGTCTGTACTGGGGATAGCACCCCTGTCATGTAGAATGTTGCAGTGCAGTCTGTTCGTTTCCCAGGTCCTGCCCAGAGTGTCGGATCACATCTAACTTTGTCATTCCAAGTGAGTACTGGGTGGAGGAGAAGGAAGAGAAGCAGAAACTCATTCAGAAATACAAGGAGGCAATGAGGTATGAGCATTGCAGCCTCGGACCACGTTTGACTGCAGAGGTTAAGGGCGTACGTGGAGAAAAGGTGTTACCTGAAGCCCTCTCATGCCTCCTTCCCACCCCACCCCCATGAGATGCATCTCTAACCACCAGCAGATGCATGCTACTTACACAAGTAACCTTTGTGCCAAATAGCCTCATGTGCTGTTCCCTTGTCCTCTCGGTTACAATTTAGCCATAAATAATAGCACATTTTATTCCAGGGTGTTTCCTCTGCATGCACCTATCTGTACGCACACCTTTTGAGTATGCACATCCACGTAATCCACTGTGTTACGTATGTTAATTAATTTAAACATGGCTTCAGCAACAAGCAGTCTCTCTTTTTAAAGAAAAAGTCACCTGGATTATAAAGCAAATACAGTACTGAAAACTGATTGGCTATGCTGTGAGTAAGGGTTGCGATATTTTCCTTTCCAGCAACAAGCCATGCAGGTATTTTGATGAAGGCCGTGGGAGCTGCCCATTTGGAGGGAACTGTTTTTACAAACACGCATATCCTGATGGCCGCCGAGAGGAGCCCCAGAGGCAGAAAGTGGGAACTTCAAGTAGATACAGAGTAAGTCCCACTGCTTTTGTTGGTTTTTTTTTTCCTTTATAATAGAAAAATAAGTTTTGAGTTAGGCTTTTGAAGATAGCAGAATAAAAACTATTTTGAACTACAGGATTGGGAGGCCACAGCAAAAGTAACTTTGTGGAAGCAAAAACTTCATATATCTTCTAATTTATTTTTTTTCCTGCACCATTTTTAGACAGGGCAATTTTTAATCATGAAGGGGTAATCAACCCAAAGTCAGGGATCATGTAATGTGCATGATTATATGTAATTATAGCCAAATCAGAGCAATGCCAATACCATATTTCTGTCTTGAATGGAGGAAAGTTTCTTGTAGGCTGCCTTGAAAGAATACAGTTGGATTGATGGTTTTTGTGAAACGTGTGCATTGTTCCACCTAAATGTTAGCTTAGTGCTACCTGATCCCCTTTGCCAAACATCTGCTTCAAATACATTGTTGTTATAAATTGGTGGACGGAGATGTAGCTTTAACATTTTCTGATTTTATAAAGAAGAATCAAGTAATCCTCCCTTGAATGAAATTGTATCAGAATAAGCTAGAAAGTCCCTCCCACTGTCTCTAAATTAGTAAGAAATATTGATTGAGACCTGATTGTAGCCCACCGAGAAGATTGCAGCCTATTAGGCATGAATTATGGTCAACCAAGAGCTTGATTATCCCCTTCCATCTATCTCGTTTGGTGTTCTTGAGACTGCAGAAAATAGATAGCATTAACATCTGAAAAGGTACCTTCTGTAAGGTAGATTTCAATTTGCAGACTTGTTATAATGCTGTGGTGTTTGTCTGTTTTCAGGCTTCACCTTTGACACGGAGATACAGGTGTGCAAAATCTCTACCCAATAAAAAAAATTTGTAAAAAAATTCAGGATCATAGTTATTTTTGCATGATCCTAATTCCTTGATGGGTGTCTGCAGAGTTTTTCTTTGCCTCTCTAATGCTACCAATATCTGAAAGTCAGTCTTGACATCTAAATAATGCCCCTTTGTCTAGAGAAGACCAGGCTTTCCCAGTGTTGTTCAGTATTTGAGGAACAAGGTTTATTGGAAGACTAGCTGTTGGAATCTCCTATGTCAGAGGAGTGGGTTTGTTTGGGGAACGGCACTCATCTGAGGCCAGTAATTCTGCTCTACTTGTAGGCTCAGCGGAGAAACCGGTTCTGGGAATTCATTGAAGAGCGGGAGAGCAGCGATCCCTTTGAGAACGATGAGGATGAGGTGGTGACCTTTGAGCTGGGTGAAATGCTTCTCATGTTGCTGGCGGCAGGAGGCGATGATGACCTAACAGACTCCGAGGATGAATGGGACTTGTTTCATGACGAGCTGGAAGACTATTATGACTTGGACCTATAGCACATCTTTGTGGTGTTTGGACTGTCTGCTCAATTTTTTTTCCCCTCCCAGGCAGTAGCTCTTTTCCTGTGGTGTTGTGGCAGTGCCTGTGTTTTTCTCCTAGGCAGGCCTATCAATTCCAGGTGCTGCTGTTGTAATAACCTTTTCCCCCAGGGTCTGTCTCCTTTCCCTTCCCTACAACCTGTCCCGCTTCCCAGCCCCAGGAGTGTGTTTTTTTCCCCCTTCTGTTAAACAAATGACATGAAATAAACCTTTAAAAAGTTAGTTTTTTGTAAAAATGAATTTAACTGTCAGACAGTTAGATTAGACTTGTTGCTTTATTATCTGTGTTCCTGACAGGATTCACCCAGTTCCAGGGTTCAAATGTTTACAGGACTTCCACACTCATCTTTAAGAGCCCAGATACAAACCTGAGAACACTGGCTGTACAACGGGGGGATGGGCAGATGTTGGCCAACTGCCTTGTTCCACGATAGAGACTTTGAAAACCATTTTTCCTACTTCAGATTTCAGGCCAGCACATATTTTCTTGGCTGGCTTTAGCTCCATTCCAACCCCCCTCACGTACATGTGTTCATTTGTGGTTTTGGTCTCTTGTTTACTTGCACATTTACTATTTACTACTGTGTAACCAGAACCAGGCGCGAATGTTCCGGGTTTTTACTGTTTGGCATGAAAGGCAAATGTGTTTGTGCGTGAAAGGAGAACTTTCTATGTATGTATATACAAATAAAATACAGAGTTGTATCCCAAGGGCTGGGCAACTTGGTATATGTGTGTATTAAACCCTGTTCCTCTTCTCTCATTCCCTTCTTTACACAAACCTTTTGGTGCATGATATCTAACATTCAACTGGATTTTGAAATGAATGTTGTGGTCTCAGCAAATTCTGTGGAAATGGTCTTTAAAACATCTAATAGAGTAGGCACTTCCTTATTGACACCAGCACTCTGTTATCTTCCTAGTCATCCTTCTACTCCTTTTGGGTGTATCTGAGTCACACAGGTGTAGGAATATTATTAGCCAAAATTTGGACCAAATTATCCACTTAGGGTACCACCACATTGGGATTCTTGTGTTCTCTTCATATTTGAAAAGTTGTAGAACAGTGTGATAATTAAGCAGAGTTAAAACCATGAGATCCCTTTTCTCTCTTAGAAGGCTCCTCATTGCCTTGCAGAATACCTGAGTGGGCTCAGTAGCTGTACAACATGCATGTTGCTACTTAATCCATAGAAAAAGCAGCCGGGCACCAGTTCTGCTAGGAAGAACTCCTGATGTCATCAAAACCTCTTTCTCCCTCTTCCTCTCCTCCCCTCAAAGAATTTTAACTTTCCATTACATTTAATGCTGCTGGATTGTCCTTGAACTGTTCTGCTTTTGTCCTTTTAGATTGCATTTCCTTTCACTTTTAAATGGAATCAAAATTTGTTGCTGAAGTCTGTGTTACTTTGCAGCTGCCTTTTGTAAGAAGCACTTTTCCCAAATAAAAAAGCAAAAAAAAAGTATGATCTCTGTATTCTTGAGATTTCACTGGGATGGAGGAAAAATGCACACAGGAAGAGAGATGCATTTTCTGAATTCTGCAGCAACCCGGGTGTCAGCCTCAATTTCCAGTTTTAAACTACTGGGATCTTAAGATACTGACAATCATTTCCATAATTAACTTAAGTACTATAATACTTGCAGTTATCTAAGGTAGCCTACCATAAATCTACCTGGATTATTAGGCTAGGACAATTAGTTAATTTTTCCTATGGATCTTCAAGTTGTCACCTGTGGAACATCAGCCTTATTAGCTCTGAATGAATCAGGTGCTTGGTTTAATGCAGGGGTCCCCAACCTTTTTGGCGCCAGGGACCGGTTTCAAAAGACGATTTTTCCGCGGACCCGGGGGGGCAGGTTTTCCAGGATTTCCATGGACAGGAGCCAATTGTGCGCACCGGGGGGGTGAGGTTTGTGGGCGGGAGCCAATCACAAGCACTGGGGGCGAGGTTTGCGGGAGGGAGCCAATTGCGCGGAAGGGGGCAGGGTTTGTGGGAGGGAGCCCCGCGACCCAGTTCCTAACGCCACGGCCCGCAGGTTGGAGACCCCTGGTTTAATGAATCTAATTCATTATGCCCAAAACAACTGACAGCTTTAGGGACATCCATTTTAAGTAGAGACAAACCAGCAGAAGACACAATATTGTCCTCTCTGTGAATTAAAATAAATGGTTGTGATCAGTATATTTGTGCTCAGTATACTTAAGATCTGATCCTTGTAAACTATTGAATTAATATGAATTGACCCAATAAAATCTAATGTGTTCCAAACCTGATTTCTTTTAGTATTTTACTATGCTTCCATTAATGGGAATAGCCATTAAAGACATTACTTTCTCATTCACCTTTAACGTTTCATCATTTTGGGGGTGAATAGCCTCTTTCTCAAAAGAAAGGTTTTGGTTTTAGATATGGACTTCTAAAAGGGTAAGGGGCCTCTGTCAGACTATGGGCTGGGAATTACAGAAAGTTACTCACTGCAGCAAATGACATATTCAACCATACAAATCAAAGCCACCAGAGAGCTTTCTCCCTACTCACATTAACTCTCTACTTGTAGTAGAGGGAAAGAATAGCAACACCCCTATTTGGGAATAAATACTACTGTGTGGATTTCAAGAAACTGAGTCTCTGGCTCATGTACTTCTATGTTGCCCTCTCTATGTAGTTCCATGCTCTGATTTAATAATGCATCATTAAATACAGCTGACAGAACAAGAGGATTCCATCCATCTCATGGTATCAGACCAGAGCACTCGGAGAACTAGGACATTTGCTAAATTTCTATCACCATTTTTTAAAAAAAAATAGAAATCTGAATTTGAAATAAATAAATAAATTAAACAGTGATTGTGCTATACAGAGCTGAAAGACTATTTGATGGGAGATTGGAAATAGATTTTTTGAGCTGTGAAATTATGTACAAACTTACTAAACCTATAATTTACATTATTTGTATTTAGAGCTAGATGTAATAAACGGTTGAAAGCAGCATGACATCCTTGGTTTTAGATTGCATTATAGCACTGACTCCCGATATATCTGGAACCCCTAACCACATGAGTGTGTCTTGGAAGTAAATAGACGGAAACATATTGATTGAGAATGGGTATGCGCTTTGTTGTTTATTCGTTCAGTCGCTTCCGACTCTTCGTGACTTCATGGACCAGCCCACGCCAGAGCTTCCTGTCCCCATGGTTGAGTCTGTCACCTCCAGAATATCATCCATCCATCTTGCCCTTGGTCGGCCCCTCTTCCTTTTGCCTTCCACTTTCCCTAGCATCAGCTTCTTCTCCAGGGTATCCTGTCTTCTCATTATGTGGCCAAAGTACTTCAGTTTTGCCTTTAATATCATTCCCTCAAGTGAGCAGTCTGGCTTTATTTCCTGGAGTATGGACTGGTTTGATCTTCTTGCAGTCCAAGGCACTCTCAGAATTTTCCTCCAACACCACAGTTCAAAAGCATCTATCTTCCTTCCTTCAGCCTTCCTTATGGTCCAGCTCTCACAGCCATAGGTTACTACAGGGAATACCATTGCTTTAACTATGCAGACCTTTGTTGTCAGTGTGATGTCTCTGCTCTTAACTATTTTATCAAGATTTGCCATTGCTCTCCTCCCAAGAAGTAGACGTCTTCTGATTTCCTGGCTGCAGTCAGCATCTGCAGTAATCTTTGTGCCTAGAAATACAAAGTCTGTCACTGCCTCCACTTTTTCTCCCTCTATTTGCCAGTTATCAATCAAGCTGGTTGCCATAATCTTGGTTTTTTTGAGGTTTAACTGCAACCCAGCTTTCGCACTTTCTTCTTTCACCTTAGTCATAAGGCTCCTCAACTCCTCCTCGCTTTCAGCCATCAAAGTGGTATCATCTGCATATCTAAGATTGTTAATGTTTCTTCCAGCGATTTTAACTCCAGCGTTGGATTCCTCAAGCCCAGCAGGTCTCCTCAAGCCCAGCAGGTTGCATGATGTGTTCTGCATACAGGTTGAATAGATAGGGTGAGAGTATACAGCCCTGCCGTACTCCTTTCCCAATCTTAAACCAGTCCGTTGTTCCGTGCTCTGTTCTTACCGTTGCTACTTGGTCATTATACAGATTCCTCAGGAGGCAGACAAGATGACTTGGTATCCCCATACCACCAAGAACTTGCCACAATTTGTTATGATCCACACAGTCAAAGGCTTTAGAATAGTCAATAAAACAAAAATAGATGTTTTTCTGAAACTCCCTGGCTTTCTCCATTATCCAGTGGATATTGGCAATTTTGTCTCTAGTTCCTCTGCCTTTTCTAAACCCAGCTTGTACATCTGGCAATTCTCGCTCCATGAATTGCTGGAGTCTACCTTGCAAGATCTTGAGCATTACCTTACTGGCATGTGAAGTGCCACTGTTCGATAGTTTGAACATTCTTTAGTGCTTCCCTTTTTTTGGTATGGGGATATAAGTTGATTTTTTCCAATCTGATGGCCATTCTTGTGTTTTCCAAATTTGCTGGCATATGGCATGCATCACCTTGACAGCATCATCTTGCAAGATTTTAAACAGTTCAGCTGGGATACCATCGTCTCCTGCTGCCTTGTTATTAGCAATGCTTCTTAAGGCCCATTCAACCTCACTCTTCAGGATGTCTGGCTCTAACTCACTGACCACACCGTCAAAGTATGCGCTATAGATGTGCAAATCCTTTGAAGAGATGTTTTGGAATGCACCAAAAGAGAGAGCGAGCACCTATTTTTGAATCCAGAAAGCAGCTCTTCCTTTTTCCTGCTTAGTACAATAGCTCTGGAAGCTGTTCCAGGCAGTCTTTTTTCTTTTCTAACCAAAAATGGTGATCTCAACCTAGACACAATATATAACCATGTTTGGTTGCATATCCAAGTGGCCTGGTTCACATGCATGTGAAACCATAGTCGATTTGTTTTATTTTATTAGGACGTTATTAACTGAGCTTGCAGAACACTAATTCATGAATTAAGCTTTACTGATTTAACCCAGTTAGCTGGGCTCATACCGCATATTCAATCATAAAGTAACCACACTGGCTGGATTTATACAACACATTGTGGCACACACTAGCCAACCATATTTTAGTTTAGCCCAATCAATTATGGCTTATTCAGCAAAGAATGTAATGAAAACCATGGCTTAGGGTAATGTATAAATCAACTCAAGCACCATGTATTTGAGTATCTGCTCCAGGTTAGTTCTTAAAAAAAAAGATTGATTTCATTCTGTCTAGTTTATTCCATAACAATACATACTTCAGCAATAGTGAAAAAGTCCTTTATCTATTACAATCTTCATTTTAGTTTAAAATCATATATAAAAGGGAAAGGTTTTTAAATATGTATCAGTAATAGTTATTCAATGCTAGTTAGAGAACCAACCTCTTCCCTTTAAAACTGGCCAATTCAGCAACAAACACTTTCTTGAGAATGGATAAAAGGAAATGAAATAAAGTATCAATAAATACATACTGAATTTGCTTACATTATGAATATCTAAATCTGAGTATAATGAAAAGGAATTCTACTTTAAGCCAAAGATTAAAACATCAATGCTGTACTGAGACAAGTCTTCCCCAAACTCATACCTTCCAGATGTGTTGGGACTACAAGTCCCAGAATGCCTAGCATATCTGGAAGGCTGATTTAGTGATTACTTCATTTCTTCACCCTATGATTTTTTTTTCAAGTTGGCCTTGGAAGCATAAAAAGCTCTTATTCAAAATAGAAAACTCACAGTCTCTCTACTTTAAGAAATAAATTATTAGAGTTATTTCCTAAGAAATGTCTTGCTTGGGAATGCAAGACAAAAGAATCACAAACACCCCAAAAAGAGAACTCAGTTCCTTGATTATTAATACCATCACCAATGAGACCAGCTTTCCCATAATCAAGCAGGAAAAAAAATCCATAATTTACCACTCACCCATTGCAATACTGTATATTCACAGGTGCCTTCCAGTAATTTTGAAAAGGAATGGATATATGAACTTTCCTATATTCACTTAGTGAAAACATACTAGTAACAAATTAGTATGATAAATATTAAAAGCTACTAAGTGCTAGCATAAAGAAAGCTACAGTATAGTATATAGTTTATCATACTTTTGGTAAGTGTCTCAAAAACGCACTGCTTGTAGTTTCAGTATATTTCTGGAGTGGTCTGTACAACTTTGCGAAGCCTTTGTTTTGTGGAACTGCCTCTAAGCAGTTGTTACACACACTGGAAAACAGTGACATAACAGAAATCAACATTTAATTTCACAACAGAATATTCTCCATGCACTCTTTTAGGTATATCTCTTGACCATCACAATCATTCGCTGGTAGTCGTGGAATGCACAAAGTCAAAGAGTTAAGGAAGCCAAAAACACACACTAAACAAGATTACCTTGTTAAACATCAGACACTGTTAATGGCAAACTGAGATAGGAAACTGACTCGACAGATACATTTCATAGATTGGTACCAAAGCACATGATTTCCTTTGTATTTGCTTAGACTGTTTTTAAAAAAATGATTCAAGATTTAACCACAATAATTGGACTCAATTGCTACCAACAACTCCATCATCTCTGAACTAAATACAGTATATACAGTACAAGAAAGCCTGACTTTTAAACCATTTTTTCATAGCCTCCAGTGAAAAGCAGCCAAAGACTGATAGAAGCAGATGGCTTATCAGAAGGATTCACAGACATTCTTCTCTGTATGAACTCGTGGCTGCTAAGAAAGCCCTTCATCTGAAGACTCCAGTGCTAGTCTGTGCTCATGCAGCTTGTGGCTGACCAGTGGAACAAAGAAAACCTTCTGTTTCTAGAGAATGACATTGGGCAAAAACGGCATGGCTGAAGTACATCAGGATGATACAGTAAGACTAGATGGAAATTCTTGCAATGGAAGAGCGCACTGGAATTTGTAGCCTTTCATCAACATGAGCAGTTGGGTGTCTCAGTCTCTGAGGCCATCACTGGTCTAGCATCCAGATGGATGTTGTGTGAAGAGCCATTCTCCCCATGAAGTTGTAAGGTATTCCTAGCCATCAATTCCTTAGCCATCAAGATAAAGACCTCATCAATATTTTGGGCCTCCTTCGCTGAAGTCTCCAATACAGCCAGAAGACCGTGTTTCTCTGCCAACGTGCAAGCATCTTCAAACAGGACTTGCCGTTTCTCTGTTTCATCTGATTTGTTCCCTTTAAATTGGATTAAAACCATTTTTAGATTTCCAGTGGATAGTTGGGGCAAATAAATGGAGTAAGGAAAAGACTATGAAGCAAACCAAGAAGCATCTCATTCTTATGGCACCTACTTGCACCTCCCTCCACAATGGTCCTACTCCAATAACACTCACACTTTCCCTTCTGTTGGGCAGCAGCCTGGCAGCTCTAAGAGCATTACTCTGAGGAGCATAGGCAGTACAAACCTTGATGGCATCACATGTGTCATAACATCATTACATGAATGATACAAATTTCATAATCAGTTTTGTGTGCAGCTGATGCAAATTCACATTGTTTGCAAGATCATAGCATGACACACATAATGTCACTTAAACCTCCCACTCCCACAGGTATCCATGTTGAGGAGTTTTCAATGCAACACACTCAGAACAGCCATGGCAATTGCCTTCTTTGGGCTGAGGACCACTTCAGAGCCAACAAAAATGGGTGGCCAGATAAGGCAATAAGATACTTCAGAGAGAGCTGTACCTTTTTAAAATGCAATAGACTGTTCTAGAGGGTAGTTGGGAGTATAGGGGGTAGAGATTTGGCCCCAATTCACTAGCCATCTCAGCTGACCAATCAAAACATCTGCTTATTCCATGAAATGGAGGGCCAGCCCTGTGCATTTCACACAGCAACTTTTGGTCCCTTAATTATCTAGTCACAAGACAGGTATACAATGCAATGAAGTTTTCTTCTCTTGCCTGAAGATTTCTGTTTTCAGATTTATTTTTCTGTCCTGATTCAACCCCCAAAATGACTTCATTCTATCTAATATTAGGGCTGCCCCTGGGCAATTCATACTATAATTGTTGGTCATTTCATTATCTAGCCCTATGATATTCACACTTTACCACAAAAGATACTGTTATTTTGTTTTCAATTGAACGACTGGCTCATTATAATTCTTAACATTTTGACAATATTACATTAACTTAATTTTAGCATTTTACTTAGAATTCATTACCACCTAGTTAAGAGGATTAATGGGCTAATAAGGTAAACTTAGAATTGCATATCTAACACATTAAGTCAACAACTGGAAAACAAATTTTCTCTTAAGGTGTTTATACAAGTTCTTCCATACTTCTTGCCCATCTTTTCTGTTTCAGTAAAATAAATACTATTTTTAAATACCCTTTGGTATTAAAAATAAGTCTCAAACCTTCTAACTAAGAGGAGCAGAGATGGGACAGTTGTTGAATTCAGAACTTACCAATCAACATTAAGACCAAGTTCGCTGCGCCAAATTTTTCAATTTCATAAATCCAATGAGGAATAGACTCAAACGTAGATCTTCTGGTTATATCGTAGGCAAGAATAGCACCATGGGCACTGCGATAATAACTTTGAGTTATTGTGCGGAAGCGTTCTTGGCCTGCTGTATCCCACACTTGTATCTGAAATTGGGAGAAAATGAAATAGAGGCAGAGTCAGAATTGGTCTTTCAAAACACTTAAATGCTAGAAATTGTTGCTAAGCCACAGGTCCCCTATCTCAGCCTTGTGTAACTATATTTATAGTAAAATCCCTGACACAGCTATTCTCAGGTAAGTGGTGTATGAGTGTGTATTCAAGGCTTTTCCTGATTTGTATGCTCCAGATGTTTGGGAATGACCAAGGCCACGCTCCTGGGAATTCTGAGTGTCTTAATCACAACACATCTCGAGATCACCAGGTTGGGCAAACCTGGGGCAGAAGATGGAAGCCTGAAGAAATTAAGTTGGTCAGTCAGAATTTGCTTATTTCAAATGGTCGGGCATTGCCCTAAGTCAGAGCTTTCCAAACTTTTCATGTTGGTGACACACTTTTTAGACATGCATCATTTCGCAACACACTCTTAGAGCAGGGCACAAGGCAGGCACTAGGACCTGCGCGGAATCACAGCAGGTTTGGAGGCAGCAAGGCACAAGGCAGGCACTAGGAGCTGCGTGGAATCCTGGCAGGTCAGGTTTGGAGGCAGCAAGGCACAAGGCAGGCACTAGGACCTGCGCAGAATCCTGGCAGGGCTCGGAGGCAGCAGCAGCCGTGACACACTCAGACACTGCAGCTGACACACTAACGTGTCGCGACACAGAGTTTGGAAAGCTCTGCCCTAAGTCCTAGATTTCCACTGAGCAACTACCACCTAAAAAGAAAGGCTAATATTCTCTTTTATTTCATGTTAAAGTTGACCAAAATGGGCTGTTAAGCCCTGTGAAGGGGATTCATGTGTGCTGTGTTGCTTAGGGATCTTTTGCAGGCAACCCCTGGCTAATATGGTGGGGTCCTCAAAAGCTTCTGCTGATGAGATAATAGTCCACGGGAAGGAAAAATTTGGGAACTACTGCTGTAAAGCTTTAGTTCATTAACTTATTAATT
Source organism: Charina bottae (assembly GCA_023362775.1). Classification (NCBI taxonomy): domain Eukaryota; kingdom Metazoa; phylum Chordata; class Lepidosauria; order Squamata; family Charinaidae; genus Charina; species Charina bottae. Next base: position 23,334,954 of record JALMGJ010000006.1, read on the forward strand.
AAACCTTGTTTGCATTTTTCTGTTAAAATACTTTTCTAATCTAGAATTCCTTAATCTTGATCCAAAAACCAGACTTCTGTGGATATAATGATGAAACCCCCAGATGATTATAATGCACTTCTGGGCTAGCTGCATGAGTCTTTTCACACAGATAAAAACTGATCCCTACTTGAGGTTACTTATTGTTCTATACAGCAATTTATATATAAATAGAATTAGATCAGACTTCTTGAGTTGGCTCACAATGGCGTGCAAAATTAAATTAATGAAGTTGTCATGCTACATCCTCAGGAAACTGTAGATCAGCCTGACCCAGCCTGGTGTTCTCCAGATGTGTTGGAAAAGCAACTCCCAGAACTTACAATACTCAGATTTGCATTTCCAACACATTGAGAAAGACACGTACAACTTAGGGCCAAACCAGACATTAGATTAATGACATGAATGCTATTCATGTGTAAGTTGCCAGCACATACATAACAATCTTGGGACTATTTAATACGTTTTCTCTTTTTCCTACATTTCCTTAAAAAATAATGTTTTGAAAGACGTGCTCTGCATTTATAGTGAAACCTCCCCTAACACTCCAATCCTCATCAATAGGCATACAGGTAGTCCTAGCTTAACAACCACAATTGAGACAGGAATTTTGCTTGCTAAGCAAAGCAGTCATTAAGCGAATCCGACCCAATTTTACAACCTTTTTTGTGGCGGTCATTAAGCAAATCACCATGGTCATTAAACAAACCACATGGTCATTAAGTGAATCATGTGGTTCCCCATTGATTTTGCTTGCCAGAAGCTGGCCAGGAAGGTCAAAAATGGTGATCATGTGACCATAGGATGCTGTGACGGTCATAAATGCGAACTGGTTGCCAAGTGCCCAAATCACAATCACATGACCACGGGGACACTGCGACAGTTGTAAGTGTGAGCACCAGTTGTAAGTCAGTTTTTTCAGCACTGTTGTAAGCCTGAACCATCACTAAACGAATCATTAAGTGAGGACTACCTATAGTGAGGCAAATGTATTATCAAACTATGTGTACGAATCCAAAGGCGCCATGCAACTGGTTGCTTGCCATGTTTCACAAGACTGCCATATTAAATCTTCATACTGTATCAGAGAACTTTTTAAATGCATATTTCAGGGAAAAAGTCATCTTGTCTTTTGGATTGCAGGAAAGGAATAAATTATAGATTGAATAAATAACTTCAGGTAGTCCTTGTTTAGCGACTGCCTTGTTTAGTGACCTTTCACAGTTATGATGAAAAAATAACTTTGTGACCAGTCCTCAAATTTACCACCTTCACAGGTCTGTAAAGCAAAAGAAAGCTGAAGTAAGATCATAAGCACAGTCGTGGTTTCTCTTAGCGACCATTTCACTTAATGACCAATTTGCTGGTCCCAATTGTGGTAGCTAAATGAGGACTACCTGTATACTAATTCAGCAGCAAAATAGACTTTCAGAGCTGTATGAGAGTACAGGTGAAACTTGGGTAAAGATACATGTGTGAATTGGGACAGATCTGGGGGGGGGGGGTTTAGCCTATGACCTTTTCCACATTTGGTGAAGATGCCAATCTGACATCGGTACTCCATCCTGCATTTCCACAGTGCTTTGCGGCTTCTATAGGAATTCAGAAGCTGAGCTACTTGATTATCATCCCAACTCTTGCTCCAGAAGAGATGCTGCAAAATGTTTTTTACAGTGCCTTCTCTGGATCTGGAAAACAGGTAGCCTCCTATTGCCTGGAACTCCTGCCCCGTATGATTTCCCAGCTCCTGGGATTTTCTCCATCCCATCTGCAGTCAGGACATGATGAAGCCATGGCTTATTCCCTTCCCCGGTCTTTAGGAATGCTTGGACAGATGGCTTTGCTACTTTCCCTGCACGTTATTGATGTTATAAGGATGAAGGTAGGGCATTGCCTGGAATTCCAGTTTTTCCTCTCCTTCCCTGCCCAGTTAGACTGTCTTCTTTCCTTTTTCATCCCCCAAAGTCCAGCGAGCAGCTATAAGGGCATTCATACAGTGGCAGGAAAGATGAGAGGCATGAGGCTGATGGTTGTGCGGAACAGCCCTATCAATCATCAAAAGACACAGTAGAGCAAGGGTCCCCAATCTGTGGGCCACAGCTCACTAGTGGGCCATGGCCTGTTAGGAAGTGGGCTGCGGGGCTCCTGCCTGCAAACCCCGCCCCCTGGTGCACGCAATTACCCTGCCCCCGGTGCGCGATTGGCTCCTGCCTGCAAACCCCGCCCCCTGGTGCACGTGATTGGCTCCCGCCTGCAAACCCAGCCCTCCCCCCCCCGGTCCATGGAAAATTTTTCTTCCACGGCCAGTCCCTGGTGCCAAAAAGGTTGGGGACCGCTGCAGTAGAGGACTCCACGGCTCACCTTCACCTTCTTGCCATCAATTTCCAGGGAACGCACTGTAAAGTCAACCCCAATAGTGTTCTGCTGCTTGGCATGGTAGTGTCCTGACTTGAAGCGATGGACCACACATGTCTTCCCCACATTTGAGTCTCCAATCAGAATGATCTTGAACAAGTAGTCAAAGGCATCATCCATCTCTACACTGGTGAAAGCCATGATCTTCTAGAGATCTGAGCTCTTTGGCCCTGGATTTACAAGGGGAAGAATGAATGCAAACAGCAAACCAACATAAACAGTAAAAGCTAATTAAATTATCAGTCACTTAAATGGTTTTGATAATTTGGTACCACCCACAAGTGATGCATGTGCTCTTCTGATTTAGCAGGTTTAGTGTTTTAGTGTAAAGCAGATAGACCTCTTAGCTACTACAGGCAGTCCTCATTTAATGACCACTTGTTCAGCGACCGTTCAAACTTGCAACGGCGCTGAACAAGTGGTAGTTATGATTGGTCCTCAAAGTTCTGGCTGACACAGTGCCCCCGCAGTTACATGATTGTGATCCAGGCACCCAGCAACCGGCCCGGATTTCTGACTGTCGCAGAAACCCTCAGTCATGTGATCGTAATTTGCGATCTTCCCTGCCAGCTTCCCACAAGCAAAGTCAATGGGGAAGCCAGCAGGAAGTCGGAAGTCACAATCACATGAGGTCCTCACTTAACGATGGTAACCAGGGACTGCCATCACTAAGTGGTGCAGTCATGTGACATCACGCTTTACAACCGTATCACTTAGCAACAGAAATTCCGGTCCCAATTATTGTCAATAACCAAGGACTACCTGTATTCTTAAAGACAATAGAAAATTTCACTACACCAGAAGGACCTGTAACAAAAATGGGGAAGACGAGGTTGGACAGGTTTCCCCCAACTTCCACAAAATTGTGTGGCAGTTTCACTCTCTCTTGTTGAATTCCATCTTCTTTAGAAAGAGGCCCAAGAGGCTACTGCAGTGGTATCTTGAAGAAGCTGAGCCTTTTAGCCTACTGCTGAAACAAATGCTTGCAAAATCTAAAGTTTACTAAGATTTAACCTTTTCTTAAATAGGAACCTTTAAATTAGATTGCAGTGTTTCCCATTTAAGGTAAATGAAGTAACACAATTGGACAAAAACCAGCACATATTAAAGACATCAGAATTTTTGTTTTGTTTTGTGCCTTCAAGTCAGTGTTCATTCTTGGCAACTGCCTGGACAAGTCCCTGTAGTTTTCTTGGCAAGACTTCAGAAGTGGTTTACCATTGCCTGCTCCCTAGGGCTGAGAGAGAGTGGCTGGCCCAAGGTCACCCAGCTGGCTTCATGCCTAAGGCAGGACTAGAACTCACAGTCTCCTGGTTTCTAGCCTGGTGCCTTAACCACTATATCAGACTGGTTCTCCATCAGATATATATCATGTTAATATTAAAACCTGGTATTAACTATCAAGACTTCAATATTTATTTTTCAAATCCAACACCAGAAATACAGTCAGAAGAAGAAAGGTATTCCTTCTCCTAACATGTAGTTGAAAGAAACCCTGTCAACCAATCAGCCTTTGCCTGAGAACATACAGTATTTTTAGAAGACAGACATATTAACAGAAAAATAAAATGATTACATTACTCTGAGAACTTTGTATTATACTGGTGCCACTACTTAAGAGGTCCTGCTCCTTATTCTCTTCCATGTTGGAACATGAAGCAGGACCCATCTTCAAGGTATTCAAAAAGAAATACCCAGGACATGGAAAAAATTTCATGTGCTCCTCCACAGAACTCTCCTTACTATCACACTACCAGCACAACTATGGCATGTTTTCCCACAGAACAATTTTAAGAAGTATGTTAAATTCCCAACAGAGATAGTTGCACATGTTACAATCTGAATCCCAACAAATCCCACCAAACAAGGGAAAAAGCACATCAGAATTCCAGCCAAGGCCCTTCCTTGATTTTATCACATCACCACTACATCCTGTAGTAGAAAATAAATTTTAGCAGGCATTGTCCTTGGCTGCAAAATGTCTTTTTGACAGGGTCTTTAAGTGTCTTAAGTTAAAGTAACAATAGAACAGTGCCTGGTCCAGCACAAACTTTTTTAAGGCAGACCACTGGCAATTAAGGGTTCTTAACAAAGTAGGAACAAGCAGTATCAAAGGACTAATCTACACAGGGTACTTAGGGGTGGCAACACGAGAGCCTCCAGAAGTTACCAAAATACAACTCTTAACAGCTTTGACCAGGAAGACCACTGGTGAAAGACGCTGGGAGTTGTGGTTCATTATCTGGAGGGTTACATATTCCCCACCCCCAACTTAGGTCCTTTCCCCATTTGCATCTAATCACAACCCCCACAACTTATTTTTTCCTGCACTACCTTCAGGACATTGCTTTCAGTTGTCCATAGCTATACCAGTGAAAAGAATATTTCTTCAGATGTTCTGGCATTGTTGAAGGATACCCTTGAGATATGTAACGTTTGTTAGGTTTTGCCACCCATTAACTTGAAGACAAGTCAGGTGATTAAAGTGACTGGAAACAGAGGAGGGATAGGGATCTGCAACAGAGAAAGCATGTTTCATGACAGTGCAGTTTTTGACAAGTTCAAGGATCGGTGAATACCACTTCAGCTCAGCAATGGGGAAAGTTCTTTGAGAAAGAAACTCAAAACACTTTACTTGGAGGGTGATAGCAAGATAATGAAAAGTTTGAAAGAGCCCAGTGCTGCTGTTATTATTATTGGCTGATGTAATTAACCAGTCACAAAAGTTGTCCCAAAGATCCTTTTATTATCTATTTGGCAATGAAATATTTATTGCAGAGAATGTAAATACTTCACCACGAGATGGCCCTGGCTTTCTCTTCTGTAGAAGAGAAAAGTGGTATAGCGGACTCTGCAGAACCATAGTTGCTCTCCTGTAGTTTTCTAAATGAAACAGACCCTGGTCTGCATTAGAGGGAACCATAAAAACCAAAAAAAAAAAAAAAGGGAAGGGAAGAAGCAACTCTATTGACTGATCCTGGGAGACTGAACAAGATCAAAGGGACAGAGCGCATCCAAAAGAGGTATCATGCAACCATCCATTGCCTTCTCAGAATTTTAGAAAGCTGAGATATTATTCAATTCTTAAATCTGTAACCAACCTATGATTTTGCACTACTGCTTCCCTTTCTATAAAATCTCTAAAGCAGAAGCAGTGGAACCCCATGCCGTTCCTCAAGGTTTCCTGTAGTACTGTGGGCACTCTGTCTAAAAACACTTATATACAGCCAGGCTCTGGTAACCAACCAGCAATGGTATTTGGGGTTGACTAATACTGTAGTCCCGCCTAAAACATTTTACAAGAGTCTTGTCTGCAGACTATGGGCAGCTATTGTCAGGAGTACAGGGAGCTGCCATTGATACATCCAGTTCAACATGCAGTAGGAGAGCTGGAATCCACTTCCAGTCAGATGTCACACCACTTTTCAACTGATGGCCATGGTGGTCAGGCTGAGAGCACGTTCTATGCCCTTTCAAAAAACGGCAGCCAAAAGAGGCTTATACAATCACAGCATTGTAGTGGCTTGGTCAGAAAAAACACATTGACTAGAAAGCAAATGGGTCAAGTTGCTCCCTGTCACGTTCTCTGTCCCCCAGATTCTCTATCCTCTTAGTTTATTTATTTATTTGTCAAATTTATCACCGCCCATCTCTACAAAAGTAGACTCTGGGCGGTTTACAATAAAATATTAAAACTAAGAACCTATAAATCTTAAAATACAATCCAATAATAAATAGTAAAAATCCAAATGATGGATTATGCTTGGGTCTACCTTGGCACACAGTGAATTAAAAGTATGAGACCGCTGCAACTCACCATTTTTACTTGGTGAATATGGGATATTCTTGGAAAGGTATTCTGAGAAAAAAACAATCATGCTTCAGTCCGGTGGGCACCAAAGTTGGTTGTGGGTCCTAAGCTGTCTATCACTGCCTGAGTCTCAGTCAAGGGCTGAAAATTACCACCCTCAGGCACTGCGAGTCCTCAGGATCATTGGAAAAAGGTAAGCAGTAGCAGGAGAAAGAAGAAACAAAAGCTTAAAATATGTCTACAGGCCTTGTTTTTTAGGAGGGGATTGTATAAAGGGAAGGAGGCTACAATCCAGTGAGTGAGGATATATGGTGGTTTGAAGCATGTGGGGGTACAAAAGTAGCACCTCCCTGCAAGTCTTTCAAACAGCTGGGTCTTTTCTCAGGATCACATGTCTGAAGTGCTACACAGCCCTAGCATTTACAGACACCCCAACTTTAAAAAATAAAAATGAAAGGCTCTTGTACAAGACCTTGGAGCACCAATCAGTCAACTGGATCAAGGCGGGGAGAGGCTAGTCAGCAGAAGACAAAGTACATAGGTAGATTGTGGCTAGATGCCTGGATTAGAACAGAAGCTTATTAGAAGAACATTGGGAAACCACAAGTGGCTAAAACTGGGGCAAGGGCTACAGATCAGAAATCGAGAGTTTCACAAAGATAACGACCTTTCCTCTCATCATTTGAGCTCTGACTGTAAGAGTAGATTGTCTCTGTACCCAAGCTTTTGATGGTGATGCAGCAGGCAATTTAACTATTCAGTTATCGGACATGATTTTGTACTCCAGTCCAACTGCTTGACCTTGAGCTTCTAGAAATTTTTAAAAAGAGATACCCATCTTCCCATGCCAAAATAAATAGAACCTTAGGCCCAATAAAAAGCAAAGCATGCTGGCCTCTGAATAATAACAAGAACATTTACGGCACTGCTGCAATACCTATCCAAACAGAGATTTTCTTCAGCCGGAAAGTTTTGGAGAACAAATAGAGGTTGCTTTCTTGCTATTCCATACTTCAGTAAAATCTTTTCACATGCAAAAGGCAGCTGGTTAAAAGGGCACAAATGTAAATCACAATTAAGGGCAAAGAAAGAGAATAGGCTCTCACTTCTTTCCTTCCTTCCTGCATCTTCCCTTTGTAGGTTTATCTCATGCAGATATATATATTTACAGACTTCAGTCTCCAGCCAACCAAAAATAAACACAGAAGACTGTTTTCCATTACCAACAGATCTTAAACACTGAGGCTATTCTTGCTTCCTTTTTCTACCCTTCCTGTTTTCAGCTGTTTCCACAAAATTTTCCCTCAGAAAACCCAACAAAGATCAACAACATAGTGAAACTTTAAATACTCAACATAGGTTATATCCTGAAGCACCAGAATCCTTGCTTCCTTAAACGCCAATTTCCTTCACCTCTTATTCACCCCTTTGTCTTACCTGCATGGACAGGTATCGCTTTCTTTACAATCTCCTCCCACCTTTTCTAGTTTTCTTACCGCCTGATGGGAAATGTAGTTCCACAAATTCAGTGTCTTTTCGTCTCCTGCTGGAGAAATGAACCTGATCCAACTCAAACCTTGATTTTATTTTTTAAAAAGAAATACCACAGATAAGAGATATGTTACCAGATTAGAAGTTTAATAAAAAAAATCACTTCCTCATTTAAACTTCACTATTTCTGCAAAGGAAGTGTTGCATTATTTGGGTGTTTATTATGTGTATGCCCACATGTAACACAAGGCAGAAAATACTACAAGATGATATGCCCTTACCTAAGAGTAAGTCCTGTTGAATTTCATGGGGTTTCTTGTAAGTAAATATACAAAGAACTGTATTACATAAGGACAGCACACACTTCTGAAAGAGAATAAACATAGAGAAGGCAAAAGAGATGCTGCATTAATTTAACTGTGGTAATTTTATACCTGTCTTATTTTAAAAAAGAAGCATAACATTCTATGTGAGAATTCATATATTGTTGAAAATCTAGGTGGAAATGGAGAAGCTTCAGGTCAAATATCCTAAAAGCAAAATCTCAACCTTAACCTTTTTTAAAACAATCCAGTCCAATTGTATCCATATTTATTTGATTACTTATTGTAATAAAAAAAGTCAGAAGAATTCTGATAGCATTTTTTCCAACTAACAAATTTTATTAAAAGGCATAAGCATGCACATCTGATGAAGCTAGCTGCAGTTCACAAAAGCTTACGCCATTTAATAAAATTAGTAGTTGGAAAAGGCACCACCAGACTCTTGTTTTGTTTTGTTCTTTGCTACCATAGAGTAACAGGGCTGTCCTACAAGCAGTTCTGCCTGTAGGATCACACAACCTTAAATTGATAGATACTGCCTGCAAGGTAAGGCCAGTGTACTAGCATAAAGATATACATAATAGTAAATATACATAAAGTTATAAATTTAAGAACTTTAAGAAACACTGAACTAATTTCTGCAAACCACTCTATATTTTTTCCCTTTCATACAAAAGTAGTTCTCCAGGCCTCTGAAAAGAACTGCCTATCAAATAAATCATTTTGTTCTAGTAGCTCTAAGAAAATCATTGTTCAAACCTTGCAACAAAACCTATTTATCCACTTCCATTTTCTCCACACACTTGAGGGTTTTTCTGTTGTCATTATTTTGTGCATTCAGGATGTGGGCCTACAGCTATCCCATCTGTAATGTCCTGGTGCTCTAATCCTCTAAGTGACGTGACAAGCAGAAATTCAACAGGCGTTGTTTTGCTATCTATTTCCTTCCTGTCCTGTAGCTGTTGAAAATAAATGGGAAAAGTGCACTTTAAAAGATGGCACTGTAAAACCAGGATCTAGCCTTTAAATAGTTGAATGGCATGCACCTAAAAGATGTAATCTGGGAATCAGAATTGCCTGACGACAAGAGAAGCTGTTCCCATCACTACATCTCTTTGGCAGGAAAAACTATACCTGTGAAACAGCTGCCAGTTCTACCCCCTTTAGAAACATAGAAGCCCCAACAACTGCCTGGAATGAAAAAGTAGTATGATATCCCCTCTATAAGACTTTTATTTATACACATTTAAATTCTCTCATATGAATAGATTTCAGTTAGTGGTTAGTAGGAATTGATAGCTGTTTCCCAGTAATGATCTATTCAGTCATTACTCTCCCGTTCTTATTGGTAAAGATCTCAGTGACCTATAGCTTGCTTCTTCTCATTACAGTATGGTATAGCTCCTATGAGAGAGCTAAGTTTGGTGTTGTGGTTAAGGCATCAGGTTAGAAACAGGGAGACCATGAATTTTAGTCCTGCCTTAGGCACAAAGCCAGCTGGGTGACCTTGGGCCAGTCACTTTCTCTCAGTCTTAGGAAGAAGGCAATGGCAAACCACTTCCGAAAATCTTGCCAAGAAAACTGCAGGGACTTGTCCAGGCAGTGTGCACACACACATAGATCCTGTAGGAGATGTATCAGTTAGAAGGAATATATCTTTAGTATTTTCAGGGGATGGTTCACACACAAAAGATTAAAGAACCTCCAGATACAAAAAAAAATTGTGCTTGAAACCGGAAAGCTGCTGCTGGTAGCACAAACAATACTGGGCTAAGATGGTTGACCTGGTATATGATAAGTGCTGATAAGAGGTACCTTACAGAGCTGCATTCAGCAAGTACAACCTTCAGCAGACATGGAGATGTAGTGACAATTGAAACAACGTTTGAAGCGTTTTTGACAGCACACTGAGGTTAAAATGTGTCAGAGGTTGGTTTGGGAGGACAGGCTAATAATCTGGTGCGAAGTCAGTGAAACTGAAGCCCGATTCATGTCTGTTTATTCTCGGCATACGTCTGATTTAACTATGGATTAGTAAAGGTAAAGGTTCCCCCCGCACATTTGTGCAGTCTGTCTGACTCTAGGGGCCAGTGCTCATCTCCGTTTGTTAGCCGAAGAGCCAGCGTTGTCCGAAGACACTTCCACGGCCATGTGACCGGAATGATGCGCGTGGAACGCTGTTACCTACCCACCAAAGTGGTACTTATTCATCTACTTGCCTTTGCATGCTTTCGAATTGCTAGGTTGGCAAGAGCTGGAGCGAGTGCGGGAGCTCACTCCGCACGCAGGGCTAGGGATTCAAACCTCCGAACTTGCGATCTTCCAATCGACAAGCCTGGCGTCTTACCCGCTGAGCCACCACACCCCTTATTAAACTATTAAACATAGTTATTAAACTATGGATTACTTCCCAGTAAACTGAGATTGATAGCGAGTTTGGTGTAGTGGTTAAGGCACCGGGTTAGAAATCAGGAGTTCCAGTCCCACCTTAGGCACAAAGGCAGCTGGGTGACCTTGGGCCAGCCACTCTCTCAGCCCTAGGGAGCAGGCAATGGCAAACCACTTCTGAAATCTTGCCTTGTCGAGGTAGTCGCCAGGAGTCAACACTGACTCGAAGACGCGCGCCCCTGCGCGCCCGCGCGCGCACACACACGCACACACACACACTAGCACTTCTCATCACCCGCGTTAACTTTGCAGGGCAGCTCAGCAGACCTGCAAATGTGAAGCACCCCAATCGTATTCACGTTTACTAAGAAGACCTATTCAGTTCGATAGCACTCTTCTCGAGTAAGCAGGCACAGGTTATGAAGCCTTCAAGAGGCAGAGCCCGCGCCGTATTGCCCGCGCCACTGAAAGCCACTCGAGTTCCATTCCAGCTCGCTTCGCCTCTCCCTCGGGCTCTGGACAGGGCGAGTTCAGAGGTGCATTGAGAACTCCTGGGGACTGCAATTCCCAGAGTGCACCACGAGGAAGGGAGACGAAGAGTGGGAAAGAAGCGGAGCGCGCGAGCGACGCTAGCTCGGAAGAGGAGATGGTCACGTGACTTCCAGGAAGTTGCCTTGGAAATGCGGGCAGGTGAGCGGTGTTTACGTGGAGGTTGGGGGGGGGTCGTAATTAAGGCGAAGGAGGGGGCGTGTGGTGGCTTTGTCGGTATGGGATGGGGAGCGGCTGTCCCGTGACAGATGGGGCGATCGGAGCGGCGAATGTGTGTGTCTCTGCCTGCCCAAGACCGTGTTAACCGGGTTGTTTTGATGAATTGTCATGCCAAGTCGGCTCCCATGCATCCCTCCCTTTTATTTTTTGGATGGCCTGATTCAGACGGGGCTGATTCTTCTGATAGTGACTCGCGCAGACTAGTTCCGTGGCTTTCTCCGAGGGCTGCCTTTCTGCTGCTGCTGCTGCTGCTGCCTGTGACAGCTGTGCCTTTAACGACAACTTTCTGCCACGTAGCAGTTGAGCCAGGGACATCTTCCCCATCACTGCAAAACCTTTATCAGCGGGTCCCTGTATGCCTTGGGCTGCTGTCGAAGGTTCATGGTTTAAAACCTGGGAGATTTTTCTTTTTATATTGCATACATACATGCACACACATATACATACATGCATAGTTTAAAACCTTGGAGATTTTGTCTTTTTATATATACAGTATGTATGTGTATATGCTAACACAGTCCAAGAATGCCTTCTCCAAATGACTTACATCAGATTAGTTTTTAATTTTAAGTTGTAGCCAGGAACTTCTCATTTATTTTAGCTTTTCCTATGGATGTAGGCTTAATTCCACCAATTGATGATGAACTAAAATGGACCTGTTCTTTCTATAGTTTTGGAGCTCATATGTTCATGTTTTATTAACATCTGGGTTAACAGTGCTTGATGCTAAATCAAAATTGCCCCCATAGCAAGCCATGATTGCAAATCCATTTCAAGCCAAGATTTCAAATGATAGTTTGGAAGGATCTTGGGGTTAGCTTCATTCTAATCCTAAGGAGGAGGTAATGTGAAAATATGATATTGCAAACTATGGAATGATTGTTAATGGGGTTCATAGAATAAATCCATGTGCTAAGCAGCCTGGCATAATCTATTAGCACACTCTTCCCAAACTGGAAAATACCTGGACATCCATTCCTGAAATTCCTTTGGCAACATGGTTGTGGCTGAGAATTCCTGGAGTTAAAAGTCCTTGTATCTGGAGTGCATTCAGTCCAGAGAAGGCTGTTTTAGGGGTTCTGATCTTTTTTCCCTCTCTTTTTTCTTTTCTCCTTGGGCTCTGGAACTACACATCGCAGCAGTGTGTGTTAATAAATTTGATCAGGGATGTTGTACGTAATACCTCTGCAGATAATTATTGAGGGGCGTGGTGGCTCAGCGGATAAGACGCCAGGCTTGTTCATTGGATGATTGCAAGTTCGGAGGTTCGAATCCCTATCCCCTCGTGACGGAGTGAGCTCCCGTTCTGGCCCAGCTCTTGCCAAGCTCTTGCCAACCTAGCAATTCGAAAACATGCAAATACAAGTAGATTAATAGGTACCACTTTGGTGGGTAGGTAACAGCGTTCTGCGTGCGTCATGCTGGGCACATGACCGTGACGAACGGAGATGAGCACCGGCCCCTAGAGTCGGACATGAGTGCACAAATGTGTGGGGGGAACCTTTACCTTATTGAGGGCTTTATATTCTGCAAAAATATTATGCTTCTCTCAATAATGGGGCTCAAAAATATCACTAATTTAAAGTTTTTTTGTGCCTTAATTGCATGGTACCTAATCAGCAAATGTCAGTTGTGGCAGTACTGGTCATACAATTGATGCTGTCTAAGGAAAATTCTTATTCTTAATATCCATGACTAATTTAGTTCTAATGGCAGAGCAGGCAGTACAGAATACAGAAATTTGTGATCAGAAGCTGCCATCTGAAATGTTAACTTCAATTGAATTGTCTTTTAACTTCAATTGAATTGTCGTAAATGTTAATGACTTCCTTCCTCACTAGCAAGACATGCCCTTATAAATTTCTTGGCAAGGATTTGAAAATGATTTGCTATTCCTTCTTCTGTTTGTTTGTTTTTTAACTTTCCAGTGTAACTTGCCTTGGGATTTTGTGATGGTCTTCTATCTGAGTACTAATCAGGCCTGACTTTACTTACCATTTTGAGGTTCTCCAAAGTTGCCTTTTTTTCTGCCCACCCTATCTCATAGGGTTGTTGTAGGGGAAAAATTGGAGCAGGGAGCACTATTGTTGCTGCGAGAGCTGCATTGGAGAGCTGCAGTGTGCTTCCGGGTCCAATTCAAGGTGTTAGTTATCACCTTTAAAGCCCTACATGGCATGGGGCCAGGTTACCTGAGGGACCGTCTCATCCCCATTACATCAACCCGTCCCACCCGGTCATGCAGAGAGGGCATGTTACGGACCCCGTCTACAAGAGAGTGCCGTCTGGCGGGGTCCAGGAAGCGGGCCTTCTCTGCAGTGGCCCCTGCCCTTTGGAACACTCTTCCCCCAGAGGTGAGGCAAGCCCCCTCTCTCCTGACCTTCCGAAAAATGTTGAAGACCTGGCTCTGCCATCTCACTTGGGGCGGGCATGGGAGTAGTCATTCTTGGGGATGGCTGGCACCTTAAAGTGGGCCTCTTACACACAGGAATTGAATTAGATCTGTTATTGCCATCTGGATTTTATTTTATATTTATATTCTGCATTTATATTTATATTTTATATATTGTGGTTTTATTGTATTTTAATTTTTTAGCTATATTGTAAACCGCCCAGAGTCCCTCTTTCAGGGGGAGATGGGCTGTGGCTAAATTTGATAAATAAATAAATATATATACAGTATGTTACCTTGGGGTGCTGGAGGAAAGGCAAGATCTAACAATAATTTCATTTATGCAAAGCTTTCTATTATTTTTAAAGATGGGAGGGGGCATGCTGAAGGAATACTGATTTGCTAAGATACCAAATGAGTTCCTTGGATGTACTCTACACCTCACTTTCTTCTCTATAGAATACTAAAAGAAAGATGGCAAATATAATACAGGTAATCCTCATTTAGCAACTGCCTTGTTTAGTGACCATTCACAGTTATGACAGTGATGAAAAAGTAAAAAGTAACATAAAAGTAACTTCATGACCAATCCTCGCATATACAACCTTTGCAGGTCTGTAAAGCAAAGGGAAGCTGAAGTAAGATCATAAGCACAGTCATGATTTCACTTAGCGACTGCTTCACTTAACCGATTTGCTGGTCCCAGTTGTCGCTAAAGGAGGACTACCTGTATGCCAATGAGAATTTAAACCTTTCATATTTTCAGTGAATAGTGTTTGCTGTTAAGGGGGATTATTAGTACATCCATTAGGGTTTGCTGTTAATGGGGACTTGAGCTTACAAAACACTCTAAACCATATTTACTTCAACATACTTTACTAAATGAGCCTCACTCACTCTTCTGTTTAAACCCAGACAAAACAACCAATACTATGGCTTGTGTGAACGCAGTTTTTTTTCTTGTTTTGTCTTCCATATATCAAGGAAGGTTGAAGATCTCTAAATCATTGGAGGACCTCTATTTTTCTTGTGTGTGTGTATGTATAAATATATTAAAAAATCCAAATTTGGACCTTTTTCTAATGCCAAATGTACAGTTGCTGGGAAGAATTCCCAACACCGAGAATCTCACTCCCCTTCTCATTTCATTCTGCACGTGTGTATGTGATACCCTTAAAATTAGGTTGAGGAGAGCTGCTACTGATGGTTTCCATCACGTGACAGCAGTTCTGCTACACTGGTTGAGAAGTCCAAAGACTCTCCTACCCATGAACATCTGGAGTTTACAGAATTAAAGTATGCATATACCAGAAAAGAGGACCCTCTAGCTGTAGACTGCTACTTATCTTTTATCTTATCTTTCTACTTAGTAGCTAATTTTCTTCACCCCTTCCCCCTCCCAGTTCTTAAACAGAATTAGCCAGTCAAGGGAGAGATAAGATAAGTACAGATAAACCATAGAAAGAATAGTAGTCAGCATCTGATTCCTTAGGTCAGTGCTTTCCAAACTGCAACAGTTGGTGACACACCAACGGCGGCAGTGCAGGGGTGCACGCGGTGGCGGGGGCATGCATGGCGGCAGTGCGGGGGGGCGTGCGGCATGCATGGCGGGAGCAGCGGCCTCGTGTTTTCCGCTAAAACGCGGAAGCGCTGTTGGCGCGTCGTTGCCACCGCCGCCTTGCACACCGCCGCCGCCGTGCACGCCCCCGCCGCCGCTTCCGGGTTGTGTCACGACACACTAAACTGTGTGTTGTGACACACTAAAGTGTTGCGACACACAGTTTGGAAAGCTATGCCTTAGGTGTTTACCTACTCTTCAGATTATCTAGCAAATCCTAGCAGAGCCTTCAGAGTTCTCCAATAGTGAATTCCTGGCTTAGAAATGATCATGTTTCATGCTGTTACTCAAACCTGTAACTGGAGACACACATGCAGTACCCTGGAAAACTCAGCAGTATGCTCTAATTAATGTGCTTTGTTTGAAGAATTCAGCAGCATCTGGCAGCTAAGAGCTTTCTTTTATTCTCTCTAGATGACCAGCTGAGTGAGTAAAGTTGAGAGAGAGACCCATCTTCTTATATCATGGAGCATAATCCTAGTTATGATGCAAAACTGGCACATGCACATAAGGGGAGAGGCCACAGCTTAGTCCTAGAACACACACTTCAGATGCAGAAGGTTCCAAGTTCAATCACTATCTTCAGGAAAGGCTTTTGGAGCTCTGCTGCCAGTCAATAAGGATTAGACTGAGCAAGAAGGTCTGAGCAACCTATAATCTGCAGAATATATGTGGTCCCCCAGAGACAGCAGGGCTGAGCATATGGGACCCTTTTTGGTTTGGGGAGATTTAAGGTTTACTGTATGTTGCCCCTTAGCAGTGCTTAATTCCACCCCCGCCCCCAAAAGAAACAGGCCAAGTTTCCTTTGTTCAGGAAGTTTTAAGTCCCTGTAAGAATTTTGCATCTTAAATCCCACCAACAAGATAAGAGGTGAGCAAGTGTAATATTTCATAGGAGAACATGTATGTTTGATCGTCAGCATTTGCTGGAAAATCATGTTTTATGAATTTCAGTCTAACATTAGCAGTAGTAAAACAAACCCAGACCATATGAGTTAATGTACCAATTCTCTAACTGCATCTCCAGTAATACAGAGATTTAACCATTCCTTATTAAAATTCCTTCTGATACGTCCAGTAAATGTGCAACATTTAGTCCCCTGATATTTCAAATAAAGTATATGTATAGATGTGATTGAATACATTTGCTCAAAAGTAGGAATTGCTTTTTATTTTTTGCTGTTGCTGCTTCTATTTCAATGTTCCTTTATCTTATTTTGCTGTTGTTTTATTTTCAAAGGGAGAAGAGAAATGACATAATATACATATATTAGGGGGCAAAGAAGGCTGGGGGAAGAAGTTGGGGAAACCTGAAAGGGAGCTATGCCTGTTGTTCTGAGGAGGCAGCCTGCAAGCAAGGCCCTTGTGTCACAGTTTACACATCATCATGTTGCTGTGTTCCTGCTCACTTTCTTCAGGTAGGTGGTTGTTGCTGAACCTGCATGGGACTCATCTGAATGCTTGAGCAACTTGGTTGAAAATCGAGGGTAGCACTGAAAAGTTCCTTTTATATGGTGAAACCTGATATGTTGATGCAGAACAGAAGTTATGTACAAGCTTCTCATCAACTATGGTAATATCCTAACCATTTTTTTAGTTCATGAAGGATAAGTCTACCAGTTATAACCCTGTCTGGGTTTCCATAGCTATCCATAGTGGAAAACAGGATGCTGGATTAGATAGGTCTTTGGTCTGATCCATCAGGCCCCTTGTGAATGTCCAGGTGTGTTGGTCTACAGTTTCCATTAGTCCCAACAGCATAGCTGATGTCAAAGATAATTTCTTATTAAAGTATTTCTGGCACGGGCTATATTAACAGGGTAGGGAATACCATTCAGCAGAGACCATAAACAAGAAAATTCACGATGCACTATGAAGATATGACGATTGTGATAACATAAACTAAAACACAACTTGGAATACAATTTTAGTTGTTCCCTCCCTCCCCCCAGTCTATATGCTTGACTGGCATCCTCCTGAGACTAGGTTTTAATTCTCCCCCACTCATAACCAACATTCTCCTTGACAGATGCAAGAATAATGCCTTGTTAGACTTGTAGATATGAGGCAATAACTTGTGTTTAATTTTTCTTTCCTTTTTGTGCCCTTCCTTTTAAAATTCCCAGCTACTCTCTTCTCCATGCCTCCCGAAAGACCTTTAGTAATGTCAAGGTCAGCATCTCCAGCCAATGGACCCCTTCTTGTCTTAATGACTCTGCCTTCATTCTTCAGCCAGATAAGGTAAGGGTGTTTGTGTTTACTGATTTTTCAAAGCACTGAGCAAATGAACATCTCCCCAGAGAGTTAACCTACAGAGCAACCAAGCCAGCAAGAGTTTGGTGAGGGAGGTCAAGGAAGGAGGACCTTTTTTGTTGTTTCTTCTTCATCAGAGTAACATGGAAGTCAAAGGAACTGGTCTTATGACTTGCAAGGATGTGCTATATTTGTTTTCCTCTCTGAGGATGGCAAGAATTATCTGTGCTACAAGTGCAGACTTTCTTGGATGAGAAGAGGCGGGGCTAGAGGCAAAGCCTCTCTTTATGGAAGAGGAGGGAATCTTAAGGCACCAGGAAACCACCTAGAAGATAAAAGAAAACCAAGTGAGGTGACGGAGAGATACAGTATAAGAATATAATATGAAGGCCTAACCTTGTGAAGAAGAGCTCTTATACTCTTATACTGTTATACTCTGGAGCTTCAGAATAGAGTCCAGGATTTTGCTGCTGAGATTTTTCTAGATTCCTAGCTAAAGAGCAGCTGCCACAAGTCTCAAGACTGAGGAGGAAGACTTTATAGACTTTGCAAAGGGAAGGATTCCTGCCTCTGCACTGAAGAAACACAATGAAGGGTGATGATAATTAGTGATTCTTCACTGAGGAGAACTGAAGTAACTGTCAGTTGGGCAAAAGAAATGTGCTGTCTTCTAGGGATACACATTTCTCATGTGACTGAAAGGCTCCCAAGATTCTTTAAGCCTGATGGCAAATATGTCATCCTACTGATTCATGTAAGAACAAATGATACAGCCAGACCATAATCCCCACTGGAACAACTGTTTATACAGATGGTACCAAAGGAACTGGTTTGGATTCTTTGATGATGGGTTTTATTTCCAGGATAGGGGACGCATGGCTAGAAATTGGCTTTACCTCATGAAAACTTTGAAAAAATCTTTGGAATGAACCTTGCAAACTTGATCCAGAAGGTTTAAACTGAATCCTGTGGAGGAGGACAGCCCAGAAAATAATATGGCACCAAGTACTGGGAACTGGGCAGGGTGGGGTATGTAGGATGTGGAGGTGACCACTAATGACCACATAAGTACAAGAAGGATTAGGTCAAGTGACCCAAGGATGCCATTGTCTATATAAATGGACAGAGTATCAGGACCAAACAGGAAGAGCTAGAAGTTGTAATGGAGGAAGGTAAATATGATTTATTAGGAATTATGGAAACCTGGTAAAATAAAATTCATGAGTAAAATGTAAGGACTGAAAGATATAACTTACCCAGATGGAAAAGACAGACAAAGGTAGGACTGGCATTACATGTGAAGGAAGTGCACATATGCATTGAAAACTAGGAATTTGAACTTAAGGGTCTATTTGAGAGCATTTGGGTAAGAATACAAGGAAGGGGAAACCACAAAAGTATTTTTGTGGGGTTGTGCTGAAGACCACCAAACGAGATAAACAGTCTGGATAATGCTTTCCTAGACCAGAGAGACATCAACTACTTAGACATCTGTTGGAAAAGCAACTCAGCTGAGACTGGTGTCCTGGCCTTTGGGCAAGAGATATCCAAAGTATTTTTTCTCCTATTATTTTCTAGCGCTTGGTGAAGGCAAGACTCTGTGATAAATTCCTCAGTTAGACAGGCTAGAGTGTACCAGAACATTCAACCAGAATGGTGGTAGCCTACTGTAATTCTTTGTTGATGTGTAGGTGTAGAGGAAGGGGTCTGCTGGAAAGAAAAGGCATCCCTCTTCCAGATCCATGATGTAGAGAGGAAAGAGGATGACCTTGATGGACAGAGGGGAGATCCACAACGAGGAAAGAAACATTGCTTAAGCCCAAACAATGAAGGAGGAATGCAAGAAAAATCCCAGGCAGACACCTCCCTAATTCACATTAGTATAAGATGAGGAAGAGGTAAACATAATCAGGCTTGTAAGATTCTGTTACTACTGTATAGCCAATCTTAATAAAAGTAATTTTAATCTTAATGTGGAGTTGATTTCTTGGTCTGATCTACATCATAGGGCTGACACATAGTTCCTGCATATTTCTAGATGTTATTTTCGCCTCAAGGGAATGTGAATGAAAAGTAGGGGAAAGAATCTGTGATCTTCTATGTTTTATCTGGGGCTTCTAGGAATTGTAGTTCAGCAGGATCTGGAAAGTCATTAATTCTCTGTGCCTAATGTGAAGAATTGGCATTCAAGTCCCAGTCTCATTAGACCAGTATCACACCATTTTTGATATAGACAGGTGTTCAGAGGTAACCTTGTCTCCATTAAATATTTACTAAGGCTTGATGCTGGATATGTTAAGTATAGCTAAGCTTCTGCAAACCAGGGAAAGGAAATTGTGTGATGTCCTCTTTTTCTGGTGCTATGCTTTCTAGGAGTGTTCCTTACTCTGTAAACACTGGAGTTTTCCATTAACAAGAAGTGGGGGGGGCAAGCTGCTGTGGTCCTTTTTGCTGCAAAAGCAGAATCTCTATGCTCACTGATTAGGAGGTAGTCCTACAGAAATTAAAACAAGCACCTATGGTATTGCACTGTAAATTAGAGATGCTAGTTTCTGTGTTTTCAGGCTTTCTTCTTTTCACTTTGCAATGTAGCCTGACTCATTCAATAGAAATGGTCAAGTTCTATCTAGCAAATTAGGGTGCCCTCTGGAATATTCTCTCTTCAGAGATCAGGATGTCCCCGACCCTGTTGGCCTTCCGTAAGGCCGTGAAGACCTGGTTATGTGCCCGGGCCTGGGCCCCCGAGTGTGTTAAGGGCCCCGTTTCTTGGCTATATTAACATCCATGCATTGTTTACTTGGCGACCATATATATTTATTTTGTACTCTTAATTGTTTTAATTATTTTAACTGTTTTATAGTTTTTATGATTGTAAGCCACCCAAAGTCATTTGTTGAGATGGGCGGCTATAGAAATAAAATGAATGAATGAATTAATTAATTAATGAAGATCTCTGATTGGATACAACTGAGGTACTTTGTACAGAAATCCAGACAGACTTAGTTCTAGTTGGAGGAACCTCTCTGTCTCAGAAACTGGAAATATTTCTTTTTTGTAGAAAAACTGGAGAGGGGACCTTTTAAATCTTCTTTTACTAGAAATTAGTATGAATATGATTGGCCAGGACTGGTGTGTGTCTGTGTGTTTTAGGTAGCATGAGAGGGATGACAAAGTTAACACTTTATCTCCTAGCCTTTAGTGAGATTATTTGGATTACAGGGCCTTAGAAATAATCATGGCTGGAATCCAAAGGACTAAAGACATTAAGTGGGGTTTTGCTTAGTCTTTTTTATGGTGGCATGAGGCTATGTTGTATTATCAACATATTTGCCATCTCAATTTACTGCAATCTGACTTTTCCTTGTAGATTTGGAACAGCAGTCATCTATTTCCTAATGCTGAAGAAGCGACACTGTTCCTTGGAACGTTGGACACCATCTTCCTATTCTCTTATGCTGTGGTGAGTAAATTCTCCTTCTTTGAACAGCTCTAGAATTCTGAAGGAAGAGGGAGGATTAAATCCATTAGATTCCATATAGCGCACAGCTTTCCAAACTGTGTGTCGCAACACTTTAGTGTGTCGCAACACACAGTCTGGCGTGTCGCCACACAACCTGGAAGCGGCAGTGGGGGCGTGTGCAGGGGTGTGCATGGCGGCTGCGGCGCGCCATCAGCGCTTCCACATTTTAGTGGAGGCCGCCGCCGTGCACGCCCCCGCCCCCGCGCGCCCCCCCGCGCCGCCACCGTGCACGCGCACGCCACCGCCGCACTGCCGCCGCCGCTGGTGTGTCGCCAGCGGTGGCACTTTGGAAAGCCCTGGTTTACTCAATAAGCTGCAACAGGTTGGGTTTCTGTGGCACATTAAGCTACAAAAACATGATTCATACAGGTAGTCCTCGCTTAAGAACCACAATTGGGACCAGAATTTCAGTTGCTAAGTGAAGCGGTCATTAAGTGAATCCGTCCTGAGTTCATGACTTTTTTGCGGCGGTCATTAAGCAAATCACCGCGTGGGCTAAGCGAAACACATGGTCGTTAAGCAAATCACATGGTTCCCCCTTGATTTTGCTTGCCAGAAGTCGGCTGAGAAGGTCAACAATAGCGATCACGTGACCACTGGACGCTGCGACAGTCATAATGTGAACTGGTTGCCAAGCATCCAAATTGTGATCACGTGACCGTGGGGACGCTGCAATGGTTGTAAGTGTGAGTACTGGTCATAAGTCTGTTTTTTCAGCACCATTGTAAGTCCGAACCATCACTAAACGAATGGTTGTTAAGTGAGGACTACCTGTACAGTTTGTTGTTGTTTATTCGTTCAGTCGCTTCCGACACTTTGTGACTTCATGGACCAGCCCACGCCAGAGCTTCCTGTCGGCCGTCGCCACCCCCAGCTGCCCCAAGGTCGAGTCCGTCACCTCCAGAATATCATCCATCCATCTTGCCCTTGGTCGGCCCCTCTTCCTTTTATAGAAGAATAGAATAGAATAATAACTTTATTGTCATCCCACTATACACTATACAAGTGCACAATAGAATGAAATTTCGTTGCAGTTGGCTCACAAATTCACTCAAGCAATAAAATACTAATGATAATAATAAAAAACCATAATTACTATAAAATACCCATTCTTATAAAATATACATTCTTAAAAAATATACATTCTTTAACTCACAATTTCAGTCAAACATTAAAATACTAATAAAAGTCCATAATTACTATAAAATATACATTTTTTACATATCCAACATATTTCACCTAAAAGAACCTATTTGGCATTCAAGAATCCAATAGCCTGGGGGACAAAGCTGTTTCCCAATCTGGCTGTTCTACATCGGATACAGCGGAACCTCTTCCCAGAGGGTAACAAAGAAAACAAACCATGATGAGGATGGGAGGCATCACTGATGATCTTTCAAGCTCTAGACAAACAGCGTGCATGTGCTAAATCTTGGATGAGGGGCAGAGATATCCCAATTATCTTTTCTGCTGCCCTTACCACTCTCTGCACAGACTTTCTATCTGAGGCCCTACAGCCTCCAAACCAGATGGAAATACAGCTTGTAAGTACACTCTCTATAGTGCCTCTGTAGAAAGTAAGGAGAATGGAAGATGGGAGATGTACTTTCTTCATCCGATGCAAAAAGTGCAAACGTTGCTGTGCTCACTTTACCAAAAATGTGGTATTAAGGGACCAGGACAGACTATTTGTTAACTGCACCCCCAGGAATCTAATGCTACTGACTGACTCCACAGCTATGTTACTGATAAAAAGTGGAGTGTGACTGCACCGGTTCTTCCTGAAGTCTATAATAATCTCCTTAGTTTTTTCCACATTTAAAACCAAGCTGTTTTTATTGCACCACTCCACCAAACCCTTTACCTCCTCCCTATAAGCCCACTCATCCTCACCCCTGATAAGACCCACTACAGTTGTATCGTCCGCATATTTCACAATGGAATTGGTGGTATACTTGGCGCAACAGTCATGTGTCATCAGGGTGAACAACAATGGGCACAAGACACAGCCCTGTGGGGAGCCGATGCTTAGGGAGATAGAGCTAGAAGTATTATATCCAACTCGCACCGACTGAGACCTCTCAGTAAGGAAGTCAAGTAGCCAATTACACAAGGGAGTACTAAAACCTAGAGAACCCATTTTGTCCACCAAATGCTGGGGAACAATCGTATTGAACGCTGAGCTGAAATCTATAAACAGCAATCGCACATAACTGTTCTCCTCCTCAAGATGTATCAGACTCGAATGAAGAACAGAAGAGATAGCATCCTCTACGGAGCGATTCCGCCGATAAGCAAACTGAAGTGGATCAAACGAAGTGGGGAGTCTGGAAACAATATAATCTTTCATCAGTCTCTCAAAACATTTCATCACAATGGGAGTGAGAGCTATCGGGCGATAGTCATTGAGACACGTGATCGTAGATTTTTTAGGCACAGGTATAATAGTCGCAGTCTTAAAGCTCACCGGGACTACAGTCTGGTGCAAGGAAATATTAAATATGTCTGTAAAGACACTGGCCAGCTGTTTTTTGCCTTCCACTTTCCCTAGCATCAACTTCTTCTCCAGGGTATCCTGTCTTCTCATTATGTGGCCAAAGTACTTCAGTTTTGCCTTTAATATCATTCCCTCAAGTGAGCAGTCTGGCTTGATTTCCTGGAGTATGGACTGGTTTGATCTTCTTGCAGTCCAAGGCACTCTCAGAATTTTCCTCCAACACCACAGTTCAAAAGCATCTATCTTCCTTCGCTCCGCCTTCCTTATGGTCCAGCTCTCGCAGCCATAGGTTACTATGGGGAATACCATTGCTTTGACTATGCAGACCTTTGTTGTCAGTGTGATGTCTCTGCTCTTAACTATTTTATCAAGATTTGTCATTGCTCTCCTCCCAAGAAGTAGAGATCTTCTGATTTCCTGGCTGCAGTCAGCGTCTGCAGTAATCTTTGTGCCTAGAAATGCAAAGTCTGTCACTGCCTCCACGTTTTCTCCCTCTACTTGCCAGTTATAAGTCAAGCTGGTTGCCATAATTTTGTTTTTTTTGAGGTTTAACTGCAACCCAGCTTTTGCACTTTCTTCTTTCACCTTCGTCATAAGGCTCCTCAGCTCCTCCTCGCTTTCAGCCACCTGTACAGTTAGGTTTCCATAATACAGTATGCCAGAGCCAAAAAACCACATTACAGCATAATACCGTATGTGAAACCAGCCAAAATCTAGTTAACTTTGTATAGTTTTTAAGTGCAACCAAATGGTATTGATTATTTATGCTGTGCCAAAAAACAGACATGAAAAGGAAGCAACAACCTCCAGGCTGTCTACAGCAGCCTTCCCTGATCCATTCCTTCTAGATGAGCTTATTTATTTGTTAGATTTATATCCCACCTTTTGTTCAGGAGCTCAAGGGGGCATACCCAGTGCTCCCTCCTCCCGTTTTTCCCACAGTGACAACCCCAACAGAATGTGTTTCCATGACTAGGAAAGCTTGGACTTGAACTTAAGTCTCCTTTGTTGCAATCCAACAACTTAACCACTCCACCACATTGGTTACAACTCCATCATTTGCTGCCAAGACAGCCCCATACTTTGGACCAGCATCAGTTTGGGAAAATCTACTGTATGTGTGGTCTGCACAGGAACAGTAATTTTTGAGTGCTCTCATTTCCTTCTATAAAAAACTTTCAAGTGGGCAAAATCATATATTAAAGCATACCTGTCTCGTTCCCCCCAAATATTTCACAGCAATGTAGTATTTCCCTTTTTTTATTGGTGGTCATGTTCTCAGAAAACATGAAATGTGAAAAAGTTGTTCCTTGAGCCTGTTTTTTCTGCTGCTTTTTCTCCTGGGCCTTAGCGTTCCCCTCTGAGAGATGATGGGCTCAGTGGCAATAATATTGGGTCAATGGCAGTCAATAAGTTGCATAGCTAAGTAGTCGTTGATGTGACGGGGTTTGAGATCAGCCTTATCTGAATTGTATGATGTTATGACAAATATGACCTTAAAACGAATAACAGTGTTATTGGCTACCATAACTTTCTTCAGCTGACACTTACTGAATAAAATATCCTCCGATTTTAGGGCCTCTTTGTTAGTGGTGTTGTTGGGGATCGCTTGAACATGCGCTGGGTTCTGGCATTTGGGATGTGCTCCTCTGCCTTAGTGGTAAGTTGGAAGATCAAAGTTGGGAAAATATGTTATCTCTGTAGTATTTGACTTTGAATTTCTGTAACATTGCCTCAGAAATCACTTCTAAGTAAAATGAAGATATTGCATTCAAGAAACGATGTAGGATCTTCAGTTTTATAACAAGAATGCATGGACTGAACATTTTTATGCTATCTATACTGGAGATTGCATTCTATAGCCAAATGATTCATTCGTTTGATAAAATATTCTTGAGATTTTAGCTTGTTAAAAAATATTCTTGAGAGCAAAACAGGAAATGGACTAGGACACTTGTTGCTGAAACCGTTGTATTGCAAATTATAGTTGCTGTTGTATTGTGCAGGGTGATCTTTGTTTTTTTTAAGAATTTCTGATGTGCAAGCTTCTGTACACAGAAGCTTGTACTTGGAAAAATCCAGTTTTCAGTTCGGTGTCAGACATAGAAAAAAAATAATTACTAGAATTAGTTTTCTTGCTGTAATAGAGATACTGCATAGAGATAGAGATGTTGTCTCTAAATGCCTGAGTTATTAGGGAGTACCATGTGGGGACATTCCTTTCTTTTAGGCCAATCCTTATTTAAATTGTGGATGATTTCCCCTTCTGCCTTATATTCTCTGAAAGCATTTGGTTCCTATTCCTAGAATTGTGAATTGCTATTTGCTTGGTTTCCTGTGATGAGCAAAAATCATTTCAAGGTGCCCGGATAGAGAAACCTTTAACTTGTAGCCTACAAATAACGTACTGCATGGCTAGAAACCATTGTGGATTTATTTGCCAGACTAATTTGGGATTGATACTACATTTTCTTCTTCTCCTTGTGTCTTTTTAGGTGTTTGTGTTTGGCACTGTCACTGAATGGCTGCATTTCTATAACAAATGGTTCTACTGCTGCCTGTGGATTGTGAACGGCTTGCTGCAGTCCACTGGCTGGCCCTGCGTGGTAGCGGTCATGGGAAACTGGTTTGGCAAAGCTGGGTATGCAAATGTTGGTTCTTCCCCTTGTGCATAGTTTTTAGTGGCTTGCCTCTCCACTGTGGTTATTTTGCAAGGCTCCTCTTCCTGTTAAGCCTGTGTTGCCTGTGTGTCCACATTGCTTTGTTTACTGAACACACTGGCCCGGCCGTGTGATCATAGCTTGTGGGGCTGCCTTCCTGCCAAGGTGAAAATGTTAAATTGTACTTTCCCCTATTTATAAGGTCATTAGGCTGGTTGTCCTTTTTGAAAGAATCAGCAGATTTAACAAGGTTTGGCTGCAAGTGTGCAATTATTTAAGTATGAGATTTATCTACCGCCTCAATCCTCATGGACTCTAGGTGGTCTACAGATCTTAAAATAACAGCAACAATAAATAGTATACTATTCTTTTTAAAAAGAACTTTATTAATTTTCAGAGTATAACTAAAATAGAAAATAGAAAATACAGAAAAGCTAGAAAATAGGACTAAAGAAAAAGAAAAGACTATAAAAGTGCAAATAGACAGAAAACAAAAACGGAAAAGCTACTTCCGACTTCTCCAATACAGATATAGGTAAATTTACATATATAATCTCTTACCATTAGTTAACCCATAGTAACATTATTTCTATTAAAACAAACCATTTATTCATTAAAACCCAAAATCAAAGCTTCATTTTTTTCCACCAGAAGCAAATAATTTAGAAGTGGTTGCTAAACATTTATAAATCCAGAAACCGAGCGTTCTCTAATTAATGCTGTTAGTTTAGCCATTTGGGCCAGATCCATTAATTTAACAATCCATTCTTCAACTGTAGGTATCTGGTCTTTCCATTGCTGTGCATATAAAAGTCTTGCAGCTGTGATCATATATAAAAGCAAAATTCCATATTTTTTCTCCAACTCCTTCTCCATCAATCCCAAAAGAAACAGTTCTGGCTTTTTTGTATATTCACTTTTAAAATCTTTTGGATAATAATACATATTTGATCCCAGAATTTTTTAGCCTTCTCACAAGTCCACCAGAGATGATAAAAGGTTCCTTCTACCTGTGAACACTTCCAAGAAACATTTGTTACACCATTATACATTTTTGATAACTTATCAGGAGTTAAATACCAACAATACAAATAAATAGTATACTATTAAGAATATAAAGGATTATAACAGAAGTATGTGTTGCGTGTGTATGTGTGTATAGATAAATATGCATGGAAATATCTATATATGGATATGTGTGAGAACCATCCTTACCTCAGGGGACAAGCTGTTCCACAGGAGGGGAACTGCCACTGAGAATGCTCACTGTTGAGCCCACTCCCACTCCACTTCTGTTAGGTATGGACCCTTGGCCACCTGGGTTGAATGGGGGGAATCTATATGAGAAGGGTGGTATCTTAGATGCTCAGGCTCTGAACCACGTGGGACTTTAAAAGTATCAGCCAGCATCTTGAATTGCACTCAGTGCAGCTCTTGCAGGAGTGGTGCAACTCGGCAGTACCAAAACTGACCAGTGAGCATGAAGGCTGTTGTGTTCTAGACCAGCTGTTTCTGGGTGGTCTTTGAGGGCAGCCCCATGTAGAGTGGATTGCTGTAATCTGATTGGGAGATGACAAGAGCATGAGTGACCATCCTCAGAGCATCCTGTTCCAGAATGTTTAGAAGTAGCCGCTTGAAGAGCAGCTAAATGCATGGCGCTACATAGGGCTTTGATGCCACTGTGTCTCATATCTCTTCTATCTTCTTGATCATTTATCACCAGGATCATGAGAGACACTCCAGATCAGAAAAATGTGTCTGTATATTCTTGTTGCACTACATTAAGATCTAGTTGCATGCTGTGCATCATCCTCAGGTCATCCCACCCCTTAATTTGGAGGCAGTATGTGTAGAATATATATATATTTTCATACAGCATAAAGTATTTCCACATTAACTTTTTTTTCTCAAATAGCTGCACTTCAGTTATTTGTGCTTTTTAAAAAATCCAGATGATGGCTTCTCATCCTTCTCTAATTCTTAAATCCATTATTTTCAGTTGTGCCCTTCTGGGTCTGAAAAGTGTGGTGTATACTCAGACACAAGACACAGCATGATAACACACTTGCTGTACTATCCTACCCAGAATATTTTGAGGTGCTTTGAATCAAAACCTTTCCATTAGAAGGTTCTTCACTTTTTATTTTCCTAGGTCTTTAAAATTTGATTACAGTTCTGGTCTTGTTTTACAGGTGTGGATGGATGGAAGGATGGCTGACTGGCTAATGAAATGATTTAGTTTTAAGCAGCTGAGAATTGTTGCTATGGCCATGTACAAGTAGGAAGCAGAAATGAATAGCTAGTATATGGGTAATTTCTTTAAAGTAGCAATTTTGTGATAGTCCTGATGAGTTGACTTGTAAAAACTTAACTCATGCGTGCAATTTTGTTTGAGGGAAGTGAATTTTAAAATGACTTTTTTACCTGACTCTGAGTTTTCACCCAACTTAATCTTCTTTTTTATTTCACACCCAGGAGAGGATTTGTTTTTGGGCTCTGGAGTGCCTGTGCATCAGTGGGCAATATCCTTGGAGCATTTCTTGCCTCCTCAGTTCTGCAGTATGGCTATGAGGTTGGTGCAGCTTCCTGCCATTGTCCTCCTAACTGGATTGGAGCCAGTCATATTTTATAAAGTTGAGCATGAATTGTGTCTTTTTATGTATTGAACTTATCAAAGGTTTTCTCTGCTTTGCAATAAAACATGTTGAGATTTCCCATACAAACAAAAATAAAATACCTAGAAAAGGGAGCATGAATTGCTTGACTTAAGATGAGAAAACCCAAGACCCACCCATGAAATATCTACACTGGCTTTTTCCCTTTCAGTATGCCTTCTTGGTGACTGCATCAGTACAGTTTGTTGGAGGAGTTATTGTCTTTTTTGGCCTTGTGATTTCTCCCAAAGAAGTAGGTAAGTAGAAGTACCATTTCACATTTCTTTTTGTCTTTGCTACTTGCAAACCCATATCCCCAAATTGCAAGAAGTGCATAGTTAATTGTTGACTTGGCACTCCACTCAAAATCCATATTAAATATTAAAAACCTTGTTAGATACTGGCATTAAGAGCAAGGGTTTTTTTTAAATTTAAAATATTTTTATCCTGCCTTTATAACAAGTCCAAGTCGGTCAACAGAAGAAAAAATAGTATACACGTAGAATGACACTCTTGAACGTCATGACTAAGAAAAGCAACAGCAATAATGCAGCAGTAATAAAAAGGTACCAAAATTCCACTTGGCAAAATGTTCCATTTCAAGCATGAAACTGCTGTTTCTAACTTGAAAAGACCCTCTTGCTATGGGAAGATTTGAACTGAAACCTAGGTAAAAGCATGAGAAAGCTGAAAAAGTTGCAGAGAAAGAGTTAATTTGTTTGGAGGCTGAAACAGGATTGTAAAAGCCTATTATGGTGCATCTTTCTTCCAGCCCCATCTCCCCATTAGAACTGCAGCTGGTAGAGTCAAGGGTCCTAGCTTTGACATTCAGCCAGCACTACAAGTAGTGATATCAGTCTTGCAGTTGGAGAAGTCTGACTCCAGCCCAACAGGGAATGCACTAATTTGTTGTGTCTTCCAACTAATGGCCAGACACACACAGCAGACAGAGTCAGTGTCAGGATCAGACAGGATTCTTTCGAGAGCGCTAGAAGGCCAGGGATAGAAACTGGCAATTCTGCAGAGCACCACCTAGAAGTGTTTCTAAGCCAAAGGAGGAGGAGGACCGAGGTATGGGAGAGAGCAAGGGAGCTGAATCAGAAGGGAGGAACAATAGCTCAAAGGAGCAGGCGTGGGGAGAGGGGATTCTCCCTTCCTTTCTTTTTAAGTTGCATTTCTGTGCTTTCTCCTAGGCCTCCCTGAAGTTGGCAAAGAAGGTGGTGGTGATGCTGCCGAGGAAGATGCCAGTGAGCCATTAATTGGCACAAATGAGAATGAAGATTTTGATGATCAGAATTACTCCATTCAGGCTTCAGACTTAAGCAGTAGTACAAACACTCCATCCCAGGCCATTGGATTTTTTCAAGCTTGTTGTCTACCTGGTGTCATATTGGTACGGATGTTGTTATCATCACCTTACAGTGATATATTTTTACTAGCAGACAAGATAGCATGGTATCGGCAGGCACCAGTATTCCTAGGGACATCTTCCTTGGTGACCCCTGGTCTCCTTTTCCCCTCTGGCATTTTTAGTTAAGATATTTTTAATTAAAGAAAGACAGAAGCTAGCATGCTCTTAAGCATCATGTTTATTTCTAGGGATACCTCTAGAGCCCACATAGGCCAAGAGGCAATCCAAGAAAGTGAAACAGTGGATGGCTGCAGCCCAATTCTTAGTTTAGGAATGTACCAACCTGCCCAGAAAAAAAGACAGAAGTAAGTGAAGTGGTAGACAACATCTTGGGGTGGTGAGCAACCTAATTAATTTGCTTTCTTGTCAATGTGTGGTTTGTGACTGGCTGTGTGCACATCACCCATGAAAATGCCATTGCATACTGTGAGACTTCCAAAAGTGTCTACCTGCCCCTAAAGTTTACCTGGTCCAGTATTTCTCAATCTCAGCGACTTTAAGATGTGTGGTCTTCAACTCCCAGAATTCCCCAGCCAGAATTCTGGGAGTTGCCACACATCTTAAAGTTGCTGAGATTGAGAAACACTAACCTCGTCAATACTAAAGAATGCTATATAGACCTTGTGAGAGAAGACAGCCTCACTAATTCTGCAGTTTGAAGAAATTCACAGAGAAGGCCAGGCAGTGCTTCCTATTTTTTTCTCACACTACTGGAATAGGTTAGACTGAGAGGCAGTAACTGCCTCCAGTTCACCCAGCGTGTTTCCTAATGGGACAGGGTCAGGTTTTTCCATCCAAGATCGGACACTCTGTGTGTGATGGGATTTCAGAGCCATGCTAGCTCAGCTAGGATTGTTTTGATTCTAACAGCTTTTCTTTGGGGATGGGGTTGCTATTTATTTGTTTCAGTATTCCTTGGCCTATGCTTGCCTGAAGCTAGTAAACTACTCCTTCTTCTTCTGGCTGCCTTTCTACCTCAGCAACAATTTTGGTTGGAAGGAGGCAGATGCTGACAAGCTCTCAATCTGGTATGATGTCGGAGGCATTATAGGTATGACTATGAATAAAAGACAAACTCTTTTTGTTGTTAGATTTCATTTTCTGTTCCTCGTGATATTAGAACAGGATGTGGCGGGACAGGTTGTGGGTGGGAATTCTAGTTTGAAACTTAAGTAGACACCACTTGTCTACCAGTTAAATAGCTACTGGCAGGCAAAGTGATTATGGGTGTTGTGGCCCAAAGGATCTGGAGGATGTCAAGTTGCCTACAGCAGCTTTCCCACACTTGGGCGCTCTCCCGACTTCAACTCCCAGAATTCTTAGCAGTGGTACTGCTGGCTGGGCAGTCTGGAACTTTAGGTCCTCACATATGGAGAACACCAAAATTGGAAAATGGTGGTGTAGAATAGTGCCTGGAGAATCCCCTAGTCAAGACAATGTATAAAAACCAGACTGATAACTTTATAGCCAGTTGTGCTTTAAAGTAATAAACTCTGATCCTTGGTTTAGGGTGCACGTGTTTTGCTTATAGTGATTATGATCTCTTATGGTAGGCTGTTTTCTGTGCACCTAACCAGAAAGGACTGCATTCCTTTTATTTCTACAGGTGGTACCATTCAAGGTTTTATCTCTGATGTGCTACAAAAAAGAGCTCCTGTATTAGCGGTTAGCCTCATCTTGGCCATTGTCTCTCTCTTTGGATACAGCCGTGAGTACTTTCCTGCACAGCAGATAGGTTTTGTAGCATGAGCTTGGGTCTAGCCGCCTTATCTTACCATGCTCTAAACATAGGGTGGCCCTGTTTTCTTTATTAAAGCAGCAATTAAAATGGGTTACAACTGACTCTGCTTTTGAGTTTAATAAGAGATAGCATTCTTGGTTACCTGAAAAAAAATGACAAGGACCCTGCTCAATAAGCTGGACAGGTAAGACTCTGCAGCCAACATCCTGCTTCCAGTAGTGGTCAGCCAGGTGCTTCTTTGAGGCCCACAAACTGAGTGATCCATTGTGTGTTTTGAGTGAACAAGAAAAGGAGAATGCTTCTTGCCAGTAGAGGGAGCTATCTGTGCTTGTGCAGATGTACATTTCTTTGAACACTGCCTGTGTTCAGCCCATCTCTTCTAATGCTGTGGGATGGGCACAAGTGAAGAGTAGTGGTATTGCTACTGCTCAGCTGTTAGGGTAATTAAAGCTTTGGAGTATCATAAGCATTAGTTGAAATTCCTTGCTTCTACCATTTTGCTGGCTCCCTGTAATCTATTTCTAGAATTGAGCTTCTAGAAGTTCCCCTTTTCTCAATTTATTTCTTCTGATTTGCCCCTTTCTGGGTTAGAGCGTTGAACAAAGCAACACTTGGCTATAATTTTGGAATAATGTATCTCAGAGATTTCATAGAGAGTCCCCAAATCTCTCTCAACTACTCTTCCTGATGTGGATATTAAAATATTCTTCTACCTTGTCTTAAGCAGCTTCTCTCACTCACTCTTGGCCATATTGCTTCATTAGATCAGTCCTTGGCAAAACACTTTTGCTGAGTTGTTGCTTTCAGAAAGGTTGGGAACAAGCAGTTCCCTTCAGTTTGGTAGGTTCATCTATGAGAGGCTAAGGTCCTTTCAGTCCAATGTTCTTGGCTGCCTTGCTAAATGTTCTATTCCAGTTCAGGGAGATTCCAACAAATCAAAGTTTTATTGATCCAAAATTACTCCAGCAATTCAACTATGGCCTTAACTGAATACAGCAGGCACAAAACTCCTCTTGCCTTCCTCATCTTTCTGCTTGTTGCAGAGTTCACCTGGTTTTGAGAGAGAAACAGACTTAACCATCAGGGAAGGCAAAGTTTAAGGAACACTGTCTTGCAGCAGCAGATTAAGGCACTGTTAATGTATCATGCAAGCACATAATCTTGAAAAGGGTCTTTTAAGATCAGCTTTTATCTCTTCCTGAACTTTTTATCTGTGGCAAAGAGAATTATGGCCTTTTCTTTTCTTTCCATAGGTTCCCCAAATAACAAGCCTATCAATGCAGTTATCATGGCAACCACAGGTAAAAGATCAGCATGTTTGGAGGGACACTAAAGAAGATCTGTTTTCATAATGTCATATCTTGGCTTGTTCCAATGTTTTATCAAGCTATAATCTGGTTTGTTGGTCTTGGCTTAGTGTGTTAGGTGAACCCAACCACTGTTATTTGTAACCTAGCAGGTTTATAACTTAGCATGTTCTATAACCAAGTGGGTTATTCAGTAATTAAAACATGGTTTACTGCAATGTATGAAGCAATCATTTAGTGTCTAGTGTGTTACAAGACTCTTCTGCTATAGCAATCAGGGAATATTGTAGATCTTGTTTTTCCTTCTTTCAGAAGTTGACAATCAGCAGCCTTTGGGGGAGGGGGAAAACACATATGTGCATATATATTTGCCATTTACTAGAGGGACACAAGTCCATGAAAACTTAGTGATGAGAAAAGTGTGAGCAAGATTCTTGAATAGATAATAGACTAGACTTTTACATCTTGCTGAACACAAATCAGCAGACTTCAACTATTTGCACCAATGTTTGGATGCATGCATGGCCTGGTTCTTGGATAGCTTCCTTTGGCTAAGTGGCAGCGTTGCAGGTTCAGATTAAGATCATCTTGCTTTGTGTTGGAAACAGAGCCCACCTCCTCTGTGTTCTCATTCTTGGCTGCATTCTCCTTTTGATGTTTTGTAGGCTTTTTCATTGGAGGCCCGTCCAACATGATCAGCTCTGCCATTTCTGCAGACCTGGGACATCAGGAAGGGATAAAAGGAAGTAGTGAGGCTCTTGCAACTGTGACGGGGATTGTGGATGGCACCGGCAGTATTGGGGCTGCTGTGGGTCAGGTGAGACAGATCTGAAAAGCCTTCAGGACCATTATTGCAATGGAGGAGCTGATACCCTGCAATCCTTAAGGCACAGGTTTGGTTTCTTGAAAATTTGAGACCTGGCAGGCTTTTCTTTTCAGCAACATTTCACCAAAGCATGTATTGATAGCAATATTTACATAATACATGGTAATATATGTTACATCTCAAAAAAGTTAAGGAAAAAAGGGCAACCCAGATGAGCAGCTCCCCTAAGAGAACACATGACTTATTTGGGGACTTTAGTTTAGAAAAGTGAGTGATAGGAAGCCTAATCAAGTTTTACAAAATGATTTTTCTCCATAGTAAACCAGGGACCATCCAGTAAAGCTGAATGGCGGGAGTAGAACCAATAAAAGGAAGTTCTTCGTGTGTCACATAGTGCTATAAAGTTAAATTGTAGTGATGAGCCCTAAATGAGATGGTTCTATAAGAGGAATTAGGCCATAGCTTTCCAAACTGTGTGATGATGCCCTGTGGCGGCGTGTGTGGCGCACCATCAGCGCTTCCAGGTTTTAGCGCTGCCGCTGTTGGTGTGTTGCCAACGGCAGGAGTTTAGAAAGCACTGAATTAGGCAAATTCCTAGATGATAACACAATCATTGGGACTAGGCATGATGGCTCTGTGTTGCCACCATACTCGGGCTGCTTCTCACTGAGGGTTGCTGGAAATTAATAGAAGCAGTTTGCTGTTCCAATAAGGATATAGGCAGGGACCATCAGGAACAATGCTGGACTAGACTAGATCTAGCAAGACTGTTCTTATCATCTGGCACAGTTGTTGCAATTGTAAATGAAATAAACTTGAAATTACTTTTCCTTTTTTCCAAAATACTTAGAAAAACATTCTAGTATTCCCTAAAAGCTCAAGTGATATGCAAGAGAATGGAAATCCATTCACCCTGCCTTGTAATTTTACTTTGCTGTTAGTCACCCCATGTTGCCTGCCTAAATTTGAATCTATGGTTGCTTGCTGGATTGCTCCTTGGAAATTAAGGAGCAGTTTTTGGTGCCCAGGATAGGAAGCTTTTATAGATTGGAATAGGGCTGTTTTTTATGTCTGTCTGTGTTTTTTAACCTTGGCAACTTTAAGATGTGTGGACTTCAACTCCCAGAATTTTGGGAGTTGAAGTCCACACATCTTAAAGTTGCCAAGGTTGAGAAACACTGATACATTCACTCACTCTCTCTCTCTTATACTGCTGTTAGATGGCTCTTAAATGAGCTTGAAGGCAGCTAACAAATATTCACAAAACACTGCAACACATAATAGATTGAAATATACAGTAAATCTGTTGGAAAGCAGAATGATAGTAGACCAGTGGAGGATACGTCAGACTATCTCCATATAAGTCCTCTGCAGTGTGCTTTATAGAAGAGCCCATTTTTTGGTAGTCTTGTTCAGAAGAGTATTCCCCACTGCTGTGGTGCCACAACTAAAAAGGCTCTATCCCCATCATCTGCATTTGAATAGGCTCTGAAATTGACCTAAGTCTACATGATGGAGAAGATATTCATGTGGAAATAGTTCTTATTTCATTAATGGATCGTTGTTAGCCTTACATCACTGGCCATGTTCCCTGTGGTCCCCAGGCCAAAGATTTGCCAGTCTCTAATTTAATGCTGCAAATAATTATGGATGTGTTGTAAAAGGGCCAAGAAAGCTAAGGAAACAAATATCTGCTAGTGGTCTATTTGCGGCTGGGCACATTATTCCTTCCAGAATGTTTTCTTTCTCTGCTTGCGCAGTTAGTCTTCTCTCCTTGAATTCCCAGGTAGTGTTCTCTGGAGCCACCCAGATAAAAGGGAGATGTAGGTCTAAGAATTCTTTCTCATCAATGGCATCCTCTGGACGTCTTTGTAGTATGTTCTGTCCCACTTTTTCAGGGGCAGGTCTTTTAAGCAACTTGGATTTTAAAGAAATGAAATTTGGGCTCTCTCAGTATAGGCTCTGCCTAGTAATCTGAGCTATGAAATCATATTATTGTTCTTTGCCAGGATGGAAAGTTATATGCTCCTTTTAATACAGCTTTTCAAATTTTTGTAGTTATTAGTTGTATGTCAGTGCTTCTCTTATAAGCTGCCCAAGTACATTGTTGGTAAATGGCTGTATAAATCCTAGAAGAAGAAGAAAAAGAAAGGTTGCAAAACAGCGAACAGTAAACATCAAAAAGGAAAGTATATTACAAAATCTTACAAAATCCTCCTAATGGCAGTTCAGAGAAATAAAGGCAGTGTTAAAAGAAGTAAATGGAACTGGCACAAAATGTTGAAATATGGAATCCTTTTTCCATATGATGTTGACAATACTAAAAGATGTGTAATGCATCTCGTGATTTCAGTGATTGGGTTCCTTTGTGCCTGTGAAAGCATGTATTTAATAGAGCACTTGGGTGACTCTCATATGCCTTCAGTGTATCCAGAGGATATTCAAACTGCTGCAGTCAAATTCTAATCCTGATCCCCCTGCTAACTTTTTTTTACAAAACAGTGGATTTTGTGGTCTGCTAACTCATACTTTTGAAAGCCTGCTCTTCAGCAGGTCTTCCCTATGGCAGTTGCATTTCTCTTCCCAGCCTACTAAGGGGTGGAAGGGAGGGTGATGTGCAAGGAGAGCCAACCTTGCACGTTGTCCTGTGCATGTAAATTGTGCTTTACTTGCATGTCTAGCACGGTTGCTGTCCAGGAAGATGGAGGTATAAATCATTCCACTTTCTATTATGTTTCTATGCTTGTTGCTTGCCTTATTCATTTCTGTGTCAGATATATAGAAGGGAGCATCATGTCCTGTTTATGCAAGATGGGAACGCACTGGTCTGCTGGAGGAAGAGCCCAGTGCATGCTTCCCTCCCATCTTCTAGCAGAAATACCAAAAGCAGAACTAGAAACAAACAGGACAGAGAGAACAATTAGTAACTATGTTGGGAAGGTGGGAAAAAGGAAGAATAACCCTTTATGGAGAGATGAGGGAAAGATGTAAAAGGACAGGGAAGGAAGCCATATTTAAATATTATAAATAGAATTAAAATTAACCAGCCCCTCCCAAAATTAAAGATAGTCATTTTTCAGTGGTGATGCCTGCAGCCAATTCCAATTCCAACTCCTGCTCATTTGTTTTAATAGCTTCTTAGTAAATCTAAGATGACACCATTCACAGGTCATATTTCTATCAGATAGACAGGAAATGAAGCCACTTTTTAAAAAACGTATGGTCTATTGAATAAGTCAAAGTGGCCTGCTTCATGCAAAATATGAAGCCCTAATGTGTGAGTTCACACATGACACCTAATCAAGAACAAGCAAGTCCCACTGTGGTTTAGTGCTTTGTGAAGAAGATCAGGGTGTTCCCCACTCCCAGTGTAGAATTGTAACCCACAGCTGTAAGCAGGCCCAGGTTCTCCGTCCCACTTTTGATGTAGTTTTCTACAATGGCCAAGCACGTCTTGAGAATGGGGTAGGCTATAAATAGCAGGAAATGAATAAATATGTAAATAAATGAATAAAAATGATCCTTATTTATTTTTATTTATTGCCTTCTTTGCTGTATCTAGCTGACATCTCAGTTGGGGCATGGTCATTCCTGTGAACATGCTTTATCACAGCATTTTCACAATGCATCAACTTTGCTTTTTTAACCATGTGCCTTCAGAGAACTCAAATGGGCTGGTGTGGGAGCTGTTTACCTGCATAGCTCACCAGCAAAGTGTCTCATCCGAACTGTTGTCAGAGGATAGACAAAGTCCATTCTCCCACCAGCTCCTTTTATGAGTAAACAACAGATATGTTTTAATGGTTACAAGTTAGTCTCTTCTGGGGGTTTTCAGACTAAGCTAGATTCATTAGGTTTGTTTCTCTTGCTCGGTGTCAAATCTGCAAGGCAGCATCCCTTCTCCTCGGTTCCTGTGGTAGGGTTTTAAGATAGGTCGCCGAGGTGTTCACACAAGGAAATACAGAGCGAACTTGAAAGCAACGTGAGCATGATGCACCCTTTGGCAAAGGTGTTGGCTTCTACAGAAAAGTGCTGGGGCTGGAAATGGTATCTCTGTTGAGAATTGGCTTTGGGGGATGTTACAACAATGTATTGGCCATGCCGATTTGGGGGAGCATAGCAGCGTGGAATTCCTCTTGCCTTTCTGCTGACTCCGGAATGGTTTGGCTCTCAGAAATTACTAATCCTTTGCCTTATGACCTGAAAGCAACACTGTGCTTTTCAAAGCTATAAGGCTGGCCATTGTGTGAAGATAACAATGGCGTACCTTCTTTAGAATTCATTATACCTCGCCATTGCTGTTCTCCAATTTTTTGAACTTCCTTTATTCATGAGGGCTTTGTGTCTGACAAATTATATCCTCTACTTCCTTCTCTACCTAAGATTGCTGTTATCTGTGACAGTATATCACCATAGCAACCAGCTGAGATTCCACAAACTGGGCTGTCTCCCCTAGTGGGAAGTAAGCATCAGGAATACGTTGAACTTGTCAGAAAAGGGAGAGCCTTAAACAATACAACATATGAGACATAAACATGCCAAGGAGGAAGTGGTGGAAACGGGTGCACTTTGGGGCAAAATCTCACCAGAACCATTTGATGTGATTTATGGAGGGGGATGAAAGCAGAAGTGTTATGCAGAAAATATCCCAAGTAAAAGTGCAATTTCCATGCAAAAGTAAACATGACTATGTTTTGAGCTAGTTTGTCTACTGTGCAACTGTCTAGTCTGTTTAGGCTGCTAGCCCTCTGAAATTTATCATTTTTCACTCTTGGTGCCCGAGCACCTATCTTTCAGCCATTCAGATTTAGTGCCAAATTATTTATATAATTGAGGCTGCCTGATTCCAGTCAGTAGTTATGTGAAGGTTTTTTTCCCCCATTCTGATTTAATTTTTGCTACTTTATGCGCCTCTCTCTCTCTCTCTCTTAATTAAAAAGAAATTTGGAGGAGTGTGGAGATAGTATAGGGGGAGCACAGCACTTCCCCAAAGGGTGGCAACTCCAGTCTCTCATTAAAGGAGGCAGCGTTTGGCGTGTGATCACCGCTCTGACCCTGCGGAAGTCGAAGAAGGCAGTGTCGGACTTAGACGGAACAGTTTATTTGTTGTTCTGCTAGGCCACCTTTGAAGGGTGGAAGCTGTCCCCCGGGAGCCTGCCACAATAAAAACCCAATAAAAACATAATGTAATAGAATAATAAACCTTGTGAAATGTGCAGACCTCAGCAGCAGAACTTCTATCCATCGGATATTAAAATCAAAGCAGCATCGCAGTTAAAGCCGGACTGCTTTTTCTTTAAAGGTCTCAACAGCTCCTGGCTGAGGCCCCTGAAGGGCCACTTTCCCTCTTGGGCCTCCTTGTCAGTCTCTGCCCTGCTTCTCTCACTGAAAGGTTCAGCCTTTCACGGGGAGGAGAAACGGGGGGTTCCTCAGTAGCTTCTTCCTCTGGAGAGGCTTGTATAGCTCTGCCGCTCTATCGTTTCTGGCGTTTAGCTTTTAAAAGGGACTTTCAGGAGAAGGAGAACCTTTCTCCTGCTCCGATGATTATAAGACACGTTTTCAAGCATGCTGTTTGATATTCGCGTAAAGATTTAGATTTGTGTGCCAGTTTTCTCCTACCTGCTGTGCTTCAGGTGTGATGGAGTAGAGCTTGCATTAGTCTACCTCGGAAAAGAAATGTGTGTGAAATTTTACCTAATATTGAAAAATTAGAGAGAGAGACAAAGGGGAGGGCAGGGGAAATGTGTACATAAGGGGTCTCTGTGTGTGTCTTTGTATACATACATACATATATGTGTGTGTCTACAGATATATAGATATGTGTATGCATAGACAGAGTGATAAAAAAGGAGGAATCAATCTATATCAGTGTTTCTCAACCTTGGCAACTTCAAGCTGTGTGGGCTTCAACTTAAAGAATTCCCCAGCCAGCCAGCCTTCTTTAAGTTGAAGTCCACACAGCTTGAAGTTGCCAAGGTTGAGAAACACTGATCTATATTACGCATTCCTTTAAGGACCTAGACTCACTGTGTTTCCTTTCCTTCTAGTACTTAGTATCTTTGATCCAGGAGAAGTTGGGATGGATGCAAGTTTTCTATTTCTTCATTGTGATGGTAAGAATACATTATTTTTTTAAATTTTAGATTACACCCCTCCCCTCCAAGATACAAAAATAAAAAAAATCTAGATATGAATTTGTTAAGCAAGCAGGTTAAACTCTTGGCTTAGCATTATGTTAAACTGCAGTGCTGGAATGCAATACAATACACTATCCCATTTGGGCCAATGGGAGTTTCTTCTAAGATAGATGGATTATATGATATATGAATGATATATGATATATGATATATGATATATGATATATGATATATGATATATGATATATGATATATGATATATGATATATGATATATGATATATGATATATGATATATGATATATGATATATGATATATGATATGATTGTGGCCCCAATAAGATAAGGGCAAAGGTAAGGGTCAAATAAAGGATGTCTTGATGGATGGCTCAGTCTTTTAACTGTTGAAGTACTAATGCATTGTTTCTTAATCTTGGCAACTTTAAGATGGGTGGACTTCAACTGCCAGAATTCCCCAGCCAGCATGCTGGTTAGGGAATTCTGGGAGTTGAAGTCCACCTATCTTAAAGTTGCCAAGGTTGAGAAACACTGTACTAATGGCTGGCTGGTGTCCAGTCCCTTGGTTCCCATGCAGCTGCTGATGGTATTTCTTGAGGGAAACAGATGTAGGTGAACTTTTTAATATTTTAAATAAGGAGAATGAACACATAATTTAAGCACATCGCTTAAGTTCATCCAAAGAAGAAGGACTGTCAAATCTTAGAGAAGTTTTCAATATATTTTCAATTTATTTTAACTTTCTTGCCTTTTTATCTTGCAAGGATTGTATCTCCTCAATTTTACATGAGATAGCATTTGTATGAATGAATCTGATTGACAAAAACAGCAACTGTAACACAGTGTATGTCATTTCCTCATATGCTGCAAGCTGTTCAACATGTGAAATTGAGATGGCAACTTGATCATGGAAGTAATTTTCAGTCTGCAATTGGTTTGCCCTCTCAACAGACTGTATTTGAAGATTGTGCCACACAGTAAAGCTGCAGGCCCGAACACGTTTCAAGGGAGTGGGATACTTAGACCCCTGAGTAAATGCATATAGAAGTGTACTATAAAATCTCTTAAGTGCACCTAAAACAGCCTTCCTCAGTGTGGATGCCCTCCAAGCATGGATTTCAACTATCAGAATTCTCAGCAATAGTCATGTGCTGGCTGGGGCATTCTTTGAGTTGTGGTCCACATATCTGGATTAGGAAAGCTGAGCTAAAAATGTGAAGTGGGAATATCAGAGAAGTTCACTCACCAGAAAGATACACAGTTAAAGTAAGGTTGGGGAATTGAATCCAGTCTGGAGCCAGATGCAGTTCTCACTGGCCCTGGCATTCAGCGAACATACAGTAGGTGTGGGTCTTAACTGGAGAAGCCTCCTGTCCTTATGTTAACTATTTCGTCATGCAGGACGATAGTAGTTTGACTAGTGCATGCCTTCCACCATCTGGGAGAAGTTGCAGAAACCATGCTGTTGTCTTGGAGAAGACATTGGATAGCTTCTAGGCACTTCATCTTTACTAGATGAGCTATAAAGCATGGCTGAAGCAGAACTGATTTTGGCCACACTTCTGTGCCTCCAATAGAAAATGGATCAGATGGATGATAGGCAACATCTGCCATGTTCCTTGCATGGCTGCTGCCATCAAAATCAGCAATATTGGGCCATATGGACAAATAGACTGATGAGGTATAAAGCATTTCCCTATAGGTGTACATGTGATGGCAAATCTGGATCTGCCTCGGTGTAGTGTGTTTGATAACCTCTAGAGCTAGTGCCATAATTGCACTGAACCACATTGTGCATCTACTGTACCTCCAAGTCCTTCATATCTTTCTTTTTGCAGACCAGTTTAACGGTGCTGTTCATCATGCCTTTGATAGTGAAGGAAATCAGCATGCTCCTTGTGCAGAGGCGCTTGCGCAGGTTGGCTGGATGACCCCTTCTCTTTTCTGTTCATTGGACTTTTTCAAGGGGAGGGGGAACTTGGAACTTCAGGCCTTTCGCATTCATTTCTTTATTTACATCCACAAAGATTGGATCTGCTTAAAAACTGTTTAGAAATGGCCACCAATAGATTCATTGCTGAAAAGTTGACATCTGAATCCCATCTGAAGATAACACTATGGAAACCCGCAACTCGGAAAGATCTAGCTGTTTGCTTGGAAGGCTTAGGGAGTGTACCAGAGAGAGATGTTTCCTCTTTGATTTTTACCTCTTGTTTCCAGGGCCAGTTTATGTAATTATCAAGATCAAGTGGTAAAACACTGGGCTTGTGTGTGGGAGAAAGCTCCTTGAAAGCAGAAAGTAGCTGTGCCTAGAAAAAGCATTTGTATAGTAAACCCTTGATTTAATGGATAGGGGCCAGGGCAAGGGGTGTCTATTAAAGCTAAATGGGATTGTTCAAGCCCAAAATGTGCCCATACATGAGATTACTGTAACAACAACAACAACAACAATAATAATAAGTTTTACCTATGAAGCCATAGGTAAAGGCTAAACCTAAAAGTATAAATATTTATACCTTTTCTTATAAAATAC
Source organism: Charina bottae (assembly GCA_023362775.1). NCBI lineage: Eukaryota > Metazoa > Chordata > Lepidosauria > Squamata > Charinaidae > Charina > Charina bottae. Next base: position 23,377,752 of record JALMGJ010000006.1, read on the forward strand.
AGTCACCCAAGCACCAACTCTTGTGAAAGAGGTTGAGATAGCCACTACCTGATCAGGTAACTATCTGATTACAAATACGCAGAAAAAAACATTATGCATGTGCAGAAGCAGCAAACATTGCCTGTGCTGACTTGATCCATTGTTTGGGATGAATTCTGATATTGCCTGAGATTCAGGCAAAAATCCAGATCCAACATATTTTGTCCATTGCATTCGAGATCCATTAAACAGAGGATTTACTATACTTGCTTTCTTCCTATTGTGCTCATTGATTGGTGAAAATCCCGTGGTCTTCCGGATGCTCTTAAGCTTCAGGTCCCTTTGTGTCTCCCCACTGGCTCTGCTGGCTAGGGCTGATGAGAATTGGAGTTCAGCAGAACTGGGAGAACCGCATATTACTCATCCTTGTGCCAGTTGAAGATAATGTTATTTACAAAGGGGGAAATCCTTCAGATGCATGGTCTTCCCCCACTTGCAAACTGAAGTGGAATCATCAAGAAAAAGTTTCACCACATGATGCTGATGCCTTTACATAAACCGGCCCTTGTGTATTGTTTGTACTGTAATAAGTCTGGATCTTTGTGCTATATCCGGACACTAAAAAGCTGCCAAACAGAGGAAACAGACAACACTCTTTGCATTTTAATTTGGTGAAGAGGAAACACATTTCCACCTTTTAGTATCAAAAGAGCATTTCAGAGCAGCTTGGGCCAATCCACTGCTGGTTTTTGTAAACTGATTGTACCAATGACAGCTTTTTGGTAGCTCCCTAACTGCATATTTTTTTAGGGTACTATTAAAGCAGCTCAAGTCCTTGGTGTCCTCATGTAAAAAGAACATTTGTAGGGTGTTTGTTTGATCTCCAAATATTTGTCCTATCCAGATGTTCATGTTAATTTAACCTTCTCTCTCTAACAGAGCAACTGCATTCCATACTTGATTTTTTTCTTCTCTTAACTGTCCAATATGTGAAAACAAGCTGAGTCTCTGGAGATGTGCAGAACCAACTATTTCATACAGAGGCGTAGTAATCGAGGTTTCATTAGAATCCTTACATTTTTGTTAATTTTTTAAATAGGTTTGAGCAGATGATCAAAAGTAAGGGAATAATTATCATCCTTTGAGACTGCTTACTATATACACTGGAGATCATTGGTCGCCTCTAGATAGGCAGAGACCTCTTGATTTCTTTTTAAGGACCCCCTAAGCCTGATCCTTCCTTCCTTAAGACCCTATAACTATACAATCTATGATCCTCACCAAAGGCATTCTGTGGGCAGAGCTTGCCATTACAAAATGTGCATAGCTATTCCCAAAAAAACGAAGCTGCCTTGGTTAGTTTCCCCCTTGTCTTTAGCCTCTAGATCAGCTTCGTCCAAATCTAGAACTCATTATGGCATGAATACAGAAATATTTGGTATAATGAGGCAGTTCAAACTAGAAGATGATACTGAGAAAGTAAGACTTAAATATAGGGCTGCTGTTTTGAGCACTTGTATTACATATTAATGTATAGTCCTGCCTTACAAATTCAGTGATTTTGAGTTGGATCAGATGATATCTGTCTTCCCCCAATCTATCTTTTGTACAACAAGATTCATCTTCACCTATTCCAGAAATTTCCAGACAGTGCTGCATTAGCAATGCTGCACTCAGTGGCATCCACGGAACCCCAAAATTAAATGCAAAATGTTTGATTTTAAATAGCCAAAATCTTGAGAAATCATCAAATTGTATAAGATCTTGGTATTCTTGCCCAAAATTATGTAAGATTCTGGGCATTTTTAAAACATTATTTTTAGCACCTCTGACACAGCATGAGTTCTTGAGATAATAAAAAGGTAAAGGTACCCCCCACACATTTGTGCAGTCGTGTCCGACTCTAGGGGCCGGTGCTCATCTCCGTTTGTTAGCCAAAGAGCCAGCGTTGTCCGAAGACACTTCCACGGTCATGACACGCGTGGAACGCTTGAGATAATACCTCCTGCCTAAAAAGCTTGCTGACTCTGATGTAGAATGTGCAGTCATGAAATCTGATGTGCATCAAGCAGTCAATTCCCAATTTTTATGTGGGATAACAATGGTGCTATCCCGTATTTTATGTATTCTGCAGTTGTGTTCCCCACTTGAATGTTTAATAAACAAGGCATGCTCTTGATTCCCACTGTACACAAGGGATGGATTTTTGGAGCACTATTGTCTGATCTAGCCAGTGGCTCTGTAGCTGAAAAGTGTGGAAAAATTTTGTACATAATCTTCAGCTCAGGCTCAGTGGCTGGGTTCACACAACACACTTATCCAGATTCAAACATGTCTGTGGATGATGAAGGCATCACAGTGTCAATCCTTTTCTGAAAGTGCATTGTGCCACTGCATGCATGTAGCTGAAGCTTCATTTTTGTGGGTCAATGTGTTGTGCAAACATAGCCCTTTTAGTTAGTTCACGGTTCAGTATATTGTGTGAACTCAGAAAATTGGTTAATTTAAAATTGAAGTAAAGTTTGTTGTGCAGATCCAGCCCTTGAGAACCGTAAATTGGATTAAAAGTACAAAATGAGTTTCTTTAGGATGCTGGGATCCTCCAGCCAATTTTGAAAACGATTTACCTGCTGACCTGGATGTCACCTTGACCCTGAATTTCTAGTGTTTTGTTGCTATTGAGAATGAGATAGAAAGAACACTAAGTTAACTGTGAATTTGAGGGGAAGAAATTCTTGTTTTTGTTTTTGAAAAACATCTTTATATGTACTTAATGATTAGTTTCTTTTTAAAATGTATATGTTTATGTAGATTTTTAAAATCATGTTGTGGCTGCTGCAAGTGAAACATTCTTGATAACTTAAGAGCCTCTTAATTGTGTTGCTTTACTGTTTTGTGTGTTCTCTTCCTGTAGTGCTGCTCTATTCCACTGTTCTTTTATATACAATAGCCTAATTTATGGGCATTTTTTTAAAAAAAAATACCTTTCCCAACATTTTAGGAAGAGGGACTTTTCTTCTTTACTTTTAAATTAGAAATCCACTCCAGGAGCAGAATGCAAACTTTACTTTCTTTTTTTCTTCTTGCTCCTTTCCACTAAGTTGTGGCATCAACTCTTCTGTGGCTTACCTTGAAGAGAGATGCTTTCAACCTTTGACTTTTGTTTTTATCACTAAAGTACTTTCTTTAAAAATATGCTTAAACTGTTTGATTTCATCACGAAAGCAACATGTTCTGGATTCTAGCCCTGCCCTAGATAAAGAAGCTTTTCCAGATTTTGGGACACCATCACTTTTCTCACTTCTGGTTAGCTTGAGGGGAGGGAGCCAGAGAGACCACCCTTCCTGCATATTACCACCATGAGAGAAGAACAGGAAACTTTCTAATCACATCCTTGAATCACAATGTGAGATCTCAGCCTATATGGATTTCTTGGCTGACTGGAGGTGAAGACGGGCCAATACTCCGAAGGAGCAATCCCCTGATCTGGCACCCTTGAAACGTTAGACTACAGCTCCCATTGTCTTCACCAGCATAGCTAAAAGTTATGGGAGCTGTAGTTCAATGCATTTGGGAGGTTCCAGGTTTGCCAGAGTCTGTTCCAGGGTATGGTAGAATTGGTTTCAATGCAGATTGTCTTTGAAATATGTGCAGGGAGTGCAACTCATGTATGTTCAAACTACTTCTACCACATTGGCAATGTTTGTTTGCCTTTAGCCTGGGTAGCTGTAAGCTTTAATATAAATTGTTCATGTCAGCAAACACAATAAAAAAGTTTACAGAATTTTCCTTGCAAAGAGCCAAGTTAGCTGCCCACAGGTATTTGAGATGGGCGGCCATATAAATTGAATGAATGAATAAAAAATAAAGGCTGTCAGTAACGAACTCTTCTTGGGGTGCTGTGAAACACACTGTTCTTGGTAACACTGTAGATGCTTCCTCCCTCTATCTTATATATTTCCACTTAAGATACTCTGTGAAAGTAAGTAGGGGAAAAAGAAATGCTGTCAATTGTCCAATTGAGTTTGACTTTATTAAATTATTTTTGGCAACAGAAAAATTCTGTATGTGCTTTTTATTTTTTAATTACGATCAATGATGCTTTTCCTCATCTCAGGTGGTGTTGTGTTAAGCTGACCATAAAACAAAGCATATTTAAAAAGCTGTAAAAAGGATCAGTTTCCATAAATAGACACTTGTCTACACAGGGTGGGTGGGGGATTATGATCATTCTAATAGCTTATGCTCAGTGCCCCTAAATGTTGAAGGAACATATATAAAAGGTATTAAAAGGTGGGTCTCTGAGAAGATGATCAGGGACTAGAAGAGACATGGAAGGAACTGGGTATGTTTAGCTTTGAGAAAAGATTACTGAGAGGGACATGATAGCACTCTTCAGATATCAGAAAGAGAGTCTCAAAGAAGGAGGTTGAAGCCTCTTCTTTTTCACTCTAGAATGCAGGTCACAGAATAATGGATTTAAGTTATAGGAAGCCAAATGCCAATAGAATGCCAGTATCTGTCTGGAATGTTTTTATTTGGACTTCTGCACTGAGCAGGGATTTGGACTTGGTGGTCTCTTCCAACTTTATGATTATAAGGTGGCAATGTCCAGGATCAGTGAAAATAATCAGTTTTTCAGCATTCCTACTTTTTTTGTTGTAGCAACTGAGGAGGAGGAGGAAGAGGAACAGAATGATGGTTTGTATTTATAGCTTATCCAATCTTTCATCTAAGGAACCTTTCATCTAGGGAACTGGCAAATGTAATTCTCCATCTCTTATCCTGACAATATACTGGCAGCCAGTGAGATATAGTATCAAGAGGCTGAATCTTCTCACTTCCCCCTAGCTCTGGTGGAACCCCTTTCCTTCTCACCTGTTAATGGGAGAAGTTGATCTAATTGGTGGGTCTTTGAGAACATGAAATGCTTTTCACTGCAACCATATTTTACATCTGACAATATGCTTCTTTGCAGAGCTTAATCAAGATGAGTTCAGAACACTGGAACAAAGAGTACAAGGCTTTTATTGAATGATTATAGCAATATGCTCACACCAATTCTCAGTCAACTACAAAGGGTGATCTTGGTCAGTCATTACCCTTCATACTATCTTACTTCACAGGATTATTGTGAGAATGAAAAATGAACAGTAATTTGGGCTCTTAGAGCAAGGATGGGAAGCCTTTTCAGTTCCAAGGACTATATGATGTGCCAGGATGAAAGGAGGGGACACCACACTCTTTCTCTCCTGCATGTTACTTTTTCTCATATGCATTATACTCAGTCTTTTCCAGCAGTCTTAATCAGATCACTGAAAGGGAGGGGGAAGCAATGAAATTAGTTTGCTGTAAGAAACTAGTCTTTCAAACAGTCACTGGGACAGAGTGAGAGCAGTTTCAGCCCTTCCCAGCAATTTTCAGCAAAGTTAGAGAAAGGAAGGCAGGAGAGGAAGATGCAACCCTGCTTTCCATCCTTCTCCCAGCAAGATGCTTGCAAATTATTAAGTTTTCATCCAGTGATTTAAAGCAAAGTCACTAGAATGGGAATGGGAAACCTAGTTGGTCTCTCTCCCCACAATCACCAAAGGTTTCCTGATGCAATTGTCTTGGCAATAGGAAGCCAGGTTCTGAGCAATGGGAAAAGAAGGTAGAATTCTGCAGGTCATTGCAGGTCTTGTCCTGTTGAGGCAAAGGACTGCATGCAGCCCGTGGACTCATGGTTACTCGTTCCATCTTAGAAGTAACAAGGGAGATCAAGGGATAAAATTAAATGACAAGCTGATGACTATATAGTGGAGTAAGTTTCATAGAGCCTGTTATGTTTCCTTATGCTCTAAGCCAGTGTTTCTCAAGCTAGACAATTTTAAGATGTGTGGACTTCAAATCCCAGAATTCTCCAGGCAGCATGCTGGCTGGGGGATTCTGGGAGTTGAAGTCCACACATCTTAAAGTTGTCAAGGTTGAGAAACACTGCTCTAAGCTCTGCCCCAACATTTTATTTATTTATTTATTATTCATATTTATACCCCGCCTATCCCCTCCCTATCGGAGGACTCTAGGCGGCTTACAATATCACAAATCCAATTACTAACAATTCATATTTATTTTAACAATGTTACAACCGCGCACTTAGGAAAGGGGTAAGGGAACCGACTCTTGAAGTATTGGACTACATGTCCCAGCATACCTTGCTTCAGAGTCGGCTGCTGACGTCCTGGATGTTGCTATTTCGGGATCCGTCGTCTCCGCTGTCCGTTTCATGCTTTATTTAACCTGGATCCTCCTGATGAGGATCCAGGGCCAACAAGAAATCTGCTGTGAGTTTTTATATTCATTCTAATCTGTGGATAAAATACCTTCACACTGTAAATCCATAAACATTTATTTGAAAATACTTGATTGTTAGTAAAACCTGGCACAGAATTGGAGTACTGAATAATTTAACTAGGAATATTATCACAAGAAGGAAGATAGATGCTTTTGAACTGTGGTGTTGGAGGAAAATTCTGAGAGTGCCTTGGACTGCAAGAAGATCAAACTAGTCCATACTCCAGGAAATAAAGCCAGACTGCTCACTTGAGGGAATGATATTAAAGGCAAAACTGAAGTACTTTGGCCACATAATGAGAAGACAGGATACCCTGGAGAAGATGCTGATGCTAGGGAAAGTGGAAGGCAAAAGGAAGAGGGGCCGACCAAGGGCAAGATGGATGGATGATATTCTGGAGGTGACGGACTCGACCTTGGGGGAGCTGGGGATGGCGACGGCCGACAGGAAGCTCTGGCGTGGGCTGGTCCATGAAGTCACGAGGAGTCGGAAGCGACTGAACGAATAAACAACAAAATTATCACAAGAGCAAATTCATAATCAGTGTTTACTTTTGTCCAACTCCTAGCTATTTTGAATGACAAGACATATTACACTGCAAACTAAAGACGCAGTAATTTGACCTTGGCATAGATGAAAATATTTATTTCAAAATGTTACAAGTAATAAAAAATCCTATCTCTTTTCATTACCAGCTTAGACCATCTATATTAAGGAAAAAGAACTGTGAAGAAATAAATGCTTCCTGATGGAATGATTGAGTTTGCACATTATTCTAAGCCACAGCTTTCCAAACTGTGTCACGACACTTTAGTGTGTCGCAACACACAGTTTGGTGTGTCGCCACACAACCCGGAAGCGGTGGTGGGGGTGTGTATGGCGGCGGCGGCAGCGGCACGCCATCAGCACTTCCGCGTTTTAGTGGCCACCGCCATGCACGCCACCGCCGCGCACCGCCCCTACACGCCCCCCTGCGCCGCCGCCACCACCGTTGGTGTGTCGCCAATGGCGGCAGTTTGGAAAGCACTGTTCTAAGTCATGCTTTGCTTGACCATGGTTTGTTGAATAAGCCACAATTGGCTAGATTCATACAATACACTGAGCTGAAACCAAGTAAACCACATTATGGCTTACCATACTGAGTCCTTGGGTCATAACCACAGTGCATTTTTAAATTGATTTAATGGTCACTCTTTCACTCTAGGGCAGTGCTTTCCAAACTGCCGCTGTTGGCGACACACCAACGGCGGGGACACGCACGGGGGTGGGGGCGTGCACGGCGGTGGTGCGGGGGGTGCGCAGGAGTGGGGGGTGTATGGCGGCGGCTATGGCCTCCGTTAAAACGCAGAAGCGATGGCGCGCCACTGCTGCGGTGCACACCCCTACCGCCGCTTCCGGGTTGTGTGGCGACACACCAAACTCTGTGTTGCAACACACTAAAGTGTCGCGACACACAGTTTGGAAAGCTGTGCTCTAGGGTCTGATGTTCTGCAAAAAATGCAAAGCAAAATCTGAGCACCTCAACAAGATGCAATTTCCAGGATTCTTTGTGGGAACATATTTGTATTTCTTGGTCTGTAATTTATTAACACTAGTTAGAAATTGCATGTCTACCAAGCACCCATGGAGATTTTCAGTTAAAAAAAAGGGGGGGATTTTTACAAACAATTGATGTAATCAACCATCCTCCAAAAGTTTGGGGATTACAATTCCCAGAATTCCTATTAGCGTGAGATTTACTGATTTGGACTTGTAGTTCCAATCCCCTTGCAGAATATCAAGTTGGTGAAGACTGGCTTCAACTTTTAAAGACCAAGTACGGGGAGTGAGAAGAAAATATATTCAGGTACTAATTCTTTGACTCTTTTTATATAATGAGTACTTTGAAAAATTAACACAGAAGGTGGTTTGTGGGTAAGAAGAATGGCCATTAATCCAAAATGGTCAATAATCTCAATTGGGCTGGAGGTTGTTGATAAATGTGATGAATCCAGTATCATTTTAAAGGCCAATCGTTTCTATCTCGTTTGTGTCTTGCTCTTTCTGCCAGAATGTGGAAATCATAATTGCTTTATTCCATTCTCTCCACCTTTTGAGTTTCAATGTAGTAAGACCTCTGCAATTAGGTGCAGTTAGATAATTAAGTTTTGCAGTAAGCTGACAGAGTATGACTTACACATTGGAAATGAATAGGTGCCCTGGAATGCAGACTGTACCTGAAAGTTCCTTTGCAAAGGGGATGTCAATTATGTGGAGATGGGCTTACACATTTTGGAATTATCCCCAGTCTCCTCCCATCATACATTTTTTTAATTTATCTATCTATCTACAGTATCTATCTATCCATCGATCGATCGATCATACTTATATCCCACCCATCTCCCTCTCAAGGAGGGACCCTAGGTGGTTTCATTCATTGGTACTTTGTGTTTGGTGCAATATAAAGATTCTTTTGAATATGAGAACAAACAGGAGACAATCTGAAATTTGCTACCGTTTGTATTAAAACAGTGTTGTGTTTCTGGGAGGAATTAATGCTCAGTAATGTTTGCTTCTTCCATCTTGGAAGAAAGCTAGGTAAAATCTGTATTTAAGATAACATACATTGCTTCACATAGAATCTGATACCCACAGTGTTTTTCAACCTTAGCATACAACCACACAACCTTAAGATGTGTGGACTGCAACTCCCAGAATTTTGTATGTTTGCATGCTGGCTTGGGAATTCTGGGAGCTGAAGTCCACACATCTTAAAGTTGTCAAAGTTGAGAAACATTGCTCTAAGGCAGAGCTTTCCAAACTGTGTGTCGGGACATGTTAGTGTGTCAGCTGCAGTGTCTGGGTGTGTCGCGGCTGCTGCTGCCTCCGAGCCCTGCCAGGATTCTGTGCAGGTCCTAGTGCCTGCCTTGTGCCTTGCTGCCTCCAAACCTGCTGTGATTCCGCGCAGGTCCTAGTGCCTGCCTTGTGCCCTGCTGTAGGAGTGTGTCGCGAAATGATGCATGTCTAAAAAGTGTGTCACCAACATGAAAAGTTTGGAAAGCTTTGCTCTAAGGGCTCATCCAGGCAGCTGCTTTAACATGCTTTCCTTCAGTCTGAGGTAACACAAAAGTATGCCAGCATACTGTAATTTGCGTTGTCCTGACAGATGATCTCTATTCTTCCTCAATACTGTGCTACCTTTCCAGTTGCCCAAGTAACAGGCTAATTCTAAATCTGTGTGTGGCATTAATCTGGGAACGCAGTGAACACCTGTCAACCCCCCCCCCCTCTCCCATGCCAGTTTGATAGCTTGGTGGGGCAGAGGAAGGGTGCAGGATGAAATGATAAGAAGTACAGGGAGAGCGCCATCTGGACTCTCTCCTGCTTCACCCTGTATCCAGGTGCCCTTTTGTGACAGATTGCTCAAAGATTGCCAGCAACATTACTATCAAGATCAATGTCCATCACTGATCAGGCTGCAGAAAACAAGATCATCAGCAGGGAGTGATCTCAGTGATGACCTTGCCGGCAATCTTCATACCAACCTTGCCGCTCTGCTCTTCCAAGGTGTCTTCTCACGTCCGTAGGAGTAGGGGTTGAAGTGGGAGAGACCACTGGAGAGGGAGCCAAGTAGGCAAAAATGAACCATAGAAGCCCTCCCCCTCCCAGTAATGCAAACAGCAGCCAGAAGTAGCTGAGGGACAGCCACGGAGGATACGTAATGATGATTAGCAACACAGCTGGCAGAACCAGACTCTTTTTCCAGTGAAACTGACCTGTGCAGACAGTTAATCTTGCTTTTAAAAATAATAACTGATCTTATTTTTTAAAGGAAGGTCTAGTGCTCTCTGTAACACGTGTTTTGACAATAGTCTAGTGCTGTTTCACGAGAGTGATGAATGTGTTAAGAAGGAGTCCTGCTCCTTTCAGTAGAAGCTGACACCCTCCCACTGATTTCTTATCAGGACTAATCTTGTGTTTCTTTCAAACACCATTAAAATCAATGATAATTGCATGTAGAGAAGAATAGCTCGTTCTGAATCCTTAACGGTGATATTGTCATAAAACAAGCTGAGCTAAGCTGTGGTCAGACCGCTTAGAAACATAGATTGCTCTCAGAATATCGGTATGGTGTTGCAAGAACCAAGCTGCTTGGGGTCTGACCCAGCTTAGTGTTGACCATTCTAAAGTCTCTGTTAACACAGTGCTTTTGTTTTGCCTCAAACATTCATCAGCTGGTTTGGCAATGTCAACCTGACCCAGGCTGCTATGGCATTGTCAGTAATGTTGTTGTTTCACAAGCAGTTGTTTGCGCCAGGTTCTTCAAAAATGCCTTAAAAGGCAGAACAGAACTGCTGTGATTTGGAATGAAAGGTGGCAGAAAAAGCCATGGTTCGTTTAATAAGTCACAATCAACTAATTGCACACAACATGCTAAGCCATAACCTATGATTTAGAAAATATAATGGTTGGGTCTGTATAACATCAAAACTAATGCAACAGGCTTGTTAGCATGTTGCTGCATTCTGCTTGTCCAGCTCCAGATCTGGGATGTTTTGATGCCTGAATCCCTGGATGTTTTGGACTATATTGCTTGCTCATACTCTGTGCTGTTGCTGAGTTTCTTTCTAAATTCTGCTGCTGCTTTTTTTGTCTTTGGATGGACTTATTCTTGCCACTATGGAATGTCTTGGTATTTGTTGCTTGGCCTTGATTCTCTTGGCTGCTTGAAATCCCACCAGACAATCCTACCACATCTGAGGAAGCTGGGTTTAAAAAAAAAAAGAAGAAGCAGCAGCAGCAGCAGCAGCATTGGCTTCACAGAATCTCATTCATCCCATGTTCCTCAAGCTGGGTTGGAGTTTGTGTTCCACTGACTAAAAAACCCAGGAACAGAGCAAGCAAGCAGCATAATGAATGCAAGATGGGGGACCATGACATGAGTTTGTGAGTTACGACTGCAATTGGGACCGGGATTGCTGTTGCTAAGCGATGCAGTCATAAAGCGTGATGTCACGTGACTGCATCGCTTAGCAACAGCAATCCAGGCGGTCCCAGTTGTGGCGTAAGTAACCCAAGGCGTGCAGGTCGTTAAGTGAGAAGTGGAGGGAGTCCCAGGTAAGAAGCGCGGGGATGCTGCTGGGGGGTGGGCGAGGCCCTGGGAGGCCCAGCACAGGCCGCCCGCGAGTTGGGGGAAGGGGGTGCTGTAGTGTAGTGTGAGCTCAGGAAGGCGGGGGGGGGGGGAGAAAGAGGGTGTGGGGTGTGTGTGCGAGTGCAGGGAAGCCAGGGAAAGTGGGTGCGGGGTGCGTGTGAATGAAGAAAGGCCAGAGGGGAGGCTTACCTGAGCAACTTGCGACCCTCCCTGCCGGCTTCCCCATTGACTTTGTCTGTGGGAAGCTGGCAGGGAAGGTCGCAAATGGTGATCACGTGATTGTGGAATGCTGCAACCAGTTGTAAGTGCGAGCTGGTTGCCAAGCGTCCAAATTTTGTTCATGTGAACACAGGGGCACTGCAACAGCCAGAACTTTGAGGACTTTGTCATAACTTCGAACAGTCGCTGCACGAATGATCGTAACTCGAGGACTACCTGTATCAGGGTCATTGGGAAGGATACCATCAGGAACGGCTTCTCTGAGGGCCTCCTCCCTCCATATTTGTTCGTTTCTCTGGCTCGAATCTGCACTGTGGTCCAGAAGGAGAGGTGATCATAGAATTTGGGTCTGTTAGGTAAAAGTGTGTAGAAAAAGGTTACAGTGGAAAATACAGGAAGCACAGTGCACACAACAGGAACAGTATGTAATGGAAGGGTACATAAGAATAATGATTTCTATGCAGTTTTTCCCTGTCTGCCGCCGCCTCTGTTTTATTCACAAATAGAAATGGGCCAAAACAGTCTTATGGTTGGGAATAAAAAACATGTCAGATTCCCTTATTCCTTTAATGGAGAGCTATGGCACCCAAAGTGGCTACAGCTGTTGGATTTTTTCGGATAAGTGTTTAAACATTGCTTAGAGATAAATAAATTGAAGGCAGTAAGGTTTATTTGGGAATGACATCCTGAGGATTCTGCTGCACTCCTTTGTCTCCTTTGACTTCTGAGATTTTCGTGACAGGATCATGAAAATGGCTAATTCTCTCATCACACAAATGAAAAAGACTGAGCAGGGGTTGCGAGATACGTTCCAACACAAAAGAACTGGCTTATCTCCTAAGTAGCCCTGAATAAGAGTATGAAATCTAGAATCTAAAAATACCAAACTATGCTACTTTACCTGAACATCTTGCAAATGTTAGTAGATTTACTGTATATGTTTGGAATCTGAGTGTATTTCATTGGTATTAAGGCTGAATTCAGAACAAGGCAGACTTAGCTTTTAGAGACTATAGCCTTTACTATTTGCATGTCTTGAAATCTTCCTCTGACAAACTGCTCTTGGGAGAGCACCCACATATATAAGAAGGCCAATCATATTGGGTTCCTCATTTAGGCACTGAAAATGCAACAAACATACTTTATTTTGTAATGCTTTTGATTTTATGCCAGAGCAAACCAGGAAATAAACAATGAATGCAAATTTGGGTATGGATTAGTGAGATAAGAAGAAAAATGGGAGGGGCCAGTTTTTTATGACTGGGATTGTGAACATCAAATGACCAAATGTTGCCTCTGAGAAATAAGCAATTAAACTTCAATTCTAAACTCCAGTTGCTGGGGAATACTAGGGGAGGTTCTTGGTTTACTAAGGAAATATGCATAAGACTGTGTTGTGCTGTATATAATTTTATTTTATTTATTTATTTATTTATTATTCATATTTATACCCCGCCTATCCCCTCCCTATCGGAGGACTCTAGGCGGCTTACAATATCACAAATCCAATTACTAACAATTCATATTTATTTTAACAATGTTACAACCACGCGCTTAGGAAAGGGATAAGGGAACCGACTCTTTGAATTATTGGACTACATGTCCCAGCATACCTTGCTTCAGAGTCGGCTGCTGACGTCCTGGATGTTGCTGTTTCGGGATCCGTCGTCTCCGTTCTCCGCTCTCCGTTTCCACCGCCATTCGCGAGGTCTTCTTCGCTCCGGAGGCGACTCCCCGCCAGGACGCCAGCAAATTGACCCACGTGAAGTGGTACCCATTTATCTACTCGCTTTCGAACTGCTGGGTTGGCAGAAGCTGGGGCAAGTGACGAGAGCTCACTTCGCCACGCGGAGGTTCGAACTGCCGACCTACTGATCGGCAGTCTTCACAGCATCAGTGGTTTAACCCGCTGAGCTACTGCGCCCCTTTTCCCTTAATATTGGGACTGAATTATCTAAACTTAGATATTAGGCCTGAATAGAAAAGCCCAGCAATTATACAATTTACTTACAGGTTTTTCACACCAAAGTCAAGTCCCCATGTACCAGAAGTTAGTAAACACTGTACAAGAGGAAAAACAACAATTTATTCAAAGATAATGCAAGAAGTGATTCTGAGAATTAAGAAGTCACCCTAAACTAAGATTATCCTTGTTTGTAATCTCTCTTATCAGAGGCTTGAACTGATCACTTGAAGCCACCTACCCCATCTTTGACCAGATGGGGAGAAGCATGGCTACAGTGGAGCATAAGATCTCTGTAAAATTCCCTGATTCTCCACTTCAAGGCTTTTCTCCAGTCAAAAGGATGGAAATCCCATCTAATCCATGGACTGCAGTTGTCTAGGCCTGGCTCCACCTGTGAGGGGGGACCCTCCACCAACCTATGGCAGGTTCATTCAGCAATAGGCAATGGTGGAACTGGTGGGGGGTGACCTTTCCATTTCCTGTAATGCTCTGGAATGATGATATGCTGGGAATACTGTGGAAAATCAAAATAGCTACTACAATGCTGATCCAGTCAAGATGTTTTAATTGGGGAGACTGTTATGATTCCTGTCTCTTAGACTTTGTAGTATGTAGCAGAAGGATAAAGAGTCTTCAAGTAGTCAGTCCCACAGATAGGAATCTCCTAGCTGCAGGGCACAGTCATCAGTCTTGAAGCATGTATCCCCAGAAGAATGTTCATATCCCTGGTCTTCCAGAGATGTAAGATAGCAAAATCAGATTAGGGTTCTTAACAGTTCTGAGAGCTCCTCTAGGGAGCTGACTACAACATACATCCTGATTTCCTACATAAGGCTTCAGAGTGTTGTACAGTAGCCTGTTATTCCTGCTGGCAGAACATTTGGAGCTATCCAAGGTTCTTATTCCTGCTGTGCCTTGGCTCAGCTGGCCTCCAGCTCTCTTCACTAAGAGTGGTGCCCTAATCTTTCCTGCAGCAGCTGAATTCTCCTTATAAATAGTTCTGTAACTGGTTGTTCTTCGAGACTTCACCAACTGCCTCACAGATTTATTAATCAATCAGTTTGTTATTGCGAGCAAAGATCATAACAATTTTTAGTTTTATATACTTTTCTATCAATCAATCAATCATCTCCCTTTTATATTTTACAGCTCCTTTTTGATTCTCATTTTAATATCAATCTCTATAATCTATCATCTATCTATCTATCTATCTATCATCTATCTATCTATCTATCTATCATCTATCTATCTATCTATCTATCTATCATCTATCTATCTATCTATCTATCTATCATCTATCTATCTATCATCTATCTATCTATCTATCTATCTATCTATCTATCTATCTATATCTATCTATCTATCTATCTATCATCTATCATCTCTATCTATCTATCTATCTATCTATCATCTATCTATCTATCATCTATCTATCTATCTATCTATCTATCTATCATCTATCATCTCTATCTATCTATCTATCTATCATCTATCTTTTTACTTTGTGCATCTTATTATCTTTATATTTTATGTTTCTTCCTATGAATATTATATTCATATAATTGTAAGGATGGAGAATCCAGAAGCAATAGACTGGATACTCCACCCTTACACAGGATAGAATAAGGGAGAACGGGGAGGGGAAAGAAGACGATGGGAAGCTGGGGAGAGCAGACAGCCATCACCACATCCGGTCCAGAGGACACGAGAGCACCAGCGCACGCAGGCACAGAGACCGGAAGAGGACAGAGGGCGCGAAAAAGAAATTGAATAACAAAAGAAGGCGGCTGGGAGAATGGGCGGAACGAGAAGGGAGCCGAGGGCTTAAAGAAAGATTGGGGGGGGGGGGAAGGGACCCCATTCACAGCTTTAACGTGGCAGGATGCTGGTCCAATAAAGAATTTCACATATCCCATGTGGCTTGTGTTGGTAATTACTGAGTTTGGGCCATAAGATCGTGATCCTCACAAAAAGCTGTGAATCAACATGAAAACTTTACCAGAGGGCGCGAAGCGAATTGGGAGCAGCCCACACATGGCAACTTCACCAAGGAGCGACGCAAGCGACCCGGAAAGCCCAGCAATGAACACACTAAGAGGGCAAGAGACGCCAGACTGCGCACCCGATGCCGTTTTTCCAAGAGAGATCCTGAGAGAACGGGGGGAACAGCGAGGAGCCTGGGCAGCCCCGCTGATGGCAACCCGATCCCACAGGGGGCATAGCACACAAGCCACGTGGACCCCGCCGAGTGAACCGTGGATGCAGGATGGCTGGAAGACCCCCGGGACCCCCCAGCACCCAGGCGCAAGTGGAGAGATGGCAGCAAGCCCCGACTGCATCGCATAGCACTCACCAGCCGGATCACACAACCGCCTGGCAAGGCTGGAGCAGGATGTGTTCGCCCTGCGAGAAGCAATGGAGGGCCTGATCCGGACATTAAGGCATGGAGCCCAAGGCCAGGCGAACGGAGCAGCTGCACCAGCAACTGCAGGAATGGAGGTGAGAAGGCCCAACCCCTGGGGAGAAGCTACCACGGAGGGAACTTGGGCCCAGGCGGCAGCGAGCGGAACAGCGGGGCCAGCGACAGCAGGAGCCAAGGTGAGGGGACCCACAGCGTGGGGGGAGGCCACCCCAAACCCCTGGAATGCAAGGGCCCCAAACCCAAGCCTAGCGAACGGCCCTTGGAGGAAGACTCACCCGAGAGCAGGAGATCCAGAGACCAGGCCGAGGCAGCAAGACTCCAGGCCGAGGCAGCAGTGGGCAGAGCAAGCACAAACCCCAGGCCGACGCACAGAGCGTGGGGGGGGGGGGGGAGGAACCACCCGGGAGCGGCAAATTCAAAACCCGGGCTGGAGCAACATGGAGCAGCACGACACCAATAGGAAGGGGGGCGCGCTGCAAACAAGAGAGAGCCTCAGCAGCACCCGGGCCGAGAGGGCCCACTGTCTGGGGAAGGGCCATGCCAGGCCCCTGGACTCTGGAGAGCCCAGCCTCAGCAGAAGAGAGCCCTGGACAGGCAGATGGAGCATGGGGAAGGGAGCAGTCATGTGAGGCCTGGAGGCCTGAAACCAAGGCTGGGGCAGCAGCAAGCAGCACAGCAATGACAGGGAGGCGAGCGCCCCCTGCAGGCGAAACCACAACGGCCCTGGCTGAGGCAAGTACACCTACTACCTGGGGGGAGCCACCCCACACCCCTGGGACACAAGAACCCTACCCTACACCCAGGCTCAGATGGCAGCAGGCGGCCCCTGCAGACACTAATACTTGGGGGAGAGCCACACCACACCCCTGGGAGGCAAGAACCCTACCCTACACCCAAGCTGGGATGGCAGCAGGTGGCACAACAACAATATAGAGACGGCTGGCCCCGGCAGATGAGTATCCAACAGCCCCGGTTGAGGCAAGTCACCCCACCACCTGGGAGAGGACCACACCCCACCCCTGGGAAACTAGATCCACAACAGCCCTGAGACCAAGTGGCCTGCAGAGAGGAGCAGAATCCTTCGGGGACAGGGGCCTAAGCATCAAATTCCATGGAGACCCCAAGCAGCTAGCGTGTTTTCTAACACACGTTAGGGGGTTCATGGAGGAATTTGAGGGGTCCTTCAGCTTGGAGGACGCCAAAGTAAGATACGTATCATGGCGCTTCAGGGCAGAGGCTGCGCAGTAGCTACAGCAGCTACACCAGACAGCAGCCCCAGAACTACACAATTTCCAAAACTTCATGCAAGCACTGAAGGAAAGATTTGAAGACCCGCTGGAGATGATGAGAGCAAGAACAAGGTTACAGAACATCCGACAAGGGGGCAGGTCAGTGTCAGACTACACCATGGACTTTAAAACACTGGCAGGGAGGCTAACTTTCTGGCCAGTCAGTTAGCCTCCCTGCCAGTGTTTTAAAGTCCATTGGGGCTACCAGGAACCTCAAGACCTCCTTGTGTGTCCCCACCCACATGGTTACAGGTTCAGTGTAATATTCTACAGGGCCCCCTTGCATGTCGCCCCTGTCTAGTTGGGTGAATACTATGGGTTCTCGTAGTTTCTCCACCCTTAATTTTAGTCTGGCTACTATTGTGGGGTGTAGCAGGTAGCGTGTGCACCCAGAGTTTATTAGTCCTGTTAGCTTTGTGTGCTCCCCGCCCCTCAGTGGCATTAGCCATGCGCTCATCCCCAACACGGGGCATTCCCCACTCACCATGGTGTCCTCACGCCTGTTCTCCCAAGCCTGCCCATCGGCGCCGTTCAGGGCAGGCTCTCTTCGTTTCCCGACATCGGGGAGTCTTCCTCAGTCGAGTCATCTGGGCTGCTGAAGGTTACTTGGTGTCTCTTTTCGGCTGCTGCTGCTTCCATTCCCTTGGCTCTGCGGGGTGGGGCTTTTGTGTTGCCGTCGACGGCTTTGTTTTCACTTGTTGGGTGGGGGGGGGTGCACAGTTAGCTGCTCGGTGGCCTTCTTTCCCACACTTGAAGCATAGGCCTCTCTTTGCCCTCCGTCCTTTCTCTTCGTCCCATGGTCGGTTTGTTGTCTTCCACTCAAGAGGTTTCTTTGAGGGTGGTGGGCGCTTCTCTGTAGCATACGCCCTTTGCTGATGCCGCACTTGGGCTCGCACTTCCTCTACTTCACCTGCTAGGCATATCCAGTCCCTCAGTGTATTAGGGCTTCCTCGGGCTAGGGACCATTCCAAGATTTCAGGGCGCAGGCCTCCCTTGAAGTATCCTTGAGTATCTGGTGATGCCATTTGGCCTCAAGGGGGCACCAGGAGTCTTCATGCACCTCATAAACGAAATCCTTCTCGACTTCCTCTACCGTGGAGTGTTAGTGTACCTAGACGACATATACTCCGAGATGATGGAAGAACATGTGACACTCGTAAAGGAGGTACTAAAAAGGCTACTGGACAACCAATTGTATGCAAAACTATCAAAATGCGAGTTTCACAAAAAACAATTAGACTACCTAGGGTACAGAGTGTCTGGCAAAGGCGTGGAAATGGACCCAGCAAAAGTAAAAGACGTACTAGCCTGGGAACCACCCCGAACCAGGAAGCAGCTACAAAGCTTCCTGGGATTTGCAAGCTTTTACCGACAGTTCATTCCCCAATTTGCGCAAGTAGCTCTACCCATCACGGACTTACTAAAAACAAAAGGAAAAGGAAACCCCAAGACAGCGAGGAGACCAGGAACCGTGCTCAAATGGACAGCAGAATGCCAACAGGCATTCGACCACCTAAAAGAACTATTCACATCAGAACCGGTGCTCAGGCACCCCGACCCAACACGCCCCCTGATAATCCAAGCGGACGCATCGGACGTGGCCATAGGGGCCATTCTGCTGCAGAAGGACGAGGAAGGAGAACTCCGACCATGCACCTACCTATCACGCAAATTCTCCGACACAGAGAGCCGTTGGCATATCTGGGAAAAAGAAGCCTTCGCAGTGCGGTGGGCGCTCGTCACCTGGTGACATTTACTCGAGGGGGCCTCCCACCCGTTTGAAGTCTGGACAGGCCACAAGAATCCAGAGGCTCTCAAATCCCCAAGAAAACTGAACCCCAAACACATTAGATGGGCGCAGTTCTTCAGAAGGTTTGACTTTACACTAAAGTACCTACCAGGGGGAAGAAACTTCCTAGTTGACGCGCTCTCTCGGCTACCCCAACATAACAGCCAGAGAGAGGAGGTGGTAGACTCAATCATCTCACCCACCCAATTCGGGATGGCTGCAACCACACGAAGTCAGACAGCCACCAAAACAGCTAAAGTAGACAAGAACTTACAAACTGAGTTGCTAAATGCCCTACAACAGGACAAATGGCTACAGGACAACAAAACCTTCCTAGTAGAAAGACAGGAACTATGGTGGAAGGGCGAGAAAATATATATACCTGAACCTCTGAGAAAGACAATCCTACAGAGGTGCCATGACGCCAAGGCGGCAGGGCACTTTGGGTTCGTAAAGACCTTACACTTAGCAAGAAGGCAATTCTGGTGGCCAGCCCTACGTAAGGATGTGGAGGAGTACGTAGCAAGCTGCCCCACTTGCGCCACATCAAAACGCGCTGGTGGCAAACCCAGAGGGCTATTACAGAACGTGGCAAGTCCATCACGTCCATGGAAACAGATCGCCATGGATTTCATAGTAGAGCTACCGGAGAGCAAAAAGAAAGCGGTCATATGGGTCGTCACAGACTTATTCTCAAAACAGACCCATTTCATACCATGCGCTAGACTACCCACGGCCAACCAACTAGCCCAGATGTTCATACATCACGTATACCGCCTCCACAGTGCCCCCAAATGAATCATCAGTGACCGTGGACCCCAATTCACCTCCAAATTCTGGAAACAATTCCTAAAATTAATCGGAGTGGAACAAGGCCTAAGCTCCGCCTACCACCCGGAGACAGACGGGACAAGTGAACGGCGGAACCAAATCATAGAGCAATACTTGAGGTGCTACATCAACTACCAACAGGACGATTGGACAGACTTACTCCCATATGCGGAAGTTGCATACAACAACGCGGTACACGCAAGTACGGGGTTCACACCATTCCAAGTAGCGAATGGCCAGGACTTTGTGGCCATACCCGAACTACCAACAGAACAGACGAAATTACTCTCCCTAGATGACTGGATCAAACAAATGACAACCAATTGGCCAATAATCGAAAAGGCACTAGAAGATGCCAAAGCGGACTATAAGAAATACGCAGATTATAAAAGAGCCCCAGAATGGCCCATGAAGGTGGGAGAAAAGGTCTACCTATCCACAAAGTACTTGAAATCTGCCCAACCCTCTAAAAACCTAAGCCCAAAGTACATAGGCCCATTCCCGATTACAAGAATCATCAATGATGTAACAGTACAACTCCAATTACCAAAGAATTTGAACAGAATCCACCCAGTCTTTCACTGCAGCCTACTCAAACCGGTTCAGACCTCCAAACGCTGGCACCCTGAACCCCCTCCACCCGCCCCCATACTAATCGAGGGAGAGCAACACTTCGAGGTCCAAGCTATATTAGACTCCAGGATACAACGAAGGGGGCTGCAGTACCTAGTCCAATGGAAACACCTCCCGAGAGCAGAAAACTAGTGGGTGGAGAGCCAACACGTCCATGCACCCAAACTAGTAACTGCCTTCCACAAAAAATACCCAGAAAAGCCGAAACCAAAAGACAAAACATAGACCACCACATCCTTGCACTAACTATCCCTGTTTGCCTTTCAGGTACATCCTCGCCAGGAACAAACGGGGAGGTTGATTTTCCAGAGGGAGGCAGCATGTAAGGATGGAGAATCCAGAAGCAATAGACTGGATACTCCACCCTTACACAGGATAGAATAAGGGAGAACGGGGAGGGGAAAGAAGACGATGGGAAGCTGGGGAGAACAGACAGCCATCACCACATCCGGTCCAGAGGACACGAGAGCACCAGCGCACGCAGGCACAGAGACCGGAAGAGAACAGAGGGCGCGAAAAAGAAATTGAATAACAAAAGAAGGCGGCTGGGAGAATGGGCGGAACGAGAAGGGAGCCGAGGGCTTAAAGAAAGATTGGGGGGGGGGGAAGGGACCCCATTCACAGCTTTAACGTGGCAGGATGCTGGTCCAATAAAGAATTTCACATATCCCATGTGGCTTGTATTGGTAATTACTGAGTTTGGGCCATAAGATCGTGATCCTCACAATAATAAAGATTGATTTGATTTAATGAAATGATCTATTGTGCTATGGCCTGTACAAAATCCTGTCTGTTCTGGATGTAAAAAGTTTGTTGCTTCCTCTCAATCTTCCAATTTATTCAAGATATTTATTTGTTTGTTTATTTGTTTATATGATTTATATGGCCGCCCATCTGGGTGGTGTACAAGGATTAAAACAATAGCAGCATATAACCCATGATGCCCAAGGTTAAAACAGTAAACCCCAAATAATAAATACTACATCACCAGATCTTGCCTAAACTACTGGCCCAAACACCTAGGGAAACAGCCAGGTCTTCAGAGCCTTATTAAAGGCCTACAGGGCTAGGGCCATCTGGATTTCTGGAAGAATGCTGTTCCACATGGTAGGTGCTGCCAAAAAGAAGACCCAAGTCTTAGGTCCAACAAGATGGCACTGTTTGATGGAAGGGACCTGGAGCATGCCCTCTTTGTTGGATCTGGTGGGCTGAGTAGAAACAATGGGAGATATGTGGTACCACAAATAGCCTGGTCCTATGCCATGTAGGGCTTTATAGGCTTTATATTCAGCACCTTGAATCACACCTGGAAGCCCACCGGCAGCCAATGAAGCTTGCAGGGCAGCATTGTTCTATGAACATAACATGCTGTTGGGCATAAAGCTTGGAAGAAACGTCTAAAACAGAGCTTTCCAAACTTTTCATGTTGGTGACACACTTTCTAGACATGCATCATTTCGCGACACACTCTTACAGCAGGGCATCATTTTGCGACACAGTAATTCAGTTTTACTAGCAAACCGGAGGTTAAACTAACTTATAAGAGAGATGGACACATACATAAATTGTAATAGCGAAATGTATGGGGACACAACATATCTCATGAAAACAGAGTTCCCCTTTAAGCAGGGCAAGGCTTGGACAGAGCTCCCCTCTTACAGCAAGGCACAAGGCAGGCACTAGGACCTGCGCGGAATCAGCAGGTTTGGAGGCAGCAAGGCACAAGGCACTGGGACCTGCACGGAATCCTGGCAGGGCTCGGAGGCAGCAGCATCTGCGACACACCCAGACACTGCAGCCGACACACTAATGTGTCCCGACACACAGTTTGGAAAGCTCTGGTCTAAAAGGCCTTGGACAGGATCGCGCCCATGCGACCTCTCTTGGCCGATCAAACCCGACACTCCCCATGGTTCACAGAGGAGTTGAGAGTCCTGAAGAGGATTAAGAGACGTCTAGAGGAAGACAAGGACCGAATCCGACCAAACACAAGCTAGAGCCGCGGTTAAGGCTTACCTTGTGGCGGCAAGAGTGGCGAAACGTCAATATTTCTCCGCTCTTATTGCATCCGCAGAATGCCGCCCAATGGCCCTGTTTAAAATCACCTGATCCCTTTTGGGGAAGGGGGGTCCAGAAATTCATCTACAGGGCTGGGCTGAGGAGTTTTCTGGGCATCTGGAGGATAAAATCACTTGGATTCGTTCCAAGTTGGATGCCAAGCGTGTAGCAGGGTCTGGGGAAATGCCTGGGGAACATTCTTGCCCGGTTATCTGGGAACGGTTTCATCCTGTTGGGCCCAAAGAAGTGGACAGGGTACTTGGGTCTGTAAATGCCACCACTTGTCAATTAGATCCCTGTCCCTCCTGGCTGGTGAAGGCAGCTTGGGAGGTGATGGGTGGGTGGGTCCAGGTGATGAATTCATCCCTGGAGGAGGGAGTGTTCCTGGCTGCTTTTAAAGAGGTGCTGGTGCACCCCCTCAAGAAACCATCACTGGATCCCACCATTCTGGACAACTTCCGTCCAGTCTCCCGCCTCCCCTTTTTAGGGAAGGTGGTTGAGTAAGTAGTGGCGTTACAGCTCCAGAGGATCCTGGATGAAACGGATTATCTGGACCCTTTTCAGCCGGGTTTCAGGCCTGGATATGGGACGGAAACAGCTTTGGTTGCACTTATGGATGATCTCTGGCGGGAGCAGGATGTGGGCAGTGCATCCATCCTGGCTCTTCTTGACCTCTCAGCGGCTTTTGATACCATCAACCATAGTATCCTTTTGGGTTGACTCAGGGAGTTGGGGGGGTGGCACGGTCTTACACTGGTTCACTTCCTTCCTCTAGGGCCGGTCCCAATTGGTGTTGATAGGGAGCGAGAGTTCCAGCCCGCGGCCCCTCCTTTGTTGGGTGCCGCAGGGTTCGGTACTCTCTCCACTCCTCTTTAACATGTACATGAGACCGCTGGGTGAGATCATCCGTCGCCATGGGATGAGGTATCATCAATATGTTGATGATACCCAGTTATACATCATCATCCCGGGTGACTTAAGTGATGCTGTGACCACCCTCTCTTGGTGCCTGGAGGCTGTGGGCCCCTGGATGGGGAACAACAGGCTTCAGCTGAACCCTGGTAAGACGGAGTGGCTGTGGATTAGGGACTCCCGGGTATCAGGGAATTTACCATCTTTGGCTCTGGATGGGGTCACACTGCCCCAGACGGATCCAGTGCAGAACCTGGGGGTTCTCCTGGACTCATGACTCCTACTCAAAGAGCAGGTGGCAGCCGTGGCCAGGGGACCCTTTGCACAGCTCCGTGATGTGCGCCAGCTATGCCCTTTCCTGGACCGGGAGTCCCTCCGGTCAGTCACTCATGCCCTTGTCATCTCCCATATAGACTACTGCAATGCGCGCTACATGGGGCTACCCTTGAAGAGTATCCAGAAGCTACAGCTGGTTCAGAATGCAGCCGTGTGAGCAGTTTTGGGAGCCCCAATGAGAGCTCATATAACACTGTTGCTCTGCGAGCTGCATTGGGTGCCAGTTTGCTTCTGGGTCCAATTCAAGATGTTGGTTATCACCTTTAAAGCCCTACATGGCATGGGTCCAGGTTACCTGAGGGACCGCCTCATCCCCGTTATATCGACCCATCCCACCCGGTCAGGCAGAGAGGACATGTTACGGACCCTGTCCATGAGGGATTACTGATTGGCAGGGTCCAGGAGGAGGGCCTTCTCTGCAATGGCACCCGCCCTTTGGAATAAGCTACCCCCAGAGGTAAGGCAGGCCCCCACTCTCCCGGCCTTCTGGAAGGGGTTGAAGACCTGGTTGTGCCACCTTGCTTGGGGTGGGAGGGGGGATAGCCATTCATGGGGGTGGTTGGCTCCTTAATGGGGCCAACGAGAAGATCTTTACCGCCATCTTGAATTTTAAATTTTATATTCTGTATTGTTATATTTATATTTATATAGATCTATACTCATATTTATTCTGTATCATTTTAGTGATGCTATTTTATTGTCTGTAAACCACCCAGAGTCGTACATGAGATGGGCGGGAAATAAATATGACAAATAAATAAATAAAAAGACTGATTGGGCAGTCCTCGGAATATTCTTGCCTATTGCCCTTTTATAAAATGTAATACATAACACTGCACTTTATTTCCAACTATTAGATATAACACATTTATCTATCTATCTATCTATCTATCTATCTATCTATCTATCTATCTATATCTATCTATCTATCTATCTATCTATCTATCTATCTATCTTATATCACCGCCCATCTCCCCCCACAGAGGGGACTCTGGGCGGTTTACACAAAGTTAGCAATAAAACATATAAAAACATAAAATACCGTACTTAATATAAATAAATTAATAAAATGTATAAAACCCAAGAGGCTCTGGTATAGTTTAAAAGAACTCTACGGAGCCAGCCATCCCCAAGAGGAGCTGTTACTCCTCCCATCCCAAGCGAGGTGGCAGAGCCAGGTCTTCAGTTGTTTTCGGAAGGTCATCAGTGTGGGGGCTTGCCTCACCTCCAGGGGCAGAATATTCCAGAGGGCGGGTGCCACTGCGGAGAAGGCCCGTCTCCTGGACCCCGTCAGATGGAATTCTCTTATAGACGGGGTCTGTAGCAAGCCCTCTCTGCATAACCGGGTGGGGCGGGTCGATCCTCTGGGGATGAGGCGGTCCCTTAGGTAACCTGGTCCCATGCCATGTAGGGCTTTAAAGGTAACAACCAACACCTTGAATTGGACCCGGAAGCAAACTGGAAACCAATGCAGCTCGTGCAGCAGAGGTGTCACATGTGCCGACCTTGGGGCACCCATAACTGCACGCGCAGCCTCATTCTGGACCAGTTGAAGCTTCTGAATACTCTTCAAGGGTAGCCCCATGTAGAGTGCATTACAATAGTCTATATGGGAGATGACCAGGGCATGAGTGACTGTACGGAGGGCGTCTCGGTCCAGGAAAGGGCGTAGTTGACGTACAACTCGAAGTTGCACAAATGCCCTTCTGGCCACGACTGCCACCTGCTCTTCAACAGGAGTCGTGAGTCCAGAAGGACACCCAGGTTCCGCACTTTGTCTGAAAGGGGTAGTGCCACCCCGCCCAGATCTAAAGATGACAACTCGCTGGATCTCGAGGCACCATCAATCCACAGCCACTCCGTCTTACCAGGGTTCAGCTGAAGCCTGTTGTTCCCCATCCAAGCCCCCACAGCCTTCAGACACTGAGAAAGGGCAGACACTGCATCACTTAACTCGCCCGGGATGGAGATATATAGTTGAGTATCATCAGCGTATTGATGATACCTCATCCCGTGTTGGCGGATGATCTCACCCAGCGGTTTCATGTAGATATTAAATAGGAGAGGGGAGAGAACCGAACCCTGCGGCACCCCACAAAGTAGGGGCCGAGGGTCGGATCTCTCATCTCCTATTACCACCGATTGGGATCGGCCCTGGAGGAAGGAGGTGAACCAGCGCAAAACCACGCCGCCCACCCCCAACCCCCTAAGCCGTCCCAAAAGGATACCATGGTCGATGGTATCGAAAGCGGCTGAGAGGTCAAGAAGAGCCAGGATGGATGCACTGCCTCCATCCCGCGCTCGCCAGAGATCATCAGTAAGTGCGACCAATGCAGTTTCTACCCCATATCCGGCCTGAACCCTGACTGAAAGGGGTCTAGATAATCCGTATCATCCAGAATCCTCTGGAGCTGTAATGCCACCACTTTCTCAACCACCTTCCCCAAAAAGGGAAGGTGGGAGACGGGACGAAAATTGTCCAACACTATAGGGTCCAGCGATGGCTTCTTGAGGAGGGGGTGCACCAGCGCCTCCTTAAAAGCCGCCGGGAACACTCCCTCTCCCAAGGATGCAGTAACCATCGCATGGACCCAACCACATGTCACCTCCCTGGCTGCTTTCACCAGCCAGGAGGGGCATGGGTCAAGATGACAAGTAGTGGCCCTTACAGTCCGGAGGATCCTGTCAACTTCCTCAGGCCCAACAGGATCAAACCGTTCCCAGATAACCGGGCACAGACGTTCCCTTGGCATCTCCCCAGACCATTTATCACGCTTGGAGTCCAACTTAGAACGAATCCGAGCAATTTTATCCATCAGATGCTCTGAAAATTCCTCTGCACGGCCCTGAAGGTGGGTCACCGACCCCACCTTACCTAGGAGAGATCGAGTAATCCTAAACAGGGTCGCCGGGCGGCATTCTGACGATGCAATAAGAGCGGAGAAATATTGACGTTTCGCCACTCTTACTGCCACAAGGTAGGCCTTAACCACGGCTCTAGCTTGTGTTCAGTCGGGTTCGGTCTTTGTCTTTCTCCAGCGGCGCTCTAGACGTCTCTTAACCCTCTTCAGCACCCTCAATTCCTCCGTAAACCACGGGGAATATCGGGTCGGATGGGACAAGAGAGGCCGCATAGGCGCAATCCTGTCCAAGGCCCCGGACACTTTCTTATTCCAGGCTGCGGCCAGGACCTCCACTGGACCGTGCAGGAGATCCTCGGATATAACCCCCAGCTCCCTCTGAAACCCTATCGGGTCCATTAGTCGCCGGGGGCGGACCGAACAAATAGGTCCAGCCTCCCTGCGGAGTGGGACAGCATATGAGAATCTCAGGGTCACCAGGGCATGATCTGACCATGACAGCAGGGAAAGATGCAATTCTCCCCCCAGATCACCTTGCCACTGCTCCAACAGGAAAACCAAGTCCGGAGTGAGACCACTGTCTTGAGTTGGGTCCCGGATAATCTGGACCAGGCCCATGGCTGCCACATGCTTTGTCTATTTTTGAAAAGAGCCTAGTCAGAATAGGGACCCACTGATCGATATTCTGCTTATATACCTCTGGGTATATCCTCTCTAAGGCCTTTTCCAGAGCAATTGTCTGGAGCACCTGTGGGTGATCTCAAGTTTTCTCCTTGTCCAGAGAGGAATTACGAGGAGCTGGTATACTTGCCGGCTCTTCATTCTGCTGCGGTCGTTGACTCCACTTTTAGTGGAGCTGTCTTAGGTTTGCCATTTCTTCCCCGGAAGTCCCCACCTAAGGCAATGCTTAATCTGAGTAATACCATCTGGATTATAACATCTCACAGGGAGAGGACTTGCGGATTTAGTATATTAATGCAGGGCCTGCAATTACTAGTCAGAGGCGGCAGTATCTGGCTAGACGGAGTACTGGTCAGAAGCCACATAAAACTTCAGTCAATTAAACTGTGGGTCATGCCAATTCAACATGCTTTCTCCAGAGCCTGCCTCACCTGATATATGCAACTTCCTCTTTTCAGAAAGTGCCAGGAATCCAGGGGCACTCTTATCAGTTATGATATTGTGCATCTGCACTCTTTCATATGGGAACCATGGCATGTATCTGACAATAGCAGCTTCTGCAAACAGCAGAAAATAATGCAGAGCCTATGCTGGCATGTGCATCTGCCAACAAAGAAACAAGCTCCTGGGGGTGAAATGTATATGCATCTAACTGGTTTCAGAGATTAGCAGAAAGCATGATGGGCTAGGGCTTTATTCTGTGACATAAATGAAGCAAAGAACAAAGAATTGGGGAAAGCAAAGCTAAGTGACTTGCCTAAAGGGAACCTACATTAATAGCACAAATTCAATTGCTATCAACTCTGGTTTTAAGCTAGTAAAGCCTTTGGCTTCTTCTAAATTGTATTATATAGAATTTGTAATCAGCAGTAGGAATGACTGGGGATGGAGGAGGAGAGATGGCGAGTTATGAAGACAAACAAACAGCATCCAGTAAAAGTTCAAATGTTTGAAACTGGAGGCAGCCATCAGAGGAGCCTCAAATGGGGACTAAACTTTTATTGAGGTGTCTTAAGTGGGGAAAATAGGGTTCCCAGTTGGGGTGGGCACTCTCATGGAGCTTTTAGTGCATGAAAAGTACATTCCCACTTCCTATGAGATTTCTGTTGCTTCTCTGTAAACCTTCTGAATGGAAAGTCCTGGATAAGGATGGAGCAGGTCAGGAGTACCTGCAAGTGTGTTGGGGAGGGGGAGGCTCTGCCACATGATAAGTCTGCTTTTAAAGTAGGTGATAAATGTTGTCTGCAGCTCTTGGTTTTGTTTAACTTTGGAGTTTACACAAGAAGAGGTAATGACAAGAAGGCAGTTTGTCTGCAGCCAGAGTAGAAGCTTGAACAGTGACCCCAGCAAGTTTGAACTGATAAGGTTTAAAATCCCCTCCCCCACCATATGTTCTGTTCCGTAGCTGGTTTTCCAGAATTTAGCAACTATCTAGCTAAACAAAGATCAGAGTGACTGCCTAAAAATCTTTTAGATGGAGACATCATAGAGTTGTGTGTTAGAATTCCTAATGTTTAGAAAAATGGGAATAATTATTATTATAATGTAATATAATTCACAGACCACTTTATGAAATAAAATAATGATGAAAAATTGCCACACAAAAGACTAAACAAATTACTGCTAAAGAGATTGACAAAGTTAAATGCGGATGATACCTGATACATTCTCAAAGGCAGGGAGTTTCATAGTTATGGAACTAAGAAGATCTTCACTTGATAAACTGCTCCTCAAACTTTGTTCATTAGTGGCATGATATGCAAGGCTGTCTTCAACCATCAGAAAGGCATAGAATGGTACATGACCAAATTGAAAAGAGTTCAGGTCAAACTAATCACTGGAAGCCTTCCTATTAAAACTGTAAAATGACAGAATGTATAACTATTAAGAGGATATTGGAGAACTGGAATCCACCACCTGCTCACTAAATATTTATTCCTTCTGCCTTGTGGAAGTTGCCAAGATTGGTTTGGACAGCTGGACTTCTGAGGTAGCCAATTCCTCCTTGACTGATAGTATGATTTCTACTTACTTAAAAGAAGTTGAAGTGAGCTTCCTAGAGAAGAAACCTATCTTAGCTGCAGTGGTTTCTGGCAATTACCAGAAATTTTCCTGGTCAGCTCCAGGGAGTATTGGATGATGCCGATTTCTTTTATTTATTCCAATCTGGAATTAGGATGGAAACAGCCCTGGACTTCCCAATAGAAAATGTGCTGGAGAATGGATGAGAGAAGTTTGATCTTGTTGGTTCACCTAGGTTTCTCAGTAGCTTTCAAAACCATGGCATAATTCTGGATTGTTGATGTGGATTATGGAGTAAAGAGGTTCCACTCTTTCCTAGGTAGATATCTCAGAAGGTAGTGCTGAGGTACTTCTCACAGCCATTAATTTGTGGGTTACCCCAAGTTTTCATCTTGCTCCCATGTTTGTCATCATCTATATCAGGGCTTTCCAAAGTGCCGCTGCTGGCGACACGCCAACGGCGGTGCGGCGGCGGCGGTGCGGGGGCGCGTGCGGCGGCGACACAGAAGGGTATGCGGCGGCGCGCGTGCGGCGGCATCACAGCAGACCATGCGGCGGCGCGGGGGGACGTGCGGCGGTGCGCGTGTGCACGGCGGCGGCGGCAGCCGCTGCCACCGTGCACATGCACACCGCCGCTTCCGGGTGGTGTGGTGACACACCACACTGTGTGTGGCGACACACTTTTGTGTCGCGACACACAGTTTGGAAAGCTCTGATCTATATGAAACCATTGAGAGGACTATCTTGATGTTTTACATGGAAGCATTTTCAGTATACAGATGGTACTCAATTCCACCTCTCATTTCCATCTCAGACAGGCTGTGTAGCATGAACCAACGTGGGATGGATGAGGCAAGCAAGTTAAAACTTATTGCTGATAAGAGAGGAACTGTAGGTAAAGAATTCAACCATTCTGGATGGATATTTCCAGCTCTTAATGAAGTTGCATTCTCCCTGAAAGACCAAATGCGCACCTGGGAGTCATCCCTGTTATTTGTGGAACCTCAGGTAATGGCAATGATCAGGAGTCATTGGTATACAGTTGGTATGCCAATTGTAGCTCTACATAGAAGGGCCCAAGCTTGCCTCAACTACCCATGTTCTGATGTTTTGAGGCTGAATATTGTAGCGTGCTTTATGTGGAGCTGCCTTGAAAGCTGATTCGGAAATTACAGCTGGTGCTGAAAGTCATAACCAAAAGTGTTGGCTGGGAATGAGGAGATTCATTCATATAGCAGCTACCTTGTACCAGCTGCATAGTTGTCAGCATGTTTCTGAATCTAATAACATGCTGATGTTAATTGTATGGGGCAAGTGATTTGAAGAACTAGTTCCACTTTGCACATACCTTAAGACAGAGCTTTCCAAACTTTCTGCGTTGGTGACACACACCAATGGCATCAGTGGCGGCGTGACCTGCAGTGTCCTGATGTGTTGCGCTAAAACCCGGAAGCGCTGATGGGGGGAAGTGGCATTCATGCCAATCAGTGCCATAGTGGCGGCGGCGGTGCTGATTGGCGGGGGTGCTGCTTCTTCCGGTTTCCCCCATCAGCGCTTCCGGGTTTTAGCGCGACACACCAAGACACCGCAGGCGACACAGTAGTGTGTTGCAACACACACTTTGGAAAGCTATGTCTTAAGATCTGCAATCAGGGCACTTCTTGTTTGCCTTTGCTAAGAACAATTGGCTTTGCGGGCATGAGGAAAATGTTTTGTCTCCTCAACTTCTTAATAGCTGAAGAATTATCATTAAGCCTTTAGAAAAGCCAAAGAAACCTGTTTATTTTTTGTAGACTTCTTTTAAGCTGTGCTTGTTATTGGGCAGAAATGGCTTTTGTACTTGGTATTTGGGGGATGGGGTGAGATGTTTCTTTTATTATACCTGGTTAATTTTAATATTAATCACTGTTTGCTATTGTAAGCTGGCTTGTGAGGATTTGTACCCTGAAAGGTAGCCAAAGAAGGTTTTGTTATTTGGTACCAAAAAGCTTATGAAATTTGTGCCAAGCAAGTTTCTCTGGGAAGGGTATTCCAAAGACGGGGTGCCAATTCCATTGATGAGCTCAGTCCAGGCAAATTCATATAAGGGTAAGTGACTTTGTTTGTTGTTTTATTTCAACCTGGCTTTTTTCATATGCTGTCTGTTTCATTTAATTAATTTTTCTAATTGTCTTTCAACCTTTTGGACTAATGTTTTAAACAGATACTGGTTGTTGTTTTATTCTACTTTTTGTTAGCCACTTTGAGCAGGTAAAATATTTTAAATATATAATAGAGAGGATCTGTTTTTTCTTATTGAAGATAGCTGCAAACATGTATTACTTGCCCCAATACTCCTCCATTCTTAGAAGATTTCTCATTTTTTCCCTGAACAACAGCTTATTTAATACCATCTTGATTCCTTCCCTTAACATCAATGCTGCATTTTAAAGTGAAGCAAACCGTCTTAACTTAGACAGTTTTCTTGATTAAGCAGAGAGATCAACCAGCTCCTCAGAGCAAAAAGAAAGGATGGTGAGGGTGGGGTGAGGGAAGGAACCTTAGGAACAAATCTCTTAGCAAGTTTTCCTGTCTGCCAGACTGAACAATAAAATGATATGGGAATTAGACCAAAGCAAGGTATCTAATCTTCTCTAACTTCATGCTATCTACACCCCCTCTCCTTGCACTTTAAAAGCATGATTATACTTGTAGTCTATCAAGGAATGTAAAGGATCTTGGAGTAACTACAGACAAGATACAAACATGAGTAGACTGCTTATCTTCTGATCATCTTGTACTCTAAATAGCTCAAGCAGACAAATGCAAGGGAGAGAGTATTATCCTTCAGAAGCAGGTTCTGATAGCAAAACTATATGTTAACTAACATAAATTACCAGATCTCCAGAGATGTGGATCTTGAAATTAATGGTGTGATTCCAGAAATCCATTATAAATATTCAGATTTTGGATTTATTTATTTATTGGATCTGCAAGGCTGCCTAATCATCAAAAAAACCACCCAGAGTCCCTTTCAGGGAGTTGGGCGGTGATAAATCGAAGGAAGGAAGGAAGGAAGGAAGGAAGGAAGGAAGGAAGGAAGGAAGGAAGGAAGGAAGGAAGGTGTTTAAGAGCAGCTGTTCAGGATGATAGTGATGGTTGGCTATGATATCTTTACAACACTGATAGCAAAATTGAAAGACTCTGTCCTATCTAGAGGCTTGGAGAGTCACTGCCAGTCAGAGTAGACATTATAGAGTGAGAGGTATTGATATTCAGGTTCAGTGTAAGGGAGCTCCATAAATGTATATATATATAAATTATCCATATAAGAAAAATATAACCCAAGAAGCAGCAGGAGGTTGTAAGCTCTTTGCATCTCTGTGTCAGTGCTGGGGACAGCAACTTCTTGCTGACTCCCTTGAAGGCCTGCCCAAGTGTTTAATGATCAAATTAATGTCCTTGTTTGTTTGACACATTCTAGGCAAATACCTTGAAGGTGTTTACTTTGGAACATGACCCAAGACTTCACCATTTGTTATTGCCACCCAACCCTAATCATACACAAAAACACCCCAAGGGACATACTCTGGCTTTTTCTCTCAGTACTTTCAGTTGAAAATCAACTTAAAAGTAAAGGGGGTTACCCCCTTCACCTCCCCAAAATAAATCAATTGTTTTGTGTGAATAGTGCCTCTTGCACATGAACTTTTAAGAGCTGGAATTCTGGGATACCGAGGACATGGAGGATGGCAGTTTTATCTTTGTTTTCCCTTTTGATATATCTTGGAAATAATGTCATTGGGTTTGCCTTGAACTGAACCACTCTTACAGCAACCCTTCCTTATCACAAGAATAGATTGATATGACTGATATGAGACGTCAAGTTATTGAGTTCCTCAGTATTATAGAACTTTTTGGGTGTGGTGTGGTGAGAAGGTAGTGGATATCATACCACCATCTATTTTCCACCAAGACCAGCTGAGTGAACTGGAGGGGCTATTGTTACTAGTCCTCTTAACAGCAAACTCAGGTGGTGAGTGCTGGTTGACAAAACTTCTGAAAAGTTTTCTTTCCTGGCAAAAGAGCTGCCCAGAGTTGGTTTGGAATTGGGCGGTGACAAAATTGAATCAAATCAATCAATCAATCAATCAATCAATCAATCAATCTAAAATCATTGCTGTTTTTTGTGATATGCCTTTCCATGACTCTGAAGCCTCCTTGGCTGCCTCCTCTTCCCAACCTACAAAAAGACCTATGGGAGGAATCCCCTCCCTCTCAATGTCTTTAATAGGAGGCCGTGGACTGTAGGAAAGATGTCTGTACAATAAAAGAGATTCATTCATACACACCCCTTGGCTACCTTATAATACAGTAAATGCAAGAATAGGGCAAATCAGTACTAATTGTCAGACAGTAAGCACAGTAGCCTCAATAAATTTTGTCCACCCCTACCTGCACTTGCCTTCCATTCTGTTGCCTTCACTATGTTTAACTTAAAATGCAAGTTACTTTTTTTTACTTCATCAGGCAGCATGCACAACAACCATAACATTATAATTTCATAACAATTTAAAATGTATGTTTACATTTCTCAGTAACCACAGGACTTCTGCATTTGTTGGCCAAAATATGGGAAGGTGAGAACAGAACAAGTTAGCCATGAATGATTGAGTAAAATACACCCTGCAGACTTTGCTTTATATTTTAGGCTATATTAGGAATATACACTTACTTTTTTTTAAAGGCATAGGAATATACATATACTGTTTTAAAAGCCATAAACTCAGGGAAAGGGCTTGGAATGTTTTTATAAAAACATTGGAATGCTTTTTTTATCAAGACATCGATCAATTCAAGACATTTTTCAAAGGCAAAATAACAACATCACCAACTTTGATACATTCCACATGCATTATTACTGCTCCATTTCCATTCCACATGCAAAAACCCTGCTGGTTGAATATTATTTCAACACTGGTGGAAGAATAATAAACTCCGTTGCACCTGAGTGCAGCAGCCTAGATTAGAGTATACTGGGCACTCACCCCAGATCTCTCCTATTTCATGCCTTGTCCTCAACTTCCTCTCTTTACTCAATGATAGGGCTTGTCCTGATCCTTAAAGACGACTCAGGCTACCACAGGTGTGCTTGTGGCTATGGTCTTGCAATGAGATGCATTACCAGCTAAAGAAAATAAAACCATTTCTCTGCCCTTGAATACCTTGCACAGATCAATGCTCCCCAGTTCAGGCCTTTGAATCCACTGAGTGGCACAAGATACTTTAATTTTTCAAGGGACATAATTTGTGGGGGAAAAAATAGGGTGTTGGAAGGGAATGTGCCTCAATGCCTTGGCAACTTCCAGGCACAAAAGAGATGCTGTGTTTTCTGTCTCGACAGATCCACTCCTCTCATTCACAAACTCAAGCAGAGCTGACTTTTAGACAGAACGTCTCCTGCTGAAATCATAGATTGCTTCAGGCCTTAAAGGCACAAAAGCTGTTTTGTTGTGGGAGAGAAAAGGGGATTCACTGATGCCTGGGCTGGATACATTTGTCAATGTAAATGATTCTTGTAGCACCCAGGCGGAAGCGGGTTACATCTAAAGGGAGGTGGGAAGTCAGTGAGATCAATTTACGGCACAGAGAGAGGAGACAGTAAATCAAAGATGTCCACAGGGATCAGGTTTTTTCCCCCCAGAAAATATTTCTTTTTTATTGATGAGTGTTTGACTGATGTGATGCACACTGATAGCCTTCGCAAGCTTGATTTCAGATACTTCCGAGTGTGATTAGGTTTCATGTGAATTACTCTGCTATATTAGCATTTTTCTTACAAACCACTTAAGCTGTTGACAGGATCTTCTGGGCTTAGTATTTGTTTTTCAAGCCTCTTCGTTGGTGTGTTTGTGATAAAGTTGGAGTGTAAAAATCTTCATTGCTGTCCTCTGTGAAATTTTGTTTACTTCAGAACATATTGAGATAGATCCAGGTAAAGTTAGCTGCATGTTCCCAGTCAACTTCAATTGGTGAGATTTAACTTATAATGGGCTTTCTCCACTGATTTCAATAAAGATGGAATTAATCTAGTTAACTTAGTATTCCACTGATAGTTCTTTAGTTAGACAAAAAGAAATCAAGAAGAGTGATTAAGGAAATTGTAAACTAACATTTCTCCTCCAATTTTGTAAAAGTTTACCTTTCCCACAATAGAAACTCAACAAGTTCTATTTCAATTACTGTATAGAGGGCTTTGAATGTCTTTTGGTGATGTTTTTGAGTTTATTCTATTGTTGTGAAGTAAGGGAGAGTGCTGTGTATTAATTTTTTTTTCTGCCAAGGGCCTGGCTACCTCTATTTCCTGATCTAAAAAACATTCAATGGAAGGAGTTCCTCCCTGCCTGATGACTTTCCTTGGGATTCAGTTGGAAGGTGGGCAGTCAAGAAGGCTGGAAACCACAGGAGAGTTGATTGTACCAACTCTCCCTTGGGGATTGTGAGCAAATTTGAGGGAGGAAGTTGTACTTGTGCTTCATGCCAGCCTCACTAGGTAGACCAGTCCAGGAAATCAACTCCACAGAAGACTAGAACTACTTTTATTGAGATTAGCTATAATAACAGTAGAGGGGCGCAATGGCTCAGTGGTTAAGATGCCAGGCTTGTCGATCAGAAGGTCAGCGGTTCGAGACCCGAGTGCCGCGTGACAGAGTGAGCTCCCACACTCGCCCCAGCTCTTGCCAACCTAGCAATTTGAAAGCATGCAAATGCAAGTAGATAAGTAGGTACCACTTCGGTGGGATGGTAACAGCGTTCCGCGCACGTCATGCCAGCCACATGACCGCGGAAGCGTCTTCAGACAGCGCTGGCTCTTCGGCTAAGAAACGGAGATGAGCACCGCCCCCTAGAGTCAGACACGACTGTGCAGGGGAAAACCTTTACCTTTACCTATAATAACAGAACCTTGCAAGTCTGATTGTACTCTACCTCCCACCCCCCAGCCCTTCCTTATACTCCAGTGAATTAGGAAGGTCTTTGCCTGAGTCACTTCCAAATATTATCTCCTTTCTCAGGGCTTAAAAATTGTTTCATCCCCCTTTGCCTAAGTAATAGTTCTTACATATTTTCATCAAAATCATCTTATTTACTGTCTACACCCGCACTGCCTGGATGCAGGTGACCCCCACCAAGCTGCTAGTGCTGAATCAGACTAGCAGGCATCAGGGTCTTATTCAGTGGCCTTACACTCTCTTCTGCAACAACCCACTTCTAAATGGCACCCAAGACAGCTGAGCCAGGATTGACACACTCTTATCTTACTTTCCCTCGCTTCCAAAGAGAGGTCTTCCTAGGCATCTTCATGGCTGGTGTCACACTAATGTCCTGGCACTAATCCTGCATGTCTGCTCCGAGCATCTTGCGTGCTGTGCCTCTTCTACTACTTACAGGTGGATGATGCCTTGCAATGGGAGGCCAGCATGTTGTGGCTGCATATTTTTCTGGAGCACATCCTTCGCATGCTGGACTCTTTCATATTAGCTGCTATCAAGTTATTAGGGCAGCCCTCACTCTGACAGTAGCTTCTTAATAAGGAGATACATCACCTTCTCTCTGATGGCCACCAAACAGCTTTCTTTCTTTGCGATTTGTGCACTTATTCACAGGAGGGATTCACACACAAAAAATCTTTCATTCATTGGGGGGTCCTGCAAATTAATTTGTTATTCTAGGGGCTATAGCACCACAAAGTTTGTGAACCTGGACCTCAACCTGGACCTTTTGTAGAAGTGAAAAGAGAACATGAAGAAGTAGCCTCTGTGACAATTTGATAAACTGTTCACTTAGGGCTATCCATGAACCATTATCTTTTAATAAAATACTTTTCCTTTCATAAGAATTGTCAAAAAAACCACACAGAACATTTTTGCTGATGAAAAGTTCTGTATGACCTGACCAGATTTAAGCCATGCTTAAATGGTTAAATTCATTGGTTTAATGAATCTGTTCATATTCTTCTCTGGAAAGAGAATTATGGTCCCAGCTAACTGTTGTGCAGTGAAGGTTATAGATCACAAATAGATGCATCCATGCATGATTTACAAAATTGTTAGAGGTCTATTCCATAAAACAATATTTAGATGTATTTAAAATCTAGATTTGTAATAAATAACATCATGTGTTTTGTGCACATTTGAAAGCTTTAGTGAAAAGCATAGCTTCCCCCCCCCCCTACACACTTTCAAGTCAAGACCTTTCAAGTCATTCCCACTTCTTGCCATATGATCCTACCTTTCTGCTGTTTTCTTTGATGATCTGTACTGTATACAGTAAAGTAGCTCAGTTCTTCTGGGACTTTAGGCTCTGTTACAAAATAACTGCAGCTGCACCACATGCAGATCTAACTTCCTCCACACCAGAGATATAAGCACATACGTGCCAGGTATTCCTTCACTTCTCTCCAGTTCCTGAACAAGAGTATTTCTTTTGGAAGCTATCAAGTGGTTCCATTCACCAATTTTTCCCCATTAATTTAGGCTCTGGTTCTTTTAACTTCCAACCTATTTTTAATGCAACAGAGTAAATCACATGGGATTCAAATAACAGGAGTGCAGATTAGAAAGTCATGCTTCACAATGGGTGGTCTTAGAAATCTGTATTAAATGACTGTGTATGTTTGTGTGTGTGAACAAAAATGAAGGCAAAACTACATAAATTAAGTATAAAAGTGGTATAGCGTAGTCAAACCAAATGCATGCCCTGTTCATACATTCTGGCTGAGTTTGAACAACATGATAGACTAGGTCAGCCTTTCTCAGCCTTTTGACTCTGGAGGAACCCTTGAAATATTTTTCAGGCCTCGGGGAACTCCTGCACATTCAGGCTCAAATATAGGCCAGAAGTTACAAAATTATTATATTTGTTTCATGTGTACGCCTGTATATATGCATTAACAGTGTTCTTAAACTAAAAATAATGAAACTTACCTCTTTACTGTGAAGTTGCCCAAATTTGAAATAATTTTTAAATACATTGTGATCTCCCAAGAAACCCCTAGTGACCTCTCGCGGAACCCTAGGGTTCCACGGAACCCTGGTTGAGAAACTCTGGCCTAGGTGAAAAAGGGTTCGCATTATGGTAACTCAGCCACTGTTTTAGCCATAATAAGTTTTTTAAATTTGTTTAGGAATAGCATATTGTGTGAATGTAGCAGTTGTGTTTAGGGTCCTATTTGAATTTACCCAAAGCTTAATTTACAGTACTAGTCTTGGTTATTAAGCCATTTTCTAAGTTTGCACCATACATTGGCTCATAAACTAACAAAGTGGGCTCAGTTTGCAGAACATACTAGATGAACCACTCAAGGTTAAAACTAACCATACTTAACATGTTGTACAAATGCAACCCATAGATCAGGGCTTTCCAAAGTTTTCCCGCGGCGACACACCAACCGCTGTTGGTGTGTCGCCGTGGGAAAACCCGGAATTGCCGCCATTGCGGCAGCGCGCAAAAACCCGGAAGCGCTGCTGCCGCTTTCAGGTTTTTGTGCGCCGCCGTTGGTGTGTCGCCGCGGGAAAACCCAGAAGCGCTGATAATGATCAGCGCTTCCGGGTTGTGTGGCGACATACCAGACTGTGTGTGGCGACACACTTTTGTGTCGCGACACACAGTTTGGAAAGCTCTGCCATAGATCTTTTGCTGATTTTCACTTAACCTCCCAGGCCAAACGCCCAGGGAAACAGCCAGGTCTTCAGAGCCTTGCAACAGCTAACAGGGTTGGGGACATCTGGATCTCTGGAGATTCTGTTATGGGGCACTGTATCCAAAATATGGCTTACATACATAAAATTCTGTACCTGAAGACTAGAAAAACATTAGCAGTTCTCATATCTAGAAACAAGATTTGTACCTTAGGTGTCTGAATACATGTGGGATGTAATTTAGACATGCCATCCCAATGTGGCTGTTAGAAACAGGGATAATGAGATAGTAAATATGTGAAGAGATGCCTTTTTAAACCCTCCCTGATGCAGTGGCCAACTGATACTATGCAAACAGCTTTCTGTGTGCTATGTACCTTCTTAAGTCTTCCCCTGTCCTTCCTATCCTGTACCTTCCAAGTGTAGATGATCTGTTCTAGTGATAGTAACTTTAGTACAAATCAGGTCACTGACATGAATGCAAAAGCTGGTTTTACATAAACTGCTATTTATTTATTTACTTGGTCCTATCAGGTGGTAGCACCAGGCTTTGTCTGGATCTGAAAATTAAGCAGGGTTGGGCTGTTGGTGAGACTACTCAGTTGAAAATATATATCTTGGAAAAAAGGCAATGGCAAAGCACCTCCCCAATGCTGCCAAGAAAATCAGCCAACTTGTAGGCATCTTTACCATATTCATTCATTTATTTGATAGATTTGTATTCTACTGTTCTCCAAAAGCTCAGGGTGGCAAACCCAGTAATATCTCCTCCATTTCCCCCCTCCTATGGGGTAGGTTGGTGTCAGGGGTAACCCAAAAACAACGCCGAGTCAGTGTATTCCAAACTCAGTTCTTTATTGCTCTCACCATACAGACAGAATCTTGCCAGACTAAAGCTACTCTAACTAACCTAAGCACAAATAACCCAGGAGACTCTAGGGTAGGGTGACCCTGAACCTCTTTGCTTTCCCATCAACACTCTCTGGACTGCTGAGAATCTGTTTATCTCCTTGGAATGCGCTCCCTCCTTCCTGAGAACCAGGGGGAGCGCCGACATCCACCACAGTTGGGCTGTGAAATGGTGACTGACCCAAAGACACCCTGTGAGCTTCCACAACAGAAAAAGCTAGTACCTGGTCCTCCCTGGTCCTTAACCACTAGCCACACAGGGTCTCAGTTGCAAGACAGAGTAAACGGTTACAGCTTAACCCCCCTGCCAAAAGGAAAGCTCTTGTTCAGGATTCTGCTATGATTATCCTCAAGGAAGGCATTCTATTCCCCTCCCCTCTTTGGACTTTCCTACAGTATTTTTCTTATTTATGAATAGCTATTACATAGAATAGAACAAGGGTCGGAAATGGCGGCTCGCGAGCCAGATGCGGCTCTTTGGCCCCTTGAGTGTGGCTCTTCCACAAAATACTGCATCACTGTCCCGAACGGTCTAAAATAGAACACCGCTCTACAAATACCGTCACGCACCCAGCTAAGCCTTCGGACGGGTGTGCGTGTATCTATGGCAGGGCTTTCCAAACTGTGTGTCGCACAATACTGTGTCACCTGGGGGGCCCAAGTGTGTCGCACAAGAACCCGGAAGCTCTGATGGCGCACGGGTGCAACTCCACTTCCCCGCCACACAGCTGATCCCTGCCGCACAGTTGATCCCCGCCACACAGCTGATCCCCGCCGCACAGCTGATTGGCGCACCGCACGGGTGCAAGTCCACTTCCCCGCCACACAGCTGATCCCCGCCGCACAGCTGATCCCCGCCGCACAGCTGATTGGCGCACCGCACGGGTGCAAGTCCACTTCCCCGCCGCACAGCTGATCCCCGCCGCACAGCTGATTGGCGCGGAGATTTTCCACCCGGGCCCTCCCCCCCCAGAATACATCTCCAAGCTTTAGCAGAACAAACCGTGAAGGAGGAGGAGGAAGAGGGTGGTGGTGATGATGGGGGGAGGTTTGAAAAAGCAGATCCAAGCACAAAAGTTAGTGAGTCATTTCGGTGGTAGCTGGAACAGCTTTCTTGACTCCGGCCTCCCTCCCTCTCTCACTCTCTTTCCCTGGCAATGGATCAGTACGGGGGGGGGGGGGAGGGAAGGGAGGAGAAGGCAAGGGAGGGAGCGTTCAAGAGAAGTGGATTTAAAAGAGCGGGGGGGGGGCTTTGTATACAGATGCCCGCGTGTTAATTCTTCCGGCGGTGATGCGATTCACGCCCCTAATTGATTTATTTTTAAAGCTACTCCCCCGCTCTTTTAAATCCGCTCCTCTTGAACACTCCCTCCCTCCCTCCCTTCCTTGCCGTTTCCTCCCTTCCCTCCCGACCCCCCCCCCCCGCACTGATCCATCGCCAGGGAAAGAGAGCGAGAGGGAGGGAGGCCGGAGTCAAGAAAACTGTTCCAGCCATCGCTGAAATGACTCAGTAACTTTTGCGCTTGGATCTGCTTTTTCAAACTTCCCCCCATCACCCTCCTCCTCCTTCATGGTTTGTTCCGCTAAAGCTTGGAAATGTATTCTTCACCCCTCTGCCTTGCCCAGGTAATTAAAGCTTTCTCACCCCTCCCCACAATATTCTCCTTCACACACACACCCCGCGCTGCCACGCTTCGCATTACTATTCGCTTTCTACTCCGCTTCCCTGTTTTCTCCCTGCAGTTTTTTACTTTCTACTCGGCTTCCCCACCGCACAGCTGATTGGCGTGGATATTTTCCACCCCGGGGTGCCCCCCCCACTGTCACTTTTTGCAGTGATCCGAGGCTTTTTTGCCTCGCGACCGCAGCTTTTTTTGGCAGAGGCAGGGCAGCTGCGGGGCGGGGCAGGGCAACCCTGCCCTGGCCTGCCCTGCCCAAGGTGGAAGCCAATCGCGTGGGGCGAAGGACAGGCAGAGGAGAAGATCAGGGAAGCGGACTTGTCTCCCAGCAATTAACTCGGAGATTATACAATGCTGGTGGTAGGTGGGGAGCTGCAGCTACATTTTGCCACCCAAAATTGTTTTCAAGGCTCCCGCCCACAAACCCTGCCCCCAGTACGTGCAATTGGCTCCCGCCCACAAACCCCGCCCCCTTCCACACGATTGGCTCCCGCC
Source organism: Charina bottae (assembly GCA_023362775.1). Lineage (NCBI taxonomy): Eukaryota > Metazoa > Chordata > Lepidosauria > Squamata > Charinaidae > Charina > Charina bottae. The sequence continues at coordinate 23,419,972 of JALMGJ010000006.1, forward strand.
CGCAAACCCCACCCCCTTCCACGCGATTGGCCCCCGCCCGCAAACCCTGCCCCCTGGCTCTCGAGCATGTCAAAATGTCCTCGAGCATGTCAAAATGGCTCCTGGCATAAAAAAGTTTGCCAACCCCTGGAATAGAATAACTTTATTACGGTCTTTGACCAGCCTTTACAGAAAAGAAAATAGTTTAATTCAACAATCCATTGTCAAGAAAAAGGAGAACAATAAAATAATAAAACAATAAATCTAATTAAAATTTTTGCGTAATTGTATAGCTTGATAAAAATATTTGGCCACCAGGTTTGTGAGTGTAGAATCAGCATCCCTTAAAAAGAAATGAAATGTAAAATCTATCAGTATGACCCACAAATTTAGAAATAATTGGGGAAATCAGAGCACGTCTCGGGGCATCATAAAAAGGACACCGTATGAGGACATGGGCAAGAATTTCTACCTCCCTGGATCCACAAGGGCAAAATCTCTGTGAATAAGAGTCCCATGAAATCTTCCTGCCAGAAGTGCTGAAGGGAGGGCATCGAAGCAGGCTCTGGAAAAGGCCCATCTATATTTTCTTAGGATTAGATTGAATAGATACCCTGCAGTAGAGGGTTTGCAGCTATCTAGAATTTGGCGATAGAATTCGGGAGCACTGGTAATATCAATATGGAGATCAATGTCCCTAATTCTTTCTTTTACTATTGATTTGGCCTTCTCCAGAGTTAGTTGGCCTAAATATTCAGGAGAGAGGCCAAGACTACAAAGTTCTTTTGTACAAGTGCGGTGCCAGTGAGATTGGTAGCTGTCTGACAACAGCAAAGGCATCAGGCCTGTAGGCTCGAACATAATTTTGAGTCCTGAAGTTAAAATTCTGATCCAGGCCTGAGCCTTAATACTTGGCACATTCGCTTCAAGCCTCAAAACTGCATTGGGGGTGCATTTTGGGGTACCAAAGAGCTAAGGAAATTTGATTGGATAGTTTCATAAGCCCTTAGGTTTGTGTATGGGCCAAGTTGTATCCCATATAGTAGTTGGGCAACTGTTTTGGCCATAAACAGTTTAATTGCTGCTGGGATATAATTTGCCCCGTTGCCTGTAAAATTTTATTATTGCTTGTGAGCTCTTCTGGGCAGTAGAAGTGGTATAGTTTACCTGGGCTGTTAATTTCCTAGAGGCCTGAAATACTAAGCCCAGGTATTTAAAACATTTAACTTGTTCTAGTTCATGGGAGTCAATTGACCACTTTTGCTTTTGTCTTTTATTAGAGAAAACTAGGACTTTAGATTTGTCATAATTAATATTTAATTGCTCCTCATTACAGTAGGGTTCTTAGTGCCCACTTCATGCCTATGGAAGACAAGGAGAGAAGAACTGCATCATCTGCATAGAGGAGAATTGGGAGATGTCTGTTGGCCAATTTAGGTGCATGGATATCAACTCTCTGAAGAGATATCAGGGAGTTGATATAAATGTTAAAAAGCAATGGTGCTAAAATGCATCCTTGTTTCACCCCCTTAACAGTCTGTATAAAATCAGAAATGTCCCCTCCCTGGTTACATCTTACTCTAAGGCCGGTTTTATCGTCTAGCTCAGAGCTTTCCAAACTGTGTGTCGCGACACAAAAGTGTGTTGCCACACACAGCGTGGTGTGTTGCCACACCACCCGGAAGCAGCGGCGCACGCCCCCCCGCGCCGCCACCGTGCGTGCGCGCTGCCGCACGCCCCCGCCGCTGGCATGTCGCCAGCGGCAGCACTTTAGAAAGCCCTGGTCTAGCTTATGAATTAGGAGCAAGAGTCTTTTGTCTATAGAGGATCTGCTCAGAATATCCCGAAGTCTGACCCTTGAGATATTATCAAAAGCTGCCTTGAAATCAATAAAGGCTGCATATAGGTTCAGACCAGAGTGGTTAGTATATTTGTCAGCCAGGTGTTGAAGCACCAAACAATGGTCTATAGTAGATTGTCCTGGTTGGAACCCGGCTTGCTGAGGGTCGATTATTCCCTCATCTATTACCCTGGTTTGGAGTTTGGTGAATAGGTACCTGGCATATAATTTGCTGATAATGTTCAGTAAACTAATTGGCCTATAGTTAGCTGGGTCTTTTCTATCCCCCCTATAAGGGAACAGTTATGGCTTCCCCCCAGTCCTCTGGAATGTTAGCTGTGTGGTTAATGTATGAAAAGAGTGAGGCCAATACAGGAGGCCACCAGTTTGAATTGGATTTAATTAGCTCAGGGGGGATATGATCACTCCCGGGGGCTTTACCACACTTAAGCTGGTTAATAAGATTTTTAACTTCCTTGCATGTGACTTGGGGCCACTGCGTTAGTGAGGATAAATCCATCACATAGGTGTTAGCATGCGGATCGCAGTAGAGGGTTTGGAAATGATGTACCCAGATGCTTGAGGGAATACTACAGTGCACTTGTATGGTGTCATTTTGGGAACAGTTAGTTATAATATGCCAGAATATGGAAGGATTTTTTGACTTTGTGATAGCCATTGAACATGTTCAGCTTTTTGTGGGAACAATTTTTCCTCTCCTACCAGCAGTTTATCTTAAATAATATTTGTATAAGTCATTTCTGCTGAATGACCTTGGCTGATTTAGCAAAAGATAATGAGCTGGACCTGGTTAATGCTTCGATGGTAGACCACCAGGGAATATCAGGACCATAGGCTAGACTGGCCAGTCAAAGTCACATCTTAGAAAGCAGCAGTGGTAACCTACTTCTGAATTGTTGCTGAGAAAGCTACACAGATGTATCCAGAAATCAAGTGTGACTTGGAGGAATCTTTGCCATTCTCAAATATTACTGTACAAGATTCTTCCAGGTATTCTGGTACTTTCTTTGCCTTTTCAATGATCCCATTTTGGTTTCTGTTGAATCCAATATTTGAAGGAATTGAAACATTCACCTCCCTTATAAGAAAGAGAATCACAAGAACTACTGAAACTAAGTAGGGTTTCAGGGTTTGGCACTTGACTAAGGTCAGTGCCAAACAATAATGGTCTTTGGTCTTGGATGGGGTTGCACCGCCCCAGACGGACCCGGTGCCTAATCTGGGGGTTCTCCGGGACTTGCGACTCCTGCTCAAGGAGCAGGTGGCAATCATGGCCAGGAGGGCCTTTGCACAACTGCGAGTTGTGCGCCAGTTACGCCCTTCTCTCAGTTACCCATGCCCTAGTCACCTCCCGTATGGACTACTGTAATGCGCTGTACATAGGGCTGCCCTTGAGTATCCAGAAGCTTCAGTTGGTTCAAAATGCAGTGGCCTGCACTCTTTTGCACAAGCCTAAATTTGCACATATGACACCTCTTTTGTGGGAGCTGCATTGATTGCCAATTTTATTTATTTTTTATTAGATTTGTCACCGCCCATCTCCTCCCACTGGATTTGCTTCCAGGTCCAATTCAAGGTGCTGGTTATTAACTTTAAAGCCCTACATGGCTTGGGGCCAGGTTATTTGAAAGACTGCCTCACCCCAGTTACATCTACCTGGCCCACCAGAGTGGGGAGGCAGGGTATGTTGTGGGTCCCATCAATGAGGGAGATACACCTGGTTGGACCGAGAAACAGGGCCTTCTCCACGGCGGCTCCCTCCCTATGCAATCTCATTACCCCGGAGATAAGATTGGCCCCCGCCTTGATCCTTTTCCAAAAAGACCCTGAAGACGTGGTTCTACCAGCAGGCCTGGGGACTCAAGGCCAATACGGAGCCAGTTAAATGGTTGATTTAAAGTATATCTGTTGCCGCCAGGGGGTGGTGGTTCTATTTTATTGGTTTTAACTTTGTAAGCCACCTAGAGTCACTGTGTGTGTGTTAGGCAGCTATATAAATTTGTTAAATAAATAAATAAATAAATAAATAATAACAACAGTTGACACTGGACTGTAGGTTAATTAAAAACCTTATTTAATTATGTCATTAGAACAGATTACCCTTGTATCTTGAATATCAGCATTCTTTTATATCACTGAAACATGTTGGTCATTTTTGTTTATGGACATTAAGTTTATCTTTCAAGTTTATAAAAGTTATGTAAAAATACAAATATTGAAACTCTTATACACTCTCTCTCTCTCTCTCTCTCTCTCTATATATATATATATATATATATATATATATATATTTCTGTATATATTGTGTGGTGTATATATATTCTACATATTGTACCATTTAATATTCTATATATTGTATGAAAATTTTTCAGAGCACCACAGGGTTAGGCAGTGTAACAGCAAACAATCAGAGTCTTTGGTAGCATTCTTGATCCTCTTATGCTTAAACAAAATCTTGCATAGATTTACATTCATTTGCTCTTGTTCTCTCTCTCTCTTTTAATTTCAATATTTCTGCAGCAAGAAGTTATCTGAAACCCTATTTTTCATCTGGTTCTAAAACCTTTCCAGCAGCTACGTCACAAATTTAATTTGGCAGGACAAAAGAATTAAAGCAACATAAGAAGACATCATCCTTGAAACCCCTTTCAGCAAACACATGGTTTCTTGAACCTGCCTCCCTCTTCTTTGCCTGGCCTTTAGCTAATCCGTGGGGGCCTTTTTTCCATCCTTTGTTTCCAATAGGAGTTGCTTTTTGTTCCTATTATGTATTTCATGCAAAGCCTACCCAGTGGAAACTTCAATTTTTAAAATCATCCTGCACCAGAGAAAACGACTCCAATATGACCTTCATTACACAGCATTACTTTGGGAGAAAGAGAGAAAATGATGTTAACATAGCTCAGCTGCTGCAGTTGTACAAAAGGTCCTGGAAAAGTAATAAAAGATTTGGCTTAATTTACTCCCTCTCCCCATGTAGTAATAAATAATAAATATTGGTATGTTTGGAGGGGAGATGGGTCAAGATGACATTGTCTATTGTCAACTGTTGGATTTGGGATGCAATGCCTTCTCCAAGCAATTTGCACCTTTGCCATGCTGCCTGAACTTCTTGTCTAATTGAGGTGTCTAGGTTTCCACGGCAATAAGAAAAGGAGCCTGCCAATCATTATACAGTGCACGTGCCACACATTTTTCATCTGGGGCAATGAATTCCACATATCACAATTTTCTGGAAGAAGCTGTTTTTGAGGGAAGAGATGGATTCAGGGCACATAATAAATTGTTTCCCTTGATCAAAACCAAGTTATTCTCTTCACATCTTTCCCTGCATTAACAAAAGACAGTTTATGTTACAATTAACCCAAGATTAGTTATTCATTTTTCTTCTCGATTTGGCTCCATATACTGCCCTTGGCAACCTTCTCAGGGTTCTTCTTCCTGCCCCGATTAGAAAAGATTTTTTTTAAAGAAAGGAACTGAAATTCGAGGAGTCATACTGAAATAGCCAACGTTTGGATACTTTGAAGAACGTTCTGAGAAGTAACAAAGCAAATCTGAGGATGATTGCAAAGCGCTGCATTTAAAAAAAGATTGTTTGGGGCTACATAAAATGCTGGCTGTGAAATACATAATTGGAACAAAAAGCAAGTGGTCTGCTACTTTGCGCTCTGCTTTGTCACTTCCCTCCTCGCCTTCCCCCTCCTCCTCAGGGAATTGCTGATGTTTGGAAACAAATCTGCTGTTTGCCTTTAATCGAGCAGGTAACTGTCGAGGGGAAAAAACTGATCCTGTATTAAACCTGCTAAGCTGTAAACCCACACGCATGCAGCCTATTCAGTCCCCCCCCCCAGATGTGGAATTTATGATGCTGGTGTACAGGGTTGCCTTTCCGATATCTAAGGTTACCCCGTGTCTTGTAAGCAACTGTCATTCATTCTTTCCCACTACTGTACCCAATCCTTCGGAAACGAAAGGCCTTCAAAGGGCAGCCAGTGATCTCAAACAAAGAATTCTCATCACCATGCCAAACTTAGTTTCCAGGGAAAGGGTGTGTGAAGAGCAGGGGGGGAAGGCCTGCAGGTCTGCTACTGGGCTTTGTTGTTACTAATCAGATTTATGAAATTAGGAGGGGGATGATCAGAGCTACCTGCTAACAAGAACAGAAATGCATCATCAGAACATATTGATGTAAGCCTATGGAATGCTTTTTAGCTAAGGAAGGAAGACTGCAACATGGCACCATTTTGTTCTTTTCCTAAGCTTGTTTCCAGCTAAAAAGAAGGAGACCTTTCTCTCTGTTCTTTGAACATCATTCATCAAAACTCCAATTGGATAGAATCTTATTTTTAGAAACCCAGAGGTTTTTTTTTGTTTTTGTGTGTATGTGTAAAACAATATCAGAACTATCTTCAGATTTGCAGTACAGGTAGTCCTCATTTAGCAACTGCCTCATTTAGTGACCATTCACAGTTACAATGGTGATGGAAAAGTAACATTGCAGCCAATCCTCGCATTTATGACCTTTGCAGGTCTGTAAAGCAAGACAAGCTGAAGTAAGATCATAAGCACAGTTGCGGTTTCACTTAGCGACCACTTCACATAATGACCAAGTTACCAGTCCCAATAAAAGTGTTTTTCTAAATGAGGATTACCTGTATATCAACAATGCCTTTTTCAGAGTGATAAATACTGGATGAGGTCTTTTAATTCATAATTTGTTATGGATTTCAGTGGTATGAAGCAGTTCAGCAAGGCAATGTTAATAAAAAGGAGCAGAAATTCTTGGTAAGGTTTGAAGGACAGCTGCTAGATATATACACTATCAAGTTAATAAGATTAAAATCCAGCTGCTTTAGATTTTGGTATTTCATAATACTAATGGCAATGCTATTAGCTTAATAGTAGGCTACTGATTCATTGATGGACATGAAAGCATTTTTGCTTTTGATATGCATGACATAAGACCATTTAACTGTTTATAAGAATCTCTTCAGCTATATAACTCATTTGCTGAGCAGAAATGTAGCTGTTCTGGAATAGTATGTTTAGGTGATTTAATTCTTTTTTTTAAAAAAAATCTGACAGCAGCCAAAGCTTTCTGGGTGGTTTACAATAAAGCTTGCATAAAAACCCTACATTTTTATTAAAAGTTTGCATGGCCAGTTCTACCATTGGGCAGAATGAGGCAGGGGCCACCAGGTAAGCAATGCAAGGGGTGTGAAACACAGGGAGGTAGTAGATTGAGGACAGGATATAGATGTCCCACATACTGTCTGTCTCCTAAGCTAGCCTGTTGCCCTCAAGTGAAGGATTTTGTCCTCCGTACATATTGAAACAACTATGAACTGTAGTCCGTCCAGTTTGGAATTATGGGAAAGAGGAATCTCGTTTTCCCACTGGAGCAGCAGAATGTCCTAGGTTAAAAACCTGATTTAAAGTATATATCTATAGTTCCTTCATACTTTCTGCCGTGTAACGTAACTACACTAGCAGCACCAATTATTTAAGCATCACTTCCAAGCCTCTGAGAGAACAGCAGGGAAGTCACTTACACACAGTAGTGCTTGCTCATTAATCTTTCAGTAAACACCTGCCATTATAAGGAGTAAATGGTTTATTTGGTCAGCCAAGCCTGAACAAGAAGAAACTGATTTTGCACTTGATAAGATAATGTAATTAATGAAATGGTTTCACCAGGGAAAAGGAGAAAAAAAGAACGGATTTTCCATTGGTTTCTTTCTGATGTATCTGTCAAATCTTGCTGTTTTCATTAACACACCATTTAATAGGACTATGAAATAAAAGGCTTTAAGTTAAGCTGTAATATAGAGGTCCCTAACCCTCTGGATTTGAATAGCACATCTGGGATTTTGAGAGCATGCTTCTGGCACTCTCACAAAATGGCTGCTTTGAGGGATATGGCTGGTCACAAAAGACAGAAGGCAAATTGATGAAGATGTTCCTTGCCATAATTTCTAGCACCTGAAGAAACTCTCCTCCCCACTGCCACTTACTGTTTGTCTTTTTTCTCTGGGTTGACTCTTCCAAGCAGAGTATTTACCAAAAGATAGCCACAGAAAGACTGTGGGGTTCATGTGAAGTCTAGGGACATTCTTGGAAATAATGATAATGCTGGAGATGGAGCTTTGCTTAGGTCATGTCAACTTCCCATTTATTTATATATTTTTGAAAGTTGAAAGGATTTTTTTTAATCCAGTAGACATTGGGTAGGCACCAAACCATGTGCCTGTGGCCATAATGGTGCCTATGAACATCATAATAATGCCCCAAGCAATAAGATCTAAGTTTCCAATTTTGCATTGCATATATGCTACCATTCCACAAATGGGAAACCTCAGTTCTCATACTATGGATCAGAGTCTTAGGTTTCTTTTCTCTCTTATTGTCATCATGATTAATAATTACTATTATTTTAATATATGTTAACATGACATTTCAAGCTTCTAGGATTCTCTGCAACTAAATTTAAAGGAACTCTTCTGAAATAAAGGAATTTCAACAAGAGAATGCAACATAAAATCACTGAACTGCTATTCATTAAGAGATTCAGTTCTGTACTTTGGAAGGAAAATGGCATAGAAAGAAAATTCTTATTAATGGGATTATGATAGTGGGAAAGACATGTGTGTAATTCAAGACATATTCTAAGCATCTGAATAAAAGGGTTGGTATCCACTAAAATGAATGCCTAATAAATATATTAGTCTTTAAGATACCACTAGGTTTGTTATTCCTCCTGAAAATAACATTCATTGCATGGGATGTACATATTACTAAATGTTATACTGTAGAAGATCTTGTTCATAAAAGAAGGTTATCACTAGGTAATAAGGTTATGCAATGTTATGCTGAACCTTTGTTTCATTTTCATTTCCAGCTACTTGTAGGACAAACAGTGTCTTAGCAGTACTGAAGAGATCTATTGAATGGGAAAATGATGAAAAGGGAATGAGAACATACTGTTTAAGCAAGAATATTTGTCTTTTCTTTCTACTTTTGCCTCCTGGTATTGTAGATGAGTGCTGCCCTTTGATGCTACTTCTCTTAAAACTAGCAGTTTTAGCTCTAGCTCTCTAAAGTTTTATTATGTGACTTACATTTCTCAGAGCAGTATTCTTTTTTTTTTTTTGTTAAACAAAAGTGGTTATTCCTTGCCCCTCCAAAACCCTCCTCTACTAATGCGTAATCAAGATGTACTGATGAATTAGATTATGTACAGTTATTTTCAATAACATCTATGTGTAGGCCTTGCGTGGGAGAGAATTTCTTTCAGAATATTGAGTATTTGCTAACAGCAATCTGCAGCATGGGGACAAAGCTGTGAGACACTCCTTTTTTTTCACCACCATGTGGGTGAATCTTGAAAAATTTCAGCTTTTTTATTTTTGTAAGGAATGTGTGGGTGGAAAAGTATGACTCAGTATTTTTCTCAATAGATAAAGACATCATAGCTGAGTTTTGAAGGTTTTTAGCTGACCTTTAGATAATTCCTTTATCTCTAATCCTGTCCTTTTAATAAAGGAAAGCTTATGTCATTTAACAACTTTTAACTAAGTAGAATGTGAATACTTACATATTTATTAAAGATACCTTGAATAGTTTTCACTTATCTTTCTAAGAAGTTTAAAATCACTCTTATTCATGTTATTCATTTAAATTTTAGCTCAACCAGTCCTAGAATGACACGACTATGTACATTCAGTATATGCAACAAGGCTTTGGGCTTATTTCTCTGCCATATAGGAAACTGCTTTGAAAGTTGAAACTAAATTACAGTACTGTAAGGGGAAATTGCCATCAGAGAACTGTATTGACATTATTGGCCCATATCTTCCCCCTCACTAATACATATTTTTTTAGTAGCCTTGTCCCAAACAGCTTTGCTTCCTTGGCTTCAGCTTGTGAGCAGAAAATCAGCTCAATCCAAACTTTTTCATACTTAAAAACAGAAACATTGACTTCAGTGGGACTAAGCAATCCATTGTTAATGCAACACAACAGGCATACTTATGAAGTTGCTTACTAGAAGGTATGTTTGCATGACATACTAACTATAACACTTGATTAACTAGCACACGTTTCAATTTCTATATGCTCTTCCTCCTAGAAGAGATGAGAGCAGTTAACAAAAGAATAATAAAAGCCATCATAAATAAAAATATAAAATAAAAGTGGTTCAAAACAATACATATGAAAATAAAGTTCATTTTAAAAAAGAAAAACAACAGGACAATCTAAATATGGATAACAATAACAATAGAGTACTTGTTATTCCACAAATGTCAGGATGAACAAGTATGTTTTCAATTGTTTTCTATAAGAAGAAAGCATGGGGGCAGCTGAACTCCCTTGGAGGCAAAGTTCCCTAATAATGGGTTATAAATTGTTTAAATAAGTAAATAAAGTAGGGTGCTGCCAATGAGAAGGCTCTATTTCTAACCCTAACCCATGAGCTAAGCCCCTCCAACTGATCTTTATGAGGTGATCTTTTAATTACCTGGATCTTAAGTTGGCTAGAGATACCTTAATTGGGCCTGGTAATTCACAAACAACTAGTGCAGCATTTACCAGGACTGGTATTATGTATTTGCATTTAGCCATCCAATTCAGTAATTGGGGAACCATTTTCTGCACCAATTGTTGCTTGTGGACCATCTTCAAGAATTAGAAGGGACCACTGAATCCAATCCCCTGCACAGTGCAGAATTAAATTTGTTGTTGTTGTTGTTGTTCAGTCGTGTCCGACTCTTCGTGACCTCATGGACCATAGCACGCCAGGCCTTCCTGTCCTCCACTGTCTCTCGGAGTTTACTCAAATTCATGTTCATTACATCGGTGATGCTATCTAACCATCTCATCCTCTGCCGTCCCCTTCTCCTTTTGCCCTCAGTCTTTCCCAGCATCAGGGTCTTTTCCAGTGAGTCCTCTCTTCTCATTAGGTGGCCAAAGTATTTGAGCTTCAGCTTCAGCATCTGTCCTTCCAATGAGCAGTCAGGGTTGATTTCCTTTAGGATTGACTGGTTTGACCTCCTTGCAGTCCAAGGGACTCTCAAGAGTCTTCTCCAGCACCACAGCTCGAAAGCATCAATTCTTCGGCGCTCAGCCTTCCTTATGGTCCAACTCTCACAGCCATACATTGCTACTGGAAAAACCATAGCTTTAACTATACGGACCTTTGTCGGCAAGGTGATGTCTCTGCTTTTTAATATGCTGTCTAGGTTTGCCATAGCTTTCCTTCCAAGGAGCAAGCGTCTTTTAATTTCATGGCTGCAGTCACCGTCTGCGGTGATCTTGGAGCCCAAGAAAATAAAATCTGTCACTGCTTCCATTTCTTCCCCTTCTATTTGCCAGGAAGTGATGGGACCAGATGCCATGATCTGGGTTTTTTTAATGTTGAGTTTCAAGCCAGCTTTTGCACTCTCCTCTTTCACCCTCATCAAGAGGCTCTTTAGTTCCTCTTCACTTTCTGCCATTAGGGTGGTATCGTCTGCATATCTGAGGTTGTTGATATTTTTCCCGGCAATCTTAACTCCGGCTTGTGATTCATCCAGCCCGGCATTTCTCATGATGTACTCTGCATATAAGTTAAATAAGCAGGGTGATAATATACAGCCTTGTCGTACTCCTTTCCCAATTTTGAACCAGTCGGTTGTTCCATGTCCGGTTCTAACTGTTGCTTCTTGACCCACATACAGGTTTCTCAGGAGACAGGTAAGGTGGTCTGGTACTCCCATCTCTTTAAGAATTTGCCACAGTTTGTTGTGATCCACACAATCAAAGGCTTTAGCGTAGTCAATGAAGCAGAAGTAGATGTTTTTCTGGAACTCTCTTGCTTTTTCCATGATCCAGCGAATGTTGGCAATCTGATCTCTAGTTCCTCTGCCTCTTCGAAACCCAGCTTGCACTTCTGGTAGTTCTCGGTTCACATGCTGCTGAAGCCTAGCTTGTAGGATTTTGAGCATAAAATAATTAAATTAAAGCATCTCAAATAGATGGCTGTCTAGCTCTGCATGAACACATCCAATGAATAGGAGCCAGAAGACTTTCTGAATCATTGGGTCCCCAGTCAAATAACTCTGTTATTTTTTTTATGCCATGCAACTGGAATCTTCCTGTAACTTAATTCCATTATATCATATCATGTATTCTAAATGAGAGAAAACAGTCTTGACCTTCTTCCAGGACATCCTTTCAAATATTTGAAGAGTATTACTGTAGCTTCCCTCAGCTGTCTTTTTTTAAGGCTAGACATGTCCAGCTCCTTCAACCTCTCTTCATTTAGTTTCTAGTCCCTTCATCATTCTCATTGCCTATTTCTGAATCTTTCCAGTTTGTTTGAATTCAAAGTATGGTCCCTAGAACTGGACACAGTACTCCAGATGGCTAATCAGTATATCATGAGGTACTGTGATGGTATGTGGGAATAACCTTGAAAAATGAGGGGAAGAGATGCTGCCTAGGGAATTATCAAAGAGGGAGGAGCCTGCAGTAGCTTAACAGTCAGAGAAAGAAACTTAGGAAGGATCCACCCTAATTGATCAGGTCATAAAAAGAGATGATGGGAGATTTGTACTTTCAGACTTGCAAGATTCTGTTAATGTAGCCTTACAATAAGGTAGAATTAGCTCATGTGGTCATGTTTCCTGTCTGGTTACCTGGGAGGGCTGACATCAATCTTGCAAGTCTGAAAGTACAAATGTGTACAACATTGCTAGCAACAGCTTATTTAGATGTGGCTGATACAATACAGTCAGTCCTGCCTGTGGGTAGAATACTCATCCATGTATCATCATTGTTCACAGGTTTTACAAGTTTGTGTAGTAATATGAAACATGCAACACCTGTTTAATTAGAAATGAGGCAATCATCTGATACAAAAATTAGGCAAGGAAGAACCACTCATAAGAGTTGAAAATGGGTAAAGAAACATATTCGTCTGGAAAATCAGTTTTTTCTAATAACTATGGCTGAAGAAACTATACAAAGGCTACACTTATACAAAGACTACACACTTATCCCATGGAGTTCAGCCCAACTGAATTCAGTGAAATTTATTTCTGAAACTATTTCCAAAATCTGAAACACAACAGGTGCAAAAGATAAAAAGTGGGGACCTAACATTTACATAAAAATAAATTCACTGCAGCTTCCTCAGAATAAAAACAGAACCATTTTGAATTTCCACTAACTTTTTTACAACCCCATTGCTTGCTTATTACAGAGCTTGAGATAGCTCTGAACAATTTGTAAATGGTAGCCAGAGACATTTGCTCTATTGCATATTCCAGATGAACTGAAGGGTGAGATGATATGTATGGCATCTAGGCATTCAAATTTAGTATATCTGCAGCAGCTGCACTGGCAGCCTACCAGGTGCGCAAATGCTATTTTTAATTACCATAAAATGGAGCAGATTGCAGCTGGCCTTATTGAATAGCAGGTTTTGGCTTATGAGATGGAGAGTTCCTTGCAGCTGGGACTTGTCACATTGCAAAGAGAGGACAGGTCTCAGAGGCAGGATCAGGCTGTCAGTCACCATCTAAAATGGCAGAACTCTGTTAGAGACTTTTTTTTTTAATTGAACAATACTACAAGTGCAAGAGCCACCATTTCACTGAACATGAAGCTGGTTTGAATGAACTTTAGAAATCAAGTCCCCTGCAATCCACAGCTGTGGCCTCATCAGTGCCCCCCTCCTTCAGAGCTCACAGATGAACATGTTGATACCCATGAGAACTCTGAAGTTTCATTTTTCTTCTTCTGAATCCTGAGTGGGAGAATCAACAACTTTTCCTTTAAGAATAAGACAAAGTGACAACTTGAGGGCTTTAGGAAATTTGGGAACAATATCTTATTGTCTATGAAACTTACAATAATACTTGCAGGCATTGTACTCATTTCTAGAAGAAACAAGAATGTCAAACAAAATAAGCTAGAAAGATGTATTAGAGGACAGAATGACCTAACTTTGCCCACTGAACATTCATACTCTATGGCTGGATATCAAGCTTGGGTGTCCATCTTCAAAGAATTTCCTTGTGACTTTAGCTTAAAGCTTCCATATCTGTGCTGCAAAGAATCCAGACAATCACCAGATAGCAACAAAGAGTTTTCTGCGTATCTTTGCTGCTATCTATTGGTCATCTGGATTTTTGCAGCATTGCTATGATAGCACTAATGTAGGCTAAATTTTCCTAATCATTTTGCTGAGAGGTATGGGAAGGTGGGATTTGCAGTCTGAACAGCATCACATTAAGGAGATCTACTTTAGCCTAAGCCTTTACACTTTTACTATTGAAATTTCAATACTGATAACAGGACTTATCACCAAGCAGGCTAGTAGTTCATTTATGCCATTCATTCACAAATAGCTTCCCAAGAGACATTATTTTCACTTTTAATTAAAGGTCTTAGCATTAATTTAAAGGAAGTAAATAACTCTCTCCCTTTTCTATTCATGTTTACAATTACATTCATTCACTGTAAAATATGAACCCCCCAGTGGCCTTATTTTTTTTTGCAAATGTATTTTGTTTGTTGTTTATTCGTTCAGTCGTTTCCGACTCTTCGTGACTTCATGGACCAGTCCACGCCAGAGCTTTCTGTCGGCCGTCACCATCCCCAGCTCCCCAATGGTTGAGTCCGTCACCTCCAGAATACCATCCATCCATCTTGCCCTTGGTCGGCCCCTCTTCCTTTTGCCTTCCACTTTTCCTAGCATCAGCTTCTTCTCCAGGGTATCCTGTCTTCTCATTATGTGGCCAAAGTACTTCAGTTTTGCCTTTAATATCATTCCCTCAAGTGAGCAGTCTGGCTTTATTTCCTGGAGTATGGACTGGTTTGATCTTCTTGCAGTCCAAGGCACTCTCAGAATTTTCCTCCAACACCACAGTTCAAAAGCATCTATCTTCCTTCGCTCAGCCTTCCTTATGGTCCAGCTCTCACAACCATAGGTTACTACAGGGAATACCATTGCTTTAACTATGCGGACCTTTGTTGTCAGTGTGATGTCTCTGCTCTTAACTATTTTATCAAGATTTGCCATTGCTCTCCTCCCAAGAAGTAGACGTCTTCTGATTTCCTGGCTGCAGTCAGCGTCTGCAGTAATCTTTGCGCCTAGAAATACAAAGTCTGTCACTGCCTCCACTTTTGCTCCCTCTATTTGCCAGTCATCAATCAAGCTCGTTGCCATAATCTTGGTTTTTTTGAGGTTTAACTGCAACCCAGCTTTTGCACTTTCTTCTTTCACCTTCGTCATAAGGCTCCTCAACTCCTCCTCGCTTTCAGCCATCAAAGTGGTATCATCTGCATATCTGAGATTGTTAATGTTTCTTCCAGCGATTTTAACTCCAGCCTTGGATTCCTCAAGCCCAGCACATCGCATGATGTGTTCTGCGTACAGGTTGAATAGGTAGGGTGAGAGTATACAGCCCTGCCGTACTCCTTTCCCAATCTTAAACCAGTCCGTTGTTCCGTGCTCTGTTCTTACCGTTGCTACTTGGTCGTTATACAGATTCCTCAGGAGGCAGACAAGATGACTTGGTATCCCCATACCACCAAGAACTTGCCACAATTTGTTATGATCCACAAATGTATTTACTTAGAAGTAAATCTCATTGAAATCTATAGGCCTAAAAGTGTTTAGGACGTCAATCCTATTTACTTTAAAATTATCAGATTGTCCCTAAGATTATCAATTGCCCCTTATTCTGAAGTGTTTTAGTGTTTATACTTAAATATTATCACTTCATAATATGCAATGGATGAGTTCCATCATTTATTTTTCTTCAGAATATATTTCCAAAAAGCACAGAGACAAGGTGTCCGTTCTTAAATCTGTAGTACAAGCATGACCGTAATCCCTAAGAGGTGTAAGAATTTCACCCTCTTTATCTAACGCTTTGAGTCAGTCTGCACTTGGGGTACAAAAATCTGCTTTTATCTCATCATATCTCACCTGCTAAGAGACCACCGCAGAAGCCTACAATGGCAAATTCACCACTGAGGTGCTCAAACATAGGCAGCATCTCCAGAATTCCGCAAAAATGTTGACGAGATGGGAAACGCCATCCAAATTATGTAACAGCGTATCTTAAAGGCGGTGAAAGTGAAAGGATAGACAAAAAAGAGTGGGTAAAAATTGACGTTTGGCTGGAAGGCAGCCCGCAACGCTAGCGGAATCTGTTTATACGCAGTTAGGGGTTGTCTTTCGGTCCGGTTTTGAGTGAAAAGTAACCGAGGCGGGAGATACGATTATGCTCGCTCAGCCCTGCTGTCACAGCTCTTTCAGCCTCCCGAGACTCCCGAGTCCAGAGCGCAATTTCCGTACGGCGCTCCGTTCTGCCCATCCCCGCTCAGTTGCATAAGAGCGAGCGACGCTGACAGTGCCCGTTTTTTTTATTTTCTATGTCCTCGCGGCACCTTCCTTCCCCCCTCACGTGACGGCTTTCAGCAGGACGAGGCGGAATGGGGCGGAGCCAGCATGTGCCCGAGACTTTATTATCTTCATTATTTGTTCCAGCGGCCTTGAGCCCAGCCCACCAAAAAAAAAAAAAAGGAGAAAACCCAGAAGGGAGGGGGAGAGGGTTGTGTGGTGACACGTGCTCTTCTCCGCTGTCTGTTCAAGTCCGAGAAAGAGCTACTGTACAGACTTCCGGCAACGGTGCACGCGCCCCTTCTTTCACGCAACTCTTCTTTCCTTCGCGCGCGTCTTTTAGACGTGAAAGAGACGCACGACACCTTCTATATTTCGGAGGTGTTTCCCAGCATCTCGCCGTCTTCGGCTCCCCCGCACCCGCCACCGTCACCCTCATCCCCACCACTACATACCCTTTATAGCGCATGCTCTGAAATGTACCTTACGTGACGGTTCCTCTTCGTCGCGCGTGCCCTTGCCGTTTGTTCGCTCGCCAGGAAGAAGCGGCGGCCGCGCGCTCAATGTGGGAGACTGGGGCGCGCGCGCGTCAGGGCCGGCGCTCCGCACGCGCGCTGTTGTTATTGGTGCTGCCGACTTGACTGGCTGGGCCGGCGACGGCTGTTGGCTGGGGCTCGTGGTGGTGGGGAGGGGGAGGAGAAGGCGGAGGGGGGGGCGCGAGAAGGGAGAGCAGGGTGGCTCAGGCAGTCACTCAAGAGAGTGAGCGAGTTCTTTAAAGATGGCCGGAACGGCGGCGGCGAGCGCGACCCCTGTGTATTGCGTGTGCCGGGAGCCTTACGATGTGAACCGCTTCATGATCGAGTGCGACATATGCAAGGACTGGTTCCATGGCAGGTAAAGGGCTGGCTTGGCAGCCGCGCGTCCTTTTTCGGGGGAGACGACAAAAAAAAACATTGTCCCTTCCACTTTCTGAGGGGGAGACCTTCGGTGGGCGCTGAGGGGAAAACAACGAACAACGGAGGACAATGAGGAAGAGGCGGCTCGGGGCTTTCAGCTAACCAGGAAGCAGCAGCGTTTAGCAGCCGCCGCTCTCCTGTTCTCTGTGCCTCTTCCCCCTCTTCGGTGTGGAGTTATGTAAGGACTCCGGAACTGAGGTTAGCGAAGAGCTCTCGGAGGTTTCGGTGGAGTTTGGAGGGGACGGAAAAGTTAGCTGCCGTAATTCAGTTTCCCGTAACGCTGGGGGTGAGCTATGTTCTCGTGTCTTTTGTGCGTCAGTACGAGTGGTGAGGTTAGGGTTAGCGCCTGTGCCCCCGTCTTCTCGCTCTCTAGGCGTGGGGGGCTTTCAGGGGGTCTCCTGCCCCTCTGAGTTCACAGTGCCCGAGTTTTGCGGGCTTCGGACCCTTTCTGACGCGGTGTCTGTCCTCCGCGGAGGCGCGTGTCTTTTATGCGTGGGCGCGTCCCGCGGGTGGGGGGAGAAGAACGCTTCAAAAGGCCGTGTCGCTCCTGCCCGGAGAGGGAGCGCGGGGTAGTGGTGATATCCACGGACCTTGAAACAAAGGAGCAAGTTTCAGGGCTGCCTTGGTGGTGGCGCAGGGGACTCTCTCTCTCTCTCCTTTCGGCGTTGATCTTCCAAGTACCGGGCTGGAGCCCGCCGCTGGCGGGTGGTGGTGGCGTTGAAGTTCGGAGGAAGAGGGAGCTTTCGGAGAGTATTTATCCAAGGAAACCCTCGCTGCTGTCGCGGCTTTCAGGGGAAGTGCTCCTTGATTGACAGCACGACATTTAAATACCCCCCATTTAACAAAAACAAGAGTCACGATGGAACTGGCGAGACGGTCTCATCTCCCTCTGCTGGCTTTCGGTGGGAAATTAATTTTAAAGGGGCAGACCCCGGAATTCAGATGCGGCGAGGGTGGGAGAGCATCTTAAAAATAAATAAATAAATAAAGCGAGCACCGAACAGGTCTGTAGCGGTGCCTTGGCTCCAGCCTTTATTGCGGTTGCATTGTTCACGGTTGCAACTGGTCTGACGAGCCCCCTTCCAGAATGCACCTGACTGCTACTGCAAATGCAGCTGCATCTTCACCGCTGGGTTCTGCATTTGTCTGCATTTTTCTATGACGGTAGGATTATGTGCCACTCTATACAAATTTGTGTGAACGTAGTTGTCTGGCTTCTGTGAACAGGTATGCTTGAGATGGTACTGTAAATTAATTTGGTTTGTGCTTCTAATTTCAGAATTAAACTAATTATCTTGTATTAATGAGAAAACAATTACAGTAATACTTCTCTTTAGAAATGGTTACTTCTTGGGGAAAATAGACAAATCAATCTTTAGTGTTTTTTCTGTAAATTCATTATGGATCAGCATGAATATTGTGATGTAATTATATGTCATTGACATACAACCTTAAGGTAGCCATATGTATTTGGATGTAAGGACAGTTGCATTCAGTTGTGTACAGTAAAATTAAAATCATATTACCTGAGATAAAGTTTTAGTGAAGTCACTGGAGTTTAGTTCTGCATAAACATATATAGGATTGTGTTTTAAGTATCTTGCATATATTTTATTATATGGTTTCACATATAATCAGCTCTTGAAAATAAAAGTATTTGGCAACTAGACCAAGGATAACATTGCTGTTACTTCCATGCTATGTTTAAGCTTATGTAACAAGGACTGATAATGTTGTATCTGCTAAATTTGTATTGCCAAAGTTATAGAAAAACATAGTGTTAGATGCTTGTTACATTTCATGATGATTTCTTTCACTGCAGTAAACTCCTATGCATATTACCTGGAAGCAAGTTTAATCATGAACACTTATTTTCTAGTTAATGTATTTAAGTAAGCTCTCTAATAGAGCTTATGAATTTTCTGTGTTCAATGTACGTCTGGTATTTAGAGTAAATATGTTTGGATTTTATTTTCATTTAATCATTTTCATTTGTCTGTATACAGTGTCTTAAACTGCTCTAAATTTTAACATTTTAATTAGCTCTTCAACATGCAAAATGTTAGATTAGGCTGAGAATTGTACCTTTATTCCTTAATTAAGATATTTTATCTCACTGACTTGTGCTATGTTATCTGCAGCAGAGATAGCTGCATGTAACCTGTATACAAGGCAGAGGAAGATGTACTGTATGCCTATTTTAAATATCACTATGTTTAAAGAACATTTAAATATGCAGCAATCTACAAATCCATCAATTTATTTAAATTTTATTAATTGGCATGTGTTTGCAGGTGAATACCATGGTCATTTATTTATTTAAAATATTTCTCTCTGACTACAGTGTTATGTATCTACGTATAGCATACCACACAGTATTTGGGACTGATATTGTATTTACAGACTTCTTATACATGCTAGTATCATGTTTAAAGAGGACCATCTAAGTGTAAATGAATTTTACTATTCAGGCAAGACATTTGTGCATAATTTGATTTGTGAGCCACCAGGAGTTTGGTTCAAGATGGGCAGCCATATAAAAAATTTAAATGAATCAATCAAATGAATAAATAAATAATGATGTATCAAATATTTAGTCCATAAAATAATACTGACAGTAATTCATCAAATCCGCAAACATTTGAGAGCCTAACTTTAAGCAATAATCCTGTTCATATCATGAATTCCATGACCCATTATTGCATACTACCATGCTTTTTTAAAAAAACCTCTAACTAGTGTACTGGGCTTCAAATGTGTGTTACTTCATACTTAAAATACATTCAGGTATGTACAGGTAGATGTTTTAATTGAATTGTCTTATTTACTTTACTATTTATGAAATTTACTGTTTGCATTGAACAATCAGTTCAAAGTTGCGTACCTCAGCATTATTCCTAGAAACGTTGAGTTTGGAAAATACACATCTAGTGTTAACTGGGAGCAATGGGTGGGGTTAAACTAGAATTTTTAACTGTTTCTGGCCAATGATAAAGCTAAGAAGGTGGCGTCATATTGGCAGCTTAAGGTTTGATCTGGATACGAAAGAAGAAGAAACTGGCAATTCTCTAATTTTCTAGGCTTCACAACTTCTTAATGCCTATGTCATCTTACAATCAAATAATATACTGTATATTTATTGGTTCCACTGAATTTAGTGGAGTTTATTCTACATTCAATATTTATTTATTTATTCGATTTATCACCGCCCAACTCCCTCAAAGGGACTCTGGGCGGTTTACAATGAAACACAATTAATTGTAATACAAATATAAATAAAATTAGATAAACATTAAAATAAACAATTCAAAAATATAATAAATATAATAAAATCAAGATGGTAGTATCTTCTTTAAAACAATGGAAAGGGCATTCTAGGGCCATCCTAAGGTATTAGCCATCCCCAAGAGTGTACACTCTTCTTCCCGCCCCAGGCCTGTTGGCAGAACCAGGTCTTGAGTTTTTTTTGGAAGTCCAGGAGCGAGGGGGGACTGTCTTATCTCCGGGGGGAGAATATTCCACAGAGCAGGCGCTACTGCAGAGAAGGCACGCTTCCGTGACCCCGTTAGATGGAATTCTTTAACCGATGGGGTCCGTAGCATGCCCTCCCTGGATGACCGGATGGGACGGGACGATGTAATGGGGATAAGACGGTCCCTTAGGTAACCTGGCCCCATGCCATGAAGGGCTTTAAAGGTCATAACCAACACCTTGAATTGGACCCGGAAGCAAACTGGAACCCAGTGCAGCTCGCGTAACAAAGGTGTTACATGTGTCCGGTTAGGGACTTCCAAAATAGTCCGTGCGGCCACCTTCTGGATCAGCTGAAGCTTCCAGATACTCTTCAAGGGTAGCCCCATGTAGAGCGCATTACAGTAGTCTATATGTGAGATATATACAGAAAATGGTAACATAGAGATTTCAGTAAGAACTCCTTGCATTTTGGGGTAGAGGGATAGGACTTCTTACGTGTGTAGCAATAGACATACTGCTGCCTGAGACAGTCCACTGTGTATACCTACTTTCCTATTCAGCAAGTGTCAGTTATTGTAGGCCAGGTATATGAGCACATCACTTGACCAGGAAACAGAATGTATTCTGACAAAATAGAAGTGCTTTATTGGACAGATACTTATTCCAGAATATGGACAGATGATCTGTTCTTATGAAGTGTCATATTTGTAATCTAGGGTATGCCTAGATACAGCTTTGTCATTGTTGGCCACAGTGTTAGCAATGTTTTTTCCTCAGTTGGGATACCTGATGTTAGTGATCCTGCCTTAGTAATATTACATCTAAGTTACTGTAGTAATAATGGTTATTGCCTTTGAAAACAGATGGTATTTTCAGTGGATAGAAAGTGCTGTTGCTTGGTTAATAATCAGGTTACAAGGCCAGAGTTCTATGATGCTCAGTTTCTTTAATCTGCACTTGATGCTTGTTTGCTTATAAAAGGTTCATTTATAAGACTGTAAATGGTTTGGGCATAGGTTGTTGTTGAACCAATTTCATAACAGAATGTTTTATAGTTCTTTGGTTAAATAGTCTGAAAGTAGATAGCCATATACGATAATTTAGGTAATAACAAGGAACAAAATAGTTAACTGTGAATGGCTATTTCATTTTTAAGGTTTCATTGGCAGTACTTTGCAAGCAACTATAGATTTACTATCTGATTTGTAACACACATACTAACGAAGAATGCTATGTTAATATCAGTAAATACTTTCCCAACCTGGCATTTTCCAGGCTACAGGTTCCATTACTCTGGTCAACCTAGGCATGAGAGTAGATTTAATTCAATAGTTTTGGAAGCATCATATTCAGAAAACATGAGTATCTGTGAAATGCACTTTGAAATCCATAGAATTTGGGAATGACTCCAAAATTCATTTAGTCCTGCTAGTGTGGAAAATTCAGTATTTCTACATTCTAGTCATATGGTCCTCCGGCCTCTTAAAAAACTCAGTGAAGAAGGTACTATCACTTTCTAAGGTAGTTGGTTATTTCTACTACACTATTTACCAGCTTATATTATCAGGAAGTTCTTCCTGATGACAACTTGAAATAATTTTTTGCCATATGAACAAGAACTCCTTCCAACAAAAATAAACTTGCTAATATAACTGTACTTGATAGCCTTTTTATACTAGAAGGTTGCTTTCATATCATATCTTGTGCATCTTCAGTCTTTCAATTTGGACACCATTGATGAACATTCAGTTTTGCTCTATCAGCTCAAACACAAAATTCACTTAACTATGGTCTACTCTATATTTTACTAGCTTGCTATCTAAAATGTTAGAGAGTGCTTGTTGAAAATCTTAATTGTATGCCCTGCAAGTTATTGACTCTTTAAAAAGAGAGTGAGAGAGATGTAGTAGGAACATAAAAGCTCTCTTACACAATAATATCAGTGGTTCATCTTATTTAGTGTTATGTAGACTGACTAGATCTTGGTTTTCAAACATTTCAGACAGGTGCCTATCATTATATGTGGAGATGCCAGGGATTGAGCCTGGAACTTTAAAATGAAAGCTTATGTTCTATTACAGCGCTGTAAGGATGGAATGCTAGTTAGTAGTCTAGCTTGATTATTTAACAGTCGGTGCATAGATAGATATTATGAGTTATTCCATGAGGCCCCATATGTCTTTGATAGATGACAGCCCATTTTTTAAATTATGTCATGCTGTTAAACAATAGGTTCTCTCAATATTATTTGTCCCTCCTCCCGGCTCTTCTGGAATTGAAGTTGGCATATATATTATTTGCATTCCTGTATCCTTTTTTCTCTCTCTCACATCCTTCTCAAGGTGTTTCTGCATTGCTTATATGTCATCTCCACTTCTATTCTATTTAGGACTGCAGGAACCATGTTAATTGAGAGTGAACTCAGTGCTGGGTATATTAAAAAAAATCAAACCACTAAAAAGCTCATGCTTGTATATTGATTACATTTATTAAAATAAACATTATTACATTTGGCTCATCATTTGTTAAGAAATGGAATCATGTTAGTTTTATTTGTTTAAAATATTTTTATCATGCTTTTTAGTCAATTTACAATAAAAGCTTGATTAGATGCTTTTATTTCCCATTTAGAGGGTTCAGATGCAGAGGACCAGATTTCTGTACAGACATCCCCTAAAATAATAGACAAGGCTGTTGCATCCAAAGTAGTCTAGACAAGGCAGTTAAACTTGTTAATTTTACATCTATGATGATTTATTGTTTTTGTGCACCACTGAGAATCATAATGATTGAGATGGTATAAAAATTTAATAAATAAAATTTTGTAATGATGTCAATATGGAAACTACATAAATTACATTAATGATGTCCTTCAATATTGAATGGATAATCAGGAATAATAGGCACTCCTTGCAATTACTCTGTTAAATCACTGTTTTACTAATTGGTAATAAAACAGTTCTTGCTCTTCTTGTTTATGACATGCAAGGAAAAAAGAAAGGAGGGGGAAAATGGTTCAGAACCAGTTCTTAAAATTGCTGTTTGTTTGTTTGTTTGTTTGTTGAATTTCTATAACCGCCCATCTCCCCCTCAAGGAGGGACTCTGGGCGGTTCACAACGTAATATCAACAAATACAATAAAAACAGTAATAAAAATACAATACAATAAAATTACAATAAAATACAGTAAAATCCAAAAGGCAGGTGGTTCTAAAGTGACGTTGAATATATTTAAAATATTTTAGATATTTAAGGTGGTACTAGGGGATCAGCCATCCCCAACCTTGATTGCTTTCCTTTTTGCCCCAGGCGAGATCACAGAGCCAGGTTTTTAATTTTTTTCAAAAATCTAGGAGCGAGGGGGCCTGTCTTATCCTATTTGCATTGCATCCCAAACAACTGAGGTAATCCACTGGAAGATTTGCTTGGTAGGTGATAGAATGAGGAAAAACAGTTATTGTTTTTAATTCTAGAGAGATGCAATACAGGTAGTCCTTGGGTTAGGATGGCAATAGGGCTGGGAATTTCCATCCCTAAGCAATGTGGTTGTAAACTGCAACATCACGTGACCGCATCGCTTAGTGACGGCAATCCCGGTTGCTGTCGTAACCTCAGGACTGTGCGGTTTGTTAAGCAGGAAGAGCTGGGAGTCCCAGGCAAGGAGCGCAAGGGTGTGTGTGGGTGCTGTGGGTGGGTCAGCAGGGGCTGCGGGTGGATGCTATAGAGCATGGGGGGCTGTGGGCATGTGTGCGCCATGGAGCACGGGCAGGTGGGGGTGCTGTGGTCTGGTGTGTGCTATGGAGGGTGGGCAGGGGGTGCTACGGAGTATGAGATCCCTGGAACCTTGTATTCTGTAGTGGGGCTTCTTGGAAGAAAAAAGTGGCAGGAGCAACTTGCGATCTTCCATGTCAGCTTCTCCACTGACTTTGCTTGTGGGAGGCTGGCAGGGAAGGTCGTATATGGTAATCACTGAGGATCTTTTGCAGTACTAATAGGTATCTACCGGTCTATGCAAGGCTGTATACTCTCTCCTTGTTTATTCAACCTATGTGCTGAATATATATTAAGGGAAGCTGGATTGGGAGATGAGTGTGGTTTTAAAACTGCATAGGAAACATCAATGACCTGCACTTATGCTCATGACGATACTCTTATAACAGAAAATGCAAATGATATGGAAGCTCTAGTAATGAAAGTCAGAGAGCCAGTTTGGTGTAGTGGTTAAGGCATCAGGCCAGAAACCAGTAGTCTGTGAGTTCTAGTCCTGCTTTAGGCACAAAGCCAGCTGGGTGACCTTGGGCCAGTCACACACACACAGCCTAGGAAGCAGGCAATGGCAAACCACTTCCAAAATCTTGCCAAGAAAACTGCAGGGACTTGTCCAGGCACTCACCAGGAGTCAAAACTGACTCGAAGGCACCCCCCCCCCCAAAGTAATGAAAGTCAAGGAGCACAGTGAAACAAAGGGACTAAGATAAAATATAAAGAAGGCCAAATTAATGACAACAGGTACAACAATCATCCTTGGAGTTGACAATGAAGATATTGAAATGGTGGATAGCTTCTGTCTTTTAGAATTGACTAACAACAGTAAAAGAATCAGTGGTCAAGAAGTATGCTGCAGACTAGCACTTGATAGGATAGCAATAAAGGCTTTGGGAAACTTATTCACATGGTGTGATGTGTCTATATCTACAAAGATCAGAATTGTGCAGGTAATGGCTTTCCCTGTGACACTCTATGGAAGCAAAAGTTGGACTTTGAAGAGGCAGGATAGAACTCTTGACTCTTGTGAACTTTGGTGTTGGAGAAGATTCTTGAGGATTATTATTATTATTATTATTATTATTATTATTATTATTATTTCAATTTATATGAGTATACCATGGATAGCCAAGAAAACAAACAAGGAGAAAAAGCACCAGGAGCGACTTATGGAAACGACTTGCAACCTTCTCTGCTGGCCTCCCCATTGAATTTGCTTGTGAGAAGCTGGCAGGGAAGGTCACAAATGGGGATCATGTGACTGCAGGATGCTGCAACAATCATAAATGTGAGCCAGTTGCTAAGTGCCTGAATCGTGATCATGTGACCGCGGGGGTGCTTCGACGGCCGGAACTTAGAGGACCGGTTGTAACTACCACTCGTTCAGCGCTGTTGTATCTTTGAACGGTCGCTGAATGAGTGGTTGTAACCTGAGGACTATCTGCATTAGCTATGAAAGTTGAAACTGGTGTGGCAGAAATTTCTAATTCTCATACCAGAGAAAGCCATTTTTTAAACAAGGGACACAAGGTCAGGAAACAAATGGCTACTGAACTATTGAGTCAAAAAGGTGGGAGGAAGAGACTCAGGACTCAAATTTTGGAACTAATATATAACATATCACCAGTTGGGTGGTGATAGGCAGAGAACTTTATGTATGGCTTTCTAATTCTGTAAAACGTCTACTTATCTAACCTTACTGAATCTGTGAATACAGAATGGGGAGAGAGCCTAATCACTGTACCTGTTACAAAGCTTTGAGCCTAGCCTTGCTTCTCTTTTTTTCTTCTCTGTGGACATATAGTATGTTTGCTAGCTAATTTGTACCTGTCTATTAATATAAAAAGTTAGTGGGTTTTGTTATTATTGTACTACAAAGAAGGAAAGAAAAGAAATTTAAAAGTCAGGAAAATACAAACAAGCAGAGAAAAGGAAACAACGAAACATATTGGGCATTAAAATAATCATCCCAGTTTTTAAACATATCATTAAACCTTGACTGCATGGACTAATATTGATCAGTCTTTCCATTGCATCAGTAGAGAGCCTGTTTATAAACAGAAAGTGATCACATATCATTGATCCGAGACTGTAAATTTGGATTGCACTATTTTTCCAACACGGGTGAGCAATTTTCTTTGCTGTGCCCCATTCTTGGTTAATAATTTGGGAATTTTAGAAGTTGCTAATGCATCTGGATCAAACTGTGAAATCAAGAGATAATTTAATATACTCTTCTATTTTAGATAATCCAAATTCATCTTGCAATAACTCAAATGGTTTAAAAACTGGATTAATGATAAGCTGATCTAAAATGTTAATATTCACCCCCCACACAAATATAACTGTAATTTTTAAAACGGGATTGTCCCAGGATGTAAGTTTGTCATGTGAATAAGGGTCAAAATTGTTGTTCTGTCATCTTCCAAGTATGCCTTACAATCTTTAATGCAAGAAATGCAATAGAACTTTCCTAAAAGTGGGAACCAAACCCTACCATGGTATCAGAGGGGTCACACGATAACTGTTTAATTGTGCCCATTGTGATTTTTTTTTACTTAGACACTTGAGTTCTGTAGAAAGTTGAAGTAATAATATATGCCCAACTATAATATTGATAGTCATGAAAGAGTCCAACATCATCATCTGATAACCATAATATAGATAAATAAAATTTAAGGATTTATTCTTCCCCTTCAAACATTTCTTAATATCTTTTTAAACTTCTTAAAAAACATTTTTATTTAAGATGATGCTCAGATGAGACATCTGTCCCTCATATGGAAAATTACTAGAATTTTTATTTAGCTGTTTTGTTGGATTGGGTTACTTTTTCCTTATTTTTATTTATTTTATAAAACATATTTCTATGGCCGCCCAACTGCAGAACACCTCTGGATGACTTACAAATTAAAAAAAAAACCCTTCACAATATCAAGAAATAGTCTTGCAGAAGAAACAGTAACAAATCAATCTAGAGTTCTCATTTGAGAAACAAATCACCAGATTCAAATTACCATACTTTGGACACATTATGCGAAGATCTAGCTCTCTAGAGAAGTCTATAATTGTTGGAAAAATGGAAGGAAAGAGAAAAAGGATGACAAATAGCAAGGTGGATGGACTCAATTACAGGTGATCCTCGTTTAATGATCACTTGTTCAGTGATTGTTTGAACTTATGACGGGACTGAACAAGTGGTAGTTATAACTGGTCCTTGTACTTATGACATCACAGCATCCTGTGGTCACATGAATGCTATTTGAGACCTTCCCTGCTGGCTTCTGACAAGCAAAGTCAATGGGGAAGCTGGCAGAAAGTTGCAAGTTGCATCATGTGAGGTCCTTGCTTAATGACCTTTGTGGTCCTCACTTAACGACAGCTAAGCAGCGCAGTCATGTGGTTTTTTGACTTATGACCATGTCTCTTAATGACAGAGTTTCCGGTCCCAATTAACATTGTTAAGCGAGGACTGCCTGTACAGCCGTGATGGATGCACTACTGGAAAACTTGAAGGACCAGGTTAGGGACAGATTGTCACGGAGAATATCTATGTGGTCACAAAGAGTTGACACCGAGTTGATGGCACATAAACAGTCAAGAAAAATATTGTTTAAAAATGCATGCTTTTAGACCTCCAATAATATTGGGACAAATTATTAAATGCATATCTTACATCACTCAATAGGATAACCAACTGAACCAGGAGGTTTTCCTGTTCTCATAGTTTTAATGGTATCTACTATTTCTTTCAGAAATGCACTTAAATAGGCAGCTTGATCATATCTAATCTTAGGAAGAGCTATAAAATATAAAAATGATTAATACTTCCTTGATTACCTTTGACTCAGTATTATACAATTAAGAAAAACGTGTCAAATATTTGACTAATAATATTTAATTGTTGGTTGAACAAATAGGTTTTGATTCTTCAAATGTCCAAATTATTTTTTTAACAGCAGGTTGCATTTTTATTTTACTCATTCTGTTGTTTTTTAAATTACATTTTTTTTCAAAGAGATAAAAATGGATGGATTTGTATTTTCCAATTATAGTAACAGATTAAGAGCTTACAATGTGAACAGACTTCTAAAGTTCAAATTTTGATATTCACCATATAAATACCATTTTCTTACTAATGTTTAGGGCTGTTTAGCAATCCAGATTTTAGGGGCAAAATATGGTTTGCAGCATATGTGAGCACATATGTATCATCTGTTTGGGAACACCTTAAACAAAACATCTTTTACTGGGATTGTGTGCCTACTACTCAGCAAATAAATTTTTATTATTTACAGCATATATGGAAAGGAAGGAGTGCATATGTAGCACTAAACTGTGGTTTAGCATTACATATGACTCAAACCGAAGTGTGCTGCGGAATTGCACTTTATATAGGAGGCTGTTACTTTGCTCTATCCTATTGGGACAATAATATCTACTCTTGAAAAGCAATGTAAACGAGTATTGGAGATGTATAACTCCAGTTACATCAGCCTTTCTCAACTTTTTGATCCTGGAGGAACCCCTGAAATATTTTTCAGGCCTCAGGGAACCCCTGCACATTCAGGCTCAAATATAGGCCAGAAGTTACAAAATTACTATATTTGTTTCATGTGTAGGCCTGTATATATGCATGAACAGTGTTCTTAAATTAAAAATAAAGAATGAAGCTTATTTCTTTAATGTGAAGTTGCCCAAATTTGAAATAATTTTTAAAATAAATCTTGATTTCCCAGGGAACCCCTAGTGACCTCTCGTGGAACCTTAGGGTTCCACAGAACCCTGGTTGAGAAACCCTGAGTTACATTAGAGGAAAACATTAACTACATAACATCCCATTAGTATAAAGTGGCTCTTTCCTTCTGTATTTCCTAAACCACAGCTTTCCAAACTGTGTGTCGCGACACTTTAGTGTGTTGCAACACACAGTCTGGTGTGTCGCCACACAACCCGGAAGCGGCAGCGGGGGTGTGGATGGCAGCGGCGGCAGCGGTGCGCCATCAGTGCTTCCACGTTTTAGCGGAGGCTGCTGCCGCCGCCGCCGCCCCCACGCGTGCCCCCGCCCCGCTGCCGTGCATGCCCCCGCGCGTGCCGGCGCGGCGCAGCCGCCATTGGTGTGTCGCCAACGGCGGCACTTTAGAAAGCCCTGTCCTAAACTAACAATTTCCTTGAATTCTTAACATACTGAATTAGCAAGGTGGAGCATTAGAATCTTCTTTAATAATTTTCAGTCTGTTTATTCTAGTTGAAATCTGTAAGCTGTCTGGCAATATATTATTCATTTAATTTATTTGATTTAATATGGCTGCCTTCTCCAGAAGACCTTACAAAGTCTACCTTACAAAATCCACAACAAAGAATAAAATAGTTAAAACAATTAAAACCCACATAAACAGGCAGCCCCGACTAAAACAACTAGAACAACAAACACTATAGATAGTACAAATTAATAATATGACAGGGATCCCAGCAATATATCACACCCACATTAACCCCCGGCCTGGGAGCAGAGCTAGGTCTTAAGGGCTTTCTGGAATCCCAGAAGAATAGGTGCTGTCCATATCTGGGGGGGGGGGGGATGCTGTTCCAGAGGGTGGCAGCTGCAACAGATGCATTACACAGTTTAGATAATGTATTATCAAAAGTTTTGGATGTGCATTTTATACTATGTTTGTTTATTCATTGTACTCTGATGGGCAGAAGAAATAACCTTGAGGAACAGGAGGAAGAATGGTCAGGTAAAAGAACTTTGAGTCCATGCCAGATCTGCTACCTGAGTAAGTGTCTCAGATAAGACTTTCCCTAGTTTCATGAAGGTAAAGGGAGGGGTGGAGCACATTCAGACTTGCAAGATTCTGTTACTATAACCTTATAATAAAAGTAGTACTAGCTTGCGTGACTTTGGTTTCCTAGTCTGGTCTATCTTGGAAGGCTGACACGTACATATTTGGAATTTGTTTCCAGTTGATTAAACAGGCATATGAGAATATTCACTCTGTAAAAAAACAAATGAATGTATATGTGCAGGAGAAATTATATACTGCTTTTTAAAAGTTCCTATAGCTCCTAAGCACCTATAGCTCTTAAGTTTTGTTTTGCAGAGCTCAGTAAGCAGTAGGCAGCTGAAAACAATGAAGCAGATAGAGGATTAAAGAACCAGTGGAGGAACTGTTGTCACAAATTGGATCAAGCACATATACATTCATACTCCTCCACTGCATCTGCACAGAACAGGCCAGCTTTTCTGTACTATGTAGCATGTCCTCCATCAAGTTGTTGGGGGAGAAGAGCTGGAACAGTTGGAGGCTTGTGAGTGATTTTCATTGTTCTTTGTGAAGTTGATCAGCTTTGTCGCAGTTTGGAATCCAGGTGAGAGGGAGGTAACATAGTCTAGTTCACATGGATTTTTTTAGCTTGTAGATCTTGATGAAGTAGTGAGGTGGTGTGATGAAATGAGGCCATCATTTGCTTGCTAGAACTTTGTTCTCTCTGGTTAATTAAATCAAACAGGTTGGTACTGGCCCCCTGGGTAAAGGAGGTGATCAACCCGTGCTTGAGTATGGAATATGATCCTACATCCTGGAAAATTATACGGCACCCTCAGATACTCTGTTCTTGGATAACATGATGGACAAAGTGGTGGCCTTGTAATTCCAAATGCATCTGGATAAAAAAAAAATTTGGATCCATTTCAGTTCAAGGCTTATCTGAAGATTACTTTGGTCACCTTGGCAGATAATGTATGTGGAAACTAGTTGGGGAAATGTGACTTTGCTACTTACCTTGGATTTACCAGCGGATTTCAGCTCCATGAACCACTGTATTCTTCTGGACTATCTAGCATGTTTGGGCCTCACAGGCACTATTTTGCAGAAGTTCTGGTCCATCCTGATGGGACATGCCCAAATCATGGTTCTGGGAGACTGCTGTTTGACATCCAGGTCACTGAGCTTTGGTATTCCACAGGAGTACATGTCTCCTATTTAACATCTACATAAGCTGCTGAGGGAAGTCATTTGGAACTTTGGCGTGTTGGTGACATCCAATAGTACTGTTCCCTGCCTTCTGACTTTAAGGAATAAATCAGTATTCTTGAATATTGCCTAATCTAGATAATGGGATGGATGATAGAGAAATTAAATCCAGGCAAGACAGAAATGCTGTTGGTAAGAAAAAAGCAGGACTTTGGAACTGAGGCAAAGTTTGCTCAACTTCGTGTTGTGCGCCAGTTGCGCCCTTTCCTGGATCGGGAAGCCCTTCTTTCAGTCACTCACACCCTGGTCATCTCCCATATGGACTACTGCAATGCGCTCTACGTGGGGCTACTCTTGAAAAGTATCTGGAAGCTGCAGCTGGTACAGAATGCAGCGGCGCGGGCAGTTATGGGTGCCTCTAGGGCTGTGCATGTAACACCTCTGCTGCACGAGCTGCATTGGGTGCCAGTGTGCTTCCAGGTCCAATTCAAGGTGTATGTCCTTTAAAGCCCTTCATGGCATAGGCCCAGGTTACCTGAGGAACTGTCTCATCCCAATTACATCAACCCATCCCACCCGGTCTGGCAGGAAGGGCATGTTCCAGACCCCATCGGTTAAAGAATTCTGACTGGTGGGGTCGAGGAGGAGAGCCTTTTCTGCCATTGTCCCCGCCCTGTGGAACATCTTGCCCCCTGAGGTGAGGTTGGCCCCCACTCTTCTGGCCTTCAGGAAGAGCATCAAAACCTGGCTCTGCCAACTAGCTTGGGGATCCATGAGTGATAGGCAGCCCTGGAGGTGGTTGGTGGCTTAAGACACTCTCTCTGCCTTTTAGTTTCCCTCTTTTATCTTCTATGTTTTGTACTTTTTCTATTTTTATAATGGTTTTATAATTTTTATTTGTAAGCCGCCCAGAGTCACTTTTATAGTGAGATGGGCGATGTATAAATTTAATAAATAAACAAACAAATAAATAAATAAAGTTCTGCATGCTGATGCACTGTCCCAGAGAGAGCAGATTCAAAGTTTGGAAGTGCTTCTTGACCCCATCTGTCACTAATTTTGCAGGTTTCAGCTGTGGTGAGTGCATTTATTTACCGCTAATGTGGCAACTGTGACCCTTCCTGCATTGGTTGAACTTAGTATCAGTAATCCATGTCCAGGTTACAACCTGCCTCAATTACCAAAGTGTATTTTATGTGGGGCATTTAATACTTGATACTGTGCAAGCAATAAAATAACTGCTACAATTTAATAGGCAAAATAGAATGAACTTTTAAAACAGTTAAGTTATTTAAAACCGTAGTTTAGGATGATGCTTAATGTGGAGCATTTCTATCATGAGTGACACCTTTTGGTGGCTGTGAGTTACAGTTAATGTTTGTGGAGGGGGTGCTGAGGCCATAGTGGGTGGGATTGTGGTATCATTTCTGAACATGGAAACAGAACTGTATGAAGGAAGGTCAGAAGTAGAATTCAGGAGTCTTAATTGCTTGGATTATTTTGTATTTTTATACAAAAATATATATAAAGTTGACTGGTTTTCTCTTTCTCTTGATCGAGGGTAAAGACATAGAGATGAACATTTGTAGGAAGAGACTGCAATAAAGATAGCTCAGAGGTCCTAGTTGGTCAGCTTAAAATTATAACTATTATGAGTATTAGGGAGCAGTAAAGATGACCAGTAGGAAGAACTGGTGAGAAAAATGAGTTTCAGAAAGAATTGAAGTAGCCCAAAATACTTCAGAAGGGGTGAACAGAGACTATATGCCACTGTACTTTCTTGAAGAATCCAAGACCCTGTTATAACCTTAATATCCAAGGCCCTGTTATAATTTTCAATGTATCTTTCCTGCGCTCTATTAAGAATCAGGGAGAGTGGAAGCAAGCATGAGCCATTAGATCAGAGCTTTCCAAATTTTTCATGTTGGTGACACAGTTTTTAGACATGCATCATTTCGTGACACACTCTTACAGCAGGGCACAAGGTAGGCACTAGGACCTGTGCGGAATCACAGCAAGTTTGGAGGCAGCCAGGCACAAGGCAGGCACTAGGACCTGCGTGGAATCCTGGCAGGGTTCAGAGGCAGCAGCAGCCGCGACACACCCAGACACTGCAGCCAACACACTAACGTGTCCCGACACACAGTTTGGAAAGCTCTGCCTTATGCAGATAACAATACATAAGACAACCTATCTTCTTGTGTCATGACAATTCAGGAACCTCACATGAGGGCGTTGGTCAAAGATTTTTTGGAAGTCCAGATTATCAGATCATCCTTATCTATATGCTTATCAATAATTTCAAAAACATTCCAAAAATAATATAGAAATTTGTTTTCAGAAAAATATTTTTAAAACTTTTCATCAATGAACCTGGAACTGAAATTAATCTACCTTCATAATGCATTTGTGAGAAGAACAGAAGAATGTTAATTAACACCATCTTTTATTTTTCTTTCACATTATTTCCTTAATTCTGATATTACAATTATTATTATACATCCTCATTACAATTCCCTCCTTTCTTCTTCAAAATCCACACTTTACAATCAATATATTTATGAACAGTTTGCTAGAGTTTTGTTTCAGAAATATTCAGACATACTGACTTTATGAATAAGAGTCTTCTGAAATTTTATATTTTGGCCAGCATCACTTAAGATACATTGGTTTATGGCTTCCTTTCCTTTCCTTGTTTTGAAAAACAAGTAAAAACAGTAATAAAACACTGAGTAGGTTTATGGAAACAAACCACCACAGCAAAAACAACAAAAACCAATTACATGAACAAATGATCATTATATGAAGAGACATCTATATACTTCCATTCATTACATTTTAGGAGAGCTTCCCATGACTAAGCCAAAATTTATAACCATGTTACAAGAAAAGCTGCTGTATTCACCTGAAAAGTGGGAGGCATGCAAAACATTTTCAATTTGAAATGTTTCAAACAAAAAAATGTCCCTTTTCAAAGAGCTGTTCTGAGTTCAAACCAGAAGTTTCATCTCTGTACAGGAACCAGATTCATGAACGCTCTTTTTATTTGTGATTTAATTACTTTTGTTAGAGAAATGCTCAATTTCTATTCACAGCTTGGATGTGACAACTGCCTATACTAGACACACCTAAGGCACTGTTTTGACTGATTTGATTAGAAGAATATAATGGCTTTCTAATCCAGGTATTCTGTGGACAAACAATGACTGCACACCTGAATCTCACTGATTTTCCCATTATAATTCCAGAACTTTTGTCTCAAAGACAGTGATCCTTGTCTGACCATATCTAATCCTTTATCTAATGCAGAGCTTTCCAAACTGTGTGTCGGGACACGTTAGTGTGTCGGCTGCAGTGTCTGGTTGTGTCACGGCTGCTGCTGCCTCTGAGCCCTGCCAGGATTCCACACAGGTCCTAGTGCCTGCCTTGTGCCTTGCTGCCTCCAAACCTGCCCTGCCAGGATTCTGCACAGGTCCTAGTGCCTGCCTTGTGCCTGGCTGCCTCCAAACCTGCTGTGATTCTGCACAGGTCCTAGTGCCTGCCTTGTGCCCTGTGGTAAGAGTGTGTCGTGAAATGATGCATGTCTAAAAAGTGTGTCACCAACATGAAAAGTTTGGAAAGCTCTGGCATAAGGAAACAGAGAGTAGTGGTTTTACAGGGGATAGATAGGGGAGGATATATAAAGATTGGTATTTGGACAAGTGGTTTAAAACTGGGTTATAAATGTACTTGGGTTACTGGTGGGTAATGTAGTAGCCATGTTTGGGGATGACATCAAATTATTCATAGTGGTAAAATTAAAAAGGAATTGTACAGTGCTCCAAAAGTATCTCTGTAAACTGGGACTTTGAAACCATAGTTGCAGTTCAAAATAGGCAAGTACAAAGTGATGAACTCCGAAACAAATAAAAATATAAATTTCTGTTCTGACCTCACTAATGTGTACTGTGTGTGTGTTTGTGTAGTATACATTAATGAGGTCGGAATAGAAAGTGACTGACTGGGAAAGATAAGTTGGAATTATGGGAGGCAGTTCTATGAAAATCCAGTGTGTAGCTGCTATAAAAAAACAAATTCCTTATTAAGAATCAGTAGGAAAGGTATTAATAATAAAACTTACACAAACCCTTAGGTTCTCATAAACATTTATTATTATATAATCACAAAACATATAAACCAAAAGATAGAAAAATCATGTGTGCACAAACTTTACCTTTAATTATAGCATACCCTCCTACTCTACATCTCCTAGATGTAACAGATAGGTCTTAGGAGTGATGGAGCTGGTCAAATCTCTGTGAGGAGCGAGTTCCAGAGTGTGGAGGTGGCTGTCAAAAAAGCCTGCTTCTGGGGCTATGTCAAATGACAATCTCGTAAAGAGGGGACCTGAAGGAAATTGACCCCGTTTGATCTTATCAGACAGACAAGATCTCCAAAGGGAGTCAGGCTGGAGAAAGTTGGGCCCTTGTTTTAACCTAGCAAGACTCTTACATGCATTTTGTTCTTATAATACTCTGACATTCATATAAAAAGCAATAGTAGCTGTGATGACTAAAAGGAACATAAATCTTAATCCATAGAAGCAGTACCCTCATTAGGCTAACTGAAGTTATAGTTATGGCAAGATATGGTAAGTTTTCAAGTTTCAAAAGCTTTTCAGACAAGTAGCTTAGGAAAAAAGGGTGAGAAAGAAGAAGAAAATACAGATGATATTGGAGCCATGCCTGTACTAGATCACACTGTTGAAGTGACATAGAGCCTTTAAATGTGCAGATAGGGTTTTACTAGGTTATAGTAGAAATAGATCGACAGCCCTTCCAAAATCTGCAGGAAAAGTAAAAGCAAATAAGTGTTTGTAAATTCTCAAGTTTGGAAAGATACATTCCACCTATTTCCATCTTACCAAGACACTGTTCCCTTGGTTAGTGTATCAACAAAAGACTGTTAGCTCACTATAAGGAAAATTAATATTTTAGCTGTTTAAACAACACAGTTGAATGCAGCATCTGGTTTATTTTATATGGAAGATAGTTCACTGAAGCTTGACAATTCAGTTGGGTTCAGTCCTGTCTTTTAAATTTATATTCAACTGAACATGGTTCAGTCTTGCCCTTTCTGATTTATTCCCAATGTCTGCATGTGATGTTTTAAATGCAGTCACTTGGTGGTGCTATAGTAAATATGTTTCCACTTAACCTATTGTACAACACTATACCAAAAATAGTTGTGTTCTTTATTTCAAGCTCAAATTAAAGGCAAACTGAATTGGCTTTGGGAGTTCTGGGCATTATTTCAGTTATGTAAACAACATTCAGAAAGATGATCACTGAGGTATAGTGTCAGTGTAGCAGATTGTCTCAGTTTGATCTTGATTGAGAGATTGAGAGATTCTTAATAGCCACTTGAGCCTGGGTCTTCCTAATTCAGGTTCAGAATGCTACTTGCTATACTGTATTGGCTTTCAGTTACATAGGCTTGATGGCTTTTTTCTGATATTGCCATGGTCAGCTTCCTTTTCTAGGTTGACCATTTCTAGATTACCTCAATATAAGCTGCTCCAGTTTCTTCTGTCATTTATGTTTCTAATTAGTTTGTTTCAGCTTCTATCAGAAGTGAAATGAAATTTACTTACAGGTTTGTCGTCTTATTTCCATTAATAAATATTTGACTGAGACTGAAAGCCTTCATTGTGATCTAGCTCAGAGTAGTACCTGTTGAATCAACAGCTGCCGAACTGCATATACTGTATACAGTATCCTCTTTGGCTGATACAAAGCTTAGATCTGTAGTAAGACAGACACAATGCAATTAAAAAAACCTGATTGGCATACTAACCAGATTTAATTGTATATAGAATGGCAAAAATGTGGTATATGCCATTCTTAAATGATCTGGGACTTCGTTTTCAGGAGCACATATCAATGCACGATATTAAGCTATTTAGAGAAAAACTTTCAGCTCTGAAACTTATACTGTATGTTAAGATGGAAGCAAGAAGTTGTGCTATAAAATACAGTGGGGCAAAAAAGTATTTAGTCAGCCACCAATTGTGCAAGTTCTCCCACTTAAAAAGATGAGAGAGGCCTGTAATTGACATCATAGGTAGACCTCAACTATGAGAGACAAAATGAGAAAACAAATCCAGACAATCACATTGTCTGATTCGGAAAGAATTTATTTGCAAATTATGGTGGAAAATAAGTATTTGGTCAATATCAAAAGTTCATCTCAATACTTTGTTATATATCCTTTGTTGGCAATGACAGAGGTCAAACGTTTTCTGTAAGTCTTCACAAGGTTGGCACACACTGTTGCTGGTATGTTGGCCCATTCCTCCATGCAGATCTCCTCTAGAGCAGTGATGTTTTGGGGCTGTCGCTGGGCAACACGGACTTTCAACTCCCTCCAAAGGTTTTCTATGGGGTTGAGATCTGGAGACTGGCTAGGCCACTCCAGGACCTTGAAATGCTTCTTACGAAGCCACTCCTTCGTTGCCCGGGCGGTGTGTTTGGGATCATTGTCATGCTGAAAGACCCAGCCACGTTTCATCTTCAATGCCCTTGCTGATGGAAGGAGGTTTGCACTCAAAATCTCACGATACATGGCCCCATTCATTCTTTCCTGTACACGGAACAGTCGTCCTGGTCCCTTTGCAGAGAAACAGCCCCAAAGCATGATGTTGCCACCCCCATGCTTCACAGTAGGTATGGTGTTCTTTGGATGCAACTCAGCATTCTCTCTCCTCCAAACACGACGAGTTGTGTTTCTACCAAACAGTTCTACTTTGGTTTCATCTGACCATATGACATTCTCCCAATCCTCTCCTGGATCATCCAAATGCTCTCTAGAAAACTTCAGACGGGCCCGGACATGTACTGGCTTAAGCAGGGGGACACGTCTGGCACTGCAGGATCTGAGTCCCTGGCGGTGTAGTGTGTTACTGATGGTAGCCTTTGTTACATTGGTCCCAGCTCTCTGCAGGTCATTCACTAGGTCCCCCCGTGTGGTTCTGGGATTTCTGCTCACCGTTCTTGTGATCATTTTGACCCCACAGGGTGAGATCTTGCGTGGAGCCCCAGATCGAGGGAGATTATCAGTGGTCTTGTATGTTTTCCATTTTCTAATTATTGCTCCCACAGTTGATTTCTTCACACCAAGCTGCTTGCCTATTGCAGATTCAGTCTTCCCAGCCTGGTGCAGGTCTACAATTTTGTTTCTGGTGTCCTTCGACAGCTCTTTGGTCTTCACCATAGTGGAGTTTGGAGTGTGACTGTTTGAGGTTGTGGACAGGTGTCTTTTATACTGATAACAAGTTCAAACAGGTGCCATTACTACAGGTAATGAGTGGAGGACAGAGGAGCCTCTTAAAGAAGAAGTTACAGGTCTGTGAGAGCCAGACGTCTTGCTTGTTTGTAGGTGACCAAATACTTATTTTCCACCATAATTTGCAAATAAATTCTTTCCGAATCAGACAATGTGATTGTCTGGATTTGTTTTCTCATTTTGTCTCTCATAGTTGAGGTCTACCTATGATGTCAATTACAGGCCTCTCTCATCTTTTTAAGTGGAAGAACTTGCACAATTGGTGGCTGACTAAATACTTTTTTGCCCCACTGTACATAATAATGAAAACCAATAATAATGTAGTACCAACCTAAATGTTATGTTCTGCATAGCTTTTATAAGAATGTTTCAGTCCTGATAAGGACTTACTGTGGATTTCAAAGTATGGTAAGAAAATTGTGCACCAATTTGCTCTAGTGTTTCAATCTATGATTGTATGAACTATGCTACACGAGGGGCTTATTTATGTAGCTGATATGAATGGACCTGAATGCCAGAGATCCACCAGAATCTATTGTTTGGATTTATATTTTGTAAGGGGAAAAATAACCAGTTTTATACAAATTGCACGACTAGATACCACAAATCTGTAGGACACACAATAGAACAAGTGATATCACATTAAATATCAACCCAATAATTTCTGTATGCCATGGATCACAATCTAGGATGTTACATGTGTATTCAGCAGGCTTGTTCAGATCATTTGATAATATCATTGATCATAAACTCTGCAAATTATATATTTTGATTTCATGATATATCTGTAGAAGTCATCAAAGCTGATAATAGTTCTGGTCTCCCTAGAAACAAAAGATAGGACAAGAAATGATATGATTATGGCAATAACTAATGACTGAAGAATACAATGCATACTACTGAAAACAAAGCAGCTTTCCTGTTTCATAATAAAAAATGTCACAGATTTTTGCTTCATTGTACTACAGTTACCCATGATAACTTCATTGGCGATCACTCGTAGCCGAGTAAGATTGTCTTCCAAGGGTAAAATTTTAACAGTGGATCCGTAAGTGGCTGTAAAGGCCAATTCTGGATCCGCACAACCTCCCACAATGAGGGCATAGGTTTCCGGGTGGGAGACGGTCATGATGAGGGTTTGCTTGACGTGCCTTCCTTTTAGCTCTTTTCTCCCTTTCGCCCTGTACTCGTGCTTCTTCAAAGTCCATAGAGCCTTTAATAAAGGCTGACCTCCAATTGAAACGCTCATGAGTTAGGGCTTCCCAGTTCTCAATGCTGATATTACATTTTTTTAAAATTAGCTTTGAGAGTATCTTTGAATCTCTTTTGCTGTCCACCAATATTCCGTTTTCCATTCTTAAGTTGGGAGTAAAGTAGCTGCTTTGGAAGATGATGGTCAGGCATTCGAACAACATGGCCGGTCCAGCGAAGTTGATGTTGGATGATCATTGTTTCAATGCTGGTGGTTTTCGCTTCTTCTAATACGCTAACATTAGTCCGCCTATCTTCCCAAGTAATTTGCAGAATTTTTCGGAGGCAGCGTTGATGGAATCTTTCAAGAAGTTGGAGGTGGCGTTTGTAGAGGGTCCATGTTTCACAGGCGTACAGAAGGGTTGGTAGTACAATGGCTTTGTAAACAAGCATTTTGGTCTTCCTGCGAATGTCCCGATCCTCAAACACTCTACGCTTCATTCGGGAGAAAGCTACACTTGCAGAGCTCAGGCGATGCTGAATTTCAGCGTCGATGTCGGCTTTTGTAGATAGATGGCTGCCGAGATAAGAAAAGTGGTCGACATTTTCTAGTGACACACCTTTAAGCTGGATTGATGGCGCTGCGGAGGGATTGGTTCAAACTTGCTGGTAAAGCACTTTGGTTTTTTTAATGTTAATGGAGAGGCCGAGCTTTTCATATGCTTCTGCAAAGATGTTTAGGATAGTTTGAAGATCTTCCTCGGAGTGTGCACAGACTACATTATCATCAGCATATTGAAGTTCTATAACAGAAGTTGTAATTACCTTATTTTTTGCTTTCAGCCTACTAAGATTAAAAAGCTTTCCATCTGTTCGATATATAATTTCTACACCAGTAGGAAGTTTCTCTTCAACAAGGTGTATAATCATAGCGATGAAGATAGCGAATAAGGTTGGAGCAATAACACATCCCTGTTTTACAGTTACCCATGATAACTTATGCAGAGCCTGATTAATGCTGCAGAAGCCTAGCCAAATAATATATGTAGGTAATACCCTAATATACGTCATTGAGATGGGTGGTGAAGAAATGCGATAAAATAAATAAATAAATAAATAAATAAATAAATAAATAAATAAATAAATGGCATATCCTCTGTGCCACTGCCACTTGTGAAGGTCAATGGGCAAATTAATGGAATGTCAGAGGGAGACTTTGTCTGTGTTATTCTTACTGCGGTGATAAACTGAGTATGAGTTTTATGACTTGGTGGTGAAAATGTGTTACAGCCATTATGCATTGAATCAAGCTACAGGGAAGCCTTTCATATGTCAGACATTTGAAGAATATACTAAATCGAATGATGATATAAACAGTGTGCTTGGTATTTTTTATAATTATATTGGTTTATAAAGCCTGCTATGGATTTGAAAAGAGCAATACAAAATCTCGTTTATGGTCTTGAGATGTAATACCAGTGGTGTACAGAAGTTTTTAAAACTAAAAGTAATCGCTGAGCTTCCATAGGTTTCACAAGTTATGTAGAATATCATTCAATATATGTAATAATTTTTTTGTAGAATATGTTTTTTTTTAATAAGCTCATCTTGCTTGTGGTAATTAATGAGATATCAAAAGATTTGTCAGCCAAGACTCTTAGTCATGTCAGAAGTTTTACCAGGTACAGTAGGAATGTGCAAATTCTTTCTCAAATAAAAGATACTTTTGAGGCTCATTAAGTGTGGGGATATTTAAAACTGCTTCTGATACAGTTCATGTGCAGACTAGAATTATCACAGGAAAGTCAAAAGGAAGAATAAGACTGTCCTAGATTGCTTCAGTACCAGAAGTAATGGGAGCAGGGTTTTGTCTGATATTTCTCCCACTATTGCTGTTTGCTGTCCAGGAACCTCACTCAGATAATGAATTCTATGACCAAAGAAGGATCTTACAGTATAGCAAATTCCTGCTTTTCCCCCTCTTCTTATGAATTTATTCCCTTGCACATAAACCTTGCACAAACATGTGCAGCAGACTGCAAAATGAGCAAGGGGTAGAGAAGATACAGTGTTACAAACAGCCTTGTGAGTATTATGTGTAACTCTGTGTAGTGTTGATTTGGGGGTATGGTAATCTCTTTTATGTGATTCATTACCCTTTATAGCATAGCTTCCCAAACTGTGTGTCGTGACACTTTAGTGTGTCGCAACACACAGTTTGGTGTGTCGCAACACAACCCAGAAGCGGCGGCGGGGGCATGCACGGCGGGGGCATGGTGGTGCGCGTGGCGGCGGCGTGCACGGTGGTGGCGCTCCATCAGCGCTTCTGCGTTTTAGCGGAGGCTGCCACCATGCACGCCGCCACCGTGTGCCCCCCCGTGCCGCCGCCGTGCACGCCCCCACCCCTGTGCGCACCGCCGCCACTGCTGCCGCCGTTGGTGTGTTGCCAACGGTGGCACTTTGGAAAGCACTGCTTTATAGAAAAAAAAATCCCTTTGCCCACATCATTTTTCTGTTCGTCAGGCAGTTTCGAGTGTATCATAAAAATCTCAGATAATGAATTTGGGCATAGCAATTATTTTCCTAGATCAGGTCCTGAAAGAGGTTATATTGATTTATTTATTAGAGAAATGTGTATACTACATAATCTCAAAACTCTAGGCAGTTTACAGTACATGAAACATAACAACTCAATAGTAGATATAGATAGTAGATATAGTTAGTATATGTTTTCTAGGTTTAGTAGTGGTAGCATTGAATTGGCTGTCTCTCTCTCATAGTAGCTTGAGCCTTCCTCCAGGTGAAATTGGTGGTGTTGATATTGGTGAGATATCACCTGTGCAACTATTATACATTTCAAACTCTGTTGTACTAGTTCAATTGTTCAGCACAAATTAATATATCTACTTCAGCATTTAAAATAGTTTCCTATGCCTGTAATGTGGTTCTGTACACCTATTGCAGATTTTTAGTTTTTAATTCCTAGGATAATTCACATTATTATGATTTATTGGGTGCACCTACAAGAGTTCCTGGACTTGACAAAAGCCATATATCTGATAAATATGTGCAACCCACCCCCATTAATAAAACTCATGATTTCATGGAGATAAGTGTTGAGCAAGAATTAAACAAACCATTCATTAAATGATCTTTCACATTATACTTCCTTAACTAAGGCTTACTTTTATCTGCACTCACACTATTTTTTTTCATCTTTCACTTTTATCTTACCACCCAACAAAAAAACCTCCTGTTTTGAAAGGCTAGAAATTTTAAAATAGCACAGAAGAATATTGAATTTCACTAGTGGGGCGCTGCTGTGATTGGTGGATAGTTTTGACAAATGTCTGAATTCATGGATTTAGCCTTTTCTCAAAACTTGCTGTAGCCTTTGCTTTCCTCTTTGCCCACTGGGGGATTACTAGAGGAGTTTTGGCAGTGTTCCTGCATTACTTCCACATGTCTGATCAGCTTTAAAAAAATGCAACCTCCTCAGGTTCCCTTTGGAGTCAAAACACATTGTAAAGACCCCACTCTACATGAGGTAGGTTAGACTGTGAGATAGTGACCCTCCTCAAGTCATCCTTTGAGCTAATTAGTAGAGCTGTATTTAAGTCTTTCTGGTTTGTTTTATCACAGTAGCACTTTTATCAGTGGGCTCAAAGTACTTAGTCACCTTTTCAGTCATAGGAAAATAAAACAAAAGCCTTCTGTGGCCTTCCACATTTAAAGGTGATGGGCATATAGCAAGGTGTTTTCCACATGTATTT
Organism: Charina bottae; assembly: GCA_023362775.1. Lineage (NCBI taxonomy): Eukaryota > Metazoa > Chordata > Lepidosauria > Squamata > Charinaidae > Charina > Charina bottae. Next base: position 23,463,669 of record JALMGJ010000006.1, read on the forward strand.
GATTATAGTGCCTACAATCCCTTGTCATTGTCTGTGCTGGCTGGGACCAGTAGAAGTTGAAGTCTAAAATAACATCTGACTGCCTATGCATAATGTTTGGTATAACCAGGTATAAAGTGAAATAGGAAGCAGTTCTTAGTTTGACATTTTTAGGGGATTAGCTCTAGCTTAAAACAGTTGTGCTTAAATTAGTTGAAATCATTTCAGTGTTACAAAAGCACAGCTATCTTACAGTGGATTCAATGGGTAAATCATATTTTATGTTCTAGATGGTCTTAGTTGCCTAGAAAATAAAATAAAATGTGTTCAGTGTCTGGCATACTGGATATGGTAAAACTAAATAAGAAATTTCTGATATAATTTCTGTAAGGCTGACATTACAATAAAGTTCCTGATTTTTTCTTCTTCTCTTTTTTTAGTTGTGTCAGAGTAGAGGAGCACCATGCTGTTGACATTGACCTCTATCACTGTCCCAATTGTGCAGTTCTTCACGGACCCTCCTTAAGTAAGTGATGAATTTTAAAGCATTTTGCACAATTTAGGGTGTGGTGGCACTCGATACTGAATATAAATTATTTTATAGCTGATGATATTATGGCTCTCCTTGATAATTATGCAATGTCATTACCAAAGCTTATTGAAGTTGTAACACAATATGGTTTATACTCTGATTATACCATTAGCTGGTTATATCATTAACTGGAACAAAGCGGGATCCATTTGTTCCCTTTGGGATCTACTATATCTATAGATTACTGCAAGAGATTAGGATGTACAATCTAATCTACAATCTATAAAATGTTTGGGTTTATATCTTAATTGAAATATATCACAGTATGTTTGGAGATATCTATCTATCTATCTATCTATCTATCTATCTATCTATCTATCTATCTATCTCAGCAATTTCAGTAGATATAACCTAAGGGTTAAAACTTTCATTAAGTCCTTGGGGCAAAATTAACATTACCCCAATGAATATGTTAGCCCTTTGAGGTAGGCCAGGTTAAGAGACAAGACACTGCCAGGATTCCAGGAGTGCTGCTTTATTATGCTTTATTATGATTCTTGAAAGTTAAATGCTAACAGAATTTTGAAAGTCTGTCCAAGTTCTCCGTGTCCCCTCTTATACTAACAAAATCAGGTGAGGATATTCTGAGTTTCTTTCTCATGATTGCTTCAACCTGTGGACTATGTAATTGCTTCTCCAAGTCCATCCTTAATGGTTCTTTCGACCAAGGTTATCTCTATTTCTTTGCAGAATATTACATTTAAGATTAATATACAGAGGGATTCTATTGTAAAGTATCCTATTAGATACTTCACACATTTAGGTATGTTAATGAGAAAATGTTTATGGCAGGCTAAAACTTCTTGAATATCCTTGGCCAAAATGAAGTTATCTTATGATAGTGGTGGTTTCGACCTACCAGATTTTTAATTCTATCATTGGACTTTCATGTTAACATCTCTATTCTTTTCGAACAATCTTCTATGAATATTTCCCTTTTTGGGAGTAAGTATATAACACTTCTGAAATTTTGGCAAATTTTAGGGTCCAGGAATAATAGGGATCATCCTGTCTGGAAAGATGCCAGGCACATTTGGTCATTAATTGGTAAATGGTTACATTTTTATCCCAAATCATATGAGAAATTAACATTGTGCAATAAACTCTGAAAAATAGTGGGGAAGATGTTTTACTGGAATGCATGAGCCAAACAAGAGATCAGTACTTCAGATCACTTGATCTCTAATGGTTGTTTTAAAGACTTTGAGAGATTGTGTGTGGAATATGACTTACCAACATTTGCTTGGCAGAATTAAAGCATGTAACTAAAAATATGGCCTACATGTTTTAGTACAGGCTGTCTTTGGTTAATGACCACTCATTCAGTGACAGTTCGAAGTTACAACAAGGCTGAACAAGTGCTACTTATGACCAGTCCTCGAAGTTGCATCCGTCGCAGCACCGTTGTGGTCACATGATTGTGATTTGGGTGCTTGGGAACTGGCTTGCACTTAACGACGCTTGCAGCATCCTACTGTCATGTGTTCACCATTTGCAACCTTCCCTGCTGGTTTCCCACAAGCAGAGTCAATGGGGAAGCTGGCAGGTAAGGTCACAAGTCACTCCTGCTCCTGTTGCTTTTTCTCCCGAGGAGCCCTCCTACAGAATACTAGGGAATTGGGACTGAAATTTCCATTGCTAAGCAATACAGTTGTAAAGTGTGATGTCACGTGACTGCATTGCTTAGCAACAGCAGTCCCTGCAGTCCCCATTGCTGTCATTAAGTGAAGTTCGTGGATCTCCTTGCAACTTCCTGTTGGCTTCCAACAACCAAAGACAGTGGGGAAGGCGGCAGGAAGTTGGAAGTCCCAGGTGGCTTGCAAGCAGGCTGGCAGGCAGGTAAGTGGCTGCTGCCAGATGGGAAAGGTTGTGCGGGTGGCCAGCCAGGCAAGGCATGAGCGCAGCAAGGCTGGGAAGGGTGCATGGGTGGGCAGGGAGGGGTGGCGTGAGCACAGCGAGGCTCAGGGAGGGTGTGTGAGGGTGTGTAGGTGGCCGGGGAGGTGTGGGGTGGCGTGAGTGCAGCGGGAGCGGCTATTGCTGGTTGGGGATGGTGCACAAGGATATGCACAGAGGGGTTGGGGGAAGGTGCACTGGTGGGGGAGACTTACCCGAGTAACTTGTGACCTTCCCTGCCGGCTTCCCCATTGACTTTGCTGGTAGGAAGCTGGCAGGGAAGGTCACAAATGGCAATCACATGACTGTGGGACGCTGTAACCTTCATAAGTGTGAGCTGGTTGCCAAGTGCCCAGATCGCGATCACGTGACCGCAGGGGTGCTGGGGTGGCTGACTCTTTGAGGACCGGTCATAACTACCACTCATTCAGTGCCGTTGTAACTTCGAACAGTCGTTAAACAAGTGGTCATTAACTGAGGACCACCTGTAGTTTTTTTTCTTCACTGTATAACAATCATTTATCTATTTATTTCCTATTGGTTCTGTAGTTTTTGTATCTCACTATTAAAAATAAATAATTTTTTAGCACATTTCATTTGTATTTATTTATAAAATAATTTGTATTCCTCTATTCAATTATTAAAAGAAACTTCAAGAATTTTATAACATAAACAACACAGGTATCCTTAAAGAAATTGAGAGGCATTAAAAACAATTAAAAAACAAAGATAAATTTAAGCAGTTTTCTTCTGTTAGGCCATGGTTTTAACAATGTTCTCCCCATAATATTTCATTCCAACTGCAACCAATCCGGTTTAAGTAGGCAGGGGATATGACTGCTCCTTGCTGCTGAACTGGTTACAAAGATTGAAAAAAGTTATCCAGTCATTAACTACTAAAAAATAATAATCATAGTGCTCAAAACAGTCAGAAATGCAAAACAGCACCGCAACAGAAGAATAAAAGAAGTTCTTTTGTTTTAAAAGAAATCACATAATCTTCCAAATAGTAGTGAGCTTGTCTGGTTTTGCTGTCCTTCTTTGCTGTACTCCTGCAATCCTACCTGCTGTTTGTCATTGCCTATACTTCAGCACAATAATATAGCTAAGGCCTTTTTCTTGCAGACTGAATAGTAGATGTGTCCATCAATATTTAAGTAATGGAAATTGGAGTTTTTCTCCTTATTTCTTAAGTGACTTGTTTGGTCAGATAGCTGGCGTCTTCTGGGATTCAAGCCAAGTGAACTGCCTTTTGTTCCTTTTTCTTTGTTCATCTTTCTCTTAAAAGCAAAGAGACTGGAAGGATAAAATCAAATTACATTTTTTTCTCTTACTTCAAATGCACCACTAAAATTCAGAAGGAGAATTTTAAAAAATCAGTCTTTGATTTTTGTCAAATATAACAAACATCACATTTTATTTTATAATCTCTCCACCCCCTTCCCCAAAGTGCCCTAGTTTTCATCATTGTCCATCTAAAGATGTGATGGCCATGTACCCTGCCACTTGAGAAGCTGATTTTTTAAAAATGATGATAATAATAGCAATCCTCATCCTCATCTATTCAACCTACCTATTGCTCTGGCCATAAAAATATTACAGCATCCCTACTGTTTTATCCTGATAGCACCTTGATATGGAATATGAAGGAACACCTATAAGAGTGCTTTGCAGCAAAACCAAATTACCTTTTTTTTTGCAAGCTTTCATTGAAGTTATCTTGGTGTGCTGAGTGTAGAGGAAGATTGCCATTGTGGTCTTCACAAAGGTAGCTCCCTACTGCCAAAAGTAATTTGGGAATCACTCACCCAGTTTTTGATTTTACAGACAAAATATTTTATACAGAATAAACCATGATTCATCCAGTTTGAGATCCAATGTTTTAAAAGTTTTCACTTAGCTTTTACCCAATTGTGTTGTATTCTTTGGCAATGTGAGCTAGTAATCTTAAATCCTCAAAGTCTTTAAGACCTTGACACAATACCATTAAATCCTTAAAGTAATCCTTGGCACAGAAATGGCCTGTGTCTCTATAAATATTTGCTCTAAGTGCCACTCTAAGCTATATACCTGCTCCTTTACAGCTTTACCCAGAATAGGCAGCCTTCCAAATTCCTGGGCAAGGAAACTTGTCTGTTCAGAGTAACACAAGTTGTCAAAAGTCAGTCTCATTTTATTTATTTTCATCTAGCCCATTCTGCATCCAGGCATTAGCTCAGGGCTGCACAGCTTCTGTCTTGGAAGATTCAGAGAAATACAATTTGATATCATTAGCAAACTGATGAAATAAACACTTCTAGCACTTTCTCTCTCTCTCTCACACACACACACACACACACACACACACACACACATATATATATATATATATATATATATATATATATATATATATAAAACAGCACTCGGGACTGAGTGAATTCTTACAGCTTAGTTGTGATGAGGCTGATGTAAGATGACTCAGTTCATGCTAAAGAATGTTTTGTATTTGGCCCTGCAGTTAGGTGTCCCCAACTTCTAACTCATTGAGCTGATTTGCAAAGTTAGCATGGTCAGTTGTATCAAAATTGCACCAGGCCTGAATCCAGTTTGAAATAGGGCCAAAAAAACTATTTTCCATGAGCATCTGAAGTTATACAGCCACTCTTTTCTCAAATGCTTTTCTTAGGAAGGAGACATTGTGACTAGCCAGCAATTATTTAGTCACTGTTAAGAATTGTAATGTCCAGAGTAAGTTTCTTGAGAATGATAGGATGTACGCTGGCTTATAGGGAAAAAATCAAGGCTTGAGAATAAACAGACAAGAGTGCAGCGTTTAGGGCTAAAAGTGTTTACTTGTAGCATAAGGCAATAAATGCATATATAGTTAAGGCAATAAATGCAAATGTTACATTATTGCAATAAGGAAAAACAAAAACAAACTTATAAGCAGAGATCCGTGTATTGATCCCAGGGCCAGAGCTCATGCCACGGCCTATACCCAAAGCCAGGCATAATTACGCACTGCCCAGTCCGCAGAAGTAGAATACACGTGAAGAACTACATGGCTAAAGACACAAAAAATCAAGAAGCATAGAACACCATTTTGCATGGTTAGATATTCAGTTCTTCCAGCTTTCTGATTGGCTGGAAGTTAGGTGTGACACACACCAGGCCTTTGTGTAGGCCATAGCACAAGGTGGCAGTGCTGCATCTAAGCAAGCACGTGATCTCCCCCTCCCTGTTCTAGACAGAGCAAGGATTCCCACAGAAGGAATCAGGAGACATTGTTCCCATGCGAAGTAGCCATAACAATACACACATGACAGTTGTTATCTGGCCACCTGCAGTTCACGTCACCATGAGAACGCTTCGCTGGTAAAGGATGCAATTTGCCAAAACAATTTTCATATGGGAAATCTGACAGAGAAGTGGGCGTTTTGTCACTTTTTCTAGGTCGTCTGACACCTATCTCTCTGACCCATCCATTCAGTCTCATTGATCAGACTAAGTCAACTTTAAAAAGATGGATTGGGAGGGCATGTAGTCAATTGCACAACTTCAAGTGTCTTATCCATATCTTTGGTCCTCAAGAACTCTAACTCAGGGATCCCCAACCCCCAGGCCGCGGACCGGAACCGGTCCGCTGCCTGTTAGGAACCGGGCGGCCATGCCGGTCTCCGAACCCCACCCCCCGGTCTGCGCGATTGGCTCCCGCCTGCAAACCCCGCCCCCGCTCCATGCGATTGGCTCCCGCCTGCAAACCCCGCCCCCGGTCTGCGCAATTGGCTCCCGCCTGCAAACCCCGCCCCCCGGTCCGTGGAAAAATTGTCTTCCATGAAACCAGTCCCTCATGCCAAAATGGTTGGGTACCCCTGCTCTAACTGATCCCACAAAACTGGACCAGATGAGGTATAAAGTACTTTGTCTGAACTTGCATCAAGCTAAGATGCCTTGTAAATATGTCTTAGCAAATATCTTTGAGCTCCAACACCTCATTTGCAAGGATAGATATTTAAAGTCCCTGAACCACATAAAACAGCTATATGAGAGTGCAGTGATAATTAAGAACACTTTTATACCACTTTTTATTGTCATATGATAAACACAGTAATGTACTTTGCTTCATAGTTGATCATGTTCACAAAATGTCTGCCGCTTACACCTGATCTGCTTCATTTCTTGTAAATCCTTAGGAAGCTGTCTAGGCTTCATAACAGTAGGTATAAGAGAACAGTTGTGTCAGTGGTCCATCTCCATTTACCATTCCATATTAAGACAGGGGTTTGAACAGTTCTGTCATGTCCCAGAGCTTTTCATAAATCTTTAGGGCAGACCATCCTAATCAGTCTCCTGTCTCTGCAAGTAGATAAAATGGCCATCAGTCCAAAACTTAACAAAAAGTGGTCTGTGAGTGACAACTGACTATGTCCTTCTATTTTTAAATTACCCTTTTCATATTCTTGTTCAAAGTTCAAATTGGGAATATGCTCTGCTTCATGTGCCGGGAAAGGGACATATTGAGATAATCCAACAATTCTGTTTACCCAAAATGGTGGTATTGAAGAAAATACCTTTCGGGAGGAATCTATGAATCCTTGAACAAACCTACCATAGTATAAAGCCAATCTGGTTTTATGTATATAATTTACCCACACTAATATCACTTCCTGGCAAATAGAAGGGGAAGAAATGGAAGCAGTGACAGATTTTATTTTCTTGGGCTCCAAGATCACCGCAGACGGTGACTGCAGCCATGAAATTAAAAGACGCTTGCTCCTTGGGAGGAAAGCTATAGCAAACCTAGACAGCATATTAAAAAGCAGAGACATCACCTTGCCGACAAAGGTCCGTATAGTTAAAGCTATGGTTTTTCCAGTAGTGATGTATGGCTGTGAGAGTTGGACATAAGGAAGGCTGAGCGCCAAAGAATTAATGCTTTTGAACTGTGATGCTGGAGAAGACTCTTGAGAGTCCCTTGGACTGCAAGGAGGTCAAACCAGTCAATCCTAGAGGAAATCAACCCTGACTGCTCATTGGAAGGACAGATGCTGAAGCTGAAGCTCAAATACTTTGGCGAAGAGAGGACTCACTGGAAAAGACCCTGATGCTGGAAAAGACTGAAGGCAAAAGGAGAAGGGGACGGCAGAGGATGAGATGGTTAGATAGCATCACCAATGTAATGAACATGAATTTGAGTAAACTCCGAGAGACAGTGGAGGACAGGAAGGCCTGGCGTGCTATGGTCCATGAGGTCACGAAGAGTCGGACACGACTAAACGACTGAACAACAACAACAAAAATATCAGTATTTGCATTGCCATCTAAATCTCAAATTGCATCACTATTCAAATACAAAAACAATATAATGCTGATTAATGTATATTGTGTTCATCTGTGCAACAGATGTATTCAATCTCAACTAGGCTCTGCAGCACACAAAATAGCAATTTAGTTTATAAGTATAATGTTTTTGAAATGGTGCTTTATTGTTATTAAATCCACTCAACTCTTTTTAGTGTAAATATTGAGCACCTTGCATGAAGTAATCATTTACTTTTTAACATATAATTTGTAAGCTGTGGTTATTTGTAATACTGGCCGTTAACAGATATTTTTTATCTGGGATCAGTTACCTCAGAGGCTTTGCCTTACTTTTTTTGTAGTTCAACTGCCTGTCTTAAAAATTGTCAGATGCCACTGGCTACTTTCCAAAGTGGTAGCTGAGTTTGAAGAAACAGGTGTGCACATTTGGATAAAGTGATATGCATTGTTTGCATACAAATATGCATATTGAAGATTGGTACATACAACATGGATACAACAGGGCTATAGCTAAATGTTTCTTTTGCAGCTGCTATTGAATGTAAACTCTGTGAGTCCTTGAAGGTGTGGCATTCATCCCCATCTGTTGCAATATGCAGAAAATGCTGCAGTTCCTGTTACATAAATTGGTTTGCACTATGGGGACAACTTTAATTGGAAAATATTGAAAGCAGTTTTCACATGCAGGCTATCTTGTAACATTGGTCCTTTTATAGACTTATCCAGGAAAACATAAATCTTTATTGCTAATTTCCAATTACTCTGAAGTCTTGTTCACCACAATGATAAGCAGAATTTGCTTAATAATAAGGGTTTTAAAATTAAGGTTTCATTGTGTGTAGCAAAATCTAACCAGTGTATTTGGAAGGCAAGCTTAAGCCATTATAATACATTTCTGTTCATTCACATAATTGTAGCAATAGAATGTATCAGTTCTGAAATAATGGATGCTATAGTGATGCTTTAGAGAGCCAGTTTGGTGTAGTGGTTAAGGCATCTGGCTAGAAATGGGGAGACTGTAAGTTCTAGTCCCACCTTAGGCACAAAGCCAGCTGGGGGACCTTGGGCCAGTCACTTTCTCTCAGCCCTAGGAAGGAGGCAAGGGCAAACCACTTCTGAAAAATTCTGGGAAAAGGAAAAGGAAGGTTTTAATAAGAATTTACTGGTGGTGGCAGGACCTGATCTGAAATTCATTTACATATACTGAGAGAAAACAGGGAGCCTTAATTCAAATCCCCACTTAACAACAAATATTCTCTCAGTGACTTTGGGCCAATTATATGTGCTAAAATTAACATCATAGGGATGGTTAGAAAAAAACGGAGTGACTAATCTGAATACAGTATCTTGAAGAAAGGGTAGAATGCACATTTGTGTAACATCTCACAGTAATGTCCTTATTCTCCAAAAAGTTCAAGGTGATGTATATTTTCCTCTTTCCTTGTTCTCTTCCAATGTGGTCCTAACAAGAACCCTGCGAGATTCATTACTATGAGAAATAGTTTTGGCCTAAGGCCTCCCAGAGAATTTCATGGCTAAATGGGATTTGAGCCTTCCCTATCCTAAATTGACACATGACCATTATTTTTTACCATGTAGTGAAGAAGAGAAGGAACTGGCACAGACATGACTATACAGAATATGATGATGGTTCAAAGCTAGTTCAAGCTGGAACCCGAACATTTGTTAAACAGCTACGTGCCCGTTCATTCCCAAGGTAAGATCAATTGCATTAAAAACCATGTAAAGTGGAAAAGTTCTACGGTATATATAGTTGCTTCAAATAGTGATTCTGAACTCATACTTTAAACTATACCACACTGGAGGATATGAATCTCATTGGGGGTTTCTGTGTTTATTTGAGGAAATTAGAGCTAGATGTCCAATAATACTAAAGACATTTATTCTGGAAGAATTGTTTCAGTGGCAAATGTTAACTTTATGATCAGTTAAGGCAAGCTATTGAAAATTACCAGATGCATTATTTATTTTATTGTATTTTATTTATTATTGTATTTTATTTATTATTGTATTGTATTTTTTTTATTTTAAACATTTATATAACTGCCCATCTTATATTGAAATCTGGGCGGCTCCCAACCAACAATTAAAACAACATCAATAATAAAACAGCGTAATACATATATCTATTAAAACCATAAACATTAAAAAACCTGGCACCAAAGTTAAGCTTCCAAATGCAGTCCATTGTTAAATCCTCTCCACCTCACCCTATCCCAGGGCTTGGGGGAAAAGCCAGGTCTTATGTGCTTTTTAGAAGGCTAGGAGGGTAGAGGCCTGCCAAACTTCAAGGGGAAGGGTGTTCCACAGGGCAGGGGCTGCAACAGAAAAGACATGCTTCCTAGATCCCATAAGATGGCAATGTTTAAGGGAAGGGACTAGGAACATGGCCACCCTATCTGATCTGGTAGGATGGGTAGATGTCCTTAGGGAGAGGTGGTTCCTGTGCTTGGTCAGCCTCGCTCTTCGTCTTCCTCCAGGAGCATTGTAGGCATCTCTTATGTTGCTTCATCTCTCTGAGCCCCTCAGTAAACCATGGCGCTCTATGAGATCCATGTACACAGAGTCCACATAGGCACAATTCGGTCCATGGCCCCTGTCACCTGCTCATTCCAAGCTGCGATGAGGGCCTTCGCCAAACTGTGTAACAAGAGTTTCGGGAAACCCCCCAAGCTCCCTCTGAAACCACACTGGGTCCATCAGGTGCTTTGGGCGGGCCAATCAAATAGGCTTTACCTCCCTGTGGTGGAGGGTGGCTATGGAGAACTAGGGCCAAGAGAGAGTGGTCCGTCCATGGCAGGGGACTGATGTTAATGTCCCCTAAGTCCAGATCATGACACCACTGCCCTGAGGCAAACACCAGATCTAATGTGTGACCTCCTGGGTGAGTAGGACCATGAATATGTTGGGCCAGGTCCATGGCTGCCATGGTGGCTGTGAACTCCTGCAGTACCTCAGACCCTGGGCCCAGAGAAGGCAAATTGAAGTCTCCCAGAACCATAAACCTGGGGAACTCCACTGCCAGCCCAGACACAGAGTCCAGGAGCGCAGGCAGGAATGCTGCTACTCTGCAGGGAAGGAGGTAAGCGATCAGTAATCCCCACTGATCCCTATGGCCCAACCTCGCAAAAAGGGTCTCACATCCATTGATGTCTGGGGCAAGGCCTAGTGGCCACCAGAGATCACGAATGACAACAGCTACAGCCCCACCCCTGCCCTGGTATCGGTCTTAAGCAGTATTGGTCTTAAGCACTGAGTCCAACAATCAATCCATAAGGTGGTCCTAGCCACTCAGATCTTTCCCCACTGGGAGCTGGCAACACTGTCCAGTCCAACTGCCATGGGATCTCCACTCCACTGCAGACCCTAGGCAACCACAAGGTCTCAAACGAAGAGAGAAGGAGGCTCCAAGATGGCCACTTTCCCATGTGACTGGTGAAGCAGCAGCCGCAGGGCATGAGCTGGCTTTTAGTCACAACTGCCAGCTTGCTCCAGCTCCCATTGCTGCTAATCGCTTGGCTAATAGGGGGCTCCCCTCCCCTGGAGGCACCCCCTGTCAAGGCGTCATTGCCACAAACCTGCAGTCCTCCAGTCCAATAAGCCTCCATCCCCCCCCCAGCAGTTCCAAAGTAGAGGGCAAAGCCATTATGCAGGCTTCCCTGCTGCGTCACTGCTCCTCCAGGAGCCGGCCCCGTGCCGCTCGTCAGCTGAGCAAAAAGCAGCTGATCTGCGGAGTTCCCAGGCTCCCTCCACTGCTAGTGCATTGCTTTTGATTTTGTGCAGCAGAGAAACTGTCGCCAGCTGTCCCTCCACTCCTTCGACATCCCTGGAGGTCCCAACGAGGCTATGCTGTTATCCTGCAGCCGCACAACCCACCACCATTCCGGGCATTGTCCTGCCGCCGCTGCTGCCAACATTCCAGGCTCTCCCAACTCCAGGATCTCCCAACTCTCCAAACCATTCGAGAACCCGTTGCTGGTCCTCCACTGCTCCAGCCCAGGGCCACCACACACCTCCACACACCCTCCACGACATATTATCACTCTCAAAATGGGTGAGCACCCAACCCCTGCATCCACCTTGGCACCATCTTGTTGAATCAATCAAACAATCGATTGATTGATTAATTTTGGGGAGGACAGAAACTTTATGTTTCACTTAAAATAAACAAAAATATTTCTATTGCTTGAACACTCACTTGCTGCTCTTTTGGATTAGGAATGACAGAGCAGGGTTTTTTAAAATCCTGTTCATATTTTAAAAATAATGTGTGTGTATATATATATATATATATATATATATGTATTTTCCTTTCTAGTGCTGATGAAATCATTTTGAAAATGCATGGAAGCCAATTGACGCAAAGATACCTGGAAAAGCATGGGTTTGATGTTCCCATTATGGTACCTAAGTTAGATGGCTTAGGCCTCAGACTCCCACCATCTACATTTTCTGTCCTAGATGTGGAACATTATGTAGGTATGGACTGTTGGTTAGGATACAAAAAGGCAAGGAAAAATAAATGATTTTTTAATGAAATATTTTATGCTTCCCATAGTTTGAGATGGAATCAGCTAAGTAAATATGTACAATTGCTAATGGGGAGGGAGGGGGGTTCTAGCCTTTTTCATTCTGTTCTGTGAACATGATCCTAACTCTACCACCATGCATTACCGGTACAACACGGGTTTCTTTGCAGGCTTCATTTGTAGTTTAGGTCTGCAAGCAAACCTGAGAATGTTCTAAATGCATGGATCCTAAGTTGATCTTGGGAAGGTAAACTTGGAAATGATAAAGGTTGGAAGTTCAGAAACAGTTTTTCTTGTTGGCAGCTGCTTGTGACACTTTCTGAGAATACTTCTCTAAAGATTACAGCTTTGGTTTCAGCTGTAAGCTTTCAATATCATGTCTTTAGATTAATCTCAACTGAATTAATGGAATACTCCAAAAGTTACAGTTCAGTAGCTATATATTTTCTCTTTAACAGTTTCAGGATTTTTAGAAAGACTGATACATTTTTATTATGTAAGAGGGACAACTATTATATTTCTACATAACTATATCTGTGCTGTTCATATTTTGCTTTATATTAATTATAAGTACATAAAATATAAATGTTATTACTTATTTTAGATAGCTTCCAGTATTTTTAATAGAAGCAGTTACTTAAGTACAAATTACTATATTCCCATAATCCTGAGATGTAATTTCTAGAGATGTCTGTTGATTGGTTTATGTAGAGACTTATATGTGTTTTAATTTTACAGGTGGTGATAAAGTGATAGATGTTATTGATGTGGCAAGACAAGCAGATAGCAAAATGAAGCTCCATAATTATGTTAAGTATTTTACAAACCCTGAGAGACCAAAAGTATTAAATGTGATAAGCCTTGAATTCTCAGATACAAAGTGAGTATACAGTTTTCATATATATATATATATATATATATATCTGGAAAGAAAAAGGCTTATATTAAACTAAAGCATACAGCAATAATTGCAAGATTTTCTGAACAGTTGCAATAATGAAATATGAAGTTGAAAGGTGGAATGTGACAATTTGGAGATAAGTGCAAATATAATAGTAATTGATTATGATGCATATTTAAAGCTACCCTAAAGCAGAGCTTTCCAAACTGTGTGTCGGGACACGTTAGTGTGTCGGCTGCAGTGTCTGGGTGTGTCGCGGCTGCTGCTGCCTCCGAGCCCTGCCAGGATTCCGCGCAGGTCCTAGTGCCTGCCTTGTGCCTTTCTGCCTCCAAACCTGCCCTGCCATGATTCTGCGCAGGTCCTAGTGCCTGCCTTGTGCCTTGCTGCCTCCAAACCTGCTGTGATTCCGTGCAGGTCCTAGTGCCTGCCTTGTGCCCTGCTGTAAGAGTGTGTCGCAAAATGATGCCCTGCTGTAAGAGTGTGTCGCAAAATGATGCATGTCTAAAAAGTGTGTCACCAACATGAAAAGTTTGGAAAGCTCTGCCCTAAAGTATCTTAGGTTGAAAGGATGAATAAATGCAATTGCTTTTTCTTTGGAAAGGACTTACCTACATATATTTCTTATAATGGAAGGCAGTTAAAAATATTTTTAAAATGTTTGTTATAGGAAGCTCTACTTAAAAAAAATACCCTTAATTTTTAAATTGAAAAATGAATGCAATGCCTTGGCTCTTAACCAAATCTGTGAGCAAGTACTAAATGCTAAACACATTGTATTTAATAGTACAGTTCTGAGTAATTCTATCATTTAATCCTATAGAGGGATATATAAAAAAACTTTCCTTCCTTAGCATTTTATACATATGCTTTTGATATAGAAGAGAAGAAATAGCAGGAAGTGACAAGTTATTGCAGATGTAGAGATCAACCTGTGTTGGATATTCTCCTGTATTTTAGTAAGATAATCCACTAAATCTACCATGTGATCTCATACTATTACGTGACTTCTAATTATCTAATTAGAAACTCCTGATATAACTCTTCTTACGACCCAAGCAGCATGAACAATTATTTTTATCATGTAATAAGATAGTGTTCTTCCCAATTTGAACACATAAACACATACATATACAGACCGCACACATACTCATATGAACCAGTTATTTAAAACTACAAAAATAGTTGATTAAATTAACCACTAATCTCTTCTTCTGGAACATTCTGACTACTGAGAAAAACAATTTTAATTTGAAATAAAAGACCATTCGTTTTAGTATATAACCTTTATATTATGTTAATATACAGCTAAATATATAGTTTAAAATTTGGATTTAGATTAATGCTTTCATTCTACTTTTTCTTGAATTCAAATCTCTCATTATGTTCCATATGAGTTCCACTTCAGAAAAAGTGTAACATAATTAAATAAGTCATAATGGACTGATTCTCTGTCCTTGGTGTTTATTATCACTACTATTCTATCTAAATACTGATACGAATTAAAATATTACTAGAGATTTTTTACATTTTCATGTTGAAAAAAACAACAACCCTTAGTCATCATATTCTTGTTCAAATTAAATTTCTTGTTTTTAATTTTAAAGGATGTCTGAATTAGTGGAAGTTCCTGAAATTGCCAGAAAACTTTCATGGGTTGAAAATTACTGGCCAGATGACTCAGTCTTCCCTAAGCCTTTTGTTCAGAAGTACTGCTTAATGGGAGTTCAAGATAGCTACACAGATTTTCATATTGATTTTGGGGGCACTTCTGTTTGGTATCATGTTCTTTGGGTAAGAAAACTATGTTAACTTCCTTAATATGCAAATGTACAGTATTCTCATTTTAAAAATCTTGAATCGTTTCTTTTACATATCACACTGAAACCATTTCTTCAGTAAAAGGATAAATAAAGATTTGTTATACTCTTGGTGTTCTGTTACAACTTTTAAAAGGTTAGTATATATATTAATGAGAACCAGTTTGGTGTAGTGGTTAAGGCATCAGGCTAGAAACTGGGAGGCCATGAGTTCTAGTCCCGCCTTAGGCACAAAGCCAGCTGGGTGACCTTGGGACAGTTACTCCCTCTCAGCCCTAGGAAGGAGGCAATGGCAAACCATTTCTGAAAAACCTTGCCAAGAAAACTGCAAGGACTTGTCCAGGCAGTCTCCAAGAATTGGACACAATTAAATGGATTAAAAAATATATATGGATAATGATTGGAGAAACTAATACAAGTATCTCACTTAACCTATTGAATTGCTTGTTCTAC
Source organism: Charina bottae (assembly GCA_023362775.1). Classification (NCBI taxonomy): domain Eukaryota; kingdom Metazoa; phylum Chordata; class Lepidosauria; order Squamata; family Charinaidae; genus Charina; species Charina bottae. The sequence continues at coordinate 23,479,158 of JALMGJ010000006.1, forward strand.
TATGCACAAAGAAAATTGTATAGTGTATTGTCGAAGGCTTTCACGGCCGGAGTTCGATGGCTGTTGTGGGTCTTCCGGGCTGTGTGGCCGTGTTCTGGAAGTTGTGGTTCCTAACGTTTCGCCAGCATCTGTGGCCGGCATGCTCCTGCCCTCTGAAGATGCCGGCCACAGATGCTGGCGAAACGTTAGGAACCACAACTTCCAGAACACGGCCACACAGCCCGGAAGACCCACAACAGCCAAAATTGTATAGGTTTCTATGATTTTGTCTGTCCAACTGGGTAGATCCCAGAAATTATTTTCTCCTATCCCATCATTTTTTCCTAACTCCAGTAAACTTGTATTACTACTTCTTATTTCCTTCTAGATAGCAACAAAACTCTATACTTCCATTATGTTGCAGTCCTATGTGATATTAATGGTTGTTATACAAAATTATCAAAGATGTATAACATGTAAAATGTATAACATTGTAAAATGTCTTCTGTGCATAGGGTGAAAAGATCTTCTACTTGATCAAACCTACTAATGATAATCTGGCAATTTATGAATCCTGGAGTTCATCTGTTACCCAGAGTGAAGTGTATTTTGGAGATAAAGTTGACAAGTGTTATAAATGTGTTGTGAAGCAAGGACATACCTTATTTGTTCCAACAGGTAAAAAGTTCTTTCCCCATGCACTAACAAGTTCATGTATGCGGATCTTGGTAACTAATGTTCAGAGAATTTTTAATTCAATTTAGCAATTTGGTTTAAATTTAGGAGATGGATTTTCAGACAATAATATGCATTTGTGGAGATAAAAGTTGAGACAGGTAAAGAATTTGAAACAGAGTTAGAAGATAGCTAAAGAATTATCCCTTTGTATATTGTGCATTTCCTACCATGTTTTCAATATTTGGGTATTTAAACTTGTGAAAGAATTTCAACCCTGCTACTTGTTATTCCATACTGTTCTATTAATGTGTACAGTAAATATATCTTAAGTAAATTACATTAATTTTTACAAAAAATATAGCTATTGATTTAAGTATTCCAATATCATAGTAAGAATTATTAATTCTGCAAGTTAGTGTGATCATTGATAATATAATAGTAGGGCATTGGTTTATATTGAATTTGATTGGCAGATTAGCTCCAGGTTTGATTTGTAGTACTGTTTATAATATGTAGAGCCATGTTGCTGAAGGATTTGTAGGTCAATGCCACTAGCATTGGTGTTTGACAAATGTGTTCTTCAGAAAAGAGTTGATCTTTGGAGTCTGAAGTTCTACAGATTAAATTTCAAGCAGTTGAAGTCATCAATCCACACTTGCTTGTATCTGTTAGATAAAATTAATGGTGTTAATTGGCCTGTCATTTTGATTCACTTGAATTTGAATTCGTAGCTGGCATCTGGTTACCAGTATGTGACTGTAGGTACTATGGGTCTGCTGATGTCCCATACCATATTCTTCCATATTTCTTCATTGTGGGCTGGTTGTTTATGTCTATCAGGGTGAGTCTATGTTTTCCTAGAACTTTTTCCATGTGCTTCAACCAAGCTTTTTTTTTAGCTGATAGCTATACTTTCCAACACATGTGGTATGACCATATGGTAGATGTGTTCAAATATATTTTGTTTCATTAATCTCAGAATCTGCTTTTGGTTCCCCTCTTTTGTGAAGTGAGTTGGAGGTTGAGGCTCACACTGCTCCTCAGAGGGGTTACCTGTGTTTGGAGCAGCCTCCTGCTGGAACCCAGACTGTCATCATGTTACTGGTTTTCCCTAAAAAATTTAAAACTAAATTGGATGGGATGGCACCATTAGTAAATTATTGTCATTATTGCTTGATTTTATTTTACAATTTCAGATTTTATTTAATTTTTTTTACTGTATATTTTTACTGTATTGTTGACTGCAGTGGCTGTTAACTACCAAGAAGCTATGGTTAGCGGTGGATATAAAGTAATAAATAAATATACTCACAAATTGAATGTTACTCCATATATGCCACCTAATATTGTAGGTTATTTATTCAGTAGGAAATCTGTCTCTAAAACATTTTCAACTGTATAAACTGAGGTGATTTATGAAAGGATACGAATCGATGAAATGTTTCAGCAATATTCAGTAGTCCAGAGGCTTTTTAATTTTGAGATAGAACTAGATAGAAAGGGGAAACTTGGCTTTCAACGTGGTACTTCAGCTATGGCAGGAAGGGTTGTTGATTTGCTTTTGAGGTTTTTGGTTACACTTCTGGAACAGCAGACCAGTACTGTACAACAGAAAGATACTGATATGTTGGTCGTCCAATAAGAGGACAGCAATATGATGGTAAAACTTTGATTTGAACAATATGTCAGTTGTTAAAATAACTTGCCTGTCTTGTGCTTTTGAGAACAAAATATTGTGGATATACAATATAGGCTTAATTTGTCGTTTCAGGATGGATTCATGCTGTACTCACTTCTCAGGACTGTATGGCTTTTGGAGGAAACTTCTTGCACAACCTCAATATTGGCATGCAGCTCAGGTTAGAATTGGAATTTCCTCTTTTATCCAAGTATTGTCTTCCATAAAGTTAAACATATGTCTTTGTTAAATTGGTGTTAAATCATATGGTAGTCTTATAAAGAGAGAATGCTGATATTTTGCAAAGAATAGACTGATTATTATTATTCTGATGATCTCCAGATAAAATGAATAGAATGTTCTGATCCACTTGCCTCTTTTAACAAGATGACATAGAAGATTACATTAAAAACAGAAATTTTCTAAACTGGTATGAAAGAGGATTGTATATTTTTAATCAAAGCTATTTAAGTACTATTTAAGTTATCGTTCTCAAAATAATGGCAAATTTCGGTCTCTTAACATTTGAGATCTATAATTTATAAAAAACATACTTCATATATATGAATGCAGTGGATGGAACTCTTAATCCTAGAACTTGAAAAAGTTGTCCAGTTGACCTTACTACACTTGACCATGAATTTTGATAGATTTTGGTTGTCAGGGAATATTTCATTTTGCTACAAATCATAAACACACTGAACAGTGATTACATATTCATATAAAATAATCCTTCTAAATTGTTTATTTAGGTGTTATGAAATGGAGAAAAGGCTAAAAACCCCAGATCTTTTCAAATTCCCTTTCTTTGAAGCCATCTGTTGGTTTGTGGCCAAAAACTTACTGGAAACTTTGAAAGGTAACAAATTTAATATTTTAAGAAGGATTTGAGGCTAGGCTTTTTTCTATGATTTGGGGGACCAACTGCATCACAGTCAGAGAAGCAAGTTATTTATATTTTGTAATTAAGAAAGATCAGTGTAGCCATTTTATTCAGTCTTGAAATATTATGCAAGTTATACTAATTTAAATGTTTGCAGTTGAACACCAGCAGCAATCCTGCGCATATCATCCATTGCACTTGAATTCAAGGGCTTTGACAAAGGAAGTAAATGCATTTGTTTTTCCTTTGGGATGTGTCTTCAAATAATGATGTCAAATACAGTTTTATGGATATGAAAATAAATATTTTCTCACTCTAAAAGTATAGACTGCTGTTTGAATCCCACTCTTTTTTCTTAAAGACGTACTCATTTTACCCACTCTTCTACACCCTTCTCTTTCTTTTTTTCTGAGAGGATTGGCTATGCTGTTATCACCATGTAAATCATGATCCCCAAGCTTGCCAGCTAACAGTTTGTGCTAGCACATGATTCACAGCGAAGATACTCTGTTGAATAGCTATCCCTGCAGATTATCCTACCATGCACAATTTTAGTGATTTGTACACCCATAGTGCCGGCACAGATGGCTGCACAGATGGTTTCCCACAGCTGCAGGATTGCCCATGTGTGATTTAGAGTCCTAGCCAACCTCTTTGGCTTTTCCATGTTGATGATGGAAATAATAATAATATCAATAGCAACAGTAGTTGCTACATATAAATGAAATGAAAACTGAAATTGAGAAAACTCAGCATGATAGTTAAATGCCAGTTATGGAAAGAACAGGAGAAAACTATTAAATACTTGGGATGTGGATGTAAGAAGATTGTGCAGACTGACTATTTAGAAATATACAATAAAATAGCCACCTCTTTCATTGGAATCTTAGAAAAACAATTTATTTAGTAAGAATTACAACCTACCAGCAGCAAAGAGTTGGTAGAGTCACAATATGGAAAAAGTGCTCAAGAATGAACAGATTGAGATCTTATGGGAGTTCCAGATACAAACTAATAAATATTTAGCCCATAATAAGCTAAGCATAACTATAGTTACGAAGAAACAGATATGGATAATTGACATCACAATAGCTGGAGATAGAAGGGTCAATGAGAAAGAACTAGAAAAATTAAGGAAATATAAAGACCTTCAAATAGAGATCAAGCAAAAGAAACGAATAGTGATGCCAATAGTGGTTATTGTGCTTCATGCCATACCAAAATAACTGGCAAAGCACTTGCATGCATAGGAATGGACAGAATCTCAACACATCAACTATAAAATTTGCATTTTTATATAGCATATCTATTACAATGGTATCTTAACTATCCTAGATCCTTGGGAAGGTTCTGATAGTCAGAAGTACCAAGTCCATTCAGAACTATCTGGTAGACTATGTGTAAATAAAAACAACAGTAATATAGCTCAAACAGTAAATGTATTTATCACAAATTCAAGTTGCTGAGAAAAAGTAAGGGAACCTGACAAATAGCTGGACTGTTTCACTGGTGTAAAGAACAATATAGTAGCATTGTGGGTAAATACAAAATATATTAATTGATCATCAAAAAGGAAGATTAACATGAAGACATCGAGTTTACTTCTAATCCCAAACAGTTCAGTACTATGATATGGAAGAGGTATTCTTTATGAACATGCAGATTTCTTAACAATGAATATGACTACCATCTGTTCTTCAGAACTGAACCAGGCAGCCATGCCCAATTTAAGTTCAATTTAAAAACCAAATTGAGAAATGTTTTCATTTGCAGGTGAAACAAATTTGCCCTATGTCCTGTCTGTCAGCCTGTGCCAAAGAACTGGAATCTACTGAGAACAGAGAGATAGGGCCTCATTCATATCAGTAGTGTTATCTAACTAATGAAATGGAATATCTGTATTTACTCATGCACTGTGATTTCTGGAGAGCTAACTATTTCTTGCATAAAAAACAACAGAATTTTATGGTATATTAACCAATTTGCATAAGCTTTCATGGACTATATATTAGATGCAGACTGCACTACACTAAAAGTTATGGTTTAACTGATTTGTCATTTTAAGGTGCCACAAGTTTCTTCAGTATTGTTTGAGTTATCAAAGTAAAACAGTTATCAGCTTTTCTCCTTATGACAGTCTTGAATTATTGGATAATTCTCTAGAAGTTCCTTCTGGAGATGAAACTGAATATATATATATATATATATGGAAATTTGCTTAGTTTGTAGATTGATTCACTTTTTGATTTATCTGCAGCTATTTGTTACAAAAGACCCATACGTTTGTAGTAACCTTTCCCTACTTTGCATACCATTGTTTTATGTAACAGTATTCAGTGACGTGGAGTGTATGAAGAATCCTGTTGATGAACCAAAATGAGGCTGTGGCAGCTTTCTACTCCCTGTATTAAGCATTAATGAATTAAAATAACAATATTTACCTTGCAATATCTACCTTGCAATATTTAGAGATTATATAGCTATGATTTTATTCTGCAGCTAATACATTTTTGGTAAACAATAAACTCTTGGTTTTTATTTATTTATTTTTATCCCACCTTTATTATTTTTTATAAATAACTCAAGGCAGCGAACATACCTAATACTCCTTCCTCTTCCTATTTTTCCCACAACAACAACCCTGTGAGGGGAGTTGGGGTGAGAGTGACTGGCCCAAGGTCACCCAGCTGGCTTTCATGCCTAAGGCGGGACTAGTTCTCCTGGTTTCTAGCCCAGCACCCTAACCACTAGACCAAACTCACTTAAATGGTGAGACATTTAGCCTGCTTTGGTTTTATTTTTATACCCATTTTATTTTCATAATAATTTTAAATATTTGGGTCAGATTTGACCAGTGTGAAGGCTAAAATAGAAATTGCTTGATGAATCATTACTGACATCAGTATTAACCTAATCTTTAATTTTAATTTCTAGAGCTGAAAGAAGATGGTTTTCAGCCCCAAACTTTCTTAATACAAGGAGTGAAAGCTTTACTTACTGCTTTAAAACTGTGGATGAAAAAAGATGTAAGTTCAAATACTAATGATATTTAATATCTTTTGTTTTACTTCTAAAAATAAAGCTTCATAATGCAGTAACATTTTGTAGAAATGTGTGACTGTATCACCTTTTATTTATATTTAGAATTTTGCTGATTTTCTTTTATTTTGCTTACAGCTTGTAACAGAACATGCCTTTGAAATTCCAGACAATATTAGGCCTGGACAGCTAATTAAGCAACTTTCTAAAGTAATTCGATCTGTAGAGGTATGAATAAAAGACATTTAATTGTGATGGTGAAAATTTGCATCATTTTTTAAGGAAACAATTAAGGCGGGACTGAATAATGGTTTAAATCAAATGGAAATTATTTTGACTTGAGCTGGATTGTAAAAATTTTCTATTATTTCATACTGCATACAGTCTCAAAAGATGTTGTTTTACAAGAAGACACATTACAGGAGGGACAGCCTTTTGGCATCTAAAGGCTGCATTTGGGATGATCTAAGAGTTATACTGGGCTGGATATGACAAAAGTGTGCCAGGGATATTTTCCTCTGGATTTTGAAGGGCTCCTCAGTTGTATCTTGCCCTTCCTCTGGGAGTATTGCAGGTGTAATGATTGTCCACTGTTACAATAAAAGAAGAGGAACAAATAGCTCTTTTCAATCACTTTTTCTTCTTATCTTGGTACATCATTATCTGAATGTTAAACTTGTGAAATTATAAAAATGAGCCATTCTAAATAGCTTTATTTTACTTAAAGGAAGAGAACAACAAACCAACAAAAACTCAGGGAACCGGTGTGTGTCAAGTTTCACGGTCATCAAGTGAATTGGCCTCCATTCATTCCAGAAGAAGAGCAAGGAAGCTACGAGATCAGTCTATCAAAACACCTTCTAATCTGGACATTCTGGAGCTCCACACAAGGGAAGTTCTTAAAAGATTAGAAATGTCCCCATGGGAAGAGGCAAGTATTACAAGTTAGAGTGAAATAAGGCACAAAAGGCTGGGTTAAAAATACTATGATATGATTGTAGCTTGAATCATGTCAACTGGATTTCTATTTTCTCAGTGGAAACGTTTCGCTCCTTATCCAAGGAGCTTCTTCAGTCTGAGCAAAGTTGGTAAGGGAATCCTAAATATGTTTCTAGGTAGCTGTGTGACCTTACACCTGGGGTCATGGTTATATTGAGATGTTATTTTAAGTCCTTTTATAATCTAAAGGAGGATCGTTAAGATCACCATGCTGCTGTTGAGCTTGTGAAATGGTCTTAATAAGCTCAACAGCAGCATGGTGATCTTAACGATCCTCCTTTAGATTATAAAAGGACTTAAAATAACATCTCAATATAACCATGACCCCAGGTGTAAGGTCACACAGCTACCTAGAAACATATTTAGGATTCCCTTACCAACTTTGCTCAGACTGAAGAAGCTCCTTGGATAAGGAGCGAAACGTTTCCACTGAGAAAATAGAAATCCAGTTGACATGATTCAAGCTACAGACAATTCCACCTGGATGACTGAGAACCTTCATAGACATACTATGATATGATTGTAATTCATTTTTGCTAAAACATCGTGTACTTACATGATATATCAGCTCCAAAATAATTTAGCAAATGTAGATTAAAATAAATGTAAGATTTGAGTATTAAAGATTATATGATAAGTATATTTAGTTTTCAGCACCATCTCTGTTAATCTGATGCCTCAGTATACCATCACTGCTTCATATCATTGATTACTATTAGGGTGCTGAGAAAATTATGAAAGACTCTGATGTCCAGATCAAGTTAACCTATGCTTATACATTCTTTTTGTGAGTTCTAAAAGTTGTTTTCATAGTCCATGTTGTGCAATAATGCTCAGAGGTCATCACTTCCAGCTGTACTTGTCTCGACTATATTCTTGACATGTTGATGTAATATGTATAATTGTGTGTGCTAAGCCTCACTAGGGGGGCGTGGTGGCTCAGCGGGTAAGACGCCAGGCTTGTCGATCGGAAGATCGCAAGTTCGGAGGTTCGAATCCCTAGCCCCGCGTGACGGAGTGAGCTCCCGCACTTGCCCCAGCTCTTGCCAACCTAGCAATTCGAAAGCATGCAAATGCAAGTAGATGAATAGGTACCACTTCGGTGGGTAGGTAACAGCGTTCCGTGTGCGTCATGCGGCCACATGACCATGGAAGCGTCTTCGGACAACGCTGGCTCTTCGGCTAACAAACGGAGATGAGCACCGGCCCCTAGAGTCGGACACGACTGCACAAATGTGCGGGGGGAAACTTTACCTTTTAAGCCTCATAAGTCCAGAAAATGGAAGTAGGATCAAATGTTGTGAAGTACAGAATTATAATAACTTACTGTATGTGTATGATAATTTATACATGTGAACCTGTGGTACAGTAATTATTTATAATGTATTATTTCTTCTTTTGCTTATAGACCACCTTTGCACCACCACTAATGTGGATTACACAGAGCTTTTTAAAATGGAATCTTGTTTTGTCTCTTGCTTTAGGACACAGCAAATTATAAATTGAATGGAAGGTTTAACAAGCCACTTCAACCATCTTCCACTGTTCCTGAATGGAGAACAAAAGACAATGATTTACGGCTTTTGTTGTCAAATGGAAGAATAATTAGGTACCAAACAAATGTGACATGACTTTTGCTTTAGGGAATTTTGCTAATTCTGTTCACTTTTTTAAGTGAAAGATTTAGGCTGAGAAATGGATATAGTTATAAGTAAATTTTTAAAAGATAAGAATTTGGGACAAAAAAATGTGCTATTAACTTGCAAGGCCAGATCCAGGTTTGTGGGGGACCCCACTTCTCTGTTAATGAACTTTGACATGGAAGCAATAACACTCCAAGAAGTACTGTGCAGGTTTGGTCATAAAAGGGAAGCTAAACCCAGCTAATTTATGCTGTATGTGGTGCTGTGCCAGGAAAAAATGTTGGCTCAAAGAAGACATCAGTAAAGGCTCTGACAGCTACTCAGTATACCAAGTGCTGATACTAATGTTACTAACATGGAGGTGCTTTAAAGTGATTTAAAAGGACTTAAATCAACCCATTATGAAGGAAAAAAACCTCTGCATTCTTTTGAGAAATTCATCAATAAAAACACAGCATGACCAGATTCAGGAGAATCATATTCAAATTGATTTTTAGTTTAGTTTAGTATTCATTCTTCTAAGGAAATATTTATAGTGAAAATTAGATACCACTTTTTTAAAAGATAAGAAAATAGTAAAGGGAAAACCCCAATGGATATACTTTATAACAGATTATTTTGTGACAGAGATGAACGGCAACCCTTCAGAGATCCAAGTCTCTACACAGCAGACAGTGAAGACGAGGATGAGAAGAAAAGAACTATTAAGACAGAAGAGCAGAAGTCCCAGGAAGAAGATGGCCATGCGGATACACAGAAACCACTGAATAGTATGTTTATTTTTTCTTGAATTAGTAATTCAGACCTTTTGTACCTATATTTTTATACATTCAGTTTCTGTATACATTATTGATGGATGTGACTTCATCATCAGGCTAGCTTCACTACCATTGACAATGCCACAAAAGAAGGGAAGAATTTTTAGTATTCTTTCATGTACTTAACATGGGAACGTTAATTATTTCATTACGGGAACATTTTGTTAATTTGTACTTCTACTCAGGCATATAATTTTTTAAATATGCGGAGCAAGGCTGAGTCCATATATTTATTAGAAATATACTAGACTGAATGCTCAAAAGGTTTTAAAGGAGCTATTTTGGATCTTTATATCTAGAAATTTACTACTTAAGATTTTAAAATATTTTAATATTTTTCCTCATCATTTTAGTTCTAAAATTGGTACCACCAGTGAAAACCAAATCAGAAGAATTCTAAAGACAAATCAGTAGAGTTTAAAATCCATTAGAACATAAGCAAAGGATACAATTTTTACATTCTACCTAAACCTAGGCAGACGTGGCATTTCTAAATACTAACTCATGCTAGATGTGTGGATTCATTCATATCTAAAAAAATGGACCTAACTTTGTAGTTATGGGGGTGGGGTGGGGGAGAAAATCACATTTGATCTTTCCTTAGAAAAGAAATTGAAGTAGTTTATTAGTGTTCTGTGCTTTACAGTGTGACACCAAATTCTATTTGCTTCTAAGCAATGAACTGTTGTGGGATAAAAAGATTGGCAGAAAAAGAAAATATAAGATAATGTGTATAATGAAAAATCTAACATCTCTCTTTTTCCTTCCAGTGTTTTTCGAAAGTGTGAAATCAGAACTCAGGAATGGCAGCTCAGAATACTCTGATATTTCTGATTCAGAAGAATCTGAACCTGATTGCACTAACCAGGTAAGTAATAACATGTTTCAGAGTAGTAATCAATGAAGAATTACACTTTTAATATCCAAAGAACATTTAGTTTCAAATGAAGTATAGAAAAAAATAGTCAAAAATACTTCTGTGTATGACTAAGAAAACAAAGATTAGCTAAAAGATAAGTGAGTTGGGCAGAAACAGTCTTTCTTAAAATTAAGCTGATATTTTGTTGACGATGGAAGCCCCTCCTCATACACAGCATTCACTCCAGGGGTACATATATTAGATCATTTTGTAGCGTGCTAATCTTGTGTATCTCCCAGGAGTGCCCTTGTATTTCTAGAGCTTGTTTGCAGATTGCCTTGTTGTGCTCCTCTGTTAATGCACTAGAATTGGTAATCTACCTAGGGAAAAAATAGTATTTTCACATGTTTTTGAACTAGCAACCTTGTTTATGGTTATGCCATCTATGTATGGCTGGGATTCTTTGATGATTTGTTGTTTATTCGTTCAGTCGCTTCCGACTCTTCGTGACTTCATGGACCAGCCCACGCCAGAGCTTCCTGTCGGCCGTCACCATCCCCAGCTCCCCCATGGTTGAGTCTGTCACCTCCAGAATATCATCCATCCATCTTGCCCTTGGTCGGCCCCTCTTCCTTTTGCCTTCCACTTTCCCTAGCATCAGCTTCTTCTCCAGGGTATCCTGTCTTCTCATTATGTGGCCAAAGTACTTCAGTTTTGCCTTTAATATCATTCCCTCAAGTGAGCAGTCTGGCTTTATTTCCTGGAGTATGGACTGGTTGGATCTTCTTGCAGTCCAAGGCACACTCAGAATTTTCCTCCAACACCACAGTTCAAAAGCATCTATCTTCCTTCTCTCAGCCTTCCTTATGGTCCAGCTCTCACAGCCATAGTACAGGGAATACCATTGCTTTAACTATGCGGACCTTGTTGTCAGTGTGATGTCTCTGTTCTTAACTATTTTATCAAGATTTGCCATTGCTCTCCTCCCAAGAAGTAGACGTCTTCTGATTTCCTGGCTGCAGTCAGCATCTGCAGTAATCTTTGCGCCTAGAAATACAAAGTCTGTCACTGCCTCCACTTTTTCTCCCTCTATTTGCCAGTTATCAATCAAGCTGGTTGCCATAATCTTGGTTTTTTTTTGAGGTTTAACTGCAACCCAGCTTTTGCACTTTCTTCTTTCACCTTCGTCATAAGGCTCCTCAACTCCTTCTCGCTTTCAGCCATCAAAGTGGTATCATCTGCATATCTAAGATTGTTAATGTTTCTTCCAGAGATTTTAACTCCAGCCTTGGATTCCTCAAGCGCAGCACGTCGCATGATGTGTTCTGCGTGCAGGTTGAATAGGTAGGGTGAGAGTATACAGCCCTGCCGTACTCCTTTCCCAATCTTAAACCAGTCCGTTGTTCCGTGCTCTGTTCTTACCGTTGCTACTTGGTCGTTATACAGATTCCTCAGGAGGCAGACAAGATGACTTGGTATCCCCATACCACCAAGAACTTGCCACAATTTGTTATGATCCACACAGTCAAAGGCTTTAGAATAGTCAATAAAACAAAAATAGATGTTTTTCTGAAACTCCCTGGTTTTCTCCATTATCCAGCGGATATTGGCAATTTGGTCTCTAGTTCCTCTGCCTTTTCTAAACCCAGCTTGTGCATCTGGCAATTCTCGCTCCATGAATTGCTGGAGTCTACCTTGCAAGATCTTGAGTCAAATAGATTGGGTAGCTTGCTACATGAGTAAATACAATACTAGGAGTTTTACAAAATGTTCCTCTTTTTTTTTTCTTGAGTCTAAGCTTCTGCTTTTTGTACTGTAAATGGTTTCCTTCCTGTTCAAGTTTCCTTGATTCCTGACTGATCATAGCATTTGATCATGATTTAAAATATGTAAGCCATATTGAATAACAATTGGGGGTCTGTAGTGTGTGGATATTCTCTTTAATCAAGTCCATTCACACGAAATGCAAGTTACTCCATCATCTATATGTGAAAGATTTACAAAGGTATAAACAAACTAGAAATGTTTTTCAGTTGGGGGATATTTTCATCTTACTTTCCATCAAACTTGACCTTTATATTTAGAACAATTTATTTATTTAAATTTAGGCACTGCCTGACTCCAAACCGACTCTTAAGTGGCTCACAATATATTAAGCAGTAAAAACATAATATAAAACAAAAAACAGTATAGTATTCAGTCTCTCAGTACAAAAACATATACAAACATACATCTAACAACGGAATCCATCCATCTTAACCCAAGGTCTGGGAGAACAACCAGGTCTTCAAAGTTTTATGAAGTGCCAACAAGGTGGCAGCCATATGGCTTTCCTGGGGGATCCCATTGCAGAGGGTAGGTGCTGTGCCAGAGAAGGCATGCTTCCTGGGGCTTAGATAGATAGATAAATTGAGTACTACTCTTGGATGGGTTCTCCCAAATAACCATCTCAAGGTTAGGGTTTCACACTAAGGCATTCTGGCAATCTATTCACATTTACTACAGTATTATTTGAGTGAAAAAACTGTTACTTTATTCACCTGGTAACTCTTAACTTCAGTTTAAACCACTGATTATATTTAGTGAGTGGAATGCTTAAATGATTTTTCTCTCCCTCCAGCAAAAGGACTCCTCACTAGAGGAATCAGAAAGCTCAGGAGATGATGAGAAACAAGAAGTAACTTCAAATTTTAAAGAGGAAACTAAAGTAACAAAAGACCTGTTTCAAATCACAGAGAAGCCATCTAGAAATGAAAATGCAAATAAAAGGTGAGTAATGGTATAGGAGATCTATAGTAGAAAAATTAATGGAAACAATTTGAACAAAATGACATTGAATAGGAATATATGTATGTGTATATGTATAAGGCATGCGCCCGCCCTGTGGAACATCTTGCCCCCAGAGGTGAGGCAGGCGTCCTCCCTCTTGGCCTTTAGGAAGTCCCTAAAAACCTGGTTCTGCCGCCTGGCATGGGACAAAGGTAGAGATAGTTCCTCCTGGGGGTGGTTAGTTTAATAATGACCTCCTTTTAAGATCCTACCATCCTCTGGATTTTTATATTCTTATTTATTGTACTGTTTATTGTATTTTAATGATTATTGATTTTTAACTTTAATTTTAACATTTGTTGTAAACCGCCCAGAGTCTACCGTGGTAGAGATGGGCGGTGATAAATTTGATTAATAAATAAATAATAAAATATATAATAAATGTAGCTGTACATTCTGCTCTTTCCTTATTTTTCAGGGAATGTCCTACCTCGACAAGTATGGAGGAAGAAGCTATTCAGGGCATGCTATCTATGGCAGGATTGCACTATACCACTTGTTTACCAGGTCATACTCAGAGCACAGACTGCACTAACCGAAGGAGCTTTGTTCCAGAACACAGAAACTATTCCAAAAATAGACATAAAGATAAGATGTCTTCTCAGAGTTATAAAACAGAATATGGTAAGTTGTCCTGTGGCTGGATATTTCAGAGTGGGTAGAAGATAGGTTGTAATCTACTGTTTTGTGGTGATTTGCAGTAGGTCAGTAAGGTTTTTTCTGCCATTTGTTTAACAATAAGAAAAACGAAACGATTTCCAAAATTATATTGCTCAAATTACAAAAGTTTGAGGTAAATAGTTGTGGATTTTATATGTGGAAAAACTCCATTCTAGTTCTCAAAACAAATCCTGGGTTCAGTATTAATTATTCTAAGTCCATGTTTTTTGACCAGGCTCCAATAATTCTAAATGAAAAGAAAGTTATAGAGCACATTCTGGAAGCCAATAATCTGTCTTTCTCAATTTGGGATCAAGTATCTATCTCAATTTGGGGTCAAGTATCACTAATATGCTGTTGTGCAACTTGACCCTGGGCCAACCAAGTGATGCTCTCAGTCCTGGCCCAGTATTTGGAAGCTATGTGACTCTGGATGGGGCAGAACGGATTTGGGCTCAATCCTCACAAGACCAAATGGCTTTGTTTACTTGGGCCTTGCTGTTCTGGGGATATACTGTTGCTAGTATTCAGTGGGGTTGCACTTTCTCATTCGAGTCTTGTGTATAATCTGGGGGTCCTGTTGGAGTCACAGCTCCTGTTCAAAGAGCAGGTGGCAGCTGTGGCCAAGAGGAAAATTAATCAGGCATCAAATATTCAGAATGGAGATTGTGAGCTCTATGGCAAAAGTGATCCTCCTGAACAATTTCCTAGCATTGATAAATCTCTCCAAAACATACTATCATATACTCTTCAGACCAGAGTGTTCCAGGTTCATTTACAGGAAGGAGGAGTTTCAATTCAGAGCTCTTCCATGCAGCCTTGCCTTGACTCTTTAAGAGTCTTCACAGAGATAATAGCATCTCTGGTTGGGTATTTGAATTCTCTTTATCTAGTTTTAGGACTTGTATGGAGAAAGGATCATGTTTTAGGTCATATTTATGCAGAAATATTGAAAATTCAAAAGGGTTTTTTAACTTTTAAGCACCACTGTATATAAAAGTGTATGAACTGTGAAAAGGAAATTAAATAGAGTAAACAAACTCTAAGGATCATAACTATTGTTATCCATTGTAGGGAAAATAGGAAATAATTCTTTTCTTTTCTAAAACTAGTATTCTTGAAATGTTTCTGAACATTTTAAATTTCCATACAGGCAAGCACATAAAAGATGAAAAAGAAATGGGAGCTTCAGTATTTCTTACACCATTGCATGCAGTTCCTAAAGTCAATCCTCAGGTGAGATACAGTATATGCAAGTTGAATGTTCAAGGATTTGGCTTTTTAAAATAAGTGCATGTCCCATTTTGCATATCCACTAATTATAACTCTTTAGTCATTTTGCATATCCACTAATTATAACTCTTTAGTCATTCCCTGCTTAAATATGTGGGCCTCTACACCAGCCAAGGTTCTGATCTAGGTTCTGAGTTTTTGGTTTAAAACTCCCATAATCCACTGAGATTGACCAAGCTGGGTAATTGAAAACCACAAGATTGTCCATTTCTGTTTAATATGAATGTACAAATTATGAATCTTGGTGCATTAACTGGAGGAGTGAGGTGTTTCTGCAGTGTTTATAAGCTAAAGAACACTCTGGTAGCAGAGGAAATTGACAAATGGGATTATAATAGGGCACATGGCTCAGTATTGTGTTGTTATATACTAGATCAGAGGTTTCCAAACTTTTCATGTTGGTGACACACTTTTTAGACATGCATCATTTCACAACACACTCTTACAGCAGGGCATCATTTCGCGACACACTCTTACAGCAGGGCACAAGGCAGGCACTAGGACCTGCGTGGAATCACAGCAGGTTTGGAGGCAGCAAGGCACAAGGCAGGCACTAGGACCTGCATGGAATCCTGGCAGGGCTCGGAGGCAGCAGCAGCTGCGACACACCCAGACACTGCAGCCAACACACTAACGTTTCCAAACACAGTTTGGAAAGCTCTGTACTAGATTGTAGATACAAATGTAGGTATGAATTAGGAGACTTAACCATTTTTAGAGACCTGTTGTGTTATTAGAATGTAATGAAATAACAGATAAGTTCAGTTAGTCATAAACAATTTGTTCTGATTATAGCTTGCAAACTTCTGACAATGTACCATAATAATAATATCTGTCAAATACCTAAAAACTAAATTTTCTAGTTTTATTTTAATATCTGTTGAAAGATGTAATGAGTTTAGTATTCCTAATTTCACGTGTATCTTTGAGAACGAAAGTTTCTATTTAAACTATTAAAAATGATAACTGTTTTACCATTAGAAATTGTAATGTGAACAGTTGAATTCTACAGCTCCCTTTGATATATTAGATATTTATTTGAAATATCTCTGTGATATTACTTATTCAGGGAGCTGTCAATACACATGCTATTGGATAGATTTGCTCGGTTTCTATATAGCACATAGCAGATAACTCCCTCACATCACTTTATATCACAAATATGTTACTTTATTTAGTTTGTAGAACCCTTCCAGTATATAACATTGAGCTGTAGATAAATCAAGTTACAAGGAATTAAGTGTTTTACAATAAATGTTGGTGCTGTTCTCTTGAAATCTATGAACATGCATTCAACGTTTTATTAAAAGCATTATAGATTTAAGTGCTTTTCTCCATCTACAGGAGTCAAGTAAAACTCAGAAACATGTTAAGAAGGAAGTTGCACCTGAAACCTATTACAGAATTCAAGAAAACAGGAATCATGTGCAAAGTAATGGAATAAACTTTCAGCATGGCAAGTGTATGCGGAACTGCAACTTAATTGATGGGGAGTGCAGATTAAGTGACAGCAGCCTCAGCTCTGACCGACCATATAGTGAAGCATCCTCTGTACCTCTTCATCCAACCAAGCGGCCAGCATCGAATCCACCCCCCATCAGCAACCAGGCAACAAAAGGTGGTGTAATCATCTGTGTTCTTTCTTTTGGCAACCAATTACTTGCTGTTGCCATTTGTACCACATGCTTATCTTAAGATGTGAATATTCAGAAAATGGGTTCAGTGTGCATCCCTGTAAACAGTTCTGTCCATTCAAATGTGATTTGAAATTGTGAACTCCAGTATTTTTCACCCAGGGGACTATTTCACACAAAGTTTTTATCATGCTCAAACCTCAAAGCTATCACATTACAAAATTCTTTAAAGATGTAAGCACTGGCATAATGGCCAAGTTGGGAAATCGTCAGTTCAGATCTTGCCTCAGTGAGAATTTCCTAAGTAAAATTAGAAATGCATTCTTAGCTCTAGGCCTCATCCACACATCCTCTTTGTCCCAGTCCTGAGATAGTTTACTAACTATCCTCACAACAGAGCCTCCTTTCTGAAGCTGGAAACTGGTGTTTATTTTCCATCAGAAAACATAATAGAACCTCCTATGCAAACATTCTGGTTCCTAAGGAGCAGCCTGGGGGAGGTTGGTAACCCGAAGAGCTCAAGTTGGCCCGCTGCAGGACTGCTACCTCCCCGCCTTCCATGGCCATTTCTGCCATGGCTGCCAGTGAGAACAGAACCTCCCTCCCTGACAGCCACAGTCTGTCTGTCCTTCCTTCCTTCCTGCATATGAGTATATTGATCATATGTTGGTTTATTATTTATTTATTTATTTATTTATTTATTTATTTATTTATTTATTAAACTTAGTTGGTTGCCTATCTTATACACCATAATCCTAGATGGCTCACAATAAAAACAGAAGGATAGATTTTAGATTTAGATTTTTTGTTGTTTATTTTACTGCTTGTAATTCAGTGACTGCAAATTTCCATGGGCTAGCTTGGCTGATGGCAAAGAAATTCAGTAAATAAACAGCTGGCCAGCACTAGTACAAGACTATTTGGTATATGATGTCAAGAATGGATGCAGCTAGATGGACAGTCTGTATGATCTCTGTTCATTTATTCTGCTTTAATTTCGACATGTGCCACAAGTCTGTTTCTTGGATCCTATGGTGTTTTTATGCTGTCTTGTGCATTTTTATCAATTACTTGGATGAGGGAGTTGAGAGAAACATTTATATAGCATTCAGGTGACACAAACCTAGGAGGGTGACTAATACCTTAGATGAAAGAGAGAAAAATCTAGGCAAAAAGATTCACACAGGCTTGAGCAGTGGGATGAAATAAATAGGATGAAATTGAACCGGAGAAATGTAAAGTTTTGTATCTGGAAGGAAAAGGCACAAGTGTAGGATGTGAAAGGGATCTGACTGTCCTTGTTGCATGTTAAACATGAACCACCAATGTAAAGCAGCTACTAAAAAGGCAAATGCTCTCTTGGGGTGCATTAACAGGAGCATAGAATCAAGATCACTGGGAAGTAATTGCCTCACTCTACTCTGGTTTGGTAAGATCCCATTGGAGTATGTGTCCAGTTCTGGACACCAGAGTACAAAAAGGACAGTGACAGATTGGAGCAAGTTCAGAGATGGTGAGGGATCTGGAAAAGCCCTATGAGGAATGGTTGGAACGGTTAAATATCCTGGATATGTTTAGCCTACATAGAGGTGACTGATGGGAGATATGATAGGAGTCTTCAGATATGTGAAGGGTTTTCACATAGAAGACGGCAGGACCAGAACCAGTGGGTTAACATTACAAGGAGAAACCTCCTGACAATATGAGCTGTCAGCCAGTGGAACAGGCTGCCACATAAAGTTGTGAGTTCTTCTTTGCTAGAGCTCTTCAAACAGGCTGGATGGTCATCTATTAGAGATGCTATAGTGGATACTGCACTGAGCAGGGGGCTGACTAGGTGACCTCCAAGGTACCTTTAAACTCTATGATTCCATGAGATTGATTTCACGAGTTATGAAATTATACGTAAGAACTGTAGTATAATGTTCATATTATATGTGTTTCTTTCCTCTTTTAGGCAAGCGTCCAAAGAAAGGAATGGCAACTGCCAAACAACGGCTTGGGAAAATTCTAAAACT
Organism: Charina bottae; assembly: GCA_023362775.1. NCBI lineage: Eukaryota > Metazoa > Chordata > Lepidosauria > Squamata > Charinaidae > Charina > Charina bottae. The sequence goes on from JALMGJ010000006.1 coordinate 23,498,168, forward strand.
GAACCGAAATGGCCATGTACGATACTTAGTTTGATGTAGTAGCTGCTTCTGCTCTTCTTTATACATAGACCAGTATTGAGGGTAACAGTGCCTGGAGCTTCTGTTTTATTCCTCTGCTTGAAGCAGAATGCATGTACCTTATTTGAAGACTGCCTGATGAACAAAAACCCTATGCTGCATTTTCATTGTGCCACATCTGCTGAGCAATAACTATTTGGGAAATGGAAATATTTGGAGAGACTATGGATTGGAAAATGATCTTTTTTTCAGGGCTCATTTTGATGCTTTGGTAGCTGATTCATGAACAGAAGAGTGTGATGAAAGTAGTAATCAATAATTTATTTGACAGATATTGTCAACAATTGAATTCATTTTTAAGCTATTTATTTGGAAAACTTTTTGGGGAATTATTTTAATTTTAAAATGTCAAAAATGTGAAGGTTTTATTTGTCTTTAATGTCTGTCTGCAAGTGGAGAGCCGCATTGATTGTTCTGGATTCAAATATTTGACATACAGATTTATAGGTTTAAAACATGGACATGATATATTATGTGATTTATTAAGTTAAGGACATGAAATCACATGTTAGATTCTATTCTTTCTATATAACATCATGGATAGCTTTTTCACTGACTCCTAAAGTACAAAATCTCTGCTAGTTTAGTTCACTGAAATGTCTTCCCTCTTCATGTTTCACCATTTATTCTGGATTACAAATTAGCGTAACGTGAGCAACATTTGCTGCAACCCTTCCCCTTATTTTATTTCCATGGTGTCGAGAATAATCCATGCAAAGCATGGATAGCAGTACACCCAGGTAGCACTACAGGTATTGATTTAAGTATAGACATTTGAATATATTTTGTGGAGAAAGACTGTTATGGTGGCAGAGTATTGTTTGATTGTCTACACATCATGCCAGCTGATTAAAGGTCTTAAGTCATTTTTGTATATATGTAAATGTGTTTGATAGCTTTTGAATTTCAGTATGACATATTTTATGTCATGCTTTGCAAAGACCTGGTAGTAAATGCCGATTCTAAAATGCATGTATATAACCTAGATGAAAAATCATATTTTTGTAATATAAAATTTAATATTTAAGCTCTTTTGGGGAAAAATGGGGAAGCACCTGGACTACTGCTTTACTAAGAGGGCTATGCAGTACTGGAGCAGGAATATTAGGGGTACTGCTTTAGTAGTTTTCTTTTCTTATTGATCAAGAGTTAAAGCATGGCCAAAGCTACTCAGTTGCTTGACTTTCTTAAACTTCCCAGCCTTCAGGTCATTATCTAAAATAACCTATCTAGATGTCCCAAAATAGGAACTTTCTGTGCTCAACAGTTTAATATATTCAGTATTTTCTGCATTTATGTGTAACATGTCTGAATTAAACTAATTATAATATTTTTGTTGCATATCAAACTAGTCACTGCAGGTACTAGGACTTAGCTAAATTTCAAGGTTGTAGTCCTCAGCGAAGTTGCCACTGTCCCATTTAACTGAATAAATTGTTTGTATAACTGTGAGGGAGTGATAGCCAAAAATTTAAGGTAGTATTCCTAGAATGTAATCTGATGAAGTATTTTTTTTCATTAATGAAAAGTAGGCTGATTCTCCATCCCTCATGCAGCAGGTACCTTCAAAATCATTTTGGAGGGCTGAGGGTACTTTCTAAAGCAGACGGGGGAATTGTAGAAGGACTGGAGAAGGAAGTCCAGTTGCACAAGTGCGCTGCATTTGTGTGATGATGGATTTCGCCTTTCATTAAGAAGTAAGCTCCGTTGCAATAAACGGCAGATTTAAGAACAGACTGGCACTGGGGACTAAATGAATAAAAATAGAACAGGTATCAACCTGTGATATGTCTGAGGTTTTGAAAAAAACAATCTGGTTTTCTTGACCCTCATTTCTTCTTAATTTTTCTTAGCATACAAATGTCAAATGTAGGGAAAACAAGACTGGAAAACCTCTTTGATGCTGGCATTGCAAACAGAATTGACTACAGGGAAAAAACTCAACACTGGCTTTTGGAAGAGGAAGTGATTTACTTGTCAGTTTTAACTAATTTTTCTATCATAATTAAAATGAGACTTTCAAGAGTCATATATCTTCTAACTGAGCTATGGTACATTAAAATAGAAATATGTGCTTGTACTGTGTGTTTTCAATACATTTTAAAATGTATTCTGTCTTTTATGTTAGGCAGAAAAACTGTTAGAAGGCACCTGGTTTTGATTTAGTTCTAATTTTCATAAGCCATATTTTTAAGCAATTTATTTCTTCTTGTGATACTCTAGCAACATCTGTGAGGCAAAAAACTTTGAGGATACAATTAACTGAATGATAAATACATTAAAATGGTATCTTCTTTACTGGATCAGAATAACTGACAAGTGTCACAACTGGTCTGATTTCTCTTGAGAATTGTAATTATTAAAATGCATACATATGCCTTTACTAGAAGAGAGGTGGTGATAGAGAGAAGTAGGTTTTGGATAGACTATATTTTAATAGCTATTCCACTTTTCTCATTCTCTTCCCACCTGCCTATCCCCATCACATTGTTCTCCATTGTTACAAGCATACAGATAGATCTTAGACTACTAAAATAAAAATGCTGAATACAAAAATCTGGCTTTCCATGTTTCAGATACAAATTGAAGCAAATATTTTCTGTTACCACTTCAGTAAGGCTTTTTCTTAGACTGTAAATGTTGTTTTGAGGAAGGCAAAGTTAACTATATCAAAATTAATGGTTTTGAAGAAGCAAGTACAACAATTATTTTGGTAATTTAATGAAGAAATTGCAGTGGACAGTCTTGTTTGTATGCTAGTTATTTCATTTATACAAACCACCGTTGCACCAGATTTTACATCTGTAGCAGATGTCTGAATTTGATTATGTAGCCCTATAATTGTTTTATTTTCTTGAGGGCAAAAAGGATATTAAGCCAAATTTGGTATAAGATTGCTGTGTCCTCAGTAGAATCTGTTTTCGGAGAAGGATCCCTTTACATAACTAGAGCAAGTATTTCAGAATTACTGTAGACCTCTTCCTCCCTAAATTAACAGGGTGAAAGAAAATGTGAAATAAAGTGTTTTGGATTATGTTGAAGACAGAAGGAAAATGGAATGTTAGTGCGGTAATTTTAGCAGCAGCAGCATTTTAAGCCGCATTTCTCATTGTTCTACAGTCTTTGCTTACTGAATTCAGGCTGCCGTGTAGCCTCAAATGACCTCTGTGGTAGATTTACCTATGCAATCATTAACACTGACATATGATGATTTTCATATCATTTTGATAGGGTTGAATAATGCAGTCAGAGCTAAAATACTTACATTAATGTTCTTCAGGGTAAGAACACATGTCATAATCAAATTAAAGATACATGATTTCACTGAAGATTTTAATATACTTCAGACTACTTTGGTTCACCAGGATGCCCAGCCATTAAACTTGGGGATCTTAGGATGGAAAGCAACTCCAGCCTGTCTCCCTGGTGTTGCCAATTTCATAGCTGGTAACTTGAAGGAAATTGAGAGGCATTAATTTCTACACAACCCCTTGCATAGTGCCTCATTGACCACAATTTCTGTGCCACAAAACACAAACACAGCCACCACCACCCCTCCCCTTTCACCTTTTTATAATACCTTGCATCCATACTTCCAGACCATAAAAGTCTGTTCATGGACTTAGGCCTAACTAAACCCAGGGCAATTATTTTATTTTGTGAAAGGTAAATTGACTTTAAGGGCCTTACACTTTGTAGTTTAAACTGGATTAAGAGCTGCAACTCCATTTTTCCCCCAAAAGAGCAATGTTCTGTGTACAATAAAATGACTGTTTTGTGCAGAACAGGATGGTAATGAGATTAGCACTGATTACAGATGCAGCTGCTGATAAAGCTGCATTTTTGCCTGGAAGAAAACTTTGAATATAAATTTTAAGCCATAATAGTTTCTTGCTGTAAGAAGGGAATGAAATAATTCACTTTAAGAGATTATATTAATATGAGTTATCACTTCTGCTGGGAAAAGTTTAACTTTGCCAGTGCTTTGGCATTTTTAAGATATTCATTACACTTGCAAAAAGGGGATAAGTCTTCGCTATATTTGCTAGTTTTGTAGTAGTGTTTTGCTGATGTGTCTCTTTCCCAATACCTTTTTCTACTGTCACTCTAAATTCTCAGTTTTTTCAATGTTGTGAAATAGCTGTCTTTCTGAATAGAGGTTTGTGTGTTATTTGCTCCTTTTTATACAAACACACTCCTGTGTGGAGTTTTTTGGTTGGAAAATGGGAGGCTGTAGCTTTAAGAGCTCCCCCCCCCCCCAATTTACTCAAGTTTCCCATTCCATTTTTGCCTGCAGGCAGGGAAAGTGTATGTACAGTATTTATTTTGTTTCAATTTTACTTTAAAATTTGTATGTTTCTATAGGTAGCTTACTGATTTACTGTTTGGAAGGACAAGTGGCTTCTTTAAATTTGTATTTGACCATAGGTTCCACTTTCTGTACTTTAAAATATGGAAATTAAAATCTGTATTACTTATGTTTTTGATCTTTGCATTCAAGTGTTTAATTTTTTTTGTTTGCTTACTCAGATAAATACAAAATATGGTACAGATTTCCTGAAGTATTGCTTAATTCCATATGTTCTATTTTTGCAACTTTTGTTTTGGTGATTTTACTGTTTTTCATTTTGAGCAAACCTTGAAATCAGACTGAATCCCAAAATAATAATAGTAGTTTTAATTATTTCAAAAATGGTGGAGAAGCAGCTCCAGCTTTGTTAGCACATAAACTGTCAACATCTTGCTTGAACATATAAGAGGGAGGATTTGAAAGTCATAATATCTGAAAACTGATTTGCCGCAAATCTTAGTAAGAAGATGGAACAGTTTTATCTATAAAATTTCTAGAACTGTTTTTCTTTTCTCATCTTTTTAAATTGTATGCAGTCACCATTCATAGACTATACCATGGCAGATGGCTATGTGGGCCTGCAAACACTTTGCTAGCAAAGAGGTAGAAATTTAGATTTTTGATGGGTCCCCATGCATAACTAGTAGTATTGTTATATGCCTAATGTGTCAAAAGTTGTGCAGTTTCTCTTATTTTAGGCCATGATAGCATACTCCCAACCACATTTCTTAAGATATAGATGTCTACAGACAAGGACCTTGTTTGCTTCACTTTTTTTTAAACCCCCCCCCCCCCCATGATTCTGGTTAGTGTTTCACCTCTCTTTAAGGCTTAGAAGTAATCATTTACAGTAGAATGCACAGATAGATAGTTATTCTTGATTTATTCTTGTCAAGGAATTAAAAAAACCCATTACTTTCATTACAAAAATTATTTACAAGTATATGTTTAAAGGAACTAACAGAACAAACATTAAAACAAGTCATTGCAACATTTAAATCACAGCTTTCCAAACTCTGTGTCGCAACACTTTAGTGTGTTGCAACACACAGTCTGGTGTGTCGCCACACAACCCGGAAGTGGCAGTGGGGGCGTGCATGGCGGCAGCGGCGCGCCATCAGCGCTTCTGTGTTTTAGCGGAGGCTGCCGCCGCTGCCACCACTGCCATGCACACCCCCGCCCCCGCGTGCAACCCCCGCCCCCGCGTGCCCTGCCACCGTGCACGCCCCCGCCCCCGTGTGGCACTTTAGAAAACACTGATTTAAATCTTTAGGGCCATATGTTTAGACTAGTCACTTAGGATTAACCCTGGGATATGTCTCTGTAGCAGCAGCGTGCAAATTATTTCAAGATTTGAATAGCCAGATTTCAGAAACAACATTCTCACCAGTAGTATTCCAATCTTACCAAAATGTTCCGGCTTTGAAAGTGGAAGGCAGAACAGCCTACTGTGAAGTCAGTTTTTCTGGTAGAGTCAGAGCAGGCTGTTCTGATGGTAGACCATTTCTGATGAGACTGGGAATGGTTTTGAGGTTGGAATATTTTGGATGTGGAAATTTTAACCTTGAAACATTTTCAACCTTTATTTTATAGTTTATTTGTCAACTGAATTTTCATTTTTAAACAACTATTACTAGATTTTTGTGCAAGCTTGAAAATTTTTAGGATGAGCAAGACTCACATTTCCTATGACAATAAATTCATTATTGTTGTCATAAGAAGGAAGTACTACATTGGACAAGAATATTATGGTTATATACTGAACTAAGACTTGTTTATGATCCTGTAGATAATTGCTGTTGGGTTTTTCATCAAGAATTTTGATTTATTTTTATTCTTTATAAACTGCTTGTTCAAGCTTCTGGACAGAAGATGATCATTCTTATGCCTTAAAAAGACAAAAAGAAGCACCGGGCAACCCATGGAAAGGGATTCTCACATACTGTATCTCTTGCTGCTTGCTTTAAAATGGCCTGGAGGTGTGTTCCTTACAGTAGCAGTGTGAAGAACTTGCAGGTTCCTTGCAGTCTGAATATTAATTGTTTTCCTTACTCCGATGCATTACCTCCTTCAATATGTCTGGACTTCCTGAAGAGCCACCTTCATCAGGATCTGCAGTTTCACTGTCATGGAGTCTAAATAGTTGCAAGGAAGAAATAATAAAATAAACGATTTTGATTGAGAGAGCTATCATTTGACGTTCTTCAGTTAAAAGAGAATAATTAGATTGCTTCAAATAGTGGCCTGGAGCATCTTTTCAGACTAACACATTTTATTAAAACGTTATATTATATGGCTCACTTGAACCAGATATTTCCATATGAATACCCTCCTATTTTGCTTGATACTGTGTTTTTGCAATTAAATTTTAATGCAGTTAGCTGCTTATGGCTTATTTGAGCGTCAGCGATACAACATATCTGCTATTCATGTACAAGCAGGTTAGTGAAGGGGTTCTGAAAAGTGCTCGCCTAAGAATTTCTCGTGGGTTTTTTGCTGAACATACTCTTTGTTTTCTCAAGAACTATATAGACTGAATTTTAGTAAGAACTGATTTCTGTTGCATATATATTCAGCAGTTCTAGACTATATAAAAGGAAACAGACGCATATCACCTTTATCTTTATGCCTTGTGCTGCAAACACTAGCATAATTAAGAGTCGGACGTCGGTGTTAGTGTTGCAATTTTCAGTAAGAACCTTTATCTGCTATAGTTAATGGCAACTCAATGGCACAACTACAACTGAAACACAAAGCACCTGGCAGGTCAACAAATGACAACACTGGAGCAGCCACTTTATCTTTTGCTCGCAATTTTGAAAACTTAAACTGACCAGTGTTGCATTAAACTGACCAGTGTTGCATTAAACTTCTGCAGTGTTGCATTAAACTTCTGCCCTATTTCCTTCCCCTGGATGATCTCTGGATGTTTGTTGGTCTATGTCAGTGCTTTCCAAACTCCCGCTGTAATACACCAATACAATACACCAACGGCGGCGTGGGGGCACGCGTGGGGGCGGCCTTGTGTTTTGCGGTAAAACCCGGAAGTGCTGGTGGCGCGCCGCTGCTGTCGCCACCACCACCACCATGCATGACACCGCCGCTGCCGCACGTGCTGCCATGGGCAGCGGCGACGCACCATCACCACTTCCGGGTTGTGTCACGACACACAGTTTGGAAAGCACTGGTCTATGTGTTCTTTAGGTAATGAAGATCACTGAAGCTTTGCTTTGCTTTGCTTTGCTTTGCTTTGCTTTGCTTTGCTTTGCTTTGCTTTGCTTTGCTTTGCTTTGCTTTGCTTTGCTTTGCTTTGCTTTGCTTTGCTTTGCTTTGCTTCGCTTCGCTTCGCTTCGCTTCGCTTCGCTTCGCTTCGCTTCACACTATAGCACTATAACTTCAGCATATCAAATTGCCAAATTGAATTTTTTAATTGTATTAATTAAATTGTAATTTTATATTTTTATATTCCTATTTTAAATGTGATTTTATTGTAAACCACCCAGAGTTCCCCGTTGGGGGAGATGGGCGGTCATATAAATTAAATAAATAATAATAATAATATCTAACTATTTCTGATGGGTTTTGCTGTGCCACATGTTCCCTTCCTTATATTGACCAAGAAATAGTGAACTAGGGTGAGAATAAGCAAGTGGACAGAATGGCAGGGAGCAAGGAGGCAAAAGCTAGGCAATGAAGCAGCCAGAGTAGTGAGCATATGGCCCGGTGCCTCCCCAACATAGTAGTGCTCCTGGCTATACTTACTGAACTTTGATGTACAGCAGCCCGGTATTCTAGTTTTCTGAACCACCAGATAGTAGACAGGTAAGCCAGATAAAGTTAAAGCGCACCCAATACTGGTGTTCACAGGATCTGAATACAGTGATGTCCCCACAATGAAGAAGCAGGCTACTGTGAATACCAGTGGGAAGAACAGAGGCACCTAAAGGAACGAGTCAAATGGTAATCAACAGGTTGTCTTTAAACATGCAAGCAACAAGTATAATGTTTACAACATGAGGAAGAACAATCCAAATATATTTATATAATCCTGCCAATCAAGGGGCCAATAAGTTACTCATGTGGTATGCAGAATTTTCTATTCTTGGGTTTTTATGAATCCTTGATTCACTTTTATTTCTCTCCAGTTTCCAGAGAACATGGGAATTCAAATGAGAACATAAATTGATGTTTCTGTTGACAATACACAATTACCATGTATGTAATTATGATTGTTATATTTAATCATGATTAAATATTAAAGAATACATATTCTATGGTTAAAAACCAATTGTAAACTAGAATGAAGGAACTTTATGTTTTAAATATTTCATTAGCAAATTACAGTCAAGGGTTAGAGATCTCTACTTCTCTGCTTCAACCCAGAAAGAAAGGAAAGGATAAATAATTATGAATGAATGAGGATGGTTATGAATACAAATGAACAGATAAGATCGAATTATTAGAACTTTGGACAAGAAACAATTTGTTTGCATTATGTCTTACTGAATTGGTGTTTTATTTCTTTTCCTATGTCTTCCTATGTTCCTGTGTCAATGTGTTTCTTCCAGAAAAATAGAAGTACAGCTCTACATTTCCTAATTTGGTCGTGATCCTACCTTAAAAGGTCTTAGCATTGTTGGATTTCGGAAGCAATGTATCATGAACCCCAGTGTGGTAAGTCCTATGAAGAACCAGCGGGAGAAGCTATAGAAGTTCAAAAGTCCATAGAGGTCACCAATGGACACCATCAAATAGACCAAAGGCAACTGGATAGAGAAAGAAAATTAAGTAATTGCCAACAGAACATAAAAACATTTATTACTGTTCCTTTTATCATACAGAACTGAACTGCATCACCAGTTTTCTTCCAGTGCAGATATTTAGACCTGATTATAGGTCAGGTCAGAGAAACCAATTTATTTTGGATTTCTTTGTAAGCACAAATTCTAAATTTAGTTATCTAAGTGATGGGACTATCAATTATGATAACTTGTCCCAAATGTTAAGCTGAAGAGCTTAAATTTTTTTTAGAAAAATGAAACCTGTATCTCCTGTTATCATAATGTAAGATTTTGTTTTTTAAAAAAGGATTTATCTAAGCCTCACTCTCAAATTCTTTGTTCATTCATTTAAGAACAGGGAGGGAGAAGAGTTCTAAAACTTTCTAAACTCATACCATTAATATCAAAGCTGGGAGAGGAGTGTGTCTTTCAAGGTGTATCATTGAGAAGAGAGCCGGCCACTGTCCTTCTCGCGCAGCTGCAAACAACATCCTGCAGAATAATGATAGCTTTAAACATGGTTCAGCCAATGTTACATAGTATTGGTTACAGTGAATTCAGATAAATTAATTTGGTCATTGTGGTTTGTAAACCATATCTTATTGGCTTAGTGTTATGTGCTGTTACATCACACTATGGTTAAAAAAAAACCGATAGCATGCTGCATAAGTCCAGTGATTGAATTATATTTTGCTTCTTGTAAGTTGGATCAATGCAAGATTGTTAAAATGTCCATTGCGTACATTTAATGCTAGTAATTTTTTTAAATGTTTTTTTTTAAATCAATATATTGTTGGAATTTTACTATCTCTGTAGTTTGTGGCACATGTAAACTAATGACATGCATTTGTTTGCTGGATTTTTAAGAACTTATAAGAACTATACTGTGTTCAATATTACATTAATTAATTAACAGTTTTTCTTTAAACTATCAGTAAAGGTAAAGGTAAAGGTTCCGCCACACAGTCGTGTCCGACTCTAGGGGTCAGTGCTCATCTCCGTTTGTTAGCCAAAGAGCCAGCGTTGTCCGAAGATGCTTCTGCGGTCATGTGGCCGGCATGACGCACGCAGAATGCTGTTAACTTCCCACCGAAGTGGTACCTATTCATCTACTTGCATTTGCATGCTTTCGAATTGCTAGGTTGGCAAGAGCTGGGGCAAGTGTGGGAGCTCACTCTGTCATGTGGGGCTAGGGATTCGAACCGCCGAACGTGCAATCTTCCAATCGACAAGCCTGGAGTCTTACCCGCTGAGCCACCACACCCCCTACTGTATCAGTACTTTACATGAATTCTTACGTCTTTCTTTTTTACAGCTATCTCATCTCTTTAAAGGATATGTGTACTGTATACACATGCATACATACTTTATTTGTATTAAGGGTTTGTTGTGGTTTCTTCTTTGTTTTTCCTACAATTTACTAGAGTTTAGAAGCTTTCCTTATTAAGCTTCTGTTTGAAAAAAGGAACCAAAATTTATACTTCTGATGCTATACCTCTTGCATATCTTAGTGACTCTTTCCCCTCTTATTTCCTCTTACTATTTTGATAGATCAGGAACCACAGGCAGAATCCAATCTACTCAAAATGTTTTCAAGATTTTACCTGGATGCAGCAAAGATTCCTCCATTCAAAGCACCAAAACATGAGAGAGCTACAAGGATTAGAATTGCAGAGGAAATGTTCTTGAAAACTTTATCAGTGAAACTCTAGGAAAAAAATTGAGGAACCTTTATTTTTCCCTTCCCTTTCTGTATTTGCATATCATTTAGAAGAAGAAGAAAGCATTACTCTTTTATTTTACATACATTTTTTTCTGTAGGTACCCTTCAAGGCAGCTAGCAACAGTAATAAAAGGCAAGACAAACAAATGTGGTGCTTATTTTATTAACTTTAAAAATCTGTTAATGAGCCTTTCCAAGTTCTGGTTTTATTTATTTTATTTATTTTTTAAAAATTGGTATAATTTATTCATTGCCTCAGTCCTAGTACTGTAAACCCCAATTTACAGTTATTAACATAACAATAATTATGACATTTACATTAGTATAAAGAAAAACAATAATTAAATCATTGCAACTATCAATCACATATTATTTACGGTCTAAGACCAAACACAATAAAAGACCAGCATACAGTACAATAACTATAAAAGGAAATTTTAAAATTGCGAGAAAACCCTAAAGCAGTTGGCAGCTAACAGTTGATAGCATGAGGGAGGAATCAGCTATAGCTATTGATAAGAATTTTTCAACCTTCTTAGAGGTTTCTGAAGAATGATCACCCAGGAGAAGGGTAACAGCTTCCTGGTTACAATGGCAATTAGTGATTTTAACAATTGGAAGTATTAACTTGATCAACATTGGATGTACAACGGACATTTTAATAGTACATGTGAGACAGATTCTACCTCTGAGTCTGAATAGAAACAAGTTCAGCTTTCATATGGGATATTTATACATCTACCAGTTGTTGCCCTAAAAGATAGTGCCCCATTTTGGGCCAAAGTAAATAGTATCCTATGCGGAGCATATACAGTAATATGTTATAGAAATATCTAGGGACAGACCAGGGAGGAGGAATGATTGTGCTATAAAAGGGATGGGAGACTGTCATTTTTGATATCTAGATCCCAAATCCTCTGTTAAATTTAGTTCAGCCAGGGTTTTATCAAGTCCCAAAGCAGGTAGTGCTGACAAGGTAAGACCACAATATGCCAAATTATCATAAATTTGCCTTCCTAGGTTGGAAGACAACCTATCCAGCAAGGTGAGATGAACTAAGGAAGTTCCCCAGTAGATGGCTGTTGTGGGTCTTCCGGGCTGTGTGGCCGTGTTCTGGAAGTTATGGTTCCTAACGTTTCGCCAGCATCTGTGGCCAGCATCTTCAGAGGGCAGGAGCACAGACAGAAGCTCTAATGAAACGTTAGGAACCACAACTTCCAGAACACGGCCACACAGCCCGGAAAACCCACAACAGCCATCGAACTCTGGCCGTGAAAGCCTTTGACAATACATTCCCCAGTAGACTTGCTTCAGCCAGAATCTAAGAAAACAAATCTTAATCGGGCCCCAAAGGAAATGCAGCCTAATTCTAGTCATGTCAGGGCATTAGAAGTTGAATAAAGAACTTGTAGTAAGATTTTTAAGAATTTTGATTAGATTGCTTCTAAACTAGGAGACTCATTATAAATACACAACTGAGCACCATATAACATCAAACCCAGAACTTTAGCTTTAAATAGTTTAATAGCTGCTGGGACATAATTGTTACCAAGTTGACCTGCAAATTTTAATTGCAAGGGATGCTTTTGGGGCTTTCACTAGAAGTTCTCTTGTTTGAGTAGACCAGCAGGTAGAAGATTGAAAATAGAGACCTAGATATTTAAAGGATTTTACCTGCTTGATGTGTTTGCCATTAATTGTCCATCTAATTGGGACCTTAAAGCATTTCCTAGAGAATACTTGTACTTTTGTTTTGGAGTAATTTATTTTGAGATGTTCTTTAGAGCAGTAAAGTGCTAGAGCTTTAAGGCATCTTTGGAGGCTGACTTGGGTTACAGACACTATCATTACAACTAAAATATCAAACATAGTTGTCCATCATTTTGACAACTGAAGGGACAGATCTATTATTGCTTTGCTTTGAAGAGGCAAATCCAAATGTAATCACCTATATTATGGAAACCATTTGATTTTGGTCATTTATAGGTACACAAAGTATTTTTTACTGAATCCTTTGTGTGCTTTTTTTCATGGTCTATGAAACAAGTGTCTACTTTAGGCATTGTTATTGTCTTGGATTAAGCCTGAGTTGTTTTTCAGTAAGTCGTCTTACTCCTGATCTTACTAATAGTGCTTAAAGAATAACAAATAATGAGAGAAGTACACTCACCACAGCTACTGCATCTGAACTGAGAATTTCTTGTGGTGTCAAGATAGTATAGTAAGACACATTAGTAAGGATGTAACAGGCTGTAACAACAGTTAAGGAAACGATTACTGCCCGAGGAATATTCCTGAAAAACAAAAGCTTAATTTTAATACAGTCCAGCAATAGTTGTACATTTTCTTTTTGCTCTGCCTGATTCCCTCCCCCACCCTCCACCCCGGTTTGTATGAATGTTGGAAAGGAAAATAGATACTTGTGCATTTTCCTTTGTTGACACATTCTATGGTGTATTCTCCAGCTTGATGAAAGGACGTGCCAACTGCTTTCAAAGATGAAATAGAGACAACTTGAATATTAATTATATCTGTTTTGAGTAGGTATTTGCAATTTTAATAGGATGAAGAGTATTCTAAAATTATTTTAAAGTATTTCACAGCAAGGGATAATTCTTGAGTTTGAAGACTTCCTAACCCCTACTTTATATGCTGTCTGAAAATTCTCTGCTGTCAGTCTTACATTGAATACATTTATTTATAATACCATCAATTCATACTGACCATTACTAAATACAACACAGCTCTGTGCCTTCGAGCCCTTGAACTAAAAATCTATACCAGAATGACTAAAAATGGGAGGGAAGAATGGGACGTGTGTGTGTGGAGGTGAAGAAAATGCATTTGTTTCTATTAATGCATTCATGTTGTATTGCAGTATTGTGCACTTATGTTCATGTTAAACATATTTTAGAAATAGCCTCTCTAGTGCAATAAATTAGCAACAGTATTGTTAGGAACAGGTACCAGAAAACAGAGGTATAGTTCATTCTGTCATCTTTATTCCTGAATTTGGACAATGTCCAAAAGCACATAAATAATCAGAAGTCCAGAAAAACAATTATTTAAAAAGCAGGACATCATACAAGAAGTCCCTCACCCATTCTAACCCAAGGCCTGGGGATAGAGCCAGGTCTTAAAGGCTTGTTTAAATAGGGCCAGGGTGGGGGCATAAAAATCTTGGGATGGTGTTCCCAAGGGTAGGTGCCATGACAGAGAAAGCCCACTTCCAGGGTCCCACAATGCCCCAGGTGACGTTTAATTGATAGGACCTGGAGCATACCGACTTTATCAGACCATGTGGGATGGGAAGAAACGACAGGGATAGGTGGTCCCTTAGAGTACCAGGCCCTATGCCATGATGGGGTTTAAACATGGTAACCAGTATTTAAGCAGTATATAACCAGAATTGCTCCTACAAGTCTACTGGCAACTGGTGCAGCTCCCAGAGCAGGGGTGTCACATGGGCAGGCTGAGGCCTGCCTGTAACTTTTCGGGCCACAGCATTCTGGATCTGCTACAACTTCTGAGTGGTCTTCAAGGGCACCCCATGTAGAGTCTGTTGCAACAGTCCCACCACAAAATGACCAAAGCGTGAGTGACTTGACATTTTTGGTATGGGAGAACTGGTGCACAACATGAATTTGTGCAAAGGCCCTCTTGGCCATAGCGGCTACCTGCTGCTTGAGCAGGGGCTGTGCGTCTTAAGAGGGTCCCCAAGTTGCACACTGGTCCTGAAAAGGGAAGTGCAGTCCCATTTAGGACTAAAGATGGAACCACTCCAGACTCAGGAGGTCCAAACATCCACATCCACAGCCACTCAGTCTTTTTTTTTAATAATAAATTTTATTAAATTTCAAGAAAAGAATAAAAACTACAAAAAACAAAAAACTACAGAGAAAGAGAAAGAGAAAGAAAACTAAAAAAGTGCAGAAACACAAGAGAAAAAAAATTACAAAAAGGTGTGGCTTCTGACTTTTAACAGCAAGGATATAGAAAAATTTCGTAATCTCTTACTCTATGTTAAGCCAAAACACCACATTATTTCTATAGGTCATTCCACTTTAACACATAATAAAAATCACTAAGTACAGTTGCTCCTCCCCCTTATATTAAAATGAAGAAAAAAGAAAATTCATATAAACCTCTTAAATATCTTTCTCCCCTCCAAAAGATAAAACATATTTAATTATTCCCTCCTACCTCTATTCTATACATTTCTGTCTACCATAATAAGAATCAAATTAAAAAGCACATAAATTGTCTGCTATTATACTTAATAATACAACAATTATAATCTCAATATTCAAAACAGTGAATCCAGATCTTTAACGGCAAATAGCATCAGTCAAATCCTTAAAGCAAACCAAACGAACATTCTTCAACCCTTATCCCACTTCAAAATAAACATGTTACATGTTCCCAAGATATGCACAGATCTTTTGTCTTAAGAAAATCAAACAGCCCAGCTGCCACACTCAAAAATTCCAGGTTCTTTTCATGGCATTCCACCAGGAGATCGACCCTATTTATGACTCTCTCCCGTAGATTTCTCCAACTCCATTATCCGATCTTCATCCAGCATCTTGACAGAAATCCCAATCTCAGTCTTAAAAGAAACCTTTCTATCACTCTTAAATTCCTCAATTTCATCTTCCACATCCTCAACCTGATGGCACATTTTAGATCTCATATTTTCCACAATGTCCTGGATGTCTTGCATAAAAGATTGATAGAAGTCGGAAGAAATCTGTTTAAGATCCTGGTGAAGGTCAGAAAGTATCTGTTTGAATTCTTCCACGTCTGATGCAGTAGATTATGGTGCCCCCTAAGAGCTTAATCAGCGAAAGTCAAAGATACTCAAAAGTTGTTTACTTGAAGTGAGAGTGAATTCTCAAGGGAAGGTGAACAGAAAGCTGACGGTTCAGATCAGCCAATTCAACGTGTAGGAAAATACTAATATCTTCAAATTTAACCCAAAAATAATAGGAAGAAAATTGCTTACTCCCAGTCTTTAGAATTTCGTTTGGAAGGAAAACGAAAATCCAAAACTTAAAAAAAAAATTAATCCCAAAAATAGTGTTAAGCACCAAGAGGGCTGGCTTCTCCTCGCCGTAAAAAGCCTCTCTTGGGGTACATATACTTTTAAAAAATGCAAATTGGTGATATAGAAATGGGGTGGCCGTTCTTAGTGTCCCTTTAAGGCTGCAACCCGGGTTGGAAATGATGACATCCCTGCCTCCCGGGAGCTCTTACCATCGACCGCAAAACGCTGTTTGCGATCTCCTGGCTGCAAACTACTGTTCCGGAGGACAAACGGGATGATTCCGTGAGTTCTCCTTGATCCGGAGAACAGTTCTGGGCTTCAGGAAAGCCTGCCTGAGCCCAAAAATAAGCCGCCGCGCTGCCTGCTCTGCCCGCCGCTCAGAACGCCATTCCCACCGGAAGCCCCCCCACAGCCACTCAGTCTTGAGCCTAAGTGTTCCTCCCCATCCAGACCCACAACGCCTCCAGGCACTGGGGTAAAACCTTGATAGCATTACCTGGCTGACCTGACCTGGCTGACCTGACTTATAGCTGGGTATCATCAGCATACTGACCACCTTCAGTGGCCTCAGGTAGATGTTAAACAGGAAGAGTGAGAGTGTTGAGCCCTGAGGCATGCCACATAGGAGGAGATTCAGGGCTCAACAAAATGTTCAACCTTTTGGCAGCATGATTTCACACATACTGTGTTTACTGTGACAGCACAAGCTATAGGCGGTAGCTGAACTACTAGCTCTAGCTGTACAGAAGTAGAAGGCAAGCAAACCAGTTAACCCATTATTTTTCTCTTTTCTTGCTGATGCCCCCAAATAAATGCTGTTATTTTCCTGGCTGCCTCCACTAAAACAGCCCTTTAATTATGGTAATTTTGGTGATGCCAATAGATTTCCTTACTAATCTAGCCAACTCATTCTGCTAAGCAGACTGGAAAGGCTGTTACGTACAAGAAGAAAAATAACATCAAATTAAGCATTGGCCAAGTTCAGCTACAGGAGGCCACACCTCTCTGTGAATCCATCATAAAGACAGTCCAGGATCCCAAATAATCACTTAGATATAGTGAGGTTATAAATAGAACCTGAGAATAGGAGTTAACTCAGAGGAGCTGCTGAACTGCAAAGGATAATGGAGTCTTCAAAATCAGAGCTCTGGGAAGAAAAGGGAGATCTTTGATGGAAGAAGTTAATGGATGGCAATCTAACATGGCTCTAGATAGCATTGACTATTAGTTGTAGTACTGAACAAAGTTAGCTGATAAACCTGATGGACTGGTTGCAGTTTTGAGCAGAGCCCAGTCAAGACTTTAAAGTGATTGTGAGTGGGAGGATCTCAAGAGCCACTGAAGAATTGGGGACTGAAACTACCTGGCACAGAAGGCTCTGGAGGAAGCCAGAAGAGAGAGAAACCAAGTTCTACCAGGTAAAAGTACCTGTTGCCAGCCTGATAAAGAATAACAGCCGCCATATTTAGTCCTCCTCTTAACTCCAAATAGAGCTAATAAGAGTCTTTAAAATAGAGCTGTGTACATTATGGGTTGGGGCAGGGATTCACAATGGAATGAATGCAGTTTATTTGAGGCTAGGAAAAAAAATTACTCATGATCCTCACTTCAATAGGCTCCTTCATTAAAGGATTTTTTAAAAATAGCAAAAGGTTGCCTTTGCACTGGTCATTCATCAAATCCTATGAACTCACAGGCTGCTTTGATTACACTCATTTGTTGTTTATTCTTTCAGTCGCTTCCGACTCTTCGTGACTTCATGGACCAGCCCACGCCAGAGCTTCCTGTCGGCCGTCACCATCCCCAGCTCCCCCATGGTTGAGTCTGTCACCTCCAGAATATCATCCATCCATCTTGCCCTTCGTCGGCCCCTCTTCCTTTTGCCTTCCACTTTCCCTAGCATCAGCTTCTTCTCCAGGGTATCGTGTCTTCTCATTATGTGGCCAAAGTACTTCAGTTTTGCCTTTAATATCATTCCCTCAAGTGAGCAGTCTGGCTTTATTTCCTGGAGTATGGACTGGTTGGATCTTCTTGCAGTCCAAGGCACTCTCAGAATTTTCCTCCAACACCACAGTTCAAAAGCATCTATCTTCCTTCGCTCAGTCTTCCTTATGGTCCAGCTCTCACAGCCATAGGTTACTACAGGGAATACCATTGCTTTAACTATGCGGACCTTTGTTGTCAGTGTGATGTCTCTGCTCTTAACTATTTTATCGAGATTTGCCATTGCTCTCCTCCCAAGAAGTAGACGTCTTCTGATTTCCTGGCTGCAGTCAGCATCTGCAGTAATCTTTGCGCCTAGAAATACAAAGTCTGTCACTGCCTCCACTTTTTCTCCCTCTATTTGCCAGTTATCAATCAAGCTGGTTGCCATAATCTTGGTTTTTTTTGAGGTTTAACTGCAACCCAGCTTTTGCACTTTCTTCTTTCACCTTCGTCTAAGGCTCCTCAACTCCTCCTCGCTTTCAGCCATCAAAGTGGTATCATCTGCATATCTAAGATTGTTAATGTTTCTTCCAGCGATTTTAACTCCAGCCTTGGATTCCTCAAGCCCAGCACGTCACATGATGTGTTCTGCATACAGGTTGAATAGGTAGGGTGAGAGTATACAGCCCTGCCGTACTCCTTTCCCAATCTTAAACCAGTCCGTTGTTCCGTGCTCTGTTCTTACCGTTGCTACTTGGTCGTTATACAGATTCCTCAGGAGGCAGACAAGATGACTTGGTATCCCCATACCACCAAGAACTTGCCACAATTTGTTATGATCCACACAGTCAAAGGCTTTAGAATAGTCAATAAAACAAAAATAGATGTTTTTCTGAAACTCCCTGGCTTTCTCCATTATCCAGCGGATATTGGCAATTTGGTCTCTAGTTCCTCTGCCTTTTCTAAACCCAGCTTGTACATCTGGCAATTCTCGCTCCATGAATTGCTGGAGTCTACCTTGCAAGATCTTGAGCATTACCTTACTGGCATGTGAAATAAGTGCCACTGTTCGATAGTTTGAACATTCTTTAGTGCTTCCCTTTTTGATATGTCTATATAGTTTTTATGGCTGCAATACAGAAATGGTTTGCCACTGTCTTTTCCAGGATTTTTTTAAAAAACTTCCACTCTAGTGTCCAACCACTTGTATTCCCTGGAAGTCTTCAAATGAAGTACTAACCAGCCCTGACCTTGTTTAGCTTTTGAGCCCCAGACTAGGTCAGCCAAGTATTGACACCTCTTAAGACATAAGAGCTGTTAGGCATGGACTTTGTCAGGACTATTTAAATCAGTGCTTCCCAAACCTGGGTAAATTACCCAAAATTGGGTGAAAGTGTTTTTTCTTTGGGTAATGACACACGAACCCATTACCCAATCACAACAGGGACATGGAAATGGACCTAAAGTGTTTTACTTACATTGGGTAAAAAGGACTTTCTGAAAAGCGGTTTTGGGTAATGAAGGAAAAAGTTGGGAAGCACTGATTTAAATTAAGCCTTAATAGCAACTCCATTGGATTCATCCTAGTCCTTTGGTAAAAAAATCCAGTGGCAAACCACTTCCATATTGTTGCCAAGAAAACCAGATGGACATGCCTGGGAAGTCACTAGAATTGAGCTTGACTTGACAGTTCTTCGTAATACAGCTGCTTGCTTTGAGCTCAGATTTTGCCCTGGGAGTTTGGTCTGTCTGCAGCACTCTGTTTCCTGGCCTCGGTATAGCATAACTTTTCAAGAGAACCTAGGGCCTGGAACTGTTATGAGTAGTAAGCCACCTGTCATGAATGTGTATGACAAGTCCTCTTGGATTGGAGTGGCAAATAACTCCATATTATATATAAATTGGCATATGTTATATAAAAATATAACAAATATTTCTGGACTTGAACAACTGCTAACTTCTCAGTTTTACTCATCTACAACATTTCAACTTCATCCCCTGATTTCTCAGTTGGCCAGCATATTTTTGCAAAACTTCTGGTTCCTTTAGCAATGCTTTCTTCCTTCTCTCCCCTCTTTATATGGTTAGTCCTCTCCTGGGCTGGCTGTTTCTATCTTCCATAACTTCTGAATTTCCTTGGCAAGAACAGCCTCTAGAGACCACATATTATAACAACAATAAATACAAAATGGTGGATCATTCCTGCACACTCACTTTTCAGGATTTACAATTTCTTCAGTTACAAAGTTTATATAGAACCTGAAACAAAAAATAACAAATAAAAAGAGTCAAAAGAGTCAAAATATGCTTTGAATAACTTTATGCCAAATAGGTTATTCCAGCACAGAGTTTGCATTTTATCTTAAAGGAAGGCCATAATTTTTGTCTAATGGCTAGCCAGATTAACAGTAGCAAACAAATTATAAAATTCCTTTATACTTTACAGCAAGGTTGTTACCTTCAGAGATGGAATTCACAGTTCATCCAGGCAGGCTTTATCAATCTGGTTCCTTTAATAAGCCAGCCCATAGCTATTTTTTAAAAGCTTATGATACATTTAGGGAAAAAATAGCAGACATCATTGAGAAAATTAATGTTACTAATGCATTGCATCTGTAAACTACTGGCTGGGCTCGTATGCTGCATTAACTCATAAACCCTGGTATACAAATAATAATGTCTGGGCTCATACAATATGCTAAACCCAAATACTAGGAAAATTCTGTTTGGAACATCAACACGCATAATTTTAAAATAAATAAAACCAAATCAATCATGTTATAGTTTAACATGATATTTGCATCCTGCCATAAATTTTGTGGAAAACGATATTGATATTGATTTCCAGATATATTTATTTTTAATATGTGCAATCACAACTTTGATGGTGCATCAATGTCCCTTCTACCATTTAATCTTTACAAAAGGAAAAAGTTCATAATTTATAAACTTACCATCCTCCATAAGCAAACATCCCAGAATAAAAAGCAAGAGGCAGCTTTTCAAGTGTTAAGGAACCTGTGTCAAAACTATCCTGGAAATTTTCATTATGACCTAGCCAAAAAGAAATGGACATATTTTTCTTCTCTCTTGTAACACGCAACATAATCAGTATCTTTCTAATGCAGGCCTTGGTACCACCTGAACAAGAGAACCAGGTAAAAGTCCAGATTCCTGGAGTTTAAGGGCTCCCTAACTCAATAGCACTCATCTTTAAAAAAAAAAAACTTATAGAAGTAGTCTTGATCTGTTCTAGTCTTCTCCTACTCCTCCAGATATCAGGGGTGTCCACAAGGTATGATAAAAAAAATCAAGATGGCAGCTGTGTTGGTTCAATCAAAGCTCTGCCTGTTTTTTATGTGTGTTGCACATACATAGGTGGAGCTTCAATCTCATCATTGCAGCCATCATCTTGACTTTTTTACTATATCAATGGACACTCCTGCAAGAAATGAAGTTGTTGGGCATGACTATAGCTTGATCTGTTTTTAAAGTAAATGAAAGAGACAGAAAGTATCAACATCAGTGTCTGGCAAGGAAATTAAACAATAGAAGGAGAGTGCCAAGAAGAAGGAACTAGAGGAGAAAGAACTGCATGTGGAATCTCGGAAGCATGTGTGAAGGATCCTTGCCCCATGGATACCGCTTGGACAGCTTCATTGAGATTACATGTAGCTTCCAAGATATTTACTGAAGTTGTTGCACAACAATTCTAGTTCCCTGAACATTAACTATGTAAGTTGAGACTAAAAGTTGGAATCTAATAATATTTATTTATATATTTATAAAATTTATATCACCGCCCATCTCCCTCCACCGGAGGGACTCTGGGCGGTTTACAACAAAATAATAAAAACAAAAAACATAAAATATACATAGAATATAAAAATACAAATTATAAAACAAAATAATATAGCTTTGTGGAAATTCTGGGGGTTATAGAGTTGCATCTCTGGAAAAGAACAGGGTGGGGAAAGCTGAGCTAGCTGAAGCTAGATAAGTTCAATGCATGCAGAAATCTTTAAGATCAACAAAGTCTTGTGGCACCTTAGACTAACAAATTAAGTCTGACTTGAATTGGATAACCCTTCAAATAGAGGACAAAAAGCTAACTTATTCAAGTGTGTCTGAGAATGGTGAGGTTTCTTCTAGCTCTCTTTCCTATGGTCTCTATCTTTTCCATGACCACTATCCCCTTGCTTTTTCTTCTGTATTTTTGCCATCCTCTGTTTCTTCTGATGCTCCCTCCCATCTCATTCCTCATGAGAATTCTGATGAGCCTTACCGTTTCCAAGAGCCATTATCCCAGGAACAATTATTAGACCCACAGTGATCATCTTCAGGACAGTGAGTCCTGTCTGTACATTGGCAGCCCAACTCACACTCCAGCAGTTCAGGGCTATTGCTAAGGCTGGGTTGGGAGAGAGAAAAATGACTAGGGCTGTACAAGCAATGGTTATTTCCGATATAATTATACCTTCATTTAGTGTTTTCCTATATCATAATTGCAAAACTAAATAAAGTGATAACAGTAAGTTTGGATGGGAGTACTCTGTAAGCCTGGAAGGAAGGCTGCCCCAAGTAATTTACCTTTAAAATTAGAATCTGATAATGGAGACAGGTGAGATTTGTTAAACTGTTATATCAAGCTAACTAATAGGAAAATATGCATACTATTGTGTCAACAACGTGATAGAATATTAAAATTAAAGTGAAGAAAGAAAGGAAAATGACCTAAACAATTAACTAAATAACTAAAAACATTAATCAGATTGTTTGAAACCCTTCTTTCTTGCCTTAGTTTTGAAAAAAGACTAATGAAAATATCAGCTAACTATACATACCAACAATCTACTGCTGCAAATTGGTTGTTGACCGATCCTTCCAATGTTGTATAATAGATTTATGCAAGGAGGTGGCTTTGATTTGCCTTGAATAAGCTATTATATTCCAGAGAGGTAACATGACTGTCCTCACCTCGCTCACTCACTGACTGTAGTGATCCATCATGGCACCTTGAGCCTTGTTTGCCAGTTCCTCTAACTCACTGGGAGAATTGCATGCACAGAAGTCTCTTCCAGCTACAAGTGTCAATTGAGGGGCTTGGAGTTATGCAGAGCAAAGGAACATGGCCACTTTGCTCCACTTTTAGAACCAAGGGGCTGTGTGGCTTCATGAAGCCACTTCAAATGGATCTGTGCAAACCTTCATTCAGGTAAAGCACCCCTTGAAATTATTACTGTATTTTGGTTATCTTCCATTTGCAAAAAGCTCACAGTTCTTGATATCCTGATAAATTCCATATGGCGAAGAAGAACACATGAATTCTTGACAGGAATGATTGGTCTAAAAAATTAACTTCCTGTGACTTTCTGCCCAAATATGGGCAGATTAGGATAAGCCCAGATTTTGCAAGTTCATGTTTCAGCTCCTGAACTGCATCTCCAAAAGCAGGGCCATAGCATCCGACCCTGATTAAACATTCTCTGACATACCCAATATCCACAAAAGCAAGATTTCTATTGTATTAACCATATTTATGTTCTAAGGAGACCGATAGATATTCTTTAAAGCAGACTCGCACTGATTTACAAGAATAGGAGATCTGAGCTCATTATTCCAAAGCCTGCGTTAACAACAAATATAAATATAAATATAAATATAAATATAAATATAAATATAAATATAAATATAAATATAAATATAAATATAAATATAAATATAAATATAAATATAAATATAAATATAAATATAAATATAAATATAAATATAATTTTTTTTTAAAGGTAAAGGTTCCCCCACACAGTCGTGTCTGACTCTAGGGGCCGGTGCTCATCTCTGTCTGTTAGCCGAAGAGCCAGCATTGTCCGAAGACGCTTCTGCGGTCATGTGGCCGGCATAATGCGCGTGGAATGCTGATTGATATATGTATATGTATATGTATATGTATATGTATATGTATATGTATATGTATATGTATATGTATATGTATATGTATATACATACACACACACACACACACTCTCTCTCCTTCAATTTATTATAAAAATGGGGAACTAGTTAGGTGACTCCAGTGAACTCCCCAAAATCTTTTGATAGATGTGCAACTTCAGAAGCAGCAATAGCACAAGGGCCAAATAGCCCAATACCAAACGCTTAAGTTGAATAAAGTTTCTAGAAGCTTTTTAAAGTAAATCAAATTCAATGTTAAGTTCCAAAAAAGGTTTAAAAGCAATTTCATCAGAACTAAATTGACTTTTTCATTTCATTTCATTTTGTTTTATTGATACATAGATATACTGTATATACTGTCTGCTCCACAGATTCTATGTTAATATAGCATGAGAAGTCATTGAGGGGACTTTACGTACAGTGAACTTCTTATGGGTAAAGGAACCAAATTACAGGATGCCTGTAGCCCAAGAGTTTCTACATGTTTTTCCAGCATGAAGTGAAGCTATTAGAACTGATCCCTGAACAAACAAGGATCCTAATATGTGCTAGGATTTTAATGGTGTCAAATAGTAGCTTTCAAGCTGAGCACAAAGAGAAGCTAAATTCTAATTATTTTCCTGTTCACACATTGCAGTTATGGTTTGCTTCAATCATAGTTTACTGAATAATTTTCTGTCCAATTTTCCTTTGGAGTAGGGAGTATCATCACTCCAGGATTATCTTGGTAGTGGGGGTGTGGGTTGGCTAGCCACTGGAGAAGATGGTGTATTGAGCTGATTGCTCTTCTCCACCAAGCTTTTGCAATGATAGTCATTGTTTGCATTTGACTACTATCCAGCTAATGACAATATTAGTAATAAAAAAGTAAACCACCCAGAGTCCCTTTGAGGGAGTTGGGTGGTGATAAATGAATGAATGAATGAATGAATGAATGAAAGATATCTAAGAAAGATAATTCTCCAAAAGGCAGAAGCTTATATGGATGATCCAAAAGCAGCTGAAGTGGCACTCCACTCTAGTAATGAAAATATGGTGGTGGAGCAGGATGTTCTGATGGAGTGCACAAAAATTAATCACTGTTCAGGATGAAACTTTGAAACTGATTCAATAGGAAATCTAATTAAGCTACTCAAACAAACCTGAAGGTGGAATGTGGTAAGTCAGCTAATATGATCCAACAGATGTCAGTAGGTATGTTGCTGATAAATTCAGTGAAAAGAATTTTCTTCTCAAGTTTCAGAAGTTGCCCAGACTATTAGCAAAGCATATACTGTTCCTACAAAGAATGTGTTTGATACTGGAAAAGTTTAAAAAGATATTACACACATTAGACTGATATACAGGATCAGAATAAAAGAAATTATTTGGGAATTAGAAAAAATGTAGAAAAGACTGATTTAATTGGATATCTTATCTCCCAACTTAATAATCTGGCCCTGTTACAAAGAAGAAAAGCCTTCAAGTCTTTGACAGAAGTGGAATATGGTATAAATGGAGGTTCCTTTCAAGCTAGTTTTATTTCAACCACAAGAAAGAGTGACTATTTCTATGCTTCGAGAGATGAATAGAATTTTAACAAGAATATTTTATAAAGAATTTATGAAGAATTAATAGAGAACAACCTTTGATGTTTAAAGAACTGATATGTCTTTTTAAGAAAAAGATAGGATAAAAGGAATTTCTGGCATTAGGGACTTACAAGATGGTTGATGGTTATAAAAGGTTTAATGTAGTTTCATATTCATTGGGAAATAAATAAGACAAAATACAGAGAATGGAAAAGTATTATATAGAAGTTAATATCAGGAAGGGGGAATTAGAGCTCAGCATAGCACTCGCCTAACCGAGACCAATTAGAGGACTTAATTAATCCTCTGTGAACTTCTGTTCATACGGGGTCTAATTGGATTGGGAGGGTGAGAGTTGGGGGATAAATGGAGAAGGCAACTGAGGGAGGTTTGGGAAAAGGGGTTACAGGAGGCAAAAAAGGATAGTTAAAAATAATTTTTGAAGATTTCCAAAATTTAATCACAAATATGTTGGCTTATAAGATAAATAGGGTTCCATCATTGATGAGTTTACTCTATAGCAGGGGTCGGGAACCTTTTTTCTGCCAAGGGCCATTTGGATATTTATAACTGGGGACCGAGGGGCGGGGTTTCTGAGATTTCCGCGGACCGGGGGCTGGAGTTTGCGGGCGGGAGCCAATCACAAGCACTGGGGGTGGGGTTTGCAGGCGGGAGCCCCGCGGGCCTTAGGCGGGAGCCCTGTGGGCCTTATACGGCCCGCAGGCCTGACGTTGCCCACCCCTGCTCTATAGGAATGGTAAGCAAGATAGGAATAGTGGAAGTGTAAAAAGGTGAAAGATATAGTTAGGGAATTAGGTGAACTGATTAAAAAAACTAGAATCAGTAAGTATTTTAAATCTTTCAATCCATCTGTACTTACATTACAGGAAACAAGAGCGCCAGTTTGGTCTAGTGGTTAAGGTGTTGGGCTAGAAATCAGGAGCCTGTGAGTTCTAGTCCCGCCTTAAGCATGAAAGCCGGTTGGGTGACCTTGGGCCAGTCCCTCTCTCTCAGCCCTAGCAAGGAGCCAATGGCAAACCAGGAGACTGAGAGTTCTAGTCCCGCCTTAGGCATGAAAGTCGGCTGGGTGACCTTGGGCCAGTCACAGTCTCTCAGCCCAACTCACCTCACAAGGTTGTTGTGGGGAAAATAGGAGGAGGAAGGAGTATTTGGTATGTTTGCTGCCTTGAGTTATTTATAAAAATAATAAAGGCAGGATAAAAATAAATAAATAAATAAAAAACATAAAGATTGGAAAAGACAAATATTTAGAAGACAAATTTAGTGGAAAGGATGAATAAGAGGGGCAGCTATCTTACAGTATATAAAAATGCAAATTTTATAGTTGATGTGTTGAGATTCTGTCCATTCCTATGCATGCAAGTGCTTTGCCAGATATTTTGGTATGGCATGAAGCACAACAACCTCTATTGGCATCACTATTTACATCTCAAAAACCTGGCATTTTAACAGGGGTGTGTAGACTTTTTATATCCACTGTATATAAACCTAATTTTTTTAATGATTAAAAGATTTTAAAAGATAGAAAACCATAACAATGTCTTCTATATATGCAACAAATCAGAATCAAATTGGGGTTATACAAAAAGTAATTACAGCCTTGAATAAATTTGTTGGGTGAATTTGGTTCTAGTGTGTGATTTAAACACACCCAGCTACAACTGGGGATGGAACAAGTTATAAGGAAAACATAAGACAATTTTGAGTATTTAAGAGCATCTGCATGAGCTTATTGACATCTGGGAAATTATGCATCTATTAACAAAACGCTTTACATTTTTATTTATTTATTCTATTTAGAGACCACCTGATTCCAGAGTGACAATAGGCAGCTTATACTTTAAAATGAAAACAATAAAAGAAGAAAAAAAAGATTATGTACTGTATATCTGGACAAACCGCACTACATGTACCAGAAAACCCCCGCAACCAGCAGGGGCTTCCCAACCGCCCTACTCCAAGGCCTGGGAGAACAGCCAGGTTTTTAAAGACGATGGGAGCTCTAGAGTTATTGTAGAGCTGTCCTAGGATAATGGAGCTGGCCCAAAATAATGGAAGATCTCCCCGCATTGCTTAATGACAAGAATTCAGGTAGAACAATACCTTTGAATGCCTTATAGAATTCACCTGTTAACCCAGCTGGACCTGGAGATTGTCCATTCTTAATATTTTTAAAAAACCTCATAAACATCTGATTTTGAAAACAAAGAATCCAAATACAGAAGCTCCATTAAAAATAATTCCAGAAAATTCCATTAAGTAATTCAATAAACTTATTGATTTTAAGGTATAATTCTTCTAAAAAACCAATAACTTTAGCATTTTTAGTACTAGTAATGACGTGACCTTTAGTATCTTTTATTGGCTTTTGTTGGCTATATCTCCTTTCCTTCACTTTTTAAACCTTATTTGCCAATAATCTTGAGTTTGTATTATCAAATTAAATTTTTTGCTTTAAAAATAAATTTTGTTTTGATGGGTTGTCATCTACTAAAATGTCAATCTCTTTTTCTTTCTACTGTAATGGCTTATATAAATTGATCCTGTTCTATTATATTTAATCCATAGATTCTTAATTTCAAAATAACTCTTAATTCCTAAACCGGGTAAAGATCTGCTAGAAGTATTTTCGTACATATCTATTTCTTTAGTCAGTTTTGATTATAAATTATATAGTAAGCTATTAAGCAATCATCTCAAGTTTATTATTGGAAAAAAAGTACAGCCTGATCAATCAAGTTTCATTCTAAACAGAAGTATAAAAAGGTAAAGGTTCCCCCCCCCCCACATTTGTGCAGTCGTGTCCGACTCTAGGGGCCGGTGCTCATCTCTGTTTGTTAGCCAAAGAGCCAGCATTGTCCGAAGACGCTTCCATGGTTATGTGGAAGCCATGACGCATGCTGAACGCTGTTACCTACCCACTGAAGTGGTACATATTCTACTTGCATTTGCATGCTTTCAAATTGCTAGGTTGGCAAGAGCTGGTGCTGGTGCGGGAGCTCACTCCGTCACGCGGGACTAGGGATTCGAACCTCTGAACTTGCGATCTTCCGATCAACAAGCCTGGCATCGTATATTTAGCCCTATTTACATTTTCTGAATATGATATTTCAGATATTTCAGATATGCAGACGATACCACCCTAATGGCAGAAAGTGAAGAGGAACTAAAGAGCCTCTTGATGAGGGTGAAAGAGGAGAGTGCAAATGCTGGCTTGAAACTCAACATTAAAAAAACCTCAGATAATGGCATCTGGTCCCATCACTTCCTGGCAAATAGAACAGGAAGAAATGGAAGCAGTGACAGAGTTTATTTTCTTGGGCTCCAAGATCACCTCAGACGGTGACTGCAGCCATGAAATTAAAAGACGCTTGCTCCTTGGGAGGAAAGCTATGGCAAACCTAGACAGCATATTAAAAAGCAGAGACATCACCTTGCTGACAAAGGTCCGTATAATTAAAGCTATGGTTTTCCCAGTAGTGATGTATGGCTGTGAGAGTTGGACCATAAGGAAGGCTGAGCGCCGAAGAATTGATGCTTTTGAACTGTGGTGCTGGAGAAGACTCTTGAGAGTCCCTTGGACTGCAAGGAGGTCAAATCAGTCAATCCTAAAGGAAATCAACCCTGACTGCTCATTGGAAGGACAGATACTGAAGCTGAAGCTCAAATACTTTGGCCACCTAATGCGAAGAGAGGACTCACTGGAAAAGACCCTGATGCTAGGAAAGACTGAAGGCAAAAGGAGAAGGGGATGGCAGAGGATGAGATGGTTAGATAGCATCACTGATGTAATGAACATGAATTTGAGTAAACTCCGGGAGACAGTGGAGGACAGGAAGGACTGGCGTGCTATGGTCCATGTGGTCACGAAGAGTCAGACACGACTAAACGACTGAACAACAACAAAATATTATTCATTCTTGTAAATTTAACAAGACTTCTCTATCAGTGTTCTCATTATATATCTTTAAAGCTTTTGATTGTGTGGAATAATTATTCTTAAAACAAACTTTAAAGATATGTAAGTCTGACAAGTCTTCTTAACATGAACCTAGTGATATAGGGGAACCATGACTAAATTTTGAGATATGCCGTTCTTGGATGTTATCTTGTACTGTTTCTTTCTTGTCCTATAGAATGTTAAATGTGAAAAAAATGAATTAAAATTTAAAATTATAAGCCCCAGTTAGTAAGTAAATCTGAAAGGAAGAAAATCCATATATATATCAGGATTTGTCTTCCTTTCAGATTTACAAATTAATTACTGGGACTAATATACTGGTCCAGTCCAGCAGGCTCTGGGCAGCTTACATTCCCTTCCTACAATAAGAAAATTAAAATAGTAAAAATAATATTTAAAAATTCAACAATTATCAATAGCAAAAGCATAACAAAAAATTTCAAAGAAGACCATGACCACCAGGGAACCATCAACATCCAGACACAGCCTGAGCTGGGAGCTCCCAAATTATAAATGTGGTATTTCAAATTAATATCTCCCTGCAGGATCTTTTTTTTAATGCAGCTATTGAAATATCTTTTCTCTGTCTTCTTTAAAAACTGGTTGGGCTCCAGCACGTCAGTAGGAAATTACAGATACATAAGTGTCTCTGTAGCATGGGAAGATCAAGGTACACCTTTGTTTCTATCAGTCACATTCCAGTCAAAGATAGAAAACCTCTGTAAGAAAACCTCCCATCATCATCATCATCATCATCATCATCATCATCATCATCATCATCATTGCTGCCATCCTTGACATTATATTCTCCAAATGTTTTGAGCTCCACCATTCCAGTTTGGTGTAGTGGTTAAGGCATTTTAAGGCATCAGGCTACAAACCAGGAGACCGTGAGTTCTACTTCTGCCTTAGACACAAAGCCCGCTGGGTGACCTTGGACCAGTCACTTTCTCTCAGCCCTAGGAAGGAGGCAATGGCAAACCACTTCTGAAAAACCTTGCCAAAAAAACTGCAGGAACAGCCACGATTTGGCAGACTTTGAAATAACAGACTTTGGTTACAGCGGATGAAATTCCCATTATATTTATATCATTTTATGTCGTTTGCATAATGATATCACAAATTATGTAAATGACACAAATATTGTCAACTGTGTAATGCTACCACCATGACTGATATACAAGCTGCATCTTTCCATCACATAATTTATACCACAGGGCTTTTTCCCAGGTAGAGATAGAACCTGGTTAAAAAGCGACAGTAAAACTCTCTGACAGAAGTCAAAACTGGGAAGGGAGCTAAGAATTGAAAGCCACATTCTTGTATACTACAGAGATATCATGAGTGAATTAAAAACATATCTATCATAAACGGAGGACAGTAGCTAATTGAGACTGAGAAAAATACTGAGTTCACACATCATGCTAAGCAATAGTTGATTGAACAAACCACTATTGGCTAGGTTCATATAAGAAATGAAGTAGAAAACCTGGTTTACAAATCACCAAAGCCTGTGTTCACACAATATGCTAAGCCAAAAAACAAACAAACCACATCATTCATTCATTCATTCATTCATTCATTCATTCATTCATTCATTCATTTTCTATCCCGCCTTTATTATTTTTACAAATAACTCAAGGCGGCGAACATACCAAATACGCCTTCCTCCTCCTATTTTCCCCACAACAGCAACCTGTGAGGTGAGTTGGGCTGAGAGAGAGTGATTGGCCCAAGGTCACCCAGCTGGCTTTCATGCCTAAGGTGGGACTAGAACTCACAGACTCCTGGTTTCTAGCCCAGCACCTTAACCACTAGACCAAACTGGCTCTCATACCATGATGTGTTAACGCTTAGTCAGAATGAATTAGCTAAGCATGTACTAATCATGGCTACTGGATTTGCTGGCCTGCCCTGATTAAATGTTAGAAATAGAAAGTGGGACATCAGTTCAGCAAGTTTTGTATGCAGAACGTCTGTGTTCATCAACTATTCATGTACATGTAGCCTCATAGATTTGAACAGAATCATTCTACAGTAAGTAGCTATTAAATCTTCCAGTTGTTTATTTTACTTTGGAGCAAAGATACTTAAAAAAGCATTGATAGTAAAGACTCGGTAGTAAATACCTGTTTAGTGGGAATAAATCACAAATAATTTGAGCTTGCATTCACTGATACTCACTAATTCCTGCCATAGTGATCAATTTCACGGCCAGAGGAGGGACATGGCAAGAAGCAAAGAAAGGCTCAATTAGGTATTGACCAAATGCCAAAGACACCACAGCCATATTTGCAGGACTGGAATATAAAACCAAGAAATGACAGAATATCAGATACAAATCTTTTGGCTTTTTGTTGGCTTCTCTCATTTTCACTTTTGTCTGGGGCTTGTAGATTTTCACTTGTCTGAAGTAGCCACAAGTGAAAATGGTGGCTGCTTTCAGAAGTATCCATCTGGGAGACTGGATTGAACAGGAGCAAGACTCAAGTTCTTTCTTGCCCTTTCTCCTCTATGCACAATGAGAGATGTCTACTTTTAATGTGTGGCAAACCAAAGTTTATCATTTATTCAAAATAGTGTACTTGGTCCACACATTGCACTAAGTCATGGTTTGGTTCAGTTACAGTTTGTGGAAGAAGCCATTTCTACTTTTTAGCCATTATTCTTATTGTTCTTGGCATTTAAATTGTGAATTACATTGTATCATTTAATTAATGTTTAAATACTGATTTTGTATTGTACTTTATATTGTGAATTCTATAAGCTACCTAGAGCCTAGCAGGTTTCAGGCAGTAGATAAATCACACAGTGAACTAACTGAATATAAAGCCAAAGTCATTAGGTTCCCCCAACATGCTAAATCGTCAGTGCTATGTTACAAATCATAACAGGTGAATATTTTTAAAATAGAGTTTTAATGGCCAGTCTTTTACAATGCATGCTATCCTCTTCACATTTTTCTGGTCTATTATCTTTGTGATAACATACATAACCAAAACAAAGGGAACAGCAGTGTCCACAGTGTGTGGTCAAAAGAGTCAAGATGGTGGCCATGACAGGAGTGTAGCTCCACCCATTTTTAAAGGTGTCACACATAAAAAACTGGTGAAGTTTTGATTGCAACATCATGTCCGCCATCTTGACATTTTTGACCATGCCCTGTGGACACTGCTGAAAGGAAATAAACTCTGGCTTGGTTGTTTTGACCCTGGTGAGATAAGATTCTTGAGGAATAATTGTGTTGGCACTGCAATAGGACTGGGTCTACTCTACAGATGCAAGACTTGTCATGCACAAGCTACAGGAACCTCTCTCAAGTCTGCAGCTTCCAGGTATTCCATGGAAGATAGTTCAGTTGCTCGAGCAGCGATCTGGCTTGGTGGGGGAGGACAGGTCATATCCCAAGTTAATTTTTATAGGGCCAAAGAGGCAGCCCTTCAGTTTATTACAAGGAGTACAGTGATATCTGCACCTAAGAAAAGAAGAAAACCATCTATCTCATGACTGAAAGGGAGAGGCCTTTGGTTTGTGATTGTTTTTGATCTGGAGTCTCCCTAGAGCTTTCTCTATTATTGCTTCCTTCCTTCATTCTTCCCCACTGTTCCCTGTCATTCTCAGATGCTTTCCCCCCCCCTCTCCCTCCTTCCCAACATTTGTTAGATCTCAGTGGTGCTCCACTCACCAGCTGTCTGCCTTTAAAAACACAGCTGGAACATGCCCCCATTGAGAGATTTAAAGAGACAAAGCTCCCAATAAATCTTCCCATCATCTGGCATTCCTCCCTTTTTAGACAAGAAGGGGAAAGAAAAGCCATCCTTACCGGATCATAATAAATTCAGCCCATAATCGGAGGAAAGCTGGCAATGGTCCAAGAGTCTCTAAAAGGTAAATGTAATGCCCGCCTGACTTTGTGATACTTGTTCCGAGATCTGCGTAGGACAGAGCACCTAGAAACCAACCAAACAATTGAGTTGTAAACCATATCCATTGTCCTGGAACAAAGCTCCACTGAGCTCAATGGATCTTTCTGCACATGCAGCGTGGATATTAGGGGCCATATTGGGCCACATTTGGTCCTAACACCTCATCTTGTTCACCACTGCCACATTTTATGGCAGTAGTGCACAGGCTGAGGTGTCAGGACCAAATGTGGCCCCAAAACTAAGGAGACCTTTGCATTGAAATTATTACTACATGTAAAGTTTAATGTAACATGAAGTAATATAAAACAAGTCGGGTATAATCATATTAATAATTTATTTTATTTCAAAGTAAATGAAATCAAATTCAGAGGATTTTTTGGCCTTGAGATAGTCCTCCAGTTTTTATTTTATTTTATTTTATTTTATTTTATTTTATTTTATTTTATTTTATTTTATTTTATTTTATTTTATTAATTTTATTTTATTTTATTTATTTGAATTTATTTTATTTATTTGAATTTATTGGCTGCCCAACTCCAGTTTTGGAAGTGATTCACCAGTAAACTATTAAAGGATAAAACGTGACCCTTGGACCAGAAAACGTTGGACATTCTTGCTCTATACAAGTAATTTTCATCTAAGTGAATAACTAACTGAACACTATGAGGTGAAATTCAGTTCTGGAAGGATGCAATTATTATTGTGAATACATTTTTTCTCCAAGGAGTTGGAAGCAGCTCAAATGGTACAAACATTTATCTGTGCATCAAAGTTATGAAGTATTTTGAATTAAAACAAAATGTATGGCCCGAGATTGCTTGGTAGGGATTATTACCTGGATTTCCCCAGCTCAGTCGTTCTATTTGAAATAGATTTCTAGTCTCTTTTTCTATTGCTCCCTAGCCACTCAAAAGCTTAAACCATCATAAAAAGAATACATGATAGCAAAACAGCTATTAAAAATGCAACCAGTATTCAAAGAAACCTCAATAAGTGAATTCTACTATAAAAGGCCATCTCCTATTCTTCCATCAATATCTCTGCATCCATTCGAGACAGAAAATACCTTGCTTGAAAGCTGCGAGAAGGTAGGCAGATCACAAGGTATATTTTTGTAGCTGCCAGAATCACAACACTTGGGCCGGGCATGGTGCAGGAAGAGATTATTATTTATAGTATTATTTATAGTATTAGAGGTTCCACATGCCACATTCCTTTGAGCTACTTGTTAAAATGTTATACAGTGCTGTGAAGCAATTCTATATGCCAGGTGTACTGTGGGCAACTTTAGAGGCTACACCAAGCTGCCAGATTGACTTACTAACAGGTGTAAAATGGCCATCTGCTCTACTTTTCACAGGATAAGCTTATATTGGAGAACGTCTTTTATTTGAAGGGATGCCTAGCAATGTCTGATTTTAAAATGAAGAACCACACCAATGGGGATCAGGGGCCTTGTTCATCAAACCTTAGCATCTGAGCACACGTAGCATCTTCCTCCCTATAGTGAAGTGCATTTCATCTATATTTGAATATAGAACGGCTGCTAAATTTACCTGTAAACATATAAACCAGTAAATGCAAACATTTAGAAAATTGCTGCCCTCTTTTATCCCCTTTCTTTGGCAATGCATAAGCAGTGTGGAACCCTGAGGCATATAGATGTGAAGAAGAGGGAATTGCTTTGAGCCAAATAAAGAGAAACATCATATGCAAATAGAAATTCAGAGAAAAAGACATACAGTACAGTGCCATCCAAAGGGAGTGAACCTCTTAATCTGTGCCATCCAAAACTTATTAAGTCTTCAACACATGATAGGCAAACCTATCAGGGGGTTGGGGTGGGAGTGGGGACAGAAATGTTCATTTGGGAGAATTTGCATGGAGTGGAGGGGAGAACTTCTGGAATACATGTTGTCCTTCCTCTTTCTCTTCTATTTTTCCCCATGTTTAATATGAAAGTGGTGGGTTGAGAAGAAAAGAAGCTATTCTGTAGGGCAGCAGAAGACTATTACTGAGAGGCACAAGCAGGCCTATGTTCCAGTGCTAGATATGCATGAATTTTTTAATTGAACTGGCAATAGTTTCTTGCTGCCCTGTGGCCCATAATGGCCCCCTGCTGTTTCATTGGCACAAGGTGATCATTGGACATCCAGCAAAAGCCACATATTCCACATCAGCTCAAATATCAGATTCCCCCTCTTCCCACTGGGGCCCCATTTTTTCAGGAATTCACTCTGTCAAATCCCTGTTTGGACATAGCTATTATCAGATATACTATAATGATTATCTATCTATCTATCTATCTATCTATCTATCTATCTATCTATCTATCATCTTCTATCTATCTTCTATCATCTTCTAAAATTTTGCATTTCTCAGGACCTAAAAATCAACAAGAATTTCTTTTTAAAAAAATGAAAGCTACACAACTCACCAAACAGAGACAGAATCCCACAAGCGAGCCATACAAGTAATGAGACCCCTACATTGCCTGAGTTTTGCAACACCCCTTTAGGAGAAATGAAGATCCCACTGCCCACCATGGTGCCTACAGCCAACGCAATGGCCCGAGTAAGGGTGATCTTTCTCCTCAGAAAAACAGCCTCCTTCTGCTCCACGAAAGCTTTTCTCTTCCTGCAGGGTCCCATTTTTTTTCCTCTCTGTTTCCTCCAAACCACAGGAGTCTCTGTGTCAGGCACCACTTGAGTTTCTGATTCTGTGGCAGTTCTGCTCTGCTCTGCTCTGTCAATTCCTCTTTCTCTTCTTTTCTCTTTACTTAGCTAACAGCACAGTTTGGCCAGGAATCCTGTGGAATAATGGGAGCATGAAGTAAACAAATATTTAAAGAAAAAAATCATGTGGGATAGGAAGTAGGGGCCAAAATCCTAAGGAACAATGTATGCTGGTGCTTTTGCTGCAGTCACTGATAATGACGTGCATGTCCAATTCTCAATTTTGCATCCAAAGAGATTGGTTTGGATGGTATGTACTCTTTTTGGCTTCGTTTGCAGAATGTACAAGGCCGAACTCCCAGACAGGGGTATTGACCCTACGTTTTATTGATAACGTGCATTTTTCAAAGAAACTTCAATCGGATTACATGGTAATGACTGATTCCATACATTAATTTAAACAGCATGGTAAGCAGTTTTTAAAAATGGTCACAGAAGTTTGTCTTTAATAAAGCGTGCCCAGTCCAGTTTGAGTATAAGCTGTAGGAACGTTAGGAATAGGAAAAAGTGTTTTATCCATAGTTAAATGAAAATTAACTATGAAGAGGAATGCATATTTCCCATATATTTTAAATATTATAATGCTGACTGCCTTATGTGCAAGGCACAAGGAGGATCATTATGCCTATAATTAATAATCACATTAAGTTAATAATTGGAGAAAATTGAGTGTGAACCAACTGTTAGAGGTGGAGAAGCATGATGATGATGATGATGATGATGGAGGAGGAGGAGGAGGAGGAGGAGGAGGAGATGATGATACCATGGATGGATTCTACTTCAACTATAACATAGTCCAGAAACCAGGTTATGAGTTGGAACAGAATAGTTCTTGGAATGAACTTAGAACCTGTTGCAATCTGAAAGCAATTACACAGATTCCAGAAATAGTGATGAGGTGTCAGATTCTGTGTAGTGTAGTGTAGTGCCAGAGGCATCCACCAGATCCAGCTCTTTTGTCAAGATGACAAAAGCAGTGTTGCACTGTTGTGATACAAACTTTGTCTATTCATATGTGGGTGCAATGGCATGATGCATGTATAAATGGGCAGAGCTTGCATTGCATCAGTGCAATGCTGCTTTCATCATTTGTAACACCCACCATCCCCCCAAACCTTCCCTGTGGTTGCCTTTTTGCATATATTGTTGGAATTTGATTTTGGAAAAAATACAACGTTACTCATTACTTCATCGGTAAACATATTTTCCGTCTCAAAACACATGCTTAAAAATAAAAGCAAGGGACCAACTGAATTGTTTGTACAGAGAATCTCATGTCCACTGAAATTTAGTTTTTGAAATAACACTACTCTTTCTTGAATTGTTTGCACTAGCTTTACTGTGTTAAATGTATAGAAATGCAATTCTCTTCTTTCTGAATGCATGTGCAAAAACTTATTTAGGAAACTCTTTCACACATCAGAAGATGGGAAGTTATCAAATAATGCCACAACGTATTTGTTGGCATTGTATTCATGAACTAAAGTAACATAGTTAATCCTGTGAATGTGTCCATAATATGATTTCTTTTTATTATTATTATACTCTTCATTATTGTTTATTATTGACACACTAAAAATGCTGAGTGGCTTGCAAGGCATCCTTACCTGTTCAAGATCATTGCAGTC
Source organism: Charina bottae (assembly GCA_023362775.1). Classification (NCBI taxonomy): domain Eukaryota; kingdom Metazoa; phylum Chordata; class Lepidosauria; order Squamata; family Charinaidae; genus Charina; species Charina bottae. The sequence goes on from JALMGJ010000006.1 coordinate 23,535,868, forward strand.
ATGACTGGGCATGGGAATAAAAAAGCACATCAGAAAAAATATTTATCTTGACTTCCTGGGATTTTGCAAAGCTGACCTATCCTGTTATTTCAAATAACAGAAGAAAGAGGACCATGTTTCTTGGTTGACGCTGTGGAGATCATATTATTTCCATAACATGCAGCACAACAGCTTGCATCTTAACATGGTAATGCAAATAATTTAATCATTTATTAAACCCAACTACCATCAGTGGTCTCCTGTGGCAACTAATACTTCCATCTGTAGATCATGCAAGCTTCATGCCTGCCTGCTGGGCTGTACTATTCACATCACATTCTGTTTTATTTATTCTCTGAGTATCTTCCATTAATGATATCAGTATGTTCACAAACAAAAGCAACAGAGAAGTCTCAAAGTCCAGAGGGGGCGGAAGAAGTTTCAAAATAAATACAGGAGTCAGACAAAGAGACAGAAAGTATTACTAGGAATTCAAGTGTAGCGGCCCAGAAAAATAGGTCATGGTATGGCTTTTTCAGAAAAATTTTAATCTTCCAAATTAGATTTCCTAAACACATGCAATGTTTGTTTTGTCCTTAAAGAGCAGGGCTTGTTCCAAAAACAGAGGAACACAGCTTTACCAGAACTATCTAGATGGCCTGCCATCCATTCATTGGGACTGAATGTTTTTTGAATTGTCACAATTAGGGAGGTGGGGAATGTCATTCATCAAACTGCTTCTTTGTGTTGTTGCCTTCATTTGTGTTGGATAAGTTGGCTATCTCCCTCTGAGATTAGAGAGAGAATTGTGATATCAGAGAGGAAAATCTAATTAATTTCCCATGCTTCCTGCCACCATCCAAGAATGATTTTCCTGACAGTGGGCTTTTTGACATCAGATGGGTAAAAAAACACAAAAACAAAACAAAGCTAGAAGAGGATCTATGGTTCCATGCTCTTTCTCTCTTTTCCCGTCCAACCCCCCTCCAATATTATTGGATGTGCCTTCACTTCCTCTGCTTTGGGTAGGAACAAAATCCTTTAATAAAGAGGTCTGGGAGGGAAGCAACCATCTGAGACCAGCCTTGGAAAACAGGCTGGCTCTTCAAGCTTCTTTCTTTGGAATCCTCTGAAAAGAAGAACATTGCAGGCCCTTGGAAGGGAATAGATATGGGAAACAATCTAGGAAGTAAAACAGTAATATTTGGAGCTAAATATTAGAGAATAAAGAGTCAGTTTGGTCTAGTAGTCAAGGTGCTGGGCTAGGAGCAGGGAAACCTGAGTTCTAGTCCTTTGTTCAGTCGTTTAGTCGTGTCCGACTCTTCGTGACCTCATGGACCATAGCACGCCAGGCCTCCCTGTCCTCCACTGTCACCCGGAGTTTACTCAAATTCATGTTCATTACATCAGTGATGCTATCTAACCATCTCATCCTCTGCCGTCCCCTTCTCCTTTTGCCTTCAGTCTTTCCCAGCATCAGGGTCTTTTCCAGTGAGTCCTCTCTTCGCATTAGGTGGCCAAAGTATTTGAGCTTCAGCTTCAGTATCTGTCCTTCCAATGAGCAGTCAGGGTTGATTTCCTTTAGGATTGACTGATTTGACCTCCTTGCAGTCCAAGGGACTCTTAAGAGTCTTCTCCAGCACCACAGTTCGAAAGCATCAATTCTTCGGCGCTCAGCCTTCCTTATGGTCCAACTCTCACAGCCATACATTACTACTGGGAAAACCATAGCTTTAATTATATGGACCTTTGTCGGCAAGGTGATGTCTCTGCTTTTTAATATGCTGTCTAGGTTTGCCATAGCTTTCCTCCCAAGGAGCAAGTGTCTTTTAATTTCATGGCTGCAGTCACCGTCTGCGGTTCTAGTCCTACCTTACACAAATGAACTTTCTAGTCATTCTCTCTCAGCCCTTGGTGGAAGGCAATGGCAATCACTTCTGAAAACCTTGCCAAGAAAACTACATGGATTTGTCAGTGTAGTCACCAGGAATCAAGACTGACTCAAAGGCACAAATATATCAAAGAAAATACTATTACATTCTTATACATTTATACCACTATTACCTAAGATAGATTCATGCTATGTCCCCCCAAACTGAATGCTGATGTAACTGGGATGGACCTACTATGAACTTCCTTCTATATTCCCAGTTATTTTACCAAATTTCTGTATTGTCCTCTCAGAATGAGCAGCGTACAGCCTAAAACCCCACAAACAAACATGAAGCTAAAACATCCATTCCTTAAAAATCACCCCCCAAAACCAACCTATCAATCCCTCCCAGCATAAAAACAACATTAGAACATAATCAACCAAGGCTGTCCAGTCACCATCAGACTTAAATATCAAATGCCTCCTTAAAAAGAAGTATCTTCAATGCCTTCCATAATGCCAACAGCTAAGGTGCAATGGACTTTTTGTGGGGAGCATATTTCACAACATTGGGACAACCATAGAGAAGGTCTGTCATCTAGCCTAACATTCTCCCCTCTCATGGAACTCACCACAGCTGTCTTCTGTGGTGGACATACAGCTCAATATCTGTGTAAGCTGTGTCTTTTGCTTTCTTTTTACAACTGATGTTTAATAATGTTTCAAGAAGAGCATATTGAAAATATTCATCCTTGTTTCTGAAGATTGGCGAAGCAGAATCACTTTATTCAGTGTTATTAAAACAAAAGAACCCAGCTGTTGTAAAAAACTGAGATTGGGCAGACCTGAAATCTAATAGAGAAGTTAAAAAGATGACCTTCTGACTGTCATCGAGTTTTACGAGAAAGTGTTTTACAGAGAAGTGTTTTCCAACGTATTTCATTACTTATGCAAAGTTTAACTGAAAAGACCTTTTACATTTGAACACAAAAATACTGAAGCTGTGATGTGTTGATTTCCTTTCCTTCACCTCTGGTCCCTGCCCTGAATGGCTGAAGCTTTGTTTATCTTACAGCAAATAATTTTAACTCTTTCCAGGTTTTTAATTTGCAAAATTCAAATATGTGAGTTCCGTCTGTTCATAATAATACTATGGTAATAATACACAACCAGACTATATATTACATAATTATGTATACTTTTCTTTTTTCACAAAATGTGAAAAATAGTCTTCTTACACATGGGGGTGGGATGCCCTTTGACTGTTCTCATAGAAAGAAAAGATGAGTATTGAAAGAACAGAAAAGGAACCCTAAAATTAGCATACTAAATTAATATAAATCACCTAAATATCAACAATTCAATATAGCCTCCAAAACTGCTAACAACAACAACCAACAAGGAAAAGAGCCTCCATCTGTTGCAAGAAAGTAGATCCTCAGAAATGTTAATTACATTTTTTTTTTGACAAGAATGCAGCCATGCTACTAGGAGTACCAGAGCTGGACTGCAAAGCTCCAGCCATTGGCGAGATACCAATGAAGAAATCTTAACTCTGTTCTGCCATCCAGTGGCTGGCAGGATATTTGCAACCCAAATAACGTGATTTGATTAACCAAATCAGAGCTAAAAACCAGAAGCCTAGTAGCCCTTTTTCCTACTAACAAATTTTATTAAAAGGCATAAGCTTTCTTGAGCTGCAGCTCACATCATCAGATGCATGATTGCATTTGGTGAGAAAAATGCAAAAAAAAAACACCAAAAAACAAAAAACAAAAAACAAAAAACAAAAAACAAACCCACAGCTCACAATATTATGTCTTTTAATAAAATTTGTTAGTAGGAAAAGGGGCTACCGGACTCCTCCTCATTTTTTGCCACCATGGACTAACGTGGCTCTCCTCGTCCAAAGTCTAAATTAGGGCTTGAAGGCACATTGGTTATTAAGTGGCATCTTGAGGGACTTACTCCAGAGGTTTGTGGGGTGTTAAGAGATGATTTTAGACTGAAAGTGAGCAGGGCCAGGACCAGAAGAGGGTAGCACTGGCACCAGCCATTGACAAAGTCTGCAAGAAAACATGAAACATGAAAACTAAGATAGAGAAAGGTAACCCAACTCAAAGAGAAAATAATGCTAAATGAATACACCCCTCTCAGTACAGTATTTAGGTTATGTAGATGTCCCATTTGTATCAGAGAATTTGATGAAGGAGTGACTGATCTGCGGTACGTCTGCACTTAGTATAAACACTAAGAAGGTTGTCCAAGAACAGAAGTATCTTCTTCTGCATCCAATGTGCAAGTATAGCAAGCTGTTGAAGGAGATTCAGAACTGTCCAATCTTCTACTTTTAGCCCTCAGCAGGCTGGTAAGAAATACGTAAATAAATAAATTTAAATTAAATTACAGGCTAGAAACATTTATAGGCTTATTTAAAAGACTGATGGATTCTAAACAAATTATATGTTCTTTCTCCAGGCTCTCCCAGTTGAGCAATTACATGGTTTGAATAATTCAACCCCTGAATCATTCAATCACTGCACTCCTGGTAATAGTGGAGTGCAATTTTTTCTAAGCCAAAAACCCCACTTGGCCTTTAAGTGATGACCCAGGATTCACATTCCGAAAAGCAGTGAATACAATGAATGGAACAAGAAAAAAAAAGACAAACATTAAATATAGTCAATATTATGAATCCCTAGCTACATATTTAATACTTTCTCCTGTCCTTGCATTAAAAACTACCATTTGGTAACAGCTTTTGGAAGCCTCGGAAGATCACACCCAATGCTGTTGGGGGCCAAAGGAAGCTCTGGGGCCTCAGGCTGTGCTACTATGCATTACCAAATGCCCCCTTATTGGGGATATGCAAAACCTACCATGCTGGGAGCAAAACTGATATAAAAACAATTCCAAAATGCAACTCTTACCAATATAATCATTAAAATATTATTAATATTGAGCTCCTCCAGCATATGCCACAATGATGAAGTGCAACCAGCCATGTGACTCCTTTAGGTGACAAATGGATCTCAAGAATACTTCGTGTGTGTGAGTGTGGAGGGAGTTGCATAGAAGGCAGAAGGTGATCGGTTCCTTCTAGTCACTTGAGTGCCAGCTAGGAGGACTCTGTCTAAAGAGATGTCTTCTCATTTGCTTGAAGGTTCTCTAGTTTTTGTTGCTAGGAGGCTTTTAGTTTGAGCATGGTGGCTAACCCCGAGCATTGGCTTATCCCAGTTTGTCAGGGGAAATAAATGCCTGAGGCTGTATTGAACTCTAACCTACTGTGTCCACTCTAGACAGTGTCTGCCATTCTGGACATTCACCTTTAGAAGCTGGCTAGCTGTCTGTGGGAGCAATAGGAGGTTCACATCTGAACTCTAACTGGCTAATTAATTTATGTTCTTGTTGTCAAGGTGCCTTCTAAAAATGTTGGATTTCAACTCCTATCAACCCTAGTCCATATACTCTTTCTAGTTTGATGATTAATGAACACAGCCCTGCTTCTAAGTCTTATCTACATTTTGTGTTAATCTGGAAAATTATTAAGAGTTTTTTTTCCCCCTCCTTCACAGTGGAATAAAGGAACAAAATCAAGGCACTGTAGGTTAGGGAAGAGAATTAGGCTATCCTATGTCCTTGGCACTAAACAGGATACCTGGCTGTGATTTGCTAACTAATATGGCTCTTTGTCCTAGTTCCATCACCTATCAAACAACTGAAGTAATTCTCATTGATCACAAAACATTATTCATGGATATTCATACAATGTTCTGAAAATGTAAAGTTTTCTGTGATGATGTTTGAAATGATAGATTTATCAATGAAAATGGGAAAAAATAAAGGAGAATGAATGACAGCCTCCCATTACTCTTCTTGCTGAGAGTTTCTCAGAGGCACTAAGTTGGCCACTGTGATACAGAAAACTGATTCTTAATAACAGCTTATTCTAATGAATCCAATCAAGAATCCATAAGGTTCTTTGCGGAGTCTATAGCTTATATGCCTTGTATATAAGGTGGAATCTCTGGGGTCTCCAGGTAGAGCAGAAACATCATACCTGAAACCTTGATAAACGGCTGTGAGTCAGTGTAAACAATACACAGCTAGGTGAACTGATGATATAATTCAGAATAAGGCTAATTTCGATGTTCCTGACAGCAGCATTTTGCTTCTAAAAGTGTTGATCGCATTAGCTTTGGGAAGGTCACAAGCCAAACACAAGGAAGACAAGCCTGGCTTGATGCCTGTTCCCAAAATGTGACAAAGTTAAATAGGAGATAGAAATTGTATTTATTCACAGGCATCAAACCCTCTCTGATCAGTGTGTCTATTTATTTAGTTTTTATTTGGTTTAGCTACTAACTGTTGCCACCTTGTCTGGTGGGAAAGTCTTGCTTTCTTTTACTAGTTATTCTGCGAGGTTTTTGTTTTAAATTTTAAAAAATAGTAACAGGGAACTGTAATGTCTTGTCCTTGAGTAGTAGTGTAAATGGATAATATACAGCATTGTGCATGGAAGTAGACATTTTCCTATTTGGGGATTATTTTTTTAATGACGAAAAAGTAGGATAATTATGAATAAATAATAAGGAAGCCCAACTGTATTCAGGAGGACTAACAGAGGTAAGCAAAGATTATTCCAGCCTAAGGTATCTATTGACAAAGGAGAAATGTACTCATTCGTTTTAAATTTTCTGCCATGTAGGGAATAAACAACTATATATAGTTGAACTTTAAATAATAGGCCAGAAAGAGGATGATGATGATGATAGCAGCTTCAGAGGGTTAAAAAGAAAATATGCTTGTTCAACTGCAACTTGTCCTTTTGGCTTATTTTTTTAATAAATAGATAACAGCTGAGCTAAGAGCCCAACAGCAGAGAAAGCATCCAGTAGAGCTCTGTTCAGAGGAGGAATCTGGTCCTGGAGGAGAATCAAGGTGCTCTGCCAAGTTAATGCCTGGACATCTGCAAAGAGAAGTGAGTAACTTTGCAACTCTTGGACATTCTGAAAGAAATAACTTTTAGGTACAAAGTAGTCAGATCAGCTCTCCAGATGTACTGGATTACAACTCCCAGAATGTTCGGCTGGTTATGTTGGTTGGGGATGCTGGGGGTTATAATCAACAGGTTGGGAAGGCTAGAGAAACCTCCTGAATAGGTAGCACAGAAGCAGAAATTGTCAGAGGTCTGGAGAAGAGCCAGGGATAGGACTGCCAACTTTTTTTAAAAAAGTGTTCCTTTAATTGCCGCTTGATAATGCATGTCTTGGTGCTGTGAAAAACTGTCATGTAGTTCTGCAGATGAAGCCGATATAATGGCTCGGAAAGAAGCTACTTTTTTCTGGGCAGTTGGCAGGCGTCCTTAGCTAGAAAATTAGTCCATCTGAACATACGCTTCCTTGGGGTTGAACCTCTCTCGACTCCTTGGGTTCTACTATTCAGATAAACATCCATGCGATTGGAATCGGGTTTGAACATCATCTGCAAATGCCGATAAGGTAATATGGGAAGCTGCAAGGAGATTTTTGTAAAAACCAAGCTTTTCTTTATTCTTTGTGGCCATGCAGATTTTTTGTTTTATTTTCCTTTCAGATGGGAGGACTGTAAAAGCTCTTGCAGTGTCACTTTACCAAGCCTGCAGGCAAGGTAACTGAAGAGGGCTAGCAGATATGGGCTGCAAAAAATAGGATAACCACGAGGTTATTCATCAGAGAGTTAGATGAATTTTTTGGCAGTCCTCAAACTGTATATTGGATTTTGGTGATGGTGGGGGTTTGGGGGATGGTTGCTTAATTTGGGAGGTCTTGTTTTATTGTTTACGTTTTTTGTTGCTGTGAGCCTCTGAAGAGTCTGTTTGTTTCTTTGCTTTGATAAAAAACCAGTTAAGAAAATCTTTACCATAATATCTGAGACCTGCTCTCAGCTTCTGCAAGCAGACTGAACAGAGTAGCAAGGCAGCTATTTCCCTTCTACTCTGTTTTTTAGCATTTGGTAATGTGCCTTTGAATATGGAAGCTCGGCTGCAGTGCTCTTGTTATTTGCTGTTGACAGACTCATTCTCTGCAATAAGAGTCTTACCCACTTTGAAAGCCATGTAAGCCAGCAAGGAAGTAGGTGTTTTGTTTCTAAACAGAGCCACAGCCAAATGTCCCTAACACTTAGGGAAGCTTGTGGGATGCTCCTGGTGTCTTGCTCGTATGAGAAATACTAGGGCTAATCACTGGAGCTGAATTGGTTAATGAAATGACAATTTCTGGGAAGCAGTTGTTTGCTAAAATATTGGACCCCTACAGGAATGCTGGGCTTTATTTTTGTTTTCTTCAACACAGCTAAAAAAACAGTGGCAGGATGAGACAAGAACCTCTCCTGTCCTTGCATGGAAAAGGGCTCGCTTATTTTTCATTTGTCACCAACAAAATGGAAAGTCATGAGATTCATATGGGAAAAAGGGAGATCTCTTTGGGAATATCTGAAACAAATCCCGCTGCTCACAGAAGGAACTGGCTTGAGGCATCAGCATGCTGGTTTTTTCTCCTAGCTTCCTCAAGATAACTTGACTGGTTGGCTGAACGCTGAAACCAACCAAATGAGCAGAACTTTTGGGTGTTAAGGTTGTTTTGAACCATCAAGGTTGTTTTCTTCTGAGAGAGAGCAGGTTCTTACTATTTAAGTTTTAATAACTTTTCCTCTATGTCTTTGTTTTGCAGGAAGGCAGATTCTGGTTCCATGTTAAAAAAAAACACCTTAATAATAAGAATAGTTCAATAGTAGAACCAATTACTCTGAGAGTAGTAGGATCCCATTCACTGGAACTGTTCCGGCAGAGGCTGGATTCCCATTTGTTGGGGATACCTTGATTTGGATTTGTCTGCTAAAGAGTTTGGATCCTGTAATCCAAACAACCTCTTCTAACAATATAGATTCCAAGTGCTTTAGGATACTGGGAGAGTTATTATAAGCTCCTTGGGTGTGTTCTCCTCCCCTCCAGTTCATGGAACTTGGGAAAGGCAAGGGGTAAGGCTGTCTTTGGCCACTGAGTGGTGTGCCACAAGTTACGCTCCCAAAAGTTGGTAGGTCCAAGACATAAAAGTAGATGGGGAGAGGGAAAAGGCTATGATTAATTTTAATTGAATTGAAATTAGGACAGGCTAATTACATGAGCTACTATGTATTTACTACTAATACACAGTAATGCTTTTATGGATATTTAATCATTTTCTCTTGGTGTATCAAAAATCACAATTAGGGAGGAGCTCTGGAAGTCGCATCCAGGTCTTTGGGAGGTTGCATCTGGTCCTGGGAACCTACTCTCCCTACAAAGTGAAGACAGGCCATTTCATATGTTTAGCACTAGGATAAAGAACTGTGCCATTCTAGAATGATGACTCTCTTGGCTAAAGTTCTACTAGCCAAGTTGAGGATTGGACTATTAGCTTCTGCATGAAATTGACTTCGTTTCACCTATTCTACAGAAAGAGTCTAGGACAGAGCTTTCCAAACTTTTCATGTTGGTGACACACTTTCTAGACATGCATCATTTTGCGACACGCTCTTACAGCAGGGCATCATTTCGTGACACAGTAATGCAGTTTTACTAGCAAACCGGAGGTTAAACTAACTAACTTATAAGAGAGATGGACACATACATAAATTGTAATAGCGAAATGTATGGGGACACAGCATATCTCATGAAAACAGAGTTCCCCTTTACAGCAGGGCAAGGCTTGGACAGAGCTCCCCTCTTACAGCAAGGCACAAGGCAGGCACTAGGACCTGCGCGGAATCAGCAGGTTTGGAGGCAGAAGGGCACAAGGCAGGCACTAGGACCTGCGTGCAATCCTGGCAGGGCTCGGAGGCAGCAGCATCCGCGACACACCCAGACACTGCAGCCGACACACTGATGTGTCCCGACACACAGTTTGGAAAGCTCTGGTCTAGGATTTAATGTAACAGATTCAACAAATCTTCCCCAATATGGTACATTTCAGATATAGTTTCCAGAATTCTGAACCAGCATAGCCTTGCAATCGCTATTTATCTGGGGCAGAATATTTGGGAAGGTTGGCTTTGAGGATTGCACTGGGCTAAATCATAAATATCTCCAGGGGTTATTGCCTATATTCATTATGTATATAGTACTCCAAATGTACAGAGGGTAGAGGGTATTTATGGAAAAATGGGTTTCCTTATTTGTATTACAGTGCTCCACTGTCACTTTTCCTTCTTAGAAACCCCAGGTATTTTCCTGAAAAGCTTTTTTGTTTTTTGCTTTTAAGTGCTTATCTACTGTTAATGATAGCTTGGCCATTTTCCATCAGTGGAAAAGAAAATATGTTATGCATAACTTAAAAAGATATAGTGATTTCCATAACATTTCCATATGATTCTTATACAGATTGATAGATTTTTAGATAAGAATCATATGGAAATGTTATCAAAATCACTATATCTTTTTAAGTTATGCATAACATATTTTCTGTTTTTTATTCTTATACAGATTGATAGATTTTTAGAAGGGGCGTGGTGGCTCAGTGGTTAAGACGCCAGGCTTGTCGATTGGAAGGTCGCAAGTTCAGAGGTTCAAGTCCCTAGCCCCGTGTGACGGAGTGGGCTCCCACACTCGCCCCAGCTCTTGCCAACCTAGCAATTTGGAAGCATGCAAATGCAAGTAGATTAATAGGTACCACTTTGGTGGGAAGGTAACAGCGTTCCGCGCGCATCATGCCGGACATGACTGTGTGGGGGAACCTTTAGATTTTTAGAAAACATTACTATGAATTTAGTAGAAACACAAGCCAGAGGACTTGCTTAGTCTGCCAGCTGAGATCAAAAGGTGGTAGCTTTTGATGGTAACCTTTATCCTATGTTTATGTGATTCTTTATCTTTATACTGAACTTTGACAGAGTAATGTCCAGTTAGAGTAGACTCCAACTAGAGGATTGTCCTTTGATGGCTCTTTAAAAAGAAAACTATTATGTTTTAAAACTGAACACATAATCCTTCTAATAATTAGAATCCAAGCTGATAATTATGTTAAGCTTCTGATAAATTCCTGAGGGATTCCAACTGGTTCCAAAGTTGAACCTGCACTTAAAAAGTTTGTTTTTTTACTAAGGGACTTGTTTCCAGCTCTTAGTTTAGCAGTTCTTATTATTCAAGAGCTCTGTGATCCTACTTATCTACACTACTTAAGGCTTTCACATTCCTTGCTTAATTTTCTAAAGAAGTTAAGATTCTTTTTTAGCTCTTTGCTAAATTAGGTAAGTCTGAATTTCAGTGTTTTGCCTATTCTCACTGCTAGAGATTGCTTAAATGGGAGAAGTTATTTTCAACGTTGTTCAGTGGGTTCAATAATACTGTATCAGTCCATTTCTATAGGGCACCTTTAACTGTTGGGTAAGTGCTTTTTTCTTATGTACAGTATGAGTTGTTGTTACAGTTGATGAATACATGCCACAAATAGCTAGAGTGTAGCTAACTTAGGAAATAGTGGGAGGGAATGATGTGAAGTTTAAATGAAGATTGAACTGTTCGTCATCTTAATGTGGCATAAACTTTCATAAGATTGACTCTTAAATTGGAGGTGAAGTCCATGATCTGTGTGTGGAAAATCCAAACTTCAATACCAGTGTCTACAACAGTTATGGAAAGACCTCAAGCAACATTCTTAACCTATAGCCCCCTCCAAGTCTCCTAGACTGAGGCTCTATTACCATAACTGATGCTCTCAATTGTTTTGGCTGCTTCTGTTTGCAAAGTTACAAATACAACTTACATTAAAGGAAGCTAATAGGCAATGTGCTATTCCACTTATGAAGAGATTGAAGCCACTTCATTGTGAAATGGCCCAGCGTTAAGTAACAAACTATCTAAGGGATCTTTAGGTTGGTTTGTAAATATCAAACAAGTCTCTTAGGGCTAGAATTTTCCTATAGATCTCAGTAGGAGATTGTTGAAGAAAATGGAGAGCAATAAGTTTCATTTAAAGAGGAAAGATAAACAAGTAAAGTGTCAGACTTCTCTTGTGGCAACCTGGAATAGAAAAAGTTAATCCAAAGAGCAAGTAACTCATAAATTGATAAATACTATTTATTAGAAAGAATGTTAAGTGTATAACACAAGAATTCCAGTTGGTCCTCTATTTTCTTATGAGAAATGTACATACAGGCAATTTAAGGCAGCAAGATTCTGGGTTGTTTTCTTGTGCTTTTTCAGTATACGAGGAAGGAGGATTTCTCTTATGAAGCTGGACATTCTGAACCTGTTAATTGTTTTAAAAATGGCTACTAAACTTATCAATGTGAGAATCAGTTGTCACATAGAGGAAGAAAATGACAACAGATATCACACCCTTATTTGAATGAATAGGCTTCTAATTTGTTTCTCTGTCCTGTTGATATTTATTGTGCTCCAATGCTCCAGCATGACCCATCGATTCATATATCCCTGGTCTAAGAAGATGGATCTGTGAGCTACCATTTCTAATTTCTCTAAGAGGCACCAAGGTTGCAGAGTTCTGAGGTACAGTGGGAGATTTAACACGGAGAGAGATCCATTGCTGCTATCAACTAAGTTTGTGGCAATGTGCTATTCCACTTATGAAGAGATTGAAGCAACTTCATTGTGAAGTTTCTAAATCTGGATCTAGTTGCAACTATGATATCTTTGAAGTATCAAAATGATGAAAGCTGTCTCACACCACGAGCTTGCCCCTTTTGGGTATGTGCATGACATCAGAACACGCCTTCAAAAATGGTAGAGCTTGCATCGTGAAGGTGCAATGCTGCTTTCATCTTCCTGCTCCCTTTACTCCGTCTGCGGACGCCACTGTCTTGGTGGATCCCTCGGTGTTATTTCTCTCCCCTACCACCAAATGTCACCAGCCAGCAGGAAAGCATAAATATGGGATGGGGATAGAGTTAGAGAAGAAGTGAGCTCTGACAGATGGGTAGATTAATCAGCTTAGTCATCTGTCAACACTCACTCCAGGTTTTGCACAATTGGATCCAAAAATTAGTCCAATAAACAGCTGACAGGTGTTACGGGGGACTGCAGACTGAAATGGGAGGGATCTCTCCCCTTGCACTGTGCTACCTCTCCCCTGAACATTTCAGCTCTGTTCGTTGACTCATTCCCTTCTCCTGCCACCACTCCCAGCTATAGTACCTGATCCTCAGGCTGGGAGGGGAAAGAGATTTCATTTGAGGGATTGGAGAGTTAGTGGCTTTGAAGTAACCTGCTCACTATTTTTACCTGCTCCCTCCCAAATACTTCTATACAGTATTTACAAATAACCCGGCTGACAACTAACTGCGGCATGGAGGTGGGTTGCATGGCACATAAACCCCTGCTATACCAGCAACCTTTTCTCCATGTACTTTAGCACTAAACCTCTGCTTACAACTAGTCTAACAACTAAGAGGTGTGTGCAAAAGGGTGCCCTTCCATGGCACCACATAGCCCCCAGAACTAATATTAGTTATTAGGGGGCTGAGCCTTCTTTCTAAGCCAGAACTCTAAGCTGAGGATTGGCTTGAAGACCTGGAGTTCAGGGGGAGAGTTTGGTTTGAAAGGTCCAGAGTTTCCAGCTACTCAGATCAGGATGGCCAAGGAACACAATGCCCAAGGCCCAGAGTGGCTAGTAGGAACAGTGCTGATCCCACCCCTATGGTCACCTGGCTTCACTGCCACAGACTGATAATATCCATGGCCAAAACTTTGCTGGGATAAGAGGGAACACATTAGTTTATAGCAGAACAGCTAAGGCTTGAGGTTTAAACTTAAACTTAAGGCTTCCTCAGATACAGGTTGGGGATAAGATGAGGACATGGTCTGGTGCAAGGTGCAAGTGTGGAAAACCCTGGTGTGTGCACTTGACCTTTTTGGTTCTGTTGAAATGATCATTTTCAAATCTATTCATTTCACAACATAGCTAAACCTATGTTATCTGCCCTATTAACAACTACTTTGGGCCAGATTTTGTCAGTGGCTTGACTGCTATTTTAATTTGGTTCATTTTCTATTTCTGTCACATTCACGCACATGCACATACAGTACACACACTGACCAATGGGTATCCCTTTCTTCTGTAAAATGCTTAAATTGGTCTCAATTTACATAACAGAACTGAGGGAGCTGTTAAACTATCACCTGATGCTTTGAGTAAAAATATAGTATAATGAGATGGAAGGGTTAAAAGCCAAAACCCCACACAGTGTGAACCAAAAACAGCTTTATAAATGTTCCATTTATACCATACACATGCAGAACAGCATTAAGTGTAGTTACAAGGATCAACATGCTTGAATGCTTATTTTATAAAAGAATTCAGCTTTAAAAGCCAAAGAGGTTTGCTTTATTTGCTTTATATTTCACTTAATGAAAAATAAGCAGTAATATCTCCCCCTAAAATAAGGGGCATGGTGGCTCAGTGGGTAAGATGCCAGGCTTGTCGATTGGAAGATCGCAAGTTTGGAGGTTCAAATCCCTAGCCCTGCGTGCGGAGTGAGCTCCCGCACTCGCCCCAGCTCTTGCCAACCTAGCAATTTGAAAGCATGCAAATGCAAGTAGATAAATAGGTACCACTTCAGTGGGTAGGTAACAGCGTTCCGTGTGCGTCATGCTGGCCACATGACCGTGGAAGCATCTTCGGACAGCGCTGGCTCTTCGGCTAACAAACGGAGATGAGCACCGGCCCCTAGAGTCGGACACGACTGCACAAATGTGCAGGGGGAACCTTTATATTAGTTTCATCTGTACATGTAATTCTTAATAAAATTATTATTCAAAAAGGAAGTATCAATAGTGCACCCAAATGGATGCATTTGTGACCTTCCAAATCCATGTAGCAAGGCTGGCTGGGGAATTCTGGGAGTTGAAGTCCACACATCTTAAAGTTGCCAAAGTTGAGAAACACTGTCTTACAAGAACAGAGGTAGTTAAAACTATTTGGCCCAAAGGCCTTTCTGAAGAGTTGATTTTTGATGTGGTGTGAAATATAGGTGCCCCTTCTTAAGAAGAGCATTCCATAAAACCGATGCTCCAACTGAAAAGGCTCTGCTCCTAGCAGCTACCCACTGAAACAGAGGCAAAAAGAATGTGTAGAACAAGATCTCGGATTCAAATACAATGCACAAGTTAGGACAGACAAACCATATCGGAGAACACTGTACGCTTTTCTGCAGAATTAGTGAACAAACAACGTCTTGGGGTTGACGGGTTTTTATATTGTGGATTTTAATTTTGTAAGCCGCCCGGAGTCACTGTGTGTGAGTTGGGCGGCCATATAAATTTGTTTAATAAATAAAAAAAGAATAAACATCTTACATACTGTATATGATACCTGATTTTTTTTCAATGGAAAAAGCAGCTGTGGGGGTTGGGCAAAGTGAATCAAGATGTTTAATTTTTTCTCCCTGACTGGAAAGTGCTATTAGGGTGGAGGAGTGTTTGGAATTGTGCTTGTTCTGTTTTTTTCCTGCCTACAAAAATGCTAAATAGGTACCACAAAGAAGCATTTTTTTAGCACTTATATAGTCCTTCTTTACACACATATACACCTGATTCAGATTTCCCCTGAAACTGCTTTTAAAGATTCTGATCATTTTTAAAAGTCAGGAAATCTGTTCAGCAATCTGACCAGGAAAAAGTCAGCCATGTGTTCAACAAGTTTCACAAGTAGAACTCTGCCTGTTTCACAAGTAGACTGGGCTGCACAGTCATACTTCTTAAGGCAGGAAAGCAGTCTTGGACAATGCGGGGAGAATGTCCTACAGGCATAGAAAATTGGGGGTCCTTCTGAACTCACAGCTCCTGCTGGAAAAGCAGGTGGAAGCTGTGGCCAGAAAGGCTTTTGCCCAGCTTTGGCTGGTGTGCCAGTTACAATCTTACCTGGTTAAGGATGTACTTTTCATCAGAAACTTCAGCTGGCTGAAAGCACAGCAGCAGCCTGCATGTTTACTGGGCAGTCACGGTACTGCCATGTTATACCATTGCTGGTGACCAACGCGTTTCTGAGTACAATTCAATACCTATAAAGCACAATCTGGCTCAGGGAGGAGGAGAGACTGCCTGCCCAACCAAGACAACCAGGGAGTGCCAGCTGAAAACCCCCTTATTGTGAGATACAATCTTGGGAGGAGGGGTTCCAGTCCTTTGGAATAGCTTGCTCCCTAAGATGATGACTGTATTCTTATAGCTTTTCCAAGGCTGGTGAAACTGGACTTCTACCAAAGGTCTTTAGAGATTGATTGTGTAAAATCACTGGTGCCAGAATGGTTTGTTTTAGTGTTACTGTTGTTGTTGTATTGTTATGATGATTTGTTCATAGTTGTATATGGCCAATAAATGAACTGTAATGTTTCATGTTAGAGTCCTTCTTTGAATTACTATACAAATTAACATACTGTAAATTGCTACATATATTAAATTACTGCATAAACATGATACTTTAAAAGTTGAAGGTACTCTCCTAGACACCAGGCCAATTGTAAGAAAGTATGTAATCTGAAATCTCTGGATGGCACCAGGCTACCTATTCCTGATATAGATATTGAAAAGAGATGTCATTTAATGACAATACGTATAACAAATAGTATCTGGATCATGTATTGTTAGGACCTTCCCAAACCTGTTTCAGAAATAATATGAACGTGGGTATGTTGGGAGGCATTTGCAGATGAGAAAGAGCTGATTAGTTTTCTCTCTGACTACCAATTCTCTCTTATTTTCAGCCTCAGGGCAATGCCATATGGTCAGTGGGGGCACCCCCAATCACTCCCCAGTCCTGTGAGCTGCTCCCACAATGGCCTACAACTGTCCTGATCTTGACCATCAATGCCAGACCCAATCTTCATTCTCTAAACCCTCCATCTTTGGACCTCTGTCCCTTTTCTCATGGTGATGAAAAACGCCATGCTGGTCTGGCTGGGAAAAGTCTTGTTGAGGGCACCATGACCCTATGGTGTCTTCACAGCATAGGGGAGTGGGGAGATCTACAGAGATGGAAGGTGGGGATTGGTAAGATTTCTCAGTGGGAAAGTAGACACCCCATATTCCCCATTATATTGATTTGACTTTTTCATTTGGCTGCCCATTAGGGATTTGTTGTTGTTGTTGTTCAGTCGTTTAGTCGTGTCCGACTCTTCGTGACCTCATGGACCATAGCACGCCAGGCCTTCCTGTCCTCCTCTGTCTCCCAGAGTTTGCTCAAATTCATGTTCGTTACATCGGTGATGCTATCTAACCATCTCATCCTCTGCCGTCCCCTTCTCCTTTTGCCTTCAGTCTTTCCCAGCATCAGGGTCTTTTCCAGTGAGTCCTCTCTTCGCATTAGGTGGCCAAAGTATTTGAGCTTCAGCTTCAGTATCTGTCCTTCCAATACTAGCATGCAACTAGGGGCAGAGAGCACAGAAACTTTTGGAGTGGAACCAAAGCTCTTGGTCAAGGGCAAGGGCAACAGTGAGTAGGGAAGGAGCAGTCATATAAAAAAGCCAAAATTATTAAGACAATACAGGTAGACCTTGCTTACCAGCAGCCATTAAAAGTTATAATGGTGTTGAAAAAAATAACTTTGCGACCAAGGCGCACATTTACGACCTTTGCAGCATCTCTCTCTCAGTTACATGTTCGCCATTACAGTCAGTTAGTACACATTGTCCTGTGCCTGACCCTTATTTTTTCCTCCTCCCTCAGAGAGTGGAGAGACTGGAGAAGAAGGGATTACAACAGAGTAAGCAGGCACACACTGGGGAATACACATCGAAAGGAATGCACTAACACCAGCTGTTTGTTCCCCAGTGCGTGCCTGCTTACTCTCTTGTAATCCCTTCCTCTCCAATTTTATTTATATATCAAATTTAGTCACTGTCCATCTCACTCAGAGAGCAAACAAACATTAATTCCCTTCTTGCTAATTATCCCAGCGCCAGGGTGAGCATTCTAAAGGGGGCGGGGGAGTGGGGAACAAGGAAAGCTGAAGTAAAATCGTAAGCATGGTTGTGGTCATGTGATTTTCCACTTAGTGACTGCATCACTTAGCAACCAAGTTGCCAGTCCCAATTGTGGTTGCTAAAATGAGGACTACCTGTGGGTGTGGGTAGGGGGAAACAAAGAAGTGAGAAAGAATGTGGCTTGAGTTAAGGCCACATATCTAACAGGTTACACTGAGTTTCTTCCTTTGGGAGGTCCTTTAGTAGCAGGGAAACAGAAGATCAGCTAGGCTGTCATTATATAGACATTAGTGTAAGTAAGTATAGCTTTATTGATTAGTCAAATGACCATATCATATAGACATTAGTGGACGTAATCTAGGTTGTTGCACCCCTACAAGAGGTGTCCCTGCCACCACATTAATGTCAGGATGCAAAATGGGTATAAGAACTCTGTATCTCTTTCATAATATACAATTCTACCCTAACTATTAACTTTAAAAATTTTATGTTTTTTAAAAATGTTCTAAAATTAAAATTAACTTTAAAAATGTTAACTTTAAAGAAATGCTCTTCCTTTTTCAATATAGGTTGATCAAGAAACCAGGGAAGGATCTTTATGGTATCTCAAGTCACTCACCAGCATCAGAATCTTGGGCATTTGCGTCGTCTTCTACTGATCCAGAATCACACTAGCCATGGGAAAATCTAAGAAGAAAGAAGAGGCTGTCTTTCTGAGGAAGAAGATCACACTCCTCAGGGCCTTTTCACTTCTCATTGGGAGCATGGTGGGCAGTGGCATATTCATCTCTCCCAAGGGTGTCCTGAAAAACTCCGGCAATGTGGGCCTCTCCTTAATTGTCTGGTTTGCCTGTGGAATTCTCTCTATGTTTGGTGCGTGGTGAGTTTCTTTTGTCTTCAGCTTTTAGACAACCAGACGTTCTGTTGATCTGATGTTACTGGGCACCGCTGAATTGGTAGCGGCTATGGTCATATCTGGCTATCTGTGTTGGTAGTACTGTGGGCTAGGAGAGCCTGGCCCTAGTTCCTTGCTCCTCATGTCTGAGCAAAGAGAAGCTTGAATCCTGCTGGCTGTCCTCCATTAGACCCATCCATGATAGATGGAAGTTCCAGAACAGAGGGTATGTTTTGGCTCATAGTTAGAGGAAGACAAGTGATCAGATATATAATTTAACCTTTCTTCTTCCTATGATAGCTGTACTTGTGATATAGGAAGTATTTGTTTTGCCTTGAAGTCAGATGCTATTCCAAAGCCACAGGGAGTTAATGTGGAACTAATATGAATAAGGAACTTATCAGAACATAGCCTAAGAAGAATTCAACATTGAATTCCGTGAAATTTGACCCATAGGATATCTACTCTGTAGCTTTCTGATAGGTGTTCATATTAGTGTATTTTCTGAAATTTAAACTATATTTATTTCAGAGTAAAAATCTAATTGGGCAGTTATAATTTAAAGTACTTTCTCTCTCTAGTATCTGTCCAAGAATGTGATGTACTTGAGCTGATATGATGAAACCAGTCAGCTGAATCTCCTCATAAAATAATTTTATTTATCTATTTTATCAAATTTATTATGGCCACCCACTCCAGAAGACCCTATGATTTGCTTCAAAGTTCTGTAAAAGATATTCATTGCTTGACCTTCCTAATACCTGGGGGGAGAAGACAGAAGTGGTGCACTTCTCCAATGGTTCTATATATTTTGTCTTTCATCTTTGTGTTCTAGATGGCTTCTTATGCATTGCCAGGCAAAGAAAAAATACATCCCACAAAAGAGAGGGCGGCAAATTTTTATTATTATTATTATTATTATTATTATTATTATTATTATTATTATTTCCACTATTACGTTACATTATATTATATTACAAAATATAATTGTAATTAAAACAGTTAAAAACATAGATGTAACTTGACAGCCCGGACTCAAAGCAACCATTAAAACCAAGACAACAGCCTGCCCCCCAATGCATCAACCCCAGGCCTGATTTGATTTGATAGCATTTGTATATACAGTATGTGCTTATAGCACATAAAGAGATATGCACACATTAGACCAGCATTTCTCAACCTTGGCAACTTTAAGATAGGTGGACTTCAACTCCCAGAATTCCCCAGCCAGCACAGCTGGCTGGGGAATTCTGGGAGTTGAAGTCCACCTACTGTATCTTAAAGTTGCCAAGGTTGAGAAACACTGCATTAGACTCATAAAAGAAGCAAGGGACTATTTAGGAGGCATCCCAATTAAAGGTTCCAAATTTGTATTGGAATTATATCCCACCTTTATTTCTACAACTCAAGGCAGCATACGCAATGCTCCTGCCTCCTATTTTCCTCCCAATGGCAACCCTAGGAGGTAAGCTAAGCTAAGAGGAAGTAACGGGGAAAGTCATCCTGCCAGCTTTCATGCCCAAATGGGTTCTCTCAGAGAAAATGGCATCGGCTTGAACATATCCAATGAATGGAGCCTAACATTTGGTGATTGGTCCCATGGTTGAACTGCTGTTACCGTTAGGAAATGTGTCCTAATATTTCACTGGAATTTTGTTGCTTTTCTCAAACTGTTTAGGTTTATCTTATTTCTTTTTAAAATGTGGGGCTCAGAACCGGACACAGTAATTTGATGGAATCCAACTAATGCAGAATCAAATAAAACTCTTGCTATCTAGCTGTCTGGTTTCACATATTCAGCCAGGGCTGCTTTCTCAAGAAATCAAGACACAACTAAGCTTTATTGGAAATGGATTATTGGCCAAATGAGACAACTGAACAAGACTGATGACTACAGAAGCACTTTTTATTAAAGAGATATTCAAACTACTCTACCCTTTTCCGGTGCTGCCCTCTGGCCAATCCAATCTGATTTTCCTTTTTTTCATCCCAGGAGGCTATAAGTGTCGGTGTTCTTTGTGTTCTTTCCCACATCAGTAGACAAGACACTGTGTTTGACTGGACACTTTGCATTGTCCAAGCCCCAACCACTAGTTTCGGTGCAGTGAAACAGATGCAGCCTAAAATAGTCTTTGCCTGTTTTGCAGTCACATCACACTGCTGGCTCATATTCATTCTGTTATTCCAAGATCTTTCTCACAAGTATTATTACTGAGACAAATATCTCTCTTTCTATATCTCTCCATTTCATTTCTGTTTCCTAGGTGAAGAACTTTGCATTTGTTTCTCTTACATCATTCCATTATTTTAGGCTGATTTTACTAAGTGATCAAAGTTGCTCTGGTTTTTCTTTTTAGGTATTAGGTCTTTTCTTTTAGCTATTTCCACTGTCTCCTCATCCAAGTCATCAATATATAGTGAAGAGTTCAGGGCCCAGGAGTGAATCTGGTGGCAAGTTATTTCAGTATGATGAGGAATCACTGATTATTAAGTATGATTTTCAAGCCAGCTATGAATCCACTTTATTGTCATGCTATCAACTCACACTTATCTAATTTGCTAATCAGAATGTCATGGGGGACTTTGTCAAGCTGTTGTATCTGAGTCAAATTTTTTCACTATGTACTTGCTATAAAATAATAAATGTATTTTAAATTGTAAAACACACACACACACACACACACACACACACACACACAGACACACTGGAATGGTATGAATTAATGCTGTCTGCATTCCAGATTTATATTCTCAGAAGGTCAGAATACAAATTTTTCACTGACATCAAGATCTATTATGTTACAGCAACAAACAGTTAACTCAATCAAAAAAATTGGTTAAGATGAATCTGGCAAGATGTGTTACCTGCAAATGTATTCTGACTTTTAATAATCACTACATACTGTAGGTTTCAAAGCACTTACATATAAATCACTTTATGATCTGCTGTAGAATCTTTCCAGATATCAAAATCAGACTATTTGATCCTCAGTTCCCACAATCCACTTTCCCCCTCTTTTTGAGGATAGGAACAACCTCTCCTCCAGTCATCTAGCACTTCACCTGTTCTCCAGGTTTTCTCAAGAGTTGTTATTAAGTTCCTTCGGTAACCTAGGATGCAATTCATCTGGCCCTGAAGTTTTAACTCATTCAAAATAAATAAATATTCCCTGACCATATTTTTATCAAGCTCATGCTTCACTTCTGCATCTACATCCTGCCCTTCCCAATTGCCTTGTGAAACACTCTCTTTTCAGAGAGGGCTGAGCCAAAATGAGAGTTAAGTAATGCCTCTTTTTTGTTATCTGCTAACATTTTGCCATTTTCACTGAGCTGATTAATACAGTACTGATTCTTTTGCTTCCTTTTATTTTGAATATGAGAGCCAGTTTGGTGTAGTGGTTAAGGCATCAAGCTAGAAACTGGGAGACTGTGAGTTCGAGTCCTGCCTTAGGCACAAAGCCAGCTGGGTGACCTTGGGCCAGTCACTCTCTCACAGCCCTAGGAAGGAGACAATGGCAAACTATGGCTGTTGTGGGTCTTCCGGGCTGTGTGGCCGTGTTCTGGAAGTTGTGGTTCCTAACGTTTCGCCAGCATCTGTGGCCAGCATCTTCAGAGGGCAGGAGCACAGATAGAAGCCCTATCTGTGATAGAACTCTGGCCGTGAAAGCCTTCGACAATACAATGGCAAACTACTTCCGAAAAACCTTGCCAAGAAAACTGCAGGGACTTGTCCAGGCAGTCTCCGAGAGTTGGACATGATTGAATGGATTTTTAAAAAAAATTCCCCCTTCACCAATCTGATGTTTAGCCTTTCTGACACCATTCCTGCAAATCTGGTTTATCTCCATATATTCTTTCCTGGTGATCTGTCCCTATTCTTCTTTCCATCTCCTATAAGGGCCCTTTTCAGTTTTCACATTTTTGGTAGGCATTTTGTATAGCCACATGTTGCTGTCTTCCAAATCTGTTTCTCATTGAAATGGTTTGCATTTGTACTCTTATTATCTCCAATTTTCTTGAGCTCCTTTTCCCAGTAGCTTTCTTATTTTTTAAAGTCTCAGGTATATATTTGAGTATATTTGGCTTTATTTTCCCTTAACATTAAGAACTCCAGCATTACATGGTGAAGAATTCTAGCATTACGTTATAATGCTCCTGCTACTTCCACTTCCTTGATTAAATCTTCCCTACTGGTTAGTATCAAGTCAAGCATAACTAATCCTCTTGTGCCTGCCTATACTCTGAAGGTGAAAGTTGTCAGGAAGACAAGTCAGGCATTTCCTGAAACAACCGTGCTTGACAGCATTTGTCTTCCAACAGATGTCTCCCATTCATGCCTCTCAGAAAGAACTGCAACGTATTCTAGGAAGCATAACCACATCTTCTCCTTGGTTGGCTGGACAAGAGCAGATACCCACAAATAAAAGTGTTTATTTTTACTTATCTTAACTAAGATGCTCTCTGCAGCATTACCCGTTCCCTTGGATTTCTGAGCAGGAAATTATCTCCATTTCAGTTGCTTCTCTACCTTTTGATCAAGCTGTGTAATTGCTATATTCCAATCATGAGATTCATCTCACCAGTCTATAATCTACTTTAACGGCTCTGGAAGATCAAAAGCAGCAAGATTTTCTCTTAACACTCTCTCGAGTACTGAATTAAGATGGCTAGATGCCGAAGAGATGCCACTGAAAAACAAGCAGGAGGAATCAGTATGTTCAAGGAAATTCCAAGATTTGCAGAAGTAAAAAAAAAAAAAGGGGGGGAGGGGGAGCCAGGATTCCCAGTTCTAGTTGAACATACTGAGTCTACAAAACCCTCAAATCTGCGTGAAAAGATCCCTGGAAAAATAAACCAAATGAGGAGAGAATAGATCCGAGTCCTACAGGTGTTTGCTGAAAAGCAACCAGCATCTTTTAATACCACTTCCTTCTCTAAGAAAATTGAGAGGAAGCATGTCTGCTGAAACATAATCCATCTTCTCCCCATCTGCTCCTCTAAATTGTGAAGCTTAAAATGCAACTTTAAGTGGAAAAACTCCATGACTTATAAATATATTCATTCTATCTGAACTCCATATACTGTAGGCTCCCAAGCCACAAGAGCTGCAGACCAGATGTCTAGCTTAAAAATAATACAGGTGAAAATTGAAGGTAGAAGGAACATGCACATATGAAAGCATTATGGCTAGTTCTAGTCCCACCTTAGGCCTCAAGCCAGCTGGGTGACCTTGGGCCAGTCACTTTCTCTCAGCCCTAGGAAGGAGACAATGGCAAACCACTTCTGAAAAACCTTGCCAAGAAAATTGCAGGGACTTGTCCAGGCAGTCTCCAAGGATCGGACATGATTGGGGATAAAAACACATTATATTGGGAGGACTCCTATAGTTTAGGCTAGGAAAGCCCTAATTTTCTCTTTTTCTGTGACAGCACTTTAGAATGTCCAAACCTTTCCAATATAAAGCATGGGAAAAGTCTTCATCCAGATTTGTTAAAGTTGTACCTAAATCATTCCAGGTGCTTTGAGTTATGCAGAACTGGGCACGCGAATCACCAAGTCTGGAGGCCATTACATTTATATCTTTGAAACTCTGGGTCCTCTGCCTGGGTTCCTGTTTCTATGGGCTGAATACTTTGCTATAAGGTAAACTTTTCCATGTACAACATTCAGTAAACGTGATGGTGAACAAGAAATGCTCTGAGCCATTTGTTATCATGGTATAACTTATACACAAACGTGAATGGAAAAATCTGCAGACTTTGGATACAGAAATAAAAGACAGCCTAGGCAAATTGACATACTATGATATTTATGAGGCAATAACAACCTTTTGTAATTAGCAGAATGATAGAATGTCTTGCCTTTATTTTGCCCTGAATCAGCTGTGCCAATTGGGAAATACAAAAAGGATAGTCAAAAAAGTCAAGATGGCAGGCATGACCATGTGACCAAAGGGTCGGGGCTTCAAAGGTGCAGTTGCATCCACCATATTGACTTTTTTTACCCCCTCCCCTACTCCTCCATGGACATCCTTAGTGCTAGGTACAGAAATTTTGTACTATGCACTGAACAACTATTAGCATGCAAAATGATTCGTTTCTACTCAAATATAATTTCTGAACAGCCAATATTAAATGATTTGAAATGTCTGATGGCAATTAATTCCTGTTATGAGAGGATGTTTGGTTTGAAATTATTTGATAGATGGTATACAATTATATCTGACTGCTGCCAGTTTATGAGCTTTCATATTTGTTAAAATCTGCCAAAATTAAAATAACAAAGACAGCGGTTCCAAAGCACTTGAATTTTTCACTGAATGTCAAAAGATATACATTTGGTACATTTAAAATAGTCATGAATATTTATTGCACTTTTTGTGTTATCTATGATCGTATCAACTATGAAGTTGAATTATTAAAATATGGAGTTTATTTGTGCATTTTTATTAGAACATCAACATACAAATGTGTATTTTGAATATATCAAATTAGAGAAGTCAGGTAATTCATAATTTGAGTGTTTTATTTCTGGACAGAAAATCTGGACAGGACAGTCCACTGTTGAGTGAAACATGTATGATCGTTCATATTAGAAATAACCCCACCAAGGATATGATCATATAGAAGGCAATAAAGAGAAAGGATAGAGAAATTCATTTAGTTTGTATTTGGATACAACTGATTTATTTCCACATATTTGAACCAACAGATAAATTTAAATTTTCTAGTCTCCACATCTCCCACTTTTGCAGTCTTGTGTCTATATGTGTACATATGCACATACTTATGCACATTAACGTACAAAAAAGCATTACTTTAGGGAAAATTGTTTGCAAAATGTCTGTGTGTAGGCAAAATAAAAATGCAACTTGTTAGAGAAATGTACACAAAAGGACATGCAAATTTGAGAATGAACTTTAAAAAATACTCTTAAAGGAATAACACGAACTAAACAAACTGATAGGAAATGAAATGGCCAGATTTCAGAAAATGGGTAATTGATAGAAACTGAATTTTGCAGATTCATTCCTAGTTGCTGCTTCTGCTGCTGTTTCTTCCACCTTCTCCTCTTCCTCCTTCTCTTTATTATCATTATCATCATCAACCTCTGCACTAGAATGTTGCACCATGCACTTATGCTGGTCTATGACCAAAATAAAAATTGATTGATTGATTGATTGATTGCACCATGCACTGTAACACCTTCGAGTCTTCTCAAAGAATATAATTTTTCTCTAGACCAGCCAACAGTGCCGTTGTCGCCTTAGCATTTGGACGCTACATATTGGAACCATTTTTTGCACCTTGTCCAGCTCCACTCCTGGCCGTGAAGCTTGTTGCTCTCCTGGGCTACTGTAAGTCCCAAATGGAAATCATGACCATTTTACTTCCATAGTGGTGGTGATCCAGCCAAAGACTCACCTTGGTGAGTCATGCTGATTTTGCATGCTTAACTTATGCAGATCAAACGCTTTCCCTTTCTTACCACCCCAGACATTGTCCTCATCTTAAATTCTTGGAGTGTCAGCTGGAGTGCCCGGCTTCAGACCATCTTGTCCATCATCAAGTTGGCAGCACTCTCTCTCATCATTGTCCCAGGCATGATGCTTTTAGCTCAAGGTATTTCAAGTTGTTGTTCTTGCCTATTAATCAACACAATGATAAAAGCACAAGGAATACTTCAGAAGGGAAAAACTGTTTAGAATGGCAGATATATCTGGAATTTGAAGGATACATTGCAGGCACTCTTAGAAAATGGCTATCAGTGGGGAGGGGATGGCTATTCACAAAATGGTTGCCTGGAATTCACAAAGGAACCATTTACTAGAAGGCAAATGAGTGAGATCGTTCCTTATCACTTTTCTCCAGGATATTCACTGGTATGTACACCTTTGTCTTTTAGGGGGCATGCTTCTAAATAAGGCACTAACCCAGAGCTTTCCAAACTTTTCATGTTGGTGACACACTCTTTAGACATGCATCTTTTCGTGACACACTCTTACAGCAGGGCACGAGGCAGGCACTAGGACCTGCGCGGAATCACAGCAGGTTTGGAGACAGCAAGGCACAAGGCAGGCACTAGGACCTGCGCGGAATCCTGGCAGGGCTCAGAGGCAGCAGCAGTGACACACCCAGACACTGCAGCCGACACACTAACGTGTCCCGACACACAGTTTGGAAAGCTCTGCACTAACCTATAACAATGAATATTTTTTATTTTCCAAGAATACCTGTATGGCCTAAAAAGAGGCAGTGAGGTTCAGTGATGCTAGAGATGGATCTTCTATAACAGATCATCTTCTCATTTACATTAAAAAAATTAAAATCAGAGTTAAAATCGGATAGAGCAGGGAGCTTGGTGGGTATCAAGAAAGTTGCCTACAGTCTTAATGGTACCCACAAAACCACATTGCCTGCCCCTGATTTACTTTCTTAAATATCATAGAATAATACTCATATTTTTAGGGCTACTTCTCTGTATACTTAGATTATCATCAGAAGTTTGAATGCTTTGAATGCACCATATAAAATTTGGCAGGAAGGAAGAAGAGGAAAGTTTTTTTTCAGAAACAGACCAGGAAGTTCTCTGTAAGAAAACCAATCATTATAGTTTATAATCTTATGACTTACTCAACAAACTATGGTTAAAACATGGCTTGCTGTAATGTGTTAACCCAATCTATTTGTTGTTGTAATTCATTTATTGCTTATGACTGGCAGTGGCTTGGTGGGAACTCAAGCAGAGGGAGAGGCTGCTTATCTCCTGCAACACAATCCTTTTAGACAAGGTGGTTGTGCTGAATCTGGGCCCATCTCTCTCATGCAAATCATGTGCTGTACCACCAAATTACATGCATACACACACAATAAAATCTGACTTGGGTACTAATCTATCTATCATCAGAATGTCCGTTTCTGCTATGCCTTTGCTTTCTAATTTTACTGTTTTCTTTAGGCTGCACAGAAAACTTCCAGGATGCTTTCAATGCCCAAGCACTCGTTTTGGACAAACTACCTTTAGCTTTTTATGCAGGGATGTTCGCCTACTCTGGATGGTATGCATTCTTAATGTATATTTGTGAAACCCTCTCATGATTTCTCACTGTCACTGAAGCAGTCCTTTCTGTCTCTTGCTCCTCCCTTAATGCAGGTTTCAAACTAGTTTTGTACGAGAAGAACTAGTGAAGCCAGAACGGTGAGTTGGAAAGATGAAACTTCATTCTGACTAGACCAGTCTTTCCCAATCTGGCACCCTCCAGATGTGTTAAAACTGAACTCCTCTGCTCGTTGGAAATGCTGGAGTTGCATCTGGAAGACACCAGGTTGGTGGAGAAGACTGGACTAGAGTAACAGGCATAACAAGATACATTTTTGTGGTATAGTACTTTAAAAATAAAACTATGAGGAGGCAGAAATGATGGAACACTGCCAGAACTGAAACATAAAAATATATAAATTTTGCAGTCAAATATCATAGTTAATGCTTTTGCCCTTACTGTCTAGAACAGTGCTTTCCAAACTGCCGCCATTGGCGACACACCAACGGCGGCAGTGGAGGCGGGGGCGTGCACGGCGGCGGCACGGGGGGCACGCGGCGGTGGCGACGTGCACGGCAGCGGCGGCAGCCTTGTGTTTTCCGCTAAAACGCGGAAGCGCTGCCGCCATCGTCGCTGCCGCCGCCACCATACACACCACTGTGTGTAATAGTGGCTTCCTTCTATGCAAGTGTATATAGAAAAGTGCAATGAAAAGAAGTGTGTAATTATATATTATATTATCATATCATATCATATCATATCATATTATTAATTATATAAAAGATAGGCTGACCATATTTCCTTGAGGCAAAAACGGGACATTGGGATGGCAAAACGGGACGGGGTGTTATGTAATATTCCGTATTCATGAAAAAGACGGGTCCCCACACCCCGGTCCGTGTGATTGGCTCCTGCCTGCAAACCCCACACCCCGGTCCACACGATTGGCTCCTGCCTAGCCAATCACACTCCTCTCCACCTCTCCGCCCTCCTTTGCTGTGTGCTGACAGGCAGGAGGGCTTCCTCTTCCGGGCTGCCTCCAATCGGCAGCTCCGGCTCGGATCCTCCTTCCGCGCCATTCCCGCCGGGTTTAAAAAATGGGACAAAATTGAGATTTTTATCAAAACGACGGGACGGTTGAAAAATGCTAAAAAAAGTGACTGTCCTGTTCAAAATGGGACATATGGTCAGCCTACTTTGTGCCTAAGGCAGGACTAGAACTGAGAGCCTCACGATTTCTAGCCCGTTGCTTTAACCACTACACCAAACTGGCTCTCAATATCCTACACACTGTATAACTAATCTACAGTTATATCTATATCTTTATAGAGAAAGGGACACCACTAGCTAAGACAGGATAAGCCAACCAGGGTTTATGGCCTTCTGTAAATCCCAGGCCCTTTTTTCAAGCCCCACCAAGGTCCCATGGCCAAAATTGCGCAGCAAATGAAAGAAATTCAGGGGCACAATTGTGCAGGTGTGTGCTTGTTTTCAATGCCCTTCCTCAAAGTGGAATAGGTGTATTAATAGACCTTATATCCCCTGGAAACTGGAAAAAAAATAGAATTAAAACCATAGCAGCAAAGAGATTGTCTAGCTTTGTGAGAAGGAATTAATGAAAAAGAGGGATGTTTATTTCCCACTCTAGGGTTAAAATAGTTTTTTCCCCCTCCCTTATTAGGACAAGAGGAATATGGAACGATTGCTAGAGACAAGCGGGAAGTTTGCTCAGCTTTTTCTTTTTTTTTGTGAGGCTGGCACACTTCCTACCCAGATCATTCGACGGGGCACTAGCGTTTCTCCTAATCTTTTGCACTTGGTGTCCCACCAAGGATTGCAACTGAAGGATTGTACTGACCCTCGAACGGTGCTCTGGGAGGGACACGCTCCAAAAGGAGGGGATGGGGCCTTGTGGAAAGCTCAGATTGCTTTGATGTACATTTAATGGGTGCCATAGATAATATTACTGCCCAGTCCTGAAGATAATGATTTCCCCCTTCCGTCATGTTGAAAAGGATAATTGGCTAACCCTTTCTGGAGGTCTTTGCAGGGGACCACCAAGGAGGTTGCATGTTATAAACCATGGATCAGTTGCTCTTTGGATTTAAAGGCAAAAAGATACTTCTAAGAGCAGGTTTAGAAGCTTCCTCGTACCTCGTGATCCAAAGAGCTGCACAGCCATAGTGTACTGCTCTCATATCCTTCCTTCCTCCCTCCCTCCTTTCCTCCCTTCCTTCTTTCCCCTCTTCCTCCTTCCCTTCTCCCTCTTCTTCCTTCCTTCCTTCTCTCCCCTTCTTCCTTCCTTCCTCCCGTTTCCTCCCCCTTCCTTCCTTCTGTCCTTCCTTCTCCTCTTCCTCCTTCCCTCCTCCCCCTCTTCTTCCTTCCTTCTCTCCCTTTCCTCCCTCCCTCCCTCCCTCCCTTCCTTCCTTCCTTCCTTCCTTCCTTCCTTCCTTCCTTCCTTCCTTCCTTCCTTCCTTCCCTCCTTCTCCTCCCCTCCCCCCTCCCTCCCTCCCTCCCTCCCTGTATCTACAGCACACTGTTCCTGATCTATAGCGGCTTCCCAAGCCTCCCTCCTTGGGAGTTAAAGCCAATTCTTTCTCCTCGCCTGACATTTCTGCAAGGGATTAAAGACAGGGAAGCCGGCGGAGGCTGCAAGCAGAAGGCAGCCCGAGCAGCAGTGAGAATAAGTGGGGGATAAAAGCGACATTTGTACTCCCGCAGCTAATCTCGGCTCCTATACAACTTCCCCAGTCACGTGGTCGGATGCAAACCCCGGACGGCACCGGCATGAAAAGCCCCGCTTGGATAGGCTGACCATATTTCTTTGAGGTAAAAAACGTCCCTGGAGAAAGTGGGCGCGCATGCGCGCGCGCACTTCACCACAGGAACTTTCAAAAACGGAACAAAATGGGTATTTTTATTAAAATGACGGGAAGCTCCAGAATTGTTTAAAAAATGGGACTGTCCCATTCAAAACGGGACGTATGGTCAGCCTAGTGTGTGTGTGTGTGTGTGTGTGTGTGCGCGCGATTACGCTGAGCAAGTAATCTGCGCGCGCACACACACACACACACGCACCCTCTTCCCACAACCTTCCCGTGCCTGCTTTCCCTGGCCTCACCACTGCTGGGCAGACAATCTCAGGATCAGGTAAGGAGGCAGGAACCTGGACTGTGGTGCTGCTTCTGCTGCAGGGCTTGCACGTGGCAACTGGGCTTCCAGTTGCCGTGCTGATAGGGCCTCTTCCGGGCTGCCTCCAATGGCAAGTCCGGCTCCAGTCCTCCTTCCTGTCCTCCTTCCCGCCGGGTTTAAAAAAGGGACAAAATGGAGATTTTTATCAAAACGACGGGATGGTTGAAAAATGCTAAAATAACGGGACTGTCCCGTTCAAAACGGGACGTATGGTCACCCTAATAAAAGATGGTTGCACTTTGCAAGGCGCTCCACACCCTGGACATGATGCAAAGTGCCTGAATGAGTTCCAGGAGTCAGAAAAGGATTCTGCACATGTGCAACGTATGCAGAGCATTTCTTCTGGCTGTTGGAACTGCTGGCTAAGGGCCTGGGTGGAACTAAATGAAGCAGCTCTGTGAAGGTGCTTTGCCCTAACTTTTGCTCAAGCAAAGCACTCTAAAACTTTGCACAGCTCCTCACAGCTCTGTGAGGAGGAGAATAGATCAATCGGTGAAAGAACAATGTTAAACATAGAGCCTTACTCTCAATACCTGTAAAAAGGCAAAGCCTCCTTCCAGTCACACTTGCTTGCTGGATGGATCCATATTGTTGAGCTCTATGTAAATGTCATCAATTTAATTCTCATCCAGGTAATTAACTTTGGCTCCCTCTAGAGGCTCTATGTTATATTTAAGATACCTTGATTTCTGCAGACTCTGGCAGATGCACCGTCATGAAGAGAGAAAAGAAATTGTTCTGAAAAACATTTCTCAATTATAAAACTGTGTGTCCTTATTAAATATGCTGGGGTGTTAATAGCAGTGAAGGACAGCAGTGATATACATTATTTTAAAAGCTGCAGTCCTATTCATGTTCACCTGCCACTTACATTTAGGTAGGCATAGATAGGATTGTGTTGCATGGCAAGGTTGTTAAATTGTCTTAGGACACAAAATGGAGAACAATCTGGCCTCTACCATCAGTCATATGGCCAAGAAGCCCAGAATATATACGTATAGAACATGCCCTTCCAAAAGGAACAATGACAAGAAAAAACATCCTGATCTGTACTGGATGTAAATGTTGCCCACCTCTTCATTCCAGCCAATTGATCTTCTACTTGTTATCTCGACTTTACCTCCCTTTGGGGCGGTTGTCTGTAGCTTCTTTTTGTTT
Organism: Charina bottae; assembly: GCA_023362775.1. Taxonomy (NCBI): domain Eukaryota; kingdom Metazoa; phylum Chordata; class Lepidosauria; order Squamata; family Charinaidae; genus Charina; species Charina bottae. The sequence continues at coordinate 23,567,962 of JALMGJ010000006.1, forward strand.
AAATGCCTCTTGCACTAAACATTCTGTCATACTTCCAGAAGGAAGTAATAGTTCCTCCTGGGGGTGGTTAGCTTAGTAATATCCTCTTTTTAAGATCTCACCATCTTCTGGATTTTTCTATTTATTATTATATTGTATTTTAGATGAATAGGTTTTAATTTTTATAATATTATTGTAAACCGCCCAGAGTCTACTGCTGTAGAGATGGGCGGTGATAAATCTGAATAATAAATAAATACTTCATTCTTTGCTCCAAGGAGGAGAAGACAGTTTACATGGCTCTTGTCTCCACTCTGTGGTTTTCATCTGCTAACTGCCCTCTCATGGAAGCTGGGGACCCAGTGCCTGGCATAAGATGGCTGAAGATCTTTGATCATGCTTTCTCACTATTTGGAAAGTGCAGTCCCAACATCTCTGGAGGGCATCAGACAAGGACAGTTGAATTAAATCATAATTGGGGGCTACAGTTGTACTCATAGATGTCTCTCTTTCCTTTTCCTTTTTTCGTAGAAATATCCCTCTGGCTGTGATTGTGTCTGTGATCACAGTGATCGTGGGATACATGCTCACCAATGTTTCCTATTACACAGTACTGACAGCAGCAGATGTCCTTGCCTCCCAGGCAGTGGCTGTGGTGAGTTGAAAGCCAATGCTGTTTTTACAATCATATTAAGCTAACACACACACCCCCACCCCTTTCAACACAGACACTCCAGAGGGTTCAATTTGCAGTTGATGGAAGAGAAGTTTGGCAATTAAGTGGCAATTAAGCACAGTTTCACAGAATAAGGCTCCCAAGAGTTTGTTTTGTCACTGTAAAGTCTCAGAATAGCAAGTAGTATGAATATTCATTTGGGGGGCACGTGTGGGGACAGCACTCTTTTAAAACATCTCAAGTTGTGTTCTAAAATTTCTGTTATGTAGAGTTACCATTTTGTAGAGTTTAGCTGAAAGTTCTGAGATGGTATTTGGGGTCTTGGGGGGGGGTTATTATTTTCTCTCTTCCTCCTGCCCCCCCCCCAAAAAAAAAAAGCCATTGTCATCCCTTCATATATCTCAGTATTGTTCAAATGCAGGCTGAGGAATTCTGGCAGTTGAAGTCCACACATCTTAGAGCTGCCAGATTTGAACAACATTGAGATATAGAGATAGAGATACAGTATATACATAAACACACACACACACACACTATTTCAAGATTAGTTAGAGTATTTCCAAAGCTTTCTTAAAGACTGATGAAGCAAGCAGTAATAATATTAGAGGCATAAGGAACAAGCAGGTGTAGAACTAGAATGAAATACTGTGGAGCTGATGCCCTAAGAGCTCACTAAAGGCCTCCTGGTGATTTTTGTTCACAGCCGAGTTGATTCATTCAGTGTCTTACATATGTGAATTACAACCATGCCCTTCTCCCCCCACCAGAGTTTTGCACGGAAAGCTTTCCAGAGCCTTATCTCTGTGATTCCAATCTTGGTTTCCTTGTCTTGTTTTGGAACCATGAATGGAGGAATTTTTACATTTTCAAGGTTGGTAGCTTGCTAATTTCTAATGTTTACCTTTATCTCCCATGATGTCATGACACACGTCACAGAGATGTCATTATGGCTTGTGACAGACACTGATCAGGACCCAAAAGCCATAGAGGCAGGATAGGGACTGGTAATCGGGGCAGCACATTTGATGCTGGTACAGTTTCTGCCAACACAAGGATGATGCCAACTTCAACTCAGATCCTAAGCGTGTGAAAGTGAGTAACAAAATCCAACAAGGAAACGTGTTTGTTTCAGAGGCACATTGGAAGGAAATTATTTTGAACATAGAAATGATGGAGTGAAAGGAGTTTAACTGTACCCCTACATTTCCCCCTTGAACCTTTGCTGCTAGCCGCTTAATTTCCAGGTCCTCATTGTCACCACACAGATGTGAATGGATGTGGAACTCAGTTGTGGAGAAAGGAGAGATGGGGGGATTCCAGGGGGAAAGGACTAGAGGAGGAAGAATGAAGTCCTTGTCTGCTTCAACAATTGTGTTTTTCTTATAGATACCCCTTTTCAATACTTAGGTAGGGATTGAACATTGTGCTGAGACTGGGCTTGCTTAACATGGTATGTTAAATAAATCACAGTTGGTCAAGTTCAGACAATACACTATATATATATATATATATGTATATATAAACGTAGGCTTTCAAACAGTAGTGGCTGGGCTTACACAGCTGATAAGCCAAAACCAACCAACTGCACGATAACTCTGTGCAGCGTGTGTTCCCAGCCTCAAATTTTCACAAATGTCAATTACCGTATTTCTGAGGCCATCACTAGCTATCTTCAAGAAGCCATCACTAGCTATCATGATTTAATTCCCATTTCTTCTGGGGTGGTGTTTGCATGGTGAGATAGTTATTTGGTTTTTAATAGGGTTTTCTAGTCCACGTTCTGAAAAGTGGCAGTCATTTGGGAGGGGGGCAGGTTCTTCCTGCTGTTTTGATTGCGCATGTAACCCTTACCCTGAATGATGGCCTTTTTGGTCTCCTCTTAAAGTAACCAAATGTCTTGGAAAATAGTAGCCATTTAGATAAAAGAGGAATCAGTCATTCCCTTTGCAGCTAATCAAACCAATACTGATGAAAGACAGCATATTTAGATAACAAGAGAAGGAAGGTGGAGGTACTCTGCTGACTTCCCCTGTTTCTGCAATTAGATTTTAAAAATGTTATTGTGTGATTTCATAGTGAACTATCATTTGAAGGCTGGCATAGAAGTACCCCTATGAAATGTGTTTCCAATCCAGCAGGCTTCTAACAGGGAGGTTGCTACATTCTTGAGCTCTTTCACAGCTGATTTTCTACTTCTAGGACATTGTTTGTGGCTTCCAGGGAGGGGCAATGGCCCACCCTCTTCTCTATGATCCATATCCAACGCCATACCCCACTGCCAGCTGTCATGCTCATGGTATGCTCCTTTGTCCGATCCATTTCTTACTTCAGTGGCTCTGATGTGGCCAGTCTGTGACAACCATTTTTATCTGACAATAATACAAACAGCCTGTATTATAGATAGCCTGACCACAATAATACCAATAACTGTTAACGTTTGTTGTTTTGCTTTTAAAATCATCATTATTGCCTATTATTGATTATTGCTTATGATTATGTGCCATCAAGTCAGTGTTGATTCTTAGCAACTACACAGAAAGACCTTCTCCAGGGTGATCTGTCTACAACCTGGCCCTTCGGCATTTCCAATGTTGCAAGTTCTTTAAATAAATAAATAAATAAATCCATCACTGCTGTAGTTGAGTCAGTCATCCTCTTCTCTTTCCTTCTACCTTTCCCATTACTATTATTATATTAATCTCTTAAATAAAAAATAACTAGGTTAAATTGCCCAGATTGTGTGGTGAATGGTGGCATGTCTGCATGTTTATCTTTGTGCATATATATGTGATTTACAAAAAGTAAATCACATATACAAGTCTTCTACTTGTACCTGGTGGCATTCAGATGTGTGGGACTAAAACTCCCATTCACCAGTCAGGCAGCATGCTCAAGGGCCATCGCTAACAGGGGATTTTAGGACTTGTAATTCAACACATCCGGATGGCATCAGATTTGGGAAGATTTATCTATGTGTTCCGTCTCTGAGTGAATTTTCTACAATGCTTTTTTCATGAAATGCCAGAAATGGAGCAATCCATTTACAAGATTTTACCTTCTAAGACTGATGGAACTAATTAATATGCAAGTGTATTGATCATATGTTAAAATTCAAATGGTTAATCAGCTAAAACTCATTAACTGCTTGACAGCCCACATCAGCAATAGTTTTTCTATTGATGTTTTATAAAACATTTCAGTGGATTTGTTCTTATTTAGCTCAAAATATGGTGTTTTGAAATTTCTTTCAGTTTTGGACTTTGACTTGTATGCTGTTGTGATTTCAAAATTAAAACACATGTCTGAAATTTAAATTCCCCTCATGAAGCAGCAACCATCTTGCATTCTTGCAACTGTTGGCAATGCAAGTGCAAACCCTATAAATGATTTTGAAAAAAGCATACATTTCATACCCACAGAAGACACACACCTTCTCAGCAGCTATAAACACCAGCAGGCACACACACCCTCCACTTGGGCACAGAGAGAATCTTCTAGCTGTGCTCCTGTCCTCTGAAGATGCCAGCCACAGCTACTGGCGAAATGTTAGGAACCGAAACTGCCAGAACACGGCCACACAGCCCGTAAAACCCACAACAACTATCATACATTTCGTGTTCTGTCCAAAGCAAATGAGCCAAAGTTAGTTTTGGATTTCCACCTTCTTCCCATGAAAAATCTGATGGTTTGGTTTACTCTCTTTTCACTTTACTTCCTTGAGTTCCCTTTGGTCACAGCCATGATTTGTGTTGGAGACCTTTACCACCTGTTGAACTTCTTCAGCTTTTCCCGGTGGCTCTTCATAGGATTAGCCACCCTTGGGCTTATAGTTCATCGCTGCCGCCATCCGGAGATAATAAGCCCATTCAAGGTAAGGTTTGATGGTTTGAATTCTCTTGGGAACATAACTCTCTACCTTCTTTTGTTAGCTCTGGAGTGGTGAATCAGGACTTCTTGGATCTCATTCCTCCCAAAAGATATTCAGTAAAGTGGCATTATTATTATTATTTATTAAATTTATATGCTGACCAACTTCTAGGACTCAGGGCAGTTTACAAATGATTTAAAACATGACGAAAATGACAATAAAACCCACAAGAAACAAAAAAAGGGTAGAGATGGCAGAATAGCAAATTGGGTGGAAACAAAAGAAAGAATTATTATCAACCAATAGTTTAATATTGGCAAGTTAATTTGGAACCAATATACAAACAGTGCTGGTTCAAACCTCTGCTCAGCCATGAAGCTGGCAAGGAGACCAACAACATCTTAAGATCTTACCTTGGAACTGTGAAGATTTAGTGAAAGGGATGGAACCAGGTGTGGCATCCTGAGTCTTTGAAGGAAGGATGGGATACAAATGTTATTTAAAAGGATTAATGCAAATCCATTGTTTGTACTAGAGTATTTAACTTTTACTCTGCCTTCAAGAACCCCTGGAGTTAGTTTGTCCCACCTTTCTTTTTTTAGTAATTCAGAAATTCATACTTGTAGTATACCAAAGTCTTTGCAACTCTCAAAAGCAAAGTGGAAATGGTGAAAGTTCTTTTTTTTTTTTTTGTAGTTACAAACTTTTCAAAAAATAAAAAAAATAAATTGGAGTGACACTTATGCAACTCTCAGATTTAATTACAGATCTAGGAAGAATAGCTGTGATTATGACAGATTTATAATTTATTTATTTTATTTTTTATTTATTATTTCAATTTATTCCCCGCCCATCTCCCTTGCAAGGGACTCTGGGCGGGTTACAACAATTGAAAGTTAAAAACTATAAAAATATCATCTAAAAATACAATAATAATAAAATAATAATATACAATAATAAATTATCTAAATCCAAGATGGATTGGAGACCATGGTGTAGATCGTATTCCTACGGGGCCAGCCAACCCCAGGAGGCACTGCCACCTCTGTCATCCCAGGCTCGATGGCAGAGCCAGGTCTTGAGGGCCTTCCGGAAGGCCAGGAGCGAGGGGGCGAGTCTCACCTCCGGGGGCAAGATGTTCCATAAGGCGGGCGCTATCGCAGAGAAGGCACGTCTCCTGGACCCCGCCAGATGGAATTCTCTTGTTGAGGGGGTCTGAAGCATGCCCTCCCTGCATGCACGGGTGGGGCGGGCCGACGTTATCGGGACGAGACGGTCCCTCAGGTACCCTGGCCCTATGCCATATAGGGCTTTAAAGGTAATCACCAACACCTTGAATTGGACCCGGAAGCAAACTGGTAGCCAATGCAGCTCGCGTAGCAGAGGTGTTACATGTGCCGATCTCATGGCACCCATAACTGCTCGCGCCGCAGCATTCTGAACCAGCTGAAGCTTCCGGATACTCTTCAGGGGTAGCCCCATGTAGAGCGCATTACAGTAATCTATACGGGAGATGACAAGGGCGTGAGTGACTGTTCGGAGGGCCTCCCGATCCAGGAAAGGGCGTAACTGGCGCACAACACGAAGTTGTGCAAAGGCCCTCCTGGCCGTGACTGCCACCTGCTCTTCGAGCAAGAGTCGCGAGTCCAGGAGGACCCCCAGATTCCGCACTGGATCCGAGCGAGGTAGTGCCACCTCACCCAGAACCAAAGATGACAACTTCCCGGATCTAGGGGGGCCATCAATCCACAGCCACTCCGTCTTACCAGGGTTCAGCTGAAGCCTGTTGTTCCCCATCCAGGCCCCCACAGCCTCCAGACACTGACATAAGGCATCGACCGCATCACTTACTTCACCTGGGATGGAGATGTACACCTGGGTATCATCAGCATATTGGTGATACCTCATCCCATGGTATGCAAATAATCATTGCTCCCTTGTAGTTGTAGTTGAGAAAATGATCCTAATCATCTCAAAAGGCCACAACAGTGATGGTCTTCCCCATTAACCAGAGGAGTGCCTTTGGAGGAAGGCGGATGGGAAGCATCTTATTATCTAGACTTGGCTATATGTTTCAGCCATGTCCATACAGCTTTCTTAGCAGAAATGAGTGGCCACTGCCTTTTTCCTGGCTTGGTTTTCAATCTGCTAGCAAGTTTTCTGATTAACAAATGTTATCAAAAGTCACAAGTTTTTGTGAGCTGCATAAGCTTTCATGAACTGCATCTCATAAAATCTTATGCTTATTTATATAGTTCAGAGGTTTCCAAACTGTGTGTCGGGACACGGTAGTGTGTCGGCTGCAATGTCTGGGTGTGTCGCGGCTGCTGCTGCCTCCAAGCCCTGCCAGGATTCCGCGCAGGTCCTAGTGCCTGCCTTGTGCCTGGCTGCCTCCAAACCTGCTGTGATTCCGCGCAGGTCCTAGTGCCTGCCTTGTGCCCTGCTGTCAGAGTGTGTAGCGAAATGATGCATGTCTAAAAAGTGTGTCACCAATATGAAAAGTTTGGAAAGCTCTGATATAGTTTGTTAGTCAGAAAATGTGCTACCCAATTCCTGATTTCTCCAAGGTAGTTTGACTACCCTCACACCTGCAGAGTCCTACAGTCCTCATTCTTGTAGTGGATTATCCTTAGCTTCTTCCCTTCCTTTGGACTTTACCAGCCAGGGTGATCCTACTAGAAGTTCACACTCTTGCTGGCATCACTCTCAGGTTCACGGAAGCTATTGAGCTCTGCCACCATGTCAAGATGATAATTCCCTAGGAGGATCTGTCAGCCCTTAGAGGTAGTCCAAACAAGAAGCACCAACCAAGAGTACTAACACTACCTTTATTGTAAGGTTACAGTAACAAGAGTCTGAAAGTCCATCCCTCCCCCCTTGACTTTATGGTCCAAGAAACTAGGGAGGGTCCCTTCTGAGACATTTGCCATGTCCCCATTGTTTCTGCAGGCTCAGCTGCCTCTTAGTTGACCATTGCCTAGTCTGCTGCTGCTGCTGCTGCTCCTCCTGTCTCTCAAGGACATTCCCACAGATCATTACAGGTTCCCAAATATGATGGAGATTTTGACTACAATATGACAAAGACCTCCTATAAAACATCTTTCTCTGATAACATTTTTTTTCTCTCTTTCCAGGTTCCTCTTTTCATTCCTGTTTCCTTTACTATCATCTGCCTTTTCACGGTGGGAATGTCTTTCTACTCAGACCCAGTTAATATCAGCATTGGATGTGCCATCGTTTTAAGTGGACTTCCGGTTTACTATTTGCTCATCAAACAGTCAATGCCAAATTGTTGCCGTACAACTTTCTGTGAGTGGAGAGCAGATCATTTTGGATTATGGCATCCTTAAAACCACAGCCTAGCAGGGATGCTATAAGCTGAGGCAGGAGCAACATCCCCAGTGTTGCTCAGCTTCAACTTCTGGTACCTCTAGGAAGCTTGGTCAAATGGGTCAGGATGCTGGAGGAATGGGTATGTCTGTCACCTACTAGGAGGTTTTTGCATGCATTTGCTGCACCTACTAGTGACTTATATTAGATCCCTAGGATGCATATTACAGAGTTCATCTATACAGCACAAGACTATATGCAAGCATTTTTTTAAAAAAAGTTCTTCATCTTGCATGATTAACTTTGGACAGAACTTTTTAAGCTAATCCCATGCAAGAAATGAGATTTTTACATTATAATTGTACTATAATTATAGAACGATAATTACATCACTTAAAGACCAGCCCAGCCCAAGAACTACCCTCACTTGTGGGAACTCAGTTGTGATTCCCAGAATTCCCCAGCCAACATGGCTATTGCTGAGCATTCTGGAAGTTGAAGCCCACAGATCTGGAGTTGTCAAGGTTGGGATACTTAAGATATCCAGGCAAACACATCTAATGAAACTACAGGGTAATTCTTGGGCTGGTCTGGTCCCTAAATTATGTTATTGGGCTTCTTATGGTTCAAATGGAATTGCCTCCAAACGTTCTGCCCAGAGTTTCACTGTTATTTATTTAATTGAATTTATTATAGCCACCCACTCCAACAGAATTCTTTTTGAAAATGTTTGTATATATGGGGTTCCATTCTCAAAATCTTCCTTGGACTTTTGAATCCAAACTTGAACATACATATGAGCCTTAACTAGAGAAATGTTACTGCTCAGAGTCTGACTTTACACCTTAGCTGATTATCCATAAGGGCATCTGATCATATGTCCCCCAGAACGATGGAGAAGGTCCAAGAAACCAGTAGAACAGCTACTGCTGTTCAATCAGCACAGTGGGGCTGTTCTTACCTTTATCATTTTATTTTATATTTTCTATTTTCTTTATTTATGTATGGCTTTATAGACTGCTTCAGTCAACCAACTCAAAGTACCTCCATATTCATATTCTTTACCTTTTTCTTTCTGCAGATTATCTTACACTGAAGCTTCAGATCCTCTTGAAGGTGGTACAGCAGGAGATCAGGACATACTGAGCAGTCTTTATTTTGAAATGTTGACTTTGGGGAGCCTTCTGTACAAGCTTGTGTTTCCTATCACACTTAGAGTAGCTTTGCATGGCTGCTTCCTGTTTGGAGTTTTACCACCATATGGAAAGTTCACCAGAGATCAAAGGCACAGGGAAGCTTGCCCTGATTCTTGCTTCCTATTTGATTGTTTTACAAATGTAGTCTATGCTGCTCTTGGTATTATCCTCATCTGCAATGCAGATGGACTTAGGTGCAACCAATAAAGCTGATGCAGTTGCATCTGCATACATACTCTATTTCTAAGTAAAGCTTAGGTAGAAACACATTATTTGTAGATTTTGAAATAACACCATAAATTTGTTATAGTCATAGTATATTTTGATGAGCATTTCTGGGTTAAAGAGAATTTTGGATGCTTTTCAGCCTATACTTTATGAAAGATAAATCAATTTTTCAAAGGTTTAGATGCGTTTGGTATGATTCAAGATTTTTTACACGAGACTAGTGTTGTTATAATGGTTTTCCTGCCCACCAGGGTGCTGTGCTGAATCACCAATGACATTTCTTCTGACTTTGATCCTGTACATTTGGAATACAGTTTTAACAGGATTTTTTCAACCACAATGACACCCCCCTTTCAGTTACTGTTACTGGCACTTCAGCAAGTGTTAGTAACTAAGTGTTAGTAACTTAAGTGTTAATTTCTAACACTTCAGTGCCATCACATCAGTTTGAAGAAAACTGCTGTTCTCTACCCTAACAAAGGAATAATGATCTCTACGCAGTTACAGTCGTTAGGATCTAGCCATAATAATAATAATAATAATAACAAAAACAACAATAATAACAATAACAACAACAACAGCAACAACAATAATAATAATAATATAGCAGGGCTATGGTCTCATATGTGTTGCAGCATTTACATGATCTTTTGCTGAAAACATTGAGACTCCCTTATTTGAATATCATGTTTAAGATTGATCTGTCGGAATGAAATGCATGTCTTTGTAAGACGGAGGGCAGAGCATGTTGTAAATGTTTTGTACATTAAGTGGCAGCAATGCTAATTCTTTTCAGTCCATGTCTGTTTCACATGTGCTCGTTCATAAATCTGTACTATTTCTGCCTTAATCTGTATGTTTTTGAAAAAAAAGTAGAAACATATACCCATTTTATATGCATTTTATCATAAAATATACATTTTGCTGTAAACTGTCCAAGTTTGTTTGTTTGAACTGAAAACTATGGTATAACATTTCGAGAAACATTAAATTGGAAGGATTTGGAGATTCAACTCATGTCAGGTGGCTTCCAAATGTGGAGTGATTAAAATGTTCAAGGACCCTTACTTTTGTATTTACTGTATATGCCTTTAAATGCTTCTGCTAGAAGAGTTAAAATAGATAGGTATGGTACAGTATTGTTACAGCAGGGGGCAGCACTGAGCTAAATTTAAAAAGGTAAAGGTTCCCCCCCCCCCCCCCGCACAATCGTGCAGTCGTGTCCGACTCTAGGGGCCAGTGCTCATCTCATGTACTCATTATAATGCTTTTAATCAATGCTAGTAGTTCCCATGTTCAGACGTATAAACTGAATGAAGAAATAGGATGTGATTTTAATCTCCGTTTGTTAGCCGAAGAGCCAGCGTTGTCCGAAGAGGCTTCCACGGTCATGTGGCTGGCAAGACGCACGCGGAACGCTGTTACCTACCCACCGAAGTGGTACCTATTAATCTACTTGCATTTGCATGCTTTTGAATTGCTAGGTTGGCAAGAGCTGGGACGAGTGCGGGAGCTCACTCCCTCACGCGGGGCTAGGGATTCGAACCTCCAAACTTGCGATCTTCCGATCGACAAGCCTGGCATCTTACCCGCTGAGCCACCATGCCCCTTAAGAGCTAAATTTGCTTGTCCTCAAAAACATTAAGGGTGGTCTGATGTGGTAGTACTTGGAATGAGGAACTCTAGGACATCCCAGAGCTGTAGACTTTACCAGGAAGTCAAAAATAACATCTCAGAAAATGGCCGTGGCAAACCACTTCCATGTTATGGCCAAGAGAAGCTTATAGATGTGTCCATGTAATCACCAACTCGAGACCTTCCTTACACTATTTCTACCTGTTGCAATTTGTACACCATTTTATACATGTTATCCTATGAGGAAGCATTATCCATGTAGAAAATTGAACAGAATTTACCAGCGCTGAGATATTCTTTTTTCTTTCCTTAATTCAAGGAAAAACAAAACGCATAACTTCTCATGTACTCATTATAATGCTTTTAATCAATGCTAGTAGTTCCCATGTTCAGACGTATAAACTGAATGAAGAAATAGGATGTGATTTTAATTTATCGCCAAACCTATGGGGTAAACATAGTGTTATGATGCTAAATGTGGTTAGCAATTGCCTCTGCACTATGAAAATAAAGTTTAAGAGTTGTAACAGTTTAATTTTCAACAGAATAATATATAGGGGGTTCACCAACATGGCTTCACACTTATTAAAGTGTAATATTTTTATATATTATCTGTAGCTTGAATCATGTCAACTGGATTTCTATTTTCTCAGTGGAAACGTTTCGCTCCTTATCCAAGGAGCTTTTCGCTCCTTTTTTTGGAGCGAAACGTTTCCACTGAGAAAATAGAAATCCAGTTGACATGATTCAAGCTACAGACAATTCCACCTGGATGACTGAGAACCTTCATAGACAGTTTTATATATTATCTAAATATACAGTTTTATATATTATCTAAAGTACACATTTTAGAAAGCAATTTTAATAGAATGCATATTAATTATGATACATGTTCTAATATACACATTTTCATACATACTTCTTATTGAAAAGTGCATTGCCAAATTATGAACAGTGCAAATGTCAAACTATAATTATGTTTTATATTTGTTGGGGATATGTGAATTATGGTAGGCATGCAAACTGAACCCATTTCTTCACAGTCCTTAGAGTCAAAACAATTGAGCTCTGCCATACCATCCCCCTTCAAATTATTCTCAACACATTTAAAAGTAACCTGCATTTCCCCCACACTTGTCTGCACCATCTGCAGATCAAAAATATGTTCAGCATGGTGCCATCCATATGCTTGTAACTCTGGAGCTCACAGAAGGCACATTTAATCAATAATGGTTCACTCCAAGCCAACCAATAGCTGAATAGAGAGAATACCACCCAATCAAAACTTTCTCTCTCTGTTTCAAAATCGCCAATTACTGAGTTACTGTCTGCACCCAGCTCCACAAGAGCTGCCAGCATTCTCTAAATTAACAAATATCCATTTATTGATTAATTGGCTTTAGTTTGGTTTCTTCCAGGCAGTCAAGAGACTCTTAGGAGGTTACAATCTCATAAAATTACACTAAAACATTCACAGTACAAAATAATCAAATCAAAATAAATTAAAAATAAACTGGCATATAGCATAATAGCTTAAAAATGACAAAAAGAGTCCAAAAGTAACCAATAATTTCACTTTAATAATTGTATTTTTACCTTATTTTATTCTATCAATATGTTTTTTATTTCTATTTCTATTTTTATATTCTATTTCTATTTTAGCATAATCGTTATGTTATTAGTTCTATGCTGGTCTATGACCGAAATAAAGATTGATTGATTGACCAATAAATAGATGGTGACATTCTCAGTTCCACAGCTCTCCTAAATAGCTCGGTTTTCAGTAATTTCTGAAAAACTAATACTGTAGGTTCTTTTTTTGATATTCATACCAGGCACAGCCATTAATCTTGACTCTCCAGATACTCAACCCTATATTCAAAAACCTTGCTTTCAGCACAAATTTCAGAGACATGACATGGCTAGATTAGTTGCTTTCTTGCAGACGACAAAGAAGTTATATATATATGGCAGAGCTCAATTGTTTTGACTCTAGGGACTGTGAAGAAATGGGTTCAGTTTGCATGCCCACCATCTATAGATTTTTTGCATATATATATATGCAAAAAATCTGCTTAGTGCAGAACACAGAAATCAATCTCTCTTTCTCTGTTTCTGCTCCAGGGTTGAAAATCCTTTTCCTCTTGTTTCTTCAATTCAAAGGAAAGGCAGCCATTATCTTCTTGGCCTTGAGAATGGGAGTCACCAGCTCAATGGTTACATACTGTATATGTCTCAGATGAGACCCTCTCTAGTTTCTTGGACTGTAAAGGCAAGGGGGAGAGATGTACTTTCAGACTTGCAAGATTGATGTCAGCTTTGCGAGGTAATCCAGACAAGACGCATGCCCAGAAGTACTAGTTCTAACTTTATTGTAAGGTTACATTAACAGAATCTTGAGTCTAATTCTCATGAAAAAATGATGACTTGGCCTGATCCCTGTTTTAAAATGGCTATACAAATCTTTTAAAATATTTATCTAATTGAAAATGGAATAATTAGTCTTAATCAATTAGTAATGATATTCTTTAAAACTTTTGAAATATTACAAAAGAAATATAATTTATCAAACTTAACTGAATGGCTATATATGCCAGTTAAAACATTGGTTATGATGCCTGTTTAGTCCTGATGCAGCCTCCAAAATTGCATGAAGAGCTTTGGCTCTATCATGCCTGGACTGTTGCAAAGATGATACCTATATTCTTGAAAGGATGTCTCTGTACAACACTCTAAAAGGAGGCATAATAAAACAAATGAATGAATGAATGAATGAATGAATGAATGAGAAAGAAAGAAAGAAAGAAAGAAAGAAGAAAGAAAGAAAGAAAGAAAGAAAGAAAGAAAGAAAGAAAGAAAGAAAGAAAGAAAGTTGTCAAGTCTCAGCCTTTGAATGGTCTTTGTTTTAACGAAGAGACAAGACTGGACAACATGATTCTGTATGGTATAGGTTTAACTTGCAGTTCAAAAATGGGATTGTAATGATTTGTATAAACATAAAATTAAGTTTTTGATACTGAAGCAGTGGAATCTTGAAATTTTAACTTTCAATTAAATAAAAAATAATTTTTATTACAGTATTTCTTCCAATTTTGGGGGGGTTAACTTATTTTTCTTTTCTGTTTTTAATTATTCATTGGAGGGGTCTTTTTAGTTACTTTTAAACTTTTTAAAAAAGCACATAGATTATTTTATAACAGTTTGAAGTCTATCTCTGTTGTCAATTGTAATTTTTTTAAATTAGTAAAATTCTAAACAATAGAAACCACTCAATGACTTCACCCTAAATCTAAGTTTCATCCAGAGAGAAACAGAGGAGAGGAGAAAAATCCTGTTTCTGCTAGGGTTGCAAGGAACAGGAACTCACTATAGAGATGATTTTGCAGTGAAATAAGGGCAATTCTATAGAAGCAAAAGTTGGACTTTGAAGAAACAAGATAGGAAGAGTATTGACGCTTTTGAACTTTAGTGTTGGAGAAGACTCCTGAGAATACTATGGACAGCCAAGAAAACAAAGCAATGGATCATTGAACAAAGAAACCCAGAGTTCTCACTCAAGGCACAAAGCACCAGACTCAAATTATCCTACTTTGGACACATTATGTGAAGACCTAGCCTTCTGGAAAAGGCTCTAATGCCGGGAAAGGTGGAAGGAAAGAGAAGAGGATGACCAGCAGCAAGGTGGATAGACTCAGTTACAGTGGTGATGGAGGTGCCTTTGGAAGAGCTGAAGGACCAGGTTAGGGACAGATCATCATGGAGAAAATCTATGTGGTCGACTTGATGGCATAAAGTCAATAAATCAATCTTACACAATCCCACAGCATCTTGTAAGTAAGATAACTGTCACAACCCTATTTATAGAATTTAACTGAAAAATTATTCTTCTTTCAGGAAAAAAAAGTGATTTCTTTTCTGTCAAATTGAATAAGTATTATTTAAAAAATTGAGAACACTTTGGCACCCCATTACTTCAAATCAAGGTTCCATTCCCTGAAAAGGAAATCACCTGGACTAGTCTACGTAATACGCACTTTGACCATTTTATGTTTTAACTGCTTGCTATAATTTATTAATGCTTATTGGCTTTTACCTGTAACTGCTCTGAGTGCCAGAGCTAAAGAATAATAACTGGTTTAAAGGTAAGAGATTTTATACAGAGAATTACTGCTTAAGGTGAACTCAGAGTAATTTATGGCTGATCATAGATCCAAATCCAACCTTGCTCAACGGCCCCAGAATGGGTGGCCCTCTGAAGCTTGGCTTCAGCCTCCAGACTCAGCCTCTAAAAGTTGGTACAAACTGTAACTTTTAATGTGTCAGGAGGAGAAACTCTCTTAATACACAGGGAACATTAAGTGTATTTAAATGTTTAATTAAGATCTGTGTAAATTTAGGTTCTGTCTCGGTGTCACTAACTTGTATGTCGAGTTCTTTTTGTCAGTGTGTCATGCAAATTGTGACATTTTGTTTTAAAATGTCCATTTTTGGTGCTGGATGTCTGCCCCAGACAGACCCGGTGCACAATCTGGAGGTCCTCCTGGACTCACGACTCCTGCTTGAAGAGCAGGTGGCAGTTGTGGCTAGGAGGGCCTTTGCACAGCTTCGTGTTGTGTGCCAGTTGCGCCCATCCCTAGATCGGGGGGCTCTGCTCACTGTCACTCATGCCCTGGTCACCTCCTGATTGGATTTCTGTAATGCGGTCTACATGGGAATGGCCTTGAAGAGTATCCGGAAGCTTCAGCTGGTGCAAAATGCAGTGGTGCAGCAGTTATGTATGCCCCTAGAATGCAAGCTGCATTGGTTGCCAGTTTGCTTTCAGGTCTAATTCAAGGTGCTAATTTTGACCTTTAAAGCCCTTCATGGCATGGGACTGGATTATCTGAGGGACTGCCTCTCCCTGATTATATCTACCCATCCCAGCAGATCTGGCAGAGAAGGCATGCTGCGGGTCCCGTGTGTCAGGGAACTACATTTGGCGGGTCCCAGGAGGCGGGCCTTCTCTGCCATGGCGCCTGCCTTGTGGAATCTTCTCCCCCAGGAAGTGAGGTTAGCTCCATCCTTCTTAACATTCTGCAGGTCCCTCAAAACCGGGCTTTGCCTTCAGGCCTGGGGGTCCCTGGGGACTGGGGAGATCTTGCGATGGCTCCCTTACTGCGGCTAACATCATCCTCTCCCATTTTTGTGTTTTTTATAGTTTTTAATAATGAATGTTTTTTATAGTTTTATTGGTTCTTCAATTAAGTGTTGTTCACTGCCCAGAGTCATTTTTCTGTGAGATGGGTGGCTATACAAGTTTGATAAATAAATAATAAATAAATAAAAACCAGTCACG
Organism: Charina bottae; assembly: GCA_023362775.1. Lineage (NCBI taxonomy): Eukaryota > Metazoa > Chordata > Lepidosauria > Squamata > Charinaidae > Charina > Charina bottae. The sequence goes on from JALMGJ010000006.1 coordinate 23,584,209, forward strand.
CTAAATGCAGCAATATATTTTCACTGACTGGTTACCTCTGTGTAAACAAAAAGAAGTTTTCAGCTTGCCCTGAAAAGAAAAGCCAGTTTATGGCAAATCTCTCCTAGAAGAGATCATTCCACAAATGGGATGCTACAATTGTATAGACTTTTATATTTGTTCATCTTGTTACTTTAAATAATAATACACAGGAAACAGGATCTGAGGCCAGTCATAACAGCTAGGTATGAACATTAAGTCTGGGTGGGGAATCTGTGATCTTCTTCTAGAAGATGATGAAATACACCCCTCAGCTTTCTTTATTTCTTTCTTCATCACTGAGTATCACTGAGTAGCTCACACTGCCGGGTGTTGTAGTTCAATTGTCACAGAAAATCATAGATTCCCCACCCCTACTTTTGGTAATATGGTCCCAAGTCACTTATGACAAGAAGGAATAATGGTTGGGTTCACACAGTGAGCTAAGCTACAATGTCATTAGTTATGTGGCTTCACAGTGTTCTGCAAATCCAGCCAGTTTGTGATTCAATGTATTGTACAAATGCAAGCAATTATTTATTTAAAAACCTATGAATCACCAGATTAGTGTTGTGGGAACTCAGCCAATATTGTATGGAGTGCATTGTTTCAGCCTATCTATCTTCTAGCCCAGAGTTTTCCAAACTGTGTGTCGGGACACGTTAGTGTGTCGGCTGCAGTGTCTGGGTGTGTCCCGGCTGCTGCTGCCTCCAAGCCCTGCCAGGATTCTGCGCAGGTCCTAGTGCCTGCCTTGTGCCTGGCTGCCTCCACACCTGCTGTGATTCCACGCAGGTCCTAGTGCCTGCCTTGTGCCCTGCTGTCTCTAAACCTGACCTGCCAGGATTCTGCGCAGGTCCTAGTGCCTGCCTTGTGCCTTGCTGCCTCCACACCTGCTGTGATTCCACGCAGGTCCTAGTGCCTGCCTTGTGCCCTGCTGTCTCCAAACCTGACCTGCCAGGATTCTGCGCAGGTCCTAGTGCCTGCCTTGTGCCTTGCTGCCTCCACACCTGCTCTGCCAGGATTCCGCACAGGTCCTAGTGCCTGCCTTGTGCCTTGCTGCCTCCAAACCTGCTGTGATTCCACGCAGGTCCTAGTGCCTGCCTTGTGCCCTGCTGTGTGTGTCGTGAAATGATGCCCTGCTGTAAGAGTGTGTCGCGAAATGATGCATGTCTAAAAAGTGTGTCACCAACATGAAAAGTTTGGAAAGCTCTGTTCTAGCCTACCTGCTAATTCATGACTCTTCTAAATATTCCTTCCTTCCTTCCTTCCTCCCTCCCTCCCTCCCTCCCTCCCTCCCTTCCGTGAGAATCAAGTATTGTGGCTACTTCACTGTTCTTAGATTCCTTTACAGCTTTTTTTTAAAAAGATGTTTAAAACACTTCTGCAACCTTTGGTATTCTAACCCCAGCTCATATATTACATACACATTCTCACACAGCCCGGCTGGCACAATTATGTCAATATAAGGACCCCCAGTTTGAGAATGCATTTGCTATCAAGAGATTGTTGGGTATGGATCTCATTGACTGAAACTGCACCGGCTTATATCCACCAGTTTTAAGTTGTGGTTGCTAGGCATGCTGTACCACAAACCAACTAACAGGTGCAAATTCAAGTTTTGTGGTTACTCTGAGGTACAGTGTTACTTGTGAACCTAAAAGAATAGACGAATGAACAGAGTTAAAGAGCCCAAGAGCCTGGGAATAATTATTGCTTGGTGAGGATGGAGTTTTCTGCCAGTATCCACAAAACTGTCCCCTCATATTCTGAATTAATTTCCTGGCTCAGAAGGGAGTGAATGATCTATTGAAGTTTGTAACCTAAAGGCCTTAAAAATGGTTTGGTTTTTTTGTTTTTAAAAAGGGTATCCCAGTTGACTGTAATATTTGCATGAACCATAGTTTTCCATAGGCAGGTGCTACTCCAAGAAAGACCTGGGAAGGGGTTAATAGATGTACTTTTACCTCAGAGCAGCTGACTTTCCAGTTAATTATCCGGAGTGTTTTTTGTCCTCCCGGTTGAGCTTAGAGTGCAGTAGCCTAGGAAGAAGTTCAGAAAGAAGTCAAGGCTTGCCAGGTTTTTTGTACCTTGATAAAGTAGTCTCCATAGAAAAGAAGAAAAAAGAAATGACATTGGGATTTTGGTTACCTGCATTATGAAAGCTTTACTTTAGAATTAGGGAAAAGTGACACCTGCCATAAAATTTTAGAAGTTAGGAACTCTGTGCTGAGATTTTGTTTGTTTCCTCATTTTCATTTTGTAGCTTTTTCTTATTGTTTTAAAACTTCCCCTCTGGCTTGAATCTGATCAAGCCTTATATTCTGCTGGGCTGGTTCTGAACTACAAATATGGTTTGATTGTTGTAGAATTAGTTCACATGAAAAAAATGGATATATTTTTTTCTTTCCCTGCTGTTTCTATATGAATATTGCTGCTGGATTTATCTAGAGAATAATAAAAGGCAAGAGAAGGAACAGCAAAAAAAGGTAGGTTAATAAATCAGTTTTCTTGAGGGTTTTTTTTTAATGGCACTGTCCTCAGCCATAGCAATGGGGATGATGAAGTTTTAACCCACCAATCTCGGAACATTAAATTGAGAAAAGCACAATTTAAATATGTTCACAAGAAAAGCTCAGGGCAAAGTTTGATGTGCTGGTTGCTGAATGCCTTTGAAAGTACTGTATTTATTTCTTATTTGAAATATTTATCTCCAAGGAATTGGGGATAATAACAGAATAACTGTCCATTTAATTGGTAATGCATCTTGTCCAAATGAGCTAGAGGAAGAAAATGCTGCTTAACAGCTGTGTTCACACAAACATGCTTAAATTAGGTCAATTACAAAGATAGTGACTGGATTCATACAACATGCTAAATCTGGCTAGTTTGAGATAGTTTAACGTATTATGTGAATCCAGGCCATTAGTTCAGTTTATGGTTTATGATATTCATCAGACTCAGTAACCAAGTCAGGCATCTTATATGTTCATAATAGGAAGATCCCAATTGAATGTTGGGAGTAGATATATAAATGTGGTCATTGGTATTTGGTTCTTATATCCAAAAGGAAGTAATGCATGATCAAGTCCCAGACTTGCTTCTGTATATGAGTTTAGGAAGCTGTCTAGTACTACAAACCATGGTTCTGTCCAGCTAAATGTTATCCAAATGGGTTGGATATTGTGAAATTTCAGGCAGTAGTATTTTTCAGTGCTACCCAGAGATACTAACTTCTAAAATGGAGACCTTCTGAAAGCAAGTGCTTTGCCCTTGAGTTACAACTTTTCTGTTCTCCTCAGGTCTACTTCAGGTAAAGATTATTTCCTTGCACTGCATTGGTCAAAACCTTTTGTTAATGTAATAGGATATGACCCTCCCAAATAATGAGCCTGAGTAAGATTTCTTCAGGAGAAGTGGAGAAGATGGAAGAGACCAACCCTGTATAGGGGACAGTTACTTAACAGTTTTGAATGTGACATTAACTAGGTTCACACAATAGGTTGTGGTTAAACTTGGACTGGCACCAGGGAGATGCACTTTCAGCCACTGAAACTCACTAGGTGACTTTGGGCCAATCACTCGCTCTGAGCCCAACCTACCTTACAGAGGAGCTGTGGTGGGGGGAGATTAGAGGAGGAGGAAGCACTACAGTATGTACATTAGTTCAAGCTCCTGAGGGAAAGACAGGATAGAAATCTAGCAAATAATGAAATAAAAACATGCTAAGCCAGGAACAAACATACAACATTTTGCTTTACCATGTTGTATGAGCCCATACAGTTATGGTTTATTCAGTAAACCATGATTAAGAAAACGGTAGCTTTATATGGCTGTTGTGGGTCTTCCGGGCTGTGTGGCCGTGTTCTGGAAGTTGTGGTTCCTAACGTTTCGCCAGCATCTGTGGCCAGCATCTTCAGAGGGCAGGAGCACAGATAGAAGCCTTCTATCACAGATAGGGCTTCTATCTGTGCTCCTGCCCTCTGAAGATGCTGGCCACAGATGCTGGCGAAACGTTAGGAACCACAACTTCCAGAACACGGCCACACAGCCCGGAAGACCCACAACAGCCATCGAACTCCGGCCGTGAAAGCCTTCGACAATACATTGGTAGCTTTATATGTTGCGTAAACCAGGTTGCTATGTCCCTGTTTTCATGAATTGAGACTGGTGCACCGATTCAGTTGTGTTTTTCCAAATGTTCACTGTTGCACGCTTCTTCCTGTTTGTATTCCCTTTTCTTATTTTGAGGCCAGTTAAGAGTGGGCTGTTTTGGCCTTTTCTGTGGTGTTGGCAGTGAGGGCTGCTACATTTGCCATGAGATTTGGGGTTAAAGTAGACACTGTGTAATGGCTGATGAAGTCACCAAAGTATGGATGGTTCTCCTGGGCAACCCAATATTGCTATTTTCCTTTCATGGGCTCAGGATGGGGGGACATTCTCAGGGGAAGGAAGCAGTCTTTGCTTCTCTCTTCTTTCTTAGGGGACACTGCAAGTGATGCAGTCAGCCAGACAGTCTGGTAGGGGAGCGGCTGCCGTTATTTCATAGGTTGGAACCTGAACTTGGTGCAAGTCACTGTTTCTTGAACTTGAAATTTGACCCATCAGAGGCCGTAAAAAAATGGATGGGAGGCTACTTTCATTGGCTTATTTAAAACCACCTTTATTCCCTGTACATCCTATTCAAACTTTTATTGCCTGTCAACAGGATCTACAACAAAATGTAACGTAGGATATTACCCTTGCCCTACAACTGTGAATCGGCCAAAATATACTTCATCAGCTAGTTTTTTTTTTCTTTTTGAGTAGAGAGTCCTCCTTAGAATTGTTTTTTCCTAAAGGTTTTTTTTTTGAGTGAAGGCTTTGGTTACAGGATGTGTTAACCCATGTTTACCTAAATCATAGGTTACTCAATATAACCTCATTTTCTGGATTTGTGCAACACACTGAATTGTAGCCTAATGACATGGCTTTGTTTTGAATATCACACGAGGCTAAAATGTTGTCAGGCTATCATATATTGTCCATATCTGCTGATACTTCCCCTTGGTGCATGGCTGGTCCCTTCCTGGACATATAGGCCTCAATATTTGCAGCTCTTCATCCTGGAGGTCACTAAGACCCCAACCTGATGGCACATAATCAATTTGCAGCCCTAGCATAAAAAAAACAGAGGGAATGAACAATACAGTAATATAAATGCTGAATGTCTATGAAGGTTCTCAGTCATCCAGGTGGAACCCCTCTCTCAAACCATTTTTAGATGAAAAAGGACACTCATTTGAGGACATTAATGTTCACATTTTAGACAGAGAAGATAGGTGGTTTGAGAGAGGGGTCAAGGAATCCATTTATGCCAACTTGGAAAATCCTTCCTTGAATAGAGGTGGGGGCCTCAGGCACAATCTTTCCCCTATTTTCCTTCCTGCTTTGTCTTCTGTGCCTAGGAAGATTAAGACCATTTTGCAAGCTCAACAGCAGCATGGTAATCTTAACGATCCTCCTTTAGATGATAAAGGGACTTAGAAATAACATCTCAAAATAACCATGCCCCAGGTGCAAGGTCACACAGCCACCTAGAAACATATTTAAGGATTCCCTTACTAACTTTGCTCAGACTGAAGAAGCTCCTTGGATAAGGAGCGAAACGTTTCCACTGAGAAAATAGAAATCCAGTTGACATGATTCAAGCTACAGATAAATGCTGAATGTTCCGTGTTAGTCGGCTGGGTGACCTTGGGCCAGTCACCCTCTTTCAGCCCAACTCACCTCACAGGGTTGTTGTTGTGGGGAAAATAGGAGGAGGAAGGAGTATTTGGTATGTTCGTCGCCTTGAGTTATTTATAAAAATAATAAAGGCGGGCTATAAAATAAATAAAATAAAATAAATAAAAATAATTACTCCTATGAAGAGGTTAAACAGGGATTTAACATGGAGTTGGTTTACTGTATGAGATGTTTCTGTGTAAGCAAAGACTTGGTGGAAATTCAGAGCTATTTAAGAAAGAGGCAAAGTCTGGAATCATTTACAGCAAAAGTAAAAGATTAACCTGGCCAGATAAGGCAGACATATTTTCCTGGATTTCCTATACTGATAAGGATATGGGTTGAAAAAGATATCAGCCAGCTTAAGCAATTGGTTTTTAAAGCCAATTTAGAGCAGTGGTATCTCCTGAGTCATATGCATCCAATTTGTAGATTCCAGGCTTTGAGCTGATTCACTGAAATGTTTGTTCTGCCTAAAAGAAGAGCCACTGCTAGTTAGATGTATGTGACCATACATTCTTATATAGAAGAATCTGCTAATCTCTTTAACTGCAGGACAATGAATGTCTACCTCTTTATCTCAGACTAAAATGTGAATTAATTGATTCCCCTCCTTTGTTTTTATGTGCTTGCTGAAATTCGTGATTTTTTTCAGAAGATGCCTGGCGCAAGAATTCACATCTGACTCTCCTTGTGAATGCCAATGGTCATGCTGTTAGACTCCATTGTCAGAATAGAGTTTATCTGGTATTGGCTGGATGAAAATGGCAAGTGGATTGAGTACGGCCAAAAGGTAAACCTTTATTTGCTCTGAATCAGATCTAGGTAACTCTCACTGCTGCTTCAAATAGCTTGAATTCTGCTTCCTAGATTTACTGGCTGGGTTCACACACTACAGTAAATTATAATATACTGTAGTTTGTTTGCCTTTGGCTTAGTGTGTTACACAGTGTGACCTTTGTGACTTAGGACACTGTGAGTACAGCCAATAGTGGCTTATTAAATCATGATAAAGAGAGCCAGTTCGGTCTAGTGGTTAAGGTAATGGGCTAGAAACCAGGTATTTGTGAGTTCTAGTCCCGCCTTAGGTATGAAAGCTGGCTGGGTGACCTTGGGCCAGTCCCTCTCTCTCAGCCCAACTCACCTCACAGCGTTGTTGTTGTAGGGGAAATAGGAGGAGGAAGGAGTATTAGGTATGTTCGCTACCTTGAGTTATTTATAAATATAATAAAGGCAGGATAGAAAATAAAATACATAAAATAAAGCAAACTATGGCTTAATATGATATTTGAACCTGATCATTTTCTGCTGCTCTAGGCAGTACTTGATTTAACTGACTTAAGTTAAAGAACTATATATTTTGACTGAACATGAGGAGGAATGTTTTGGCAGTAAGCTGTAGAGGTCATCCAACAAAGGTTGGATGGTCATCTTGCAGATTGTTCAAGTGGATCCTGCACTGAGTGGGAGGTTGGAAGAGGTGACCTCTGTAGTCCCTTCCAGTTCGATGATCCTATGAAATATAATTTGACCGTGGAAACATTTGCCCAGATAAATAGGAGACTGCCCCTCCCTGGAATCTTTCAAGCAGAAGTAGTCATCATCTGTTAGTGACATTCTTGATTTATGATTGTTATGTTCTATGATTCATTGTAGCATTTCTATTCTGCCTTTCTATCTGAAGAGTACGTAGGGTGGTGCAGAACCTCTGCCATTGATTTTCAGTGGTGCAAATATGAGAAGCTCCAAGGACTGCAAAAAAGGAGACTGAGACCAAATGCAGCCCATAGGTGACAGACATTTGCTTTAGAGGAACATGATGCATTTTCGTCCGATGAAAAAAACACAGCCCTGTGAAATTAATGAGCCAGAACTGTAAATAAATTAACCTGTTGAGATCTGCCAGGACTTCCTTGAAGATTAATTCCATAAGAGAAGGGTTTGGCCTGCTTTAAAATTAGAAGGTGAAACAAAGCCATATTTGACACCCAAGGTCTTTGGGTGGGATCCTATCTCAGTGACAAATTCTTTGCTGGCAAAGTTTGGTCTAGTGGTTACGGCAACAGGCTAGAAACCAGGAGAATGAGAGTTCTAGTCCTGCCTTAGGCATGAGAGATGGCTGGGTGATTTTGGGCCAGTCACTCTCTCTCAGCCCAACTCACCTCACAGGGTTGTCATTGTCGGGAAAATAGGAGGAGGAAGGAGTTTTAGGTATGTTCCCTGCCTTGAGTTATTTATAAAAATAATAAAGGTGGGATAAAAAATCTAAAAAAAAAAGATCTGCAGTGTAAAATGGGTTAGGTAGATTATTGGGAAAAACCTCTGCCTGAGAACTAGAGAGGACTTGTGGTCTGAGGTAAGAATGCATGGATAGACAGGCAGATAGTTTGGCATGATAGGATTCCTCTATTGTTAAGAACAAGTTGCCCCTTTTTATATAGTGCGTAAGAGAGATAAAAGGTTTCTCAAATAGTATGGAGCAATGACTTACTCAAGATCAAAGTCTATTGGTTGCTGTAGTTCATGGAAGGTAATATAACATACTATTTTGTGGTTTTAAGGTTTGCTCTCTAATGTGTTCAAACACAATGGCCAAAGCTAAATTATTCATTTCCCTGTCTTTCCCTTTGGTCTCTGTTTTCCTACCATATTTTTCTTTCTGTTTTGCAGAATTCTAAACACTGTGCTGCCTCAATATCATCCTCTGAATTGGAGACTACTTTCCTAGCCAACCACAGAGGAGTTGTATTCTTCCAGGCTGGGATTCAGCTGTATGAATTAAATTTCCAAGGTAATGTTTAGCAATAGTAGCTTGGTATGTGGCAATGACTGCTAACTGGGGTGTCCTTGAGTGTGGGTGTGTATGTCAAAGAAGTCAAGATGGTGGCTGCAACTCACATGATCATATTATTGTTTTAGGGATCGGGCTTTGGTCACACAGTTGTGGCCACCATCTTGACTTTTTTTTACTCCCCCTGCCAACATCCCTGTTGCTAACATGAACTTTATTAGCCTAATTTCTTCAAATTGTCGCATGTGAAAATATATACGTACGGGTAGACAAAAATTTTACCATCTAAGATTACTGAGTTTTAAAAAAACATCCTGATCAAATGTCCATTGTTGCCAATAATAGGCATTTTCTTGATAGGCCATTAATTTAACCATTTTAATAATTAAATATTTTGTTCAACCACAGAGTTCTTGTGGTATATTTTGTCTGCTCTTGATCATATTTGGGTAATATTAAATTGCCATGAGACCATTTTTTTAATAAAATAAATTTTATTTACATTCAACACAGACATTTACATAACATATATCACATACCCACATTCCATCAAGTTGCATATATCCATATTTCAATCAATAATTCAATTCAATCAATAATTCAATCAATCAATTCTAATCCATACCTAATATCTATTTTTCCATTTTTATCTCATCCTTCTTTCCTTTTCCCTTTCTTTCCTCCCTCTCTGCTTACCATCTCCTACTTTCCTCCTAACCCACTAATTCTCTTCCTGATCTCTTTTTGTCTATTTCTGCTTCGTTAATTATTTTCCTTCCTTCTTATATTTTTATTATTATTCTCTTAAGTATTTTTCCCTCTTGATTTATACAACTTAACCACACAATACAAACATATATATACATCTTTAAAATTACTTCCGGCTTTCTTAACTTAGAACTTAAATGTAACTGTTTAGTATACATTTTCTCTCTTACTTCTTCTAGATTGTTATTATTCCCCCCCCCCCTTACTATATCTATTAATCTGTTTGTATTTTTTTTAGTCTCTATTTTATATCATATTCTTTTTTAATATATTCTGTAAAGGGGTCCTATATTTCCTTATACTTCCCTGTTTATTTCCCTTTTATTAAATTAGTCAATTTGTCAGCTTGCATCAATTCCATTATTTTTATAATCCATTCTTCTTTAGTTGTTATATTTTCTTTTTTCCAATATTGGGCATATTTTATTCTTGCAGCAGTACTTAGATACAGAAATAAAATCTTTTGTCTTTTATTCATATTATCCTCCATTTTGCCTATCAAGTAGAGTTCTGGTTTCATCTTTATATTATTACCTAATATTTCACATATATATTTGTGTATTTTACTCCAATATTTTTTTCCTTTCACACATGGCCACCAAATGTGGTAAAAAGACCCACTTTTGTTTTTACATTTCCAACAAACGTTCATATTTCTAATTTTTGATTTGAATAATACCTCAGGAGACAGGTACCATCTGAAAATCATTTTATACATATTTTCCCTCAAATTATTACTTAAAGTAAATTTTATATTTTTGTCCAGATTTTTTGCCATTGATCATATGTAATTTCTATTCCTAAATTTTCTTCCCATTTACTCATATATTTTTTGATTTTTATGTCCTTGGTTTTCATCTCCAGCAATATTTTATATATTTTTGAAATTAAGTGATCATTTTCTTTATCTAATATATTATCCCAGTTATTTTCAAGTTTTGTAAATTGATAGTTCTTTTTGTCTATTTTGTATTGCTCCTTCAATTGGAAATATGTAAACCAGTGACATATTATGTTTTCATTTTCTAATTCCTCTCTTGTTTTAATTCTGTAATTATTTCCTTCCATTTTTAACAAATTTTTATATCTTATATATTCTTTATTATTTTGATTCACAATTCTGGCACCTGCCTCCTGAGTTGATACCCACAATGGAAGATTGGGTGATAAAGTTTTTTTATATTTATTCCAAATTTTCAACAGTGATTTTCTTATTATGTGGTTATTGAATGCCTTGTGTACTTTACATCTATTATACCACATATAGCCATGCCATCCATATCTATTGTCATGTCCTTCCAAATTTATTATTTTTTCATTTTCTAATTTTATCCAATCTCTAATCCAAATTAGTCCGCATGTTTCATAGTATAGTTTTAGGTCAGGCATTGCTAATCCCCCTCTATTTTTTGTATCTTGTAGATATTTTAGCTTGATTCTGGGTTTCTTTTTTTGCCATATAAATTTTGTTATTTCCCTTTGCCATTTCATAAAAATTTGGTCTTTTATCATGATTTGAATCGTTTGGAACAAATATAAAAATCTTGGCAGAATATTCATTTTTATTGTGGCTATCCTACCTAGTAAAGATAATTGTAAATTTACCCATTTCTCCAAATCTTTTTTTATTTCTTTCCATAGACTTTCATAATTATTTTTATATAAATCTAAATTGTTATTTGTTATTTGTATTCCTAGGTATTTTACTTTTTTAACATTTTGAAATCCTGATAATTGTTCTATTTTAGTTATCTCTTCTTTGGTCATATTTAGATTAATCATTTTGGTTTTCTGCTTATTTATTTTAAATCCTGATACAACCCCATATTCTTGCAACTTAGAGATTAATTTTGTTATTGAATTCTTTGGATTTTGTAGTGTTATTACCAGGTCATCGGCAAATGCCTTTAATTTATATTCTTCCTGTTTTATCTTGATCTCCTCTAAGTTTTGGTCTTTCCTAATTTCTTCTAATAACACCTCTAGCACCAAGATAAATAATAAGGGAGAGATAGGGCATCCTTGCCTAGTACCTTTTAATATATTACATTCCTGTGTTTCATCATCATTTACTATTATTCTTGCTTTTTGAGTCTTGTATATTGCTTTTATTGCATTTATAAATTTGTCGCCAAAATTTCTATTTTCTAATACTTTATACATAAAATTCCAATTAACATTATCAAAGGCTTTTTCTGCGTCTAGAAATAATAGCGTCATTGGCTTTTCATTGTGTACATTGGCATATTCTATTAAGTCAATTACGTTTCTTATGTTATCTTTTATTTGTCTGTTCGGTAGAAATCCATTCTGGTCTTGATTAATTATTTTCTGTAAGATTTTTTTAAGTCTTTCATCAAGAACAATAGTAAATATTTTATAATCATTATTTAATAATGAAATTGGTCTATAATTTTTGCAGTCTGTTGGATCTTGGCTTTCTTTTGGAATTAATACTATATTGGCCTCTTTCCATGATTGTGGTATTTCTGATCCTTGTAATATTGAATTAAACATTATTTTTAGTGGATTAATCAGATGTTCTTGGAATTTTTTATAATAATCTGCTGTAAGACCATCGGTTCCGGGTGTTTTATTTATTTTCAATTTTTTAATTGCGTCTTTGATTTCTTGAGTTGTAATACTATTATTTGTAAATTCCTTATCCTCTTCTGTTAATTTTCCTAGATTACAATTTTTAATATATTCGTCAATTTTATTTATTGATGTTTGTTGTTCTTGATATAGATTTACATAATATTCAAAAAAAGCACCCTTAATATCTTTGTTATATGTTAATTCCATATTCTTATCTTTGATTTTAGTAATAATTCTTTTTTCTTTCTCTTTTCTCAATTTATACATTAGCCATTTTCCTGGTTTATTTGCCTGTTCAAAATTTCTTTGTTTTATAAATTTTAATTTTTTGTCTAATTCTTCTGTTAATTCAATCTTAACCTGGAGCTGCAATAGTTTTATTTGGTTTATTATTTCTTCCTTTTCTTTTCTTTTTTTGATTCTTTTGCAGTTCTAATTACTTTTCTTTTATCTGTTTCATTAATGTTTCTATTTTTTTCTTTGAACTATTTTTTAGATAATTATTTATCGATATCAGATGACCTCTCATAAATGCTTTACTTGCCTCCCATACAGTTTCTATTTTTACTTCATTGTCCATATTCCAATTTAAGAACTCTTGTAGTTTTTTCCCTAGTTCATCTACATTTTTTTTTATCTTTTAGTATACTTTCATTCATTCTCCATCTATATTTTTTTAAATTTATACTTAAGGTCATTTGAACGGGGTTGTGATCTGAAACTGTTTTTGCAATTATTGATATATCTCTGATTTTATTTTCTAAATTTTTTGAAACCCAAATCATATCAATCCTAGAAAAGGAATTAAATCTATTGGAGTAGTAGGTATATTCTTTCTTATTTCCTTTAATATGTCTCCATACATCTATTAACATTAAATTCTTTGCCATATTAAAAAATTCTTTTGGTAATTTTCCTTGGTTTTTATTGATATGGTTTTCTGACTTTCTATCAATCTCAGGTTCCACTACCCCATTCAAATCACCCATCAATATCCAGTTATTAATCCTATTTTCTGAGGTCACATCTGATAAATCTTTAAAGAATTTTTTCTGATTAGTGTTTGGAGCGTAAATTCCAATTATCATTATTTTCATATTTTGACTTTCTATTTCTACTAATATAAATCTTCCTTCCTGGTCTTTTGCCACTAATTGGGGTTTAAGCGAAGGCTTAATATATATTACAATCCCATTTTTCTTTTTTTCATTTGTCATTATAAAAGATATTCCCAGTTTTTTATTTTCTAAATATTTTTCATCTTTCTTTTTGATATGTGTCTCTTGAAGACAAATAATGTCTAAGTCTAGTTTCTTTAAAAATTGAAATATTCTGTATCTTTTGACTGGGGAATTGAGACCATTCACATTCCACGTTATATTATTTAATTTACTCATTTTCTATATTTTCCAATTTTGCCTATTTTTCACGCTTTATACTCTTTTAACCTTATTCCTGTTCTTTTGGTTGTTCCTTCTTATTACTAATCACAGCAGTTCTCCTGGTGCAGCCCTCATATCTCTCTTATATTTCTCTAAAAATGTTTTTACTTTTAAAGTAGAGGCTATCCTTAACTTTTGCCCTTTGAACACTTTCTTTTCTCTAGCATACCATGAATTAGCTCTGAAAGTTTTATCTATTTCCAAATCCAAATCTTGTTCTCTCATTTCTAGAAGTTTAACTAATTCAAAAACAACCCTTTCTCTTGCTTTTTCATTGAATTGTTCTAGGGATGCACTCAATATCAAAGTATGTTCTTTTTCTATCATTTCTGCTAAAGCAGTAATATCTAAGTTGTATTCAACTTCTTTAATGACACTTTCTGAGTTAGTCTCTAATTTCTGCATCTGGCCTTGCATCTCTTTATTTTCCCCTGATAAGGTATTAACCACTTCCTTAACTATCTGCACTTCTTTTTTAAATTCTTGTTTTATTTCCTGGGTTGGTTCTTCTTTCGCCTCTTCCATCTTCTTAACTACTTGTTGTCCCAATAAATCCATCTTTTTGTCCATAAGTAAATAAATTTTCTATCTGCTTGTTGATTTGTTGACCCAAGTTTATAAATGCATCCATTTTTTTATTTGATAAAGTAATTGCGTCCAGAATTGCATCCAGGATTTTTTTTCTCTTCTGGTGGTGGTTGTTGTTTATTCGTTCAGTCACTTCCGACTCTTCGTGACTTCATGGACCAGCCCACGCCAGCGCTTCCTGTCGGCCGTCACCATCCCCAGCTCCCCCATGGTCGAGTCCGTCACCTCCAGAATATCATCCATCCATCTTGCCCTTGGTCGGCCCCTCTTCCTTTGGCCCTCCACCCTCCCCAGCATCAGCCTCTTCTCCAGGGTATCCTGTCTTCTCATTATGTGGCCAAAGTACTTCAGTTTTGCCTTTAATATCATTCCCTCAAGTGAGCAGTCTGGCTTTATTTCCTGGAGTATGGACTGGCTTGATCTTCTTGCAGTCCAAGGCACTCTCAGAATTTTCCTCCAACACCACAGTTCAAAAGCATCTATCTTCCTTCGCTCAGCCTTCCTTATGGTCCAGCTCTCACAGCCATAGGTTACTACAGGGAATACCATTGCTTTAACTATGCGGACCTTTGTTGTCAGTGTGATGTCTCTGCTCTTAACTATTTTATCAAGATTTGCCATTGCTCTCCTCCCAAGAAGTAGACGTCTTCTGATTTCCTGGCTGCAGTCAGCATCTGCAGTAATCTTTGCGCCTAGAAATACAAAGTCTGTCACTGCCTCCACTTTTTCTCCCTCTATTTGCCAGTTATCAATCAAGCTGGTTGCCATAATCTTGGTTTTTTTGAGGTTTAACTGCAACCCAGCTTTTGCACTTTCTTCTTTCACCTTCGTCATAAGGCTCCTCAACTCCTCCTCGCTTTCAGCCATCAAAGTGGTATCATCTGCATATCTAAGATTGTTAATGTTTCTTCCTCTGGTGGTGGAGCTTCCATTAATACTGCAGTTATTGAAAGTTCTATAGATGCACTTCCAGTTTCTTTTTCTTTCTCTTTATCTCTCTTCATCCTCAATGCCATATTCATCATAAGGTAGATAATATTCCTGTAAAAGAAAAAAAAGAGGAGAGAGGGAGAAATAAAAAAAGGAGAGAGATAATGATTCTTGCAATGGTTGTTTACAAAAAGGAGGGAGTAATGAAATACAAAAAGTAAAAACAATCCTTTAAAAAATAGTTGTCGTAGTAACAAGATTGTAGTCCATTAGGTATATGAGACCATATAAATGTAAAGAAAAAAGATAAAAAAGAAGAAAGAAACTTCTTTGAACTGTAGACAAAATAATAGTAAAAACAATAAACAATTCCAAGATTTCTCACGCCAGCTTACATCCCTCCAATTCAACCATAAAAAAAGAAAAAGGTAGAAAGCAAAAAAGAATCTACAATAATCCAATTTATTTTTTCACCCAGAGTACACCTTAAACAATCAAATTTCAATAAAAAGAAAGTCCAGTTAAAACATAAAAAGTTTAAAAGGCATCTTGTAATCCAAATGATATTCCAGAAGTTTAAAAGAAAATAGGGAAAGAAGAAAAGAAAAATTCTTTCTTGGCAAGCATCACAAAAAGATAAAAGAAAGGATGTTAAATCACCAGTTCACTATTCCATAAAATCTTAAAATCCAGGCAGAATAACTCCAAAAAAAGAATACTTTTATTTATCCATAAGTGGTAAAGTAAATCAAAGTAAAAATAAAAGGGAAAGTCACTCATTTCATTCCAGGCAAAGTCAATAGCTTTTTCACTCCCACCATTTAACAGTCTCTTGGCAAGAAATAAATAAAACACCAGCATTTATTAATCAAGTCCAGAGGTAAATCTTAGATCAGGGCTTTCCAAAGTGCCGCCGCTGGCGACATACCCGGCGGCGGCGGCGACACACGTGCGCACGGCGGCGGCGTGGGGGGGCGGGGGGGCGACTTTTGTGTCGCGACACACAGTTTGGAAAGCTCTGTCTTAGATCAATAAGGCAAATAATATTCAAAATAATATTCAAAAAATAAAAAGTGAATCTAAAAGGTTGGGTGAGGTGCTACTTATCTTGGTCAGATTTCAGGGCTTCCGCAGAGCTTCTTGACGATTCCAGCCGCCTTTCTCCGCTTCAATCTCCCTTCCCCCGTGGTGGAAATACAGGGGTCGGAAAAGAGCAGAGAATCCGGCGACCCTTTGTGGGTAATCTTCTGCTCACCCTCTCTTCGAGGGTGATTTCGGCTATTTCTTCTTTTTTTTAATCGCCACAAATGGAAAGCCTTGGAGCTTTCGGCTTAGAGCCTCAGCTCAGCGCACCGCTCACTCCAACGCCCAGAAGCAAAACCTGCCAAAGATGCAGTTCACAAAGCTGGGTGTATTGTCAAACAAACAGGAAAGCTCTGATCTTGGCTGAGATATTATCTGTAATTAAATAGATCTCGAGGGAAATTCAGAGCACTGCAGCTACCTTTGGCCAGAGAAAAACTCTGATGACCATGTTTTTCCTTCCTTCCTTCCTTCCTCCCTCCCTCCCTCCCTCCCTCCCTCCCTCCCTCGTTGTTTTAGCTTGTAAATAACTATTCCCAAAGTGCAACAATGGAATTGAACCTCTTTCCTGACTTTGTGGCAGGATTGAGAATTTTGTGGGCTCCAGGTGCTGAACTTCAATTTCCAGGAGCCTCAGCCAACACGGGAAATGGTGGAAGATGCTAAGATTTGTAGTTTGGCTACATGTAGGGGGCCTTATTTATTAACAGAATGTATAGGCTGCTCTTACAGCAAACTTCCCCAACTGGTTGTAGCAAGAATCATGTTAGAAGTTATATTTAAGAGTACAAACTGATGGAAATTAGTCAGGACTTACAAAAATATTTCTCTGCCTAAGATGGGCAGAAAATTCCAGTCTTGCCGCAAGAAAGTACCAAAGGTTTATCAGGAAATCCTATAAATCCCTCTCTCCCCCACCCCTTCCCTGTGGGTGGTCAAGACAATACAACAGTAATCAGTTAGATGACTAATCATTTGCTACCTTTCATGATATCCACATTCAGTCTTTCCCAACAGGTTTGTGTTCCATCACTTTCATTACCTGCAGATATGTCCAATGGCTCAATTAGAGGGATAGTCCAAACACCTGGAGTAATCTTCTTTATTTTAATTAGTATTCCTTTGAGGAATAATCTGGAGTTGATTCCTTTTTCGTGTGTGTATCTTCTTTTAGTATGAGAAAGGGGAAACCAGAAATTAAATCCTTCTCAATGTCCCAAGAAAGCAGGAAGTTATGCTACAGAAATAATTAAGAGATGAATATTTCGCCATCTTCTAGCAACATTCAATAAGAGGCAGTAGGAAGAAACCTAACAGCAGGAAGCAATAAAACCACAGAAGTCCTGAACTGTATCTATGATTCTTGAATTCTCTACATTTGAAAATAGATTCAAGTGCAATGATACTTTAAGTTGCTACTAATAAAAGATGGTTGAGGGCAGCACAGACCATATTAGAACAGTGATTAGCAAACAATTCTATATTTAAAAAGTGATCAAAGGATGAGAGTTCAGGAATAAACTGTTGAGTTCCCTATTTTGGATAAATATGTGGCAATTCTTCTCTTGAGAAGCAATAGTAAGTAAATGTTAAAACAATTTTAATTGGTGTGTTCCCCTGTGCATCTTGTAGTGTGGAATGGAAGTCTTTGGATTTCCAATTATAGGCCTTCCCTCTAATATGTTGATGATCAAGTGTAAAGCTGGCCAAGTTCACCAAATATACTCTTGCAGTGTACACGAAATACTCTTTTTTGTGGCTTTTCTGCATTGGTAGGCAGAGCTTTATCAACAAAAACAGTCCAGTGGTAGCAGCCTACAATGCCTTGTATCTAGACTAAATTGATAAATGAATTAATTCTTAGTAGAGATAAGGGGCGTGGTGGCTCAGCGGGTAAAACGCCAGGCTTGTCGATTGGAAGATCGCAAGTTCGGAGGTTCGAATCCCTAGTCCCGTGTGACGGAGTGAGCTCCCGCACTCGCCCCAGCTCTTGCCAACCTAGCAATTCGAAAGCATGCAAATGCAAGTAGATGAATAGGTACCACTTCGGTGGGTAGGTAACAGCGTTCCACGCGTGTCATGTCGCCACATGACCATGGAAGCGTCTTCGGACAACGCTGGCTCTTTGGCTAACAAACGGAGATGAGCACCGGCCCCTAGAGTCGGACACGACTGAACAAATGTGCGGGGGGAACCTTTACCTTTACCGTTTTAGAGATAAGTTATTTGACTGTGTGCTTTGCCATTTCCTTCAAGAGATGGTTCAGAGAAATGTGTACTACCGAACACAGAGGAGAGTCTGCAGATGGCCCAGACTTGTATTTTTTGGAGGTAGAAGTAAAAGTGAGAAGAGGTAATTAATATTTTTCACAAAATTACTTATATTGTGTTCTTATGTTGGTTTTCTTATCTATTAAGACTTTCCTATATTTTTTCTCTCTCACAATATAAGACAACCTTGATTGCCTTGTATCACAAGTGGACCTTTTTATCAGGATGTGGTCTCCAACCTATGGCCTCCAACCGCGTCTCCCATCTTGGAGCAGGGCAACAGTTAGCAGATCCTTTTTTTGTGTTTTAGGCAGCTGGGAATTGGTTTAAGGGACACCTATTGCACATCTTAAAAGCCCATAAAATCCCCCAGTCAGTCAGATTTTCCCCATGGGATTAAGAGGCAAAATGAGTGCTATAAAATCTGCAATGCTTTCAAAAACAATTTACTTTAAAAATCCCCCCTCCCCCAAGTTTCAGCTCTGCCACTTCAGTAATCTCACAATCACACTAGCCACAATCCCTGTAGCCCTTGGGCAAGAGGGTTTATCATAGTGCAGACCTCTGTCCAAAGTCACATAATATTGTGGGAGAAAGGATAGCAATTATCTGAGTAGGAAAATGAAGAAAGAAATTCCAGCCATTTAATGCAAAAGGTTTGTGGAAAAGAAACCACCATTACCCTAATCCAGTGAAACATTTCCAAATACATAAGCCGTAACTGGATTCATACATTGTGTTAATCAATAAATTGTTTAAACCATGGTCTTCTTGGCCTGATTCACACTGACTTGGTCATAAACCACTGCTTTCCAAAGTCCCGCTGTTGGCAACACACCAACGGCAGTGGCGACCTCGTGTTTCGCGCTAAAACCTGGAAGCGCTGATGGCGCGCTGCTGCCGTCGCGCGTGCCACTGCAGGGATGGCGACGCGCCATCAGCACTTCCGGGTTTTGTCGTGACACACAGTTTGGAAAGCTATGTCATAAACTATGCTTTACAAATCACACCAGTAGGTTCATACCTCACACTAAGCTAAAAACTAAACAAACCCTCCCATTGAATGAGTCAATGGGCATAGCTCAATGTTTCTCAGTAATGCTCAGATGCTCACAAGAAATATACTGCTGTAATGCACTCATACCTTTGTCCTGAGCTGTGCTTGATTCAGATTTCTGGGTGTAGGAATTCTGGGATGCTAATACCAGAACTCCACGCAGCTTCTAATTAGTTTTTGTTTAGCAGAGCAGAAGCGTCCCAATTAACTTGCACAAGGCTTAATCAGTTCAAAACACAAAATAAACACACTTCACACGTTAATGTAAAGTTACAGAAAAAATAGCTTACAGTTTTATTGTAGATCAGTTTCATGGTAACAGAGGATGGTTCATGTGTGTGAGCGATAGGTTCTGACCAAACCCACAGTCGTCTTAATGTGGCCTTGCTGAATGGAAGTGTGAGCAACGTGGACAGCCATAGCTGACCATCCTCCTTGGTAGGAGATTCAAACAGGAAAGAGGAGAAGAGAAGGGAACAGGAACAGGAAATTGGGATTCAGCCCCTCCCACACCAAGCAAGTAAGATTAGGTTACAGCAGAGGCTGCCTCCTCCTTCAAGCTTGTGTGAGACATGCTTGGTTGAAACCCGATATCTCTAACACTGGAGTGGTTGTTTTCAAGTGGGTGCCTAAATACAAAAGAGGGGCGTGGTGGCTCAGCGGGTAAGATACCAGGCTTGTCGATTGGAAGATCACAAGTTCGGAGGTTTGAATCCCTAGTCCCGCGGGACGGAGTGAGCTCCCGCACTAGCCCCAGCTCTTGCCAACCTAGAAATTCGAAAGCATGCAAATGCAAGTAGATGAATAGGTACCACTTCGGTGGGAAGGTAACAGCATTCCACGTGCGTCATGCCGGCCACATGACCATGGAAGCGTCTTCGGACAACACTGACTCTTTGGCTAACAAACGGAGATGAGCACCGGCCCCTAGAGTCGGACACGACTTCACAAATGTGCGGGGGGAACCTTTACCTTTTTAAATACAAAAGATTCCTGCAGTTTGGTGAATCTTTAATCATGTTTACTTTATTTATCTATTAATTTGTTCATTTAAATAAATTTATATGGCTGCCCAATTCACACACAGTGACTCTGGGCGGCTTACAAAAATAAATTATGAGCCATTCATGCCCACTTTTCCACTTCCAAGGTATGTTTCCACAATCATTTTGTTGGAAGTGTGACTCTCAACCTATTTGACCATAAAGGGCTCATAAAGGGATGTAGATAGGGAATTAAGCCTGCTGTCTGGCTCTCCTCCTGGTAGGATGTGGTCAGATAGGTGCTAGGCTTGGCCTATCCTTATCATATATTTCCTTAAATTAATCTTTCTGTTATAGTTATAAAACCTGCTGTGTTACTCATGGCTCAGACTCAATTCCCAGTCTCAGGACACTCTTATGCAGAAACACTTCCTCTCCAAAATTTTACCCCTTAATTTTGCTGCTTCTGGATTAGATGAAATAAAAGCCATGAGACTAGTGATGTCTTTACAGTTCTACTGCAGCTTGAGAAAACTCTTGGGAAAGGGCAAATACACATGACTGGAAAAACTGGTTTGAGGGTCTAACACAGTCTTTCTTGACCTGATACCCTTCAGAGAGTTGAATTACTGTTTCCATCATTTCCAGCCATGATGGATATTTTAGCCAAAATTCTGCAGAGATTATCAAATTGGGGAAGACTGCTCTAAAATAGAAAAAGAGAGCTTGAGATTAAATGAGATTGGTCTACAACAGGAGCACTGTTTGTTTCTTTATTTTTCATTTGCAGCTGCCGTTTTGAATCTTCTTTTCCCTTCCACTTGTTTCCTTCAACCTGGGACCAATCAGCACTTCCTGACATAGGATATAAGGTATTCTGTTTTATCTGTCCATAGTAGCAACCTCTGTTGAAAAAGGTTTTCTGCCATCTTTCCATATGCAGTTGTGGAACTTCCTTCCCTTTTTCTTTCTCCACCCCCATTTTTTTTATGGGTGGGTAGAAAGTTTTGAAGTAAAGCACATTCTTCCAGGTACATGCCACCCTATTTCCCAGAACTGTCTCCAAGTCCATACGGGGCTCAAAGGCATTCAAGCTTTGTTGGGGGCCAGCATTTCTCTTTGCTCCTGGTCATCTGACCATTGCTTTAACGTGGAAAGGGGTCATACTTCACAACTTTTCTAGGAGAAGATATTAGCCAAGGAAAATATCATTTGGTGGTATGCTTGGTTCATAAGTTTCTCTATGCCCCTGTAACTGCATAGAGCTGAATGCCATACCTTCTTACCTCTGGCCTATGTGACACAAAAGAAAGATGCTTGAAATAGTTGAAATTGCTTGTGAAATTAGGACTTAGGTAGCTTGGAAGATACTTCTGTTTTTCGTGAACATCAGCCAGAATTAAATGTGATACAGCTATATGGCAAATGGTGATCTGTGAACAGTTTTACTGGGCTTACCCCTTCATGGCCATTGGTGACATTCTACATCAACTTTCAGGGTAAAATCTGTACAGAGAAGGGTCTGTCAAGTAGGGCATGCTCAACAGTGCATAAGCCAACCTTGAGTACTGAAATATTGCTGGATAACAAATTCTATTATCCCTAATAATTGACCATATTATTTGGTTATGTTAGGAGCTGTTGTCAATATCTGAGGGTCAAAGGATGGGATAGGCTGATTTACAGACTAAGGTTCATGCATCATGCTAAACCATGGCTTGTTTTTAATTGTGGTTGGTTAAACAAATCATGGTGTCTTTGTTCATATGTAATGCTTAACTGTAAATCAAGGTTGGGTAATTTATTAGAGGGATCTGAAGGTCACAGTAGATGGAACTATGATGTACAGTGATTAAAACTTTCTTACATACATGGCAAGGCCATGGTTTAGAAACTACAGTGGTTAGGTTCACTCATTGTGAAGCCCAAATCAAAATATGTTATAGCTACTTAGCCCAATGTGTGAACGCAACTATTATCTTTTAAAAAATTTATGCTGCTCCTATTTTGTTTTTTCCAAAACATTTTATTTGACCTACATGGGTTATGTTATGACCTGAAGGGGTCAAACATAGACAGAAAAAAAAAATTATAGACCAAAAGCAACTAAATAAAGATTTGTTCAGGATAGCTCTGATTTTGTTCCTAGCTGGTAGAGGTCTCTGATTCTTCAGAAGAGTATCATGAAATCAAGGAGATATTTGACAAGACAATGGAAGATTACATTATACATAAACTTCAAAGAATTCAGAATCCTTCTCTCTGGCAAGTCTTTCAGTGGTTTGTATTAGACTTTAATTTTCCTCCTGGGGAGTGGGAATCATGGTATAATAATTGGATCCTGATATAAGTATCTGGAACTTGTTTTATGTGGTCTCTATTGAGTATTAGCATAATTGTGAATTTAATTTTTGTAATTTTGTATCATGTCTATCTGGCTGTGAATAGGCTGTGGCTTTTCAGAGACTCAAGGATAATGTAAATAAAAAGTAGGAAGGGACCTTGGACATCATTTAAGCAAGACTTTTCTAATCTGCACCCTTTAGAGTTCTTGAGGATCTTGGGAAAATTAATTTGGTGAATACTTTGTTTGGGAAAGCTATATTAAATTGGGCTAACAAATGTGCAAATGCATTTACTGATTGTCCTTAGATCCTTTTGCTATATGTCTTCCAAGTTGGAAGAGAGAAGTGATTTAAATTCTTTTTGACATCAAGTATAACTTGAAGTAGTTTGTTTCTAGGCAAAGAGAACAGATGAAGAAGTTGAATAGAGGAAAGGAAATTGATGAACGGCTCTTGTTCCATGGCACTAGCACATCTCACCTGTATGACATCTGTAGGCAAAACTTTGACTGGAGAATCTGTGGCACACATGGAACACTATATGGAAAAGGTACTGGTGAGTTGGGAAGAAGTGCATTCTGGAAGAGCTAAGTATTTCCTATCCTGACAGTTAGAATTCACACAATTTCAGATTTGAAGATATCTGAGTTTCAGCATCTTCAAGGATCTTTTTTCTATCAATTTTCCCAGACTCTATGGAGAGATAGGCAACCCTGGTACCTACCAGATGTTTTGAACTTCAAATCCTACCAACCCAAGCCAGCATGGCTAGTATGGTTGGTGGGTAATCAAACATCTGGTCCTAACATGCTTATTGATTTCTGTGTGTGTGTGTGTGTGTGTATCAACCTCAGCATAGGGCTTTACTAAAGTTTATTCTTTTCCTCCTCTCATTAAAGCTTAATAAACCAATTGTTCAGGTAATTGGAATATATTTGGGGCAATAGTGCTGTTTTTAATACTTAGTAACAAATTATAAAACATCTGCTAAATACTGACTACTGAATAATGTTGCCTTCCAGTTACCACCCTGCCCTTCAGAATCCAGTTGCATGATGCTGGAAGGCAATATCACAGATGGGCAGAACATGCAAATAAATGGTCTTGCGTACATAGGGAAGAAGGCAGCTCTTCAGCACCCGTTAAGCTCTCCAGCACTAAAATTGCAGAGTCCTCATCCATAAAATGGAAGAGACATTGTGATTCTTCTCCTTGCCTCTCTCCCTTCAACCATTAAAACAATACCAACAATGCCATCCCATTATAACGTATGTCTTTCTAAACATTGAAAGTCAAAAAGAAATCTACACATTTAGGTATTATTTATTATTTATTTGTTGCATTTACATCCTGGCTTTTATCTGAGAGCTCAAGTCTGCATATGTGGGAAGCCTCCCCTAATTTTATTCCCACAATAGCCCTGTTTAGCTGAAAGAAAGTAGCAGGGCCTCAGTTACCAAAGAAACTCTTCAGTCCAGTGGAGGTTTGAACTTGGGCCTCTGTTGTCCAAGTCCTTAACCCAGTGTTTCTCAACCTTAGCAATTTTAAGATGTCTGGACTTCAAATCCCAGAATTCCCCAGACAGCATGCTGGCTGGGGAATTCTGGGATTTGAAGTCCAGACATCTTAAAGTTGTCAAGGTTGAGGAACATTACTTTAACCACTACAATGACTTTCAATTGCTTGGCAAATCATGCTGTCAGCCTGTCAGACATGCTCAAGTGGGGGACAATTTTGAATCCTTTGGTTCAGTGTGCCACCTAACCAGTTCTCCACATATGCACACTCACACTGTCTCTCAATGACACACACTGAACCTGCTGATACATCCCTGTGGCATGAAGATTGTGTTGCCCAGACTCCATAAGCAGCAGCTCTCACCTTTGAACACCGGAAATAAAAGGGAGCGATCAGAAATGTGGGGGAATGCGTTCTTACAATGGGATGGAGAAACTGAGGTCCTCCAGTGTTGCTGAACCTGAGTATCCAGCAGCCCCAGCCAGCACAGCCAAAGGTGAGGGATGTTGGGAGTTGTAGTTTAGTAACATCTGGAACCTTAAACAAAGCAGGGTAAATTTATTTTGGATAGGGATTTTCTTTCTTCTTAAAAAAAGGGGTTTGGTTTTTAAAAATGTGTTTTCTTGTAGGAAGCTACTTTGCCAGAGATGCTTGTTACTCTCATGCATACTGCCAGTCGAGGATTCACACAAAGACCATGTTCGTAGCTAGAGTTTTGGTTGGAGACTATGTCCAAGGAAAAGCTTCTTATGTTCGCCCTCCTTCTAGACCTGACCAATCAAACAGCTTCTATGATAGCTGCGTGGACAATGTTCTGAATCCTTCTGTTTTTGTCATCTTTGAGAAGCACCAGATTTACCCAGCATATATTGTGGAGTATGAGGTACTGTCCCATTGTGTGATCATGTAAAGGCAGAAATTCTTTGTTTTTCCTGAAGCATGACCTTGCATCTTTTATATGTGTATATAAACTTGAAATATTTCTTATTTAAAAGATGTCTGTGATTTTTTATTTCCATCTCTTGGAGAGAGGACAAACCCTCTTTTCAGTAATTTGCTCTAAGTTGCAATTATTGGGGTGGTTTTATCATCACTGGCAACATTTTATTATTGATGGTAAGCTGAAACGGAGACTTCCCGTTTTCATAAATCAGCCTTTCATAAACATGTGACGGGTGTGTATACTGATGGGGCTGTGTGCACAAACAAATATGCACACAAACACTTGCAGGCCCTTTCATTTAAGATGCTGAAGTCCCAGTCCTTTAATCATGAAATAATGGCACAGCTACACTTCCTTAAGGGGCGTGGTGGCTCAGCGGGTAAGACGCCAGGCTTGTTGATCGGAAGATCGCAAGTTCGAAGGTTCGAATCCCTAGTCCCGCATGACGGAGTGAGCTCCCGCACTAGCCCCAGCAGTTGCCAACCTAGCAATTCGAAAGCATGCAAATGCAAGTAGATAAATAGGTACCACTTCAGTGGGTAGGTAACAGCATTCCGCGCGCATCATGCTGGCCACGTGACCGTGGAAGCATCTTGGGACAACACTGGCTCTTCGGCTAACAAACGGAGATGAGCACTGGCCCCTAGAGTCGGACACGACTGCACAAATGTGCGGGGGGAACCTTTACCTTTTTTACACTTCCTTATGGTGCACAGCAAAATAAATGCCTTCTGAATATGAATCATCTCTCCTCCATAGTTCAGCCAATCAGTGCAACCATTGTACCTGTTGTGGACCTCTTTCTGGAAATATATGCAATACTGTGGCAACTTGTTGAGAAATGGAGAGCTGCTTCACGTGGCTAACTGTAGAGGGCAGCAGGAGGATAAATATGAGATTAAACAGTTCTCCAGTGAAGTTTTAGGAAGCTTGGTAATTATTATATGATTGCATAATACTAGTCTGGATTAATATAAATTAGAAAACATTAGGGGTAACAGATCTGGGCTGCAGAAATCAACACGTCTTAGTTCTTTCCTGTAATCTACTGACAGTCCTGATTTTTGTAGCTCAGATCTACTAACCCTGGAAAACATTCAGTCAAAAAACCAGAGAAGGGGAAGCAGGTAGGGAGAACTAAAATATATTTTAAACATGGCTTGGCTTATACTGTATCTTTCATGAAGACCCCATAAAAATATTTAGGATACCTTCCACCTACTTCTTGTTAAGGGAGATGTTGTACTCCATATACAGCTCTTTTTTCTTTAATCATTGGCCCAAGAAAATGTAATGCATGAAATGGTTGTATTTAAATCAACTTGAAAGTTACTTAATAGCTGTAGCATGATAAAGATAATAAGGCTTTTAAATAGTGCTGAAACATAATGCCCAGCATCCCTCACCATTGGCCACACTGGCTGAGGGCTGTGAATGGATTGTAATCCAGCAACATCTGGAGAACCAGAAGGTGTGGGCTTTTCTTCAAAGAATTTTCAGGAATGTAATATATTGGGATGGAAGGTATTGGCTCATATTTCAGATGACACAATTTCAGGATCATTCTTTCTAACAGAAGTTGCAAATTCATTGTAGAAATGAGCAGAGTGAGGGAGTTTAAATTCTGGAAGTTGGATGCTCTGTTCCTATATTGGAGGGCAGAATTCAGCAATATAACCAGGGTTAGTGTCAATGAATTAGCGCTGCAGCACCTCCTACAGCAGTGCAAGGAAACCTGGGTTGCATCTTTTTGACCTTAATGGTCACTGTACAAGTGGAGATGGGGAAGTTAAAGCCTCCCTCTTTGAGAAAGCTTAAGGGACTGACATTAGGGGCCAAATGTGAGGTGTCTCCCTGCTGTATTTCAAACATGGTGGCATGATACAGCACAGTATTCTTGGTGGTTGCAAAACATTTGGGGCTTGATATACAAGTTAGCGACTGTACAAAATATTGCATATATCACTCTAACGGCTACCTTCCTGCGGGAGTCTATATGGAACTTCCTCGCTTCCAACTTTTTTTTGCCAAGTTGTCTCTATCTGATGTTCCAGGTAAGTACAGAGATGGCTCATTCTTTACTAGACTATGTTCTGAGAGGTGGGGGATACCTTCCTTGCCCTACATACATACCAGTAACTCACACTTGCTTCTTAACCCCCTACTCCCCCAATCTTGGTTTCTTGTTCGTTGGTGACAGTTCATCATGAGAATGAGAGCAACAGTTGGCCTGGCACTGGGTATAGAATGGAAGTCACAGCTGCAAGGATGGTTTTGGAAGCTAAATGTAGATGTGACATAGACTGGAACACTATCTCCACTTTAACTTTTAGTTATTAACCAGCCAAAGTTCTGCTGCATATTACTACCTTCCATGTGATAAAATTGTCCCCACATAATCACCTTCTTAGCTGTGGTGCAGCATATAACCATTAGGCAAAGGAGGGGAAGGATATTTCTGACTATTCACAAGAGAGGTGATGTGGCTCTCAACCATGTTGCTGAAGCTAAGTAGGTCTGGGGATGATCAGTTCCTGGATGAGAACTGATCCAGGTCCACCTTCTTCAAGCCCATTGCTTGAAAAGCAAGATATAAATCAGGAGTGAAATTTTGAGAGCAATTCAGAGGCACTTTCATAAAATGCTTACTAAAAAGTAAGTCATTCCTGGACCGCGATGCCCTCCGAATGGTCACTCATGCCCTTGTCATCTCTCATATAGACTATTGCAATGTGCTCTACATGGGGCTACCCTTGAAGAATATCCGGAAGCTACAGCTGGTACAGAATGCAGCTGCACGGGCAATCTTAGGTGCACTAAGTTCAGCACACATAACACCTTTGCTCCGCGAACTGCACTGGGTGCCAGTTTGCTTCCAGGTCCAATTCAAGGTGTTGGTTATTACCTTTAAAGCCCTACATGGCATGGACCAGGATACCTGAGGGACCATCTTATCTCCATAACATCGACCTGCCCTACCCAATCATGCAGAGAGGGCATGCTACGGACCCCATCAATAAAAGAATTTCATCTAACGGGGTCCAGGAGGCGGGCCTTCTCTGCAACAGCACCTGCCCTTTGGAATATCTTGCCCCCAGAGTTGAGGCAGATTTCCTCCCTCCCGGCCTTCCGGAAAAATCTGAAAACCTGGTTCTGCCGCCTAGCGTGGGAAGGAAAAGGTAATAGCTCTTCCTGGGGGTGATTAGTATCATAATACCCTCCTTATTGTTTGAGATTAATTCGACAGACTGGATTTTATATTTATATTTGTATTTATATTTATTATGTCATATTTTATTTATATTGTATTTTAATCTTCTTTTTATTGTAAACTGCCCAGAGTCCCCCGTTGGGGGAGATGGGCAGTCATATAAATTAGATTAGATTAGATTAGATTAGATTATATAATTAAATTAAATATTAAATTAAATTAAATATTAAATTAAATATTAAATTAAATAATTAAATTAAATTAAATTAAATTAAATTAAATTAAATTAAATTAAATTAAATTAAATTAAATTAAATTAAATTAAATTATTAAATGGCTTGCACAGTCACTAGAAGTCTGCTACTCTAGGCCTCCCAGCCACCAAACATCCATTTATCAGCAGAAGTATTCCATTCCTTCTGGCCATCAAGATGCCCCCTACCACCCATTTCCAAAGGAAGTACTGAGCTGCAGCCACCAACAAGTTGTATTTTCTAAGGATGTCAATAGAGCAGAGCTTTCCAGACTGTGTGTCGCGACACAAAAGTGTGTCGCCACACACAGTCTGGTGTGTCGCCACACAACCCGGAAGCGCTGATCATCATCAGCGCTTCCGGGTTTTCCCGCGGCGACACACCAACTGCAGCACGCAAAACCCGAAAGCACAGCAGCGCTTCCGGGTTTTTGCACGCTGCCGCACTGCTGGGTTTTCCCGCGGCGACACACCAACGCCGGTTGGTGTGTCGCCGCGGGAAAAACTTTGGAAAGCCCTGCAATAGAGGAAATAAAGATGATTCCAGAAACTGACACTTTGCAGCATTGCAGCTTCCCATTTGGTTTCCTTTTAATTAAAAGAATCTAGAAAAGAGGTGGGGCAGGGAATCCTATACCAAGAGAGATGTTTAGGGCAGCAAACCTTCATGTCCTCCAGATGCGTGGACATCAACTGCCAGTATTTCTGGCTAATGTAGGCATTGCTGAGAATTCTGGGAGTTGAAGTCCACATTTCTAGAGGGCATTCAAGTTGGGGAAAGTCCATCTATGGCCATGTTGCCTATACCTTTTGACAAAACTAAATCTGATGTTAACATATTGCCTTCACTGCAAATGTAGTAACTGTCTTAGACAATAGGGCTGTGCAGATTTTTGGAGTGCTTTACTTTGACAAAGGCTCAAAACTGCTTCAGAAAACAGTGCCATCCCCTTGCTTCTAAGAGCCAAGCCAAACAGCTGCATTTTTTCTAAGGCGTCCTCTGATAGTTCCAAGAGGCTAGCAGTGTAAGTATTAGTCCGATAGTAACCCGCAGTCCAGAGGAAGCTGTGGAAATGAGCTGTAACTTAGGTTTTGTTTTCTTTCCAGTACGTTTGCAGGAAGCTCAATTTTGAACAATAGAATTATACAGATAAAAATACCAAGGAGAGTACAAGACCCCCACCAACACAGGCAGGACAAGCCAGGGTATATAAACAGACAGCAAGTTCCACTCCCTTTTCGCACTGAAGATGTTGCCTAGCCTGGCAATGAAACGTCTGCATGAAAACAACAAGGCTCAGAGAGCACCAAAGACTCCCCAGATAAAAATAATTTGTTTTACAATATATAGACTTCTGTCAATAGAACTACTATATATGAAAAGACTAACTTTTTGGCTAAGCTATTAAAATAATACCACCTCTTACTCTAATCTGTAAACTTGGTAAGGTAGTTCTAAGTTTTCATGTCTGGATGTGTGAATTTTAAATTTTACAAATGACTTCATGGAAAATTTGGAAATGTGAATACTGATTTGTTCCTTACTACTAGAGCAGGGTTTCTCAACCAGGGTTCCATGGACCCCTAGGGTTCCACGAGAAGTCACTAGGGGTTCCCTGGGAGATCACGATTTATTTAAAAAAATATTTCAAATTTGAACAACTTCACATTAAAGAGGTAAGTTTCATTCTTTATTTTTAGTTTAAGAACTCTGTTCATGCATCTATACAGGCCTACACATGAAACGAATATAATAATTTTGTAACTTCTGGCCTATATCTGAGCCTGAATGTGCAGGGGTTCCCCGAGACCTGAAAAATATTTCAAGGGTTTCTCCAGGATCAAAAAGTTGAGAAAGGCTGTACTAGAGAGAAGAATAAAATTTCAAACAACAGTATGTCAAACACATTTTATATATATATATATTTTGCTCCTTTATGTATTAACCAATCCGCTATGCTATGTTAGATCTCACCTACCTATCTTGCCCTTGTGCTGGGACAGAAAAACATGTTTGGCTTGATGTTCGGAGCCCTTTAAAATGTGTTATGAAACAAATTTGAACTTGTTGCAATTCTTAAACAAGGCCAGGATTTAAAAGAAAGGTGCATTCCCTGAAGCTCCACCTCTCTCAATCCCTTCTCTAAATTGTTGCCAAACTGTAGTATTTAAAGTATTAGATGTATGTGTTAGATGTATTCAGTGTGTGGGGACTGTAATTATAATTAAATTTAAATGATATCACATTTAGGTGTTTCATAATCCCGCTTACTTTTTTATAGTATGGAACTGGCTTGAGCCTTAAATCCCTTATGCTGTGCTTAGTACTGTGCTCCCTTCTTTGAAAACAGACAAACAAACAAAAAAAGTCCATTGGATTACACCACACCTCTTTGGATGATGAATCTCAAACAAGGCCCCCAGCTTTTGAATCATTCCAAGCACATTCCATTCTGGGTTCTCTGCTTGACGTTGTACCCAATTGAAGAATTACTCTGAAACAGGCATCTCACCTTTTCAGTGTGCCTAAAGCTGATCCTAAACCAAGAACACTTCTTTTTCATTTAAAGAAGTCAGCCATGTGATACAGCACTTTGTATTTTGGATTGCTTACAGTACCCAACTGGCCTTATTTTATGTTTTCTGCTGAATCTTGATGTATTGCTTGATTATTGTTGCATGCGTCTGGAACCGGTTAAAGACTCATGAGGTTAGGTTAGTCTTCCCCAGTCTAGTGCCTTCCAGTTGTGTTGAACCTATAATTCAATAATGGCAGGGAATTCTAAGAATTGTTGTTCCCAGCTATTGGCGTAGGTTGGTAATTTTAGACCTTGCACTTATTCTTATGCAGATTTCCCCTTGGATAGATGTGTGGTTTTTTGGTTATGAGTAACATAATGTTCTTCTTTTTTCTCCATCCCCTCATTATATTTCTATATTTTACAATGCTGGTGTTTGCCACTGACTTCATCAGCTGTTACTCTCTGACCCACAGGGCCTAGATTTCTATCTCATGGCCCAGCCTTTGCTGGACTAGGTTGGGAAAGGTGTTTTAGATCAGTGTTTCTCAATCTTGGCAACTTTAAGATGTGTGGATTTCAACTCCATGCTGGCTGGGGAATTCTGGAGTTGAGGTCCACACATCTTAAAGTTGCCAAGGTTGAGAAACACAGTTTCAGATAATCCCATAGGAAAAAAAGATGCTGCTCTCAATATTTTGAATCGTGTTGCTTGGATTGGCAGTACTGGCAACATTGCATCCAATTTGCAAAAATGATGCCTGCAATCTCCAAAAATTAAAGAATAAAAAGTCCCAAATCTTTAAAAATTGCCACATCTTGTGAGTCTGTGGCTCATTAAACTGCAGCAGACCTTGTAAGGTCTTGGTGTTTCTTGTTTTTTTGTGTGTTAGACTGAAACCACCAAAATCCTGTAGAATTGCTATACAGGATCTCCCCTCCCTCCCTCCCTCCCTCCCTCCCTCCCTCCCTCCCTCCTTCCTTCCTTCCTTCCTTCCTTCCTTCCTTCCTTCCTTCCTTCCTTCCTTCCTTCCTTCCTTCCTTCCTCATTGCAGGAATACTGCAATGCAGGAATGAATTCATTGCAGGAATACTGCAATGAAACCTGGATCCAAAGAAAGTTGCCAGCCCCTGGTTTGGAGTATAGAAGACAGAACCTATTTAACTGTTGGATATTTAGACTTTCAATCTGGGAAATGTGGAATGGCATTATACAGTATATCAATATGCTTGTTATGCCTGGTGGTTTTCATTGCCTGTTGAACAAAGGATGGCACTAGCCCATACATGTTTTCATCTCTCCAACAGGAAAATAGCCTTATGCACATGCCGTTTGCTAAATCAGGATGAAGTTGTTTCAAAGAGTATGCTGATTGTCCCGTTCCAAAATTTCTATAGTAAGAAAAATGTTGCCCCTTTATAAGTTTTGGAATTTATTGTCCCCTTGGCAACGGGGTCTCTTGTAGTCTCTATTTTCCTTTAAATCTTAAACAAATAAACAGGTCGAAATTCACAAGGATTTTTTTTGGACAAATTAGAGGTCCAATTTGAGTTTCAGTTCACATTTTGGGCCTTTTGCATCTCAGTGCAAATTTGTCAGCTGGTGTGTGTTTGAAAGCCAAATGGTCAAAGTTTTGGAAGAAAGTCCCAGGCAAAAAAAGAACTCACGCCAAGGCAGTTTTCACTTTTTAAACTGTGATTTCAGATAAAAGCAGAATGTCAGGCTTCTAAAAGTCTAACTGTTCTAAATGGGGCTTAGTCACATCTAATTTTGGATTAGATGTGGCCTAGACTACTTTTTAAACGTCTTCTCCCTCTCCAGCTTTTTGATGGATACGTACAGAAGTTAAACTGCAGCACATGCTACATCTTACTCCTACTGGACTTAGTGGTGAGGTCCCGCTAATCTTACTGTAACAGGATTAAAACTTTACACCCCAATCAAGGATATGTAGAGATGCTGCTGATGTTGTCCTTCTGGGCATGAGTGCCATGCAATTCGTAATACAAACTGTAACTGCAGAATGAGAACTACAGTAGTCTTACTCTGAATGGTTCAGAATACTCACTTGATCTATAAAGTGAGTAGGAACAGCTTTAAATTCTTCTATGGCTCAGATTTTAATCTTGAGTTTCCCTCTCCTTCCATTTATAGACAGGTACAGCAGCAAACTACTGGAAGTGAAGGCAGACCTTCCCTCTTGTTGTCTCACATACTCTGTTGCAGCAAATGGCCACTGGGAATTATGGAAACTGCAGTCTAGCACATCTGGCAGCAAGCATATTCAGGGAGGCTATTTCAAGGGGACACACAATGTGATTATTCATACATCGTCTTCCAAAGCAGCTACTTTACTCCCAACTTAAGAATGGAAAACGGAATATTGGTGGACAGCAAAAGAGATTCAAAGACACTCTCAAAGCTAATTTAAAAAAATGTAATATCAGCATTGAGAACTGGGAAGCCCTAACTCATGAGCGTTTCAATTGGAGGTCAGCCTTTATTAATGGTGCTATGGACTTTGAAGAAGCACGAGTACAGGGCGAAAGGGAGAAAAGAGCTAAAAGGAAGGCACGTCAGGCAAACCCTCATCATGACCGTCTCCCACCCGGAAACCTATGCCCTCGCTGTGGGAGGTTGTGCGGATCCAGAATTGGCCTTTATAGCCACTTACGGATCCACTGTTAAAATTTTACCTTTGGAAGACAATCTTACTCGGCTACGAGTGATCGCCAATGCTAAATTCATACAAACACTATAATATGAACAAAAGATATAAACTAACCATAAGATTAGGGAATGTTCTAATCTAGAAGGCCATTAAAAAAAATAAAAAACCCAAACCATTTCCAAAAAATTATTTCCAGATTTACTTGGAATAATTGCTGCCCTCAATAAATGTTTCCTGCCTTTGCATCCAGTAGTTTTGGTTCACTGGAGGCTTAACCAGAACTGTTATTTCATGTGTGTTAATCGTGACAAGTTCTGAGACAGCTGGAGAAAGACATACTTTTCATATCTATGTAAAAAAAAAGCCAATCCAGTTTTCCTCTACTAAAGTTTAAATTTAGCTGTATTTGCATGTCCCACTAGATCAGAAAGCGTAGGCATGATCCAGGTCCCTTCCCTGGAATCCTGTCACCTAATGGGACCTCGGAAGCATGTCTTTTTGTGGTTACCCCTACCTTGTGGAACAGCCTCCCCCCCCCCAATGATTCAGTACCCTTTCAGCCTTTCGGAAGGTCATCGAGACCTGGCTTTTTACTGAGGCACTGGGATAGGATAGGATAGGATAGGATAGGATAGGATAGGATAGGATCAGAGTAATTGGAGTTTGCTGTGGGGATAATCATCCAAGGGGATGATTAAGGGTTTTTGTTTTATT
This sequence comes from Charina bottae, assembly GCA_023362775.1. Taxonomy (NCBI): domain Eukaryota; kingdom Metazoa; phylum Chordata; class Lepidosauria; order Squamata; family Charinaidae; genus Charina; species Charina bottae. The sequence goes on from JALMGJ010000006.1 coordinate 23,618,676, forward strand.
GTTTTGTTTTACTGTTTTATGATTGTTTTATAGTTATTAGTTTTATTGTTGTTGTAAGCCACCCAGAGTTGCTTAAGATGGGCAGCCATATAAATCTTATAAATAAATAAATAAATAAAAAAACAAATAAATAAAATAAAATAGACTAGGTTTTGAAATATTTTTCTGAATGTGCTTTATTTTCTATATTTACTACGTAAGATGTAGCACTAAGGGTTGGATTGGGTTACATGACTTAAGAACTACTACTAGATACAAACGTATAAAGTATTAGCTGAGATCACTACAATTGAGCGTATGCTCTTGGATGCACCATATTTTCAGTACTCCTCATGGAAAGGATACTCTGGATGGTCTTTCCACCTGCAGGAAATAGAAGTCAGGATTAATAAAGTCACTTAAAAATATCTCATTCATATAACTGGTTCACAAACAGTATTTGCTATGAGCAAATCTAGTGTTGGAATGAAAAATATTGCAGCTCTCCCAGAATTGCTAAACCACAACTCCCAACGCTGCTTACTATGGCCCATGATGCCTCAGGCTGCTGGAAGCTGTAGCAGAAAGACCACGGTTTGCAGATCCCATATAATATATTCAGGTTCCCTGCCCGGCCCTCCACTTCCCCATGAGACCTCTGAAGAAATGAAGATGCTGGTTGTCACTGCAGCTTTGTTGAGCAGTGTACTAAAACTCTTATAGGAAAGGAATAAGTATTACTATTAGTGCTAATATAGTGCTAATATAGTGCCAGTAGTCGGCAGCACCCAGCTGACCTTGAGGTGAACCCCAAGAAGCTAAGCTGGATCAGACTGGGTTAGTACTTGGATGAGAGATTTTCAGGAAACATCTGGGCTGTTGGATAGACTGGGAAGTTGAAAAAACATCTTGGAATGAGTCAAGGGCAATCCATTTCCATATGATTGATGGAAATGATGGACTCAACTTGAAGACTTTATCATGTGGCATTAGTAATAGTATTAATTGCATTTACCCTAATTTTATCTCCACATCGCCCTTATGAAATAGGTTAGGCTGAGACAGTGGGGGCCTAAAATCACTCAATGGCTTGCTGCCTGGCGTTTTGCAATCCAGATTTGGTAGCCCTAGGTAAAGTAACATGTCCAAAGTATTTCTTGGCTGTTGAGCAGTATAAGATAACTATACCGCTTTAGCACTTGCTGACTTAGCTACATATGCTGAGGACTACAGCCATTACTGAATTTTGTTTCAGCTCTATGAACTGCCAAAGGTTTCTGGCTTTTTTGGTTTGGCTGACTTTTTGTTGCCTCCGTGGACTGCCAGGCATCCAGTTTAAGACTGGCAGTCCCTTCTAATTAGGCTGCTGGGGCTAAAGCTGGAACCCTCATTTGGTTCTGTAAGGTCACGGATGGTCTGCATAGCTTCCCGCAGACTAGAACGTGACTTGATGGAGAATAAAACTCCATCACTTGGTGTCATTTCTTACACAGTCTATTCTTCTGCAGATTTCTTGACACTGACTTCAGTGTTATCAACCCTGAGGTGAGCACTATCCTTGTCATATAACCTATTGTGCTCCTAAATCTTTTTTGGAAAACCTACAGGCATTCTCCAGCTTCATGATGAACAGAGTTTCACGGCAGAGACTTTACACTGTGGGAAGAGGGGAGAGTCAAGGCTATCTAGCTGGCTGAAAATCCTGGGGATTATAATCCAATATATGAAGGGGTCATGGATCTTATTATTATTACTTATCTATTGCTTTTATATTCTGCCTTTCGTCTGGAAGATCAAGTACATGAGGGAGGTTCCCCTTGTTTTTAGCTATGGAACCCTGTGGTACTGATGACATTTCTACGTGCTGAGGTAAGGACTTGAGAAAAAGTGAAGCTACCTTTTAAAGAAAAGCCTATATATAATTCCCATACAACCTTAACCTTTGTTGTCCTCATGAGAGCATGAATATTAGGAGAGCAGTGAATGAACAGACATCGGTCTGTGCCATCTTCCCAGCCAACAAAGGAATTCTTGGTTTTGGCTATTAGCAACTGCCGAGTGATGTCCTTAGGCTGGGTTTGAGCAAAAGTCTAAAGTTCAAGAGATCCATCCTTCAATTTGGTGGCTATTTAGGATCCTGAATTCTTCACACATTGCACTAAGCCCTAGTTTTAGTTATGTGTTATAGTAAGTACAGTTGGGTGAGTTCACATGACATGCTAAGCAAAAACCGAACAATTCCCAGTCTACTTACAAGTCAGTTATGGCCCCCAATTTATTTTCTTCAAAAGTGACAGTGCAGCAGTGAGTATCCCATGAGAACCACAAATTTCCCCTTATTGCCAATCTTTGGAATCACCCAGAGACTTACATTAACAGCTCCACGTAACGGACATTTTTATTCAGAGCTTCTATATCTTTCATTTCCTTGTCAGTGAGGGAAAAGTCAAAGATCTTAGCAGAAAAAAGGGAAAAAATCATCACGTTTATATGACTACTAATTAAACATACTTTTTAGTAATTTTTCAACTGCTAATTCACAAGAGGCAGGGTAGCCTTCAAACCTCTTCACTTATCAGAGGAACCGGGAAACAGGCTTTGTGGGGAATGATAGTAAGCAATGTGCAGGATTAATAGCAAATTCACAATCAACCTGTCACAGATCCTGTATAAGTAGGCACAACACTGTTCACTTTCATCAGTTGTAACTCAAGTAAGCGAGGAAGCGAGGCATCCTGGGACATGTAGTCCAATGCCTACGGAAGAAGAGCCGGTTCCTTTACCCCCTCCCTTAGCGTGCAGTTAAATAACATTGTTAATATATGAATTGTTAATATATGAATTTCAATTGTTGTAAGCTGCCTAGAGTCCTCCGATAGGGAGGGGATAGGCGGGGTATAAATGTGATTAATAAAATAAAATAAAATAAATAAAATAAGTATATTAACAAGATATTAAGGTAACCCAGTGAAAACTTCATTTGTATCCTGCTTTTATTAGTTTATTTATGATTGTTTGTTAACCACTCTTTAGCCATAGTTCCAGCAGCAGCTTATGGAAGAAAACCACAGTATCAGTAAATTGCAAAAAGGAGATTTAAAAATGCTGGCATGAAACAGGACAAATTTAATTGGCTGTAAGAAAGGAAAGAGGCAATCCCTTGGAAGATTTAAAATAAAAAAAGGGGGGGCATTATAATTGAGTTGAAAAAGCACTCACGTTTATCACATGTTATGTCATCCTGCAACAGCATGACTGGTCCAAATTTAATCAGCCCAAATCCACCAATCCACCCTCTGTCTCCAGGGGTATGGAATCTGTGTTCCTTCAGAAGCTCTGAAATTCAACATGCAGCAGCCCTCACTATTAGCCTCACTTCCTGAGACTGCTGGAAACTGTAGTTCAGCAACACCTGAGAACTAGAGGTTCCTCACTTGTGCTACCTACCACACTTGTTTGCTTTTTAAAGGGGGCAGCATGTGGCTTTCAGAATGTGGAAAAAAGGTGTTACAGACATCTGAAGGAATGGAGATGGAAAAAAGATGGATGACCTTTCACCCTTCCGGTTTCTAATCCAGTCTGACTCCTTCCAAACAGGCTGGACTGAAAACTCTGCAAGAGCCATGCTGGCTGGAAAGGATGAGAGTTGTAGTCTGATATTTTTGGAAGGTGCAAGGTTGAAGAAGGCTGCTGGAGCAGAGCGATTTTCATACTTGGGTTACAGTGGATGAATCATAGCTGCAATATCTCCACCCAGATACAAGTGGAGATAGAGTAATAGTAATGGCACTTTTTGTCTGTAGCTTGAATCATGTCAACTGGATTTCTATTTTCTCAGTGGAAACGTTTCGCTCCTTATCCAAGGAGCTTCTTCAGTCTGAGCAAAGTTGGTAAGGAAATCTAAATATGTTTCTAGGTAGCTGTGTGACCTTACACCTGGGGCTAGGTCATGGTTATATTGAGATGTTATTTTTAAGTCCTTTTATCATCTAAAGGAGGATCGTTAAGATCACCATGCTGCTGTTGAGCTTGTGAAATGGTCTTAATCTTCCTAGGCAGAGAAGACAAAGCAGGGAGGAAGATGGGGGAGAGATTGTGCCTGAGGCCCCCACCTCTATTCAAGGAAGGATTTTCCAAGTTGGCATAAATGGATTCCTTGACCCCTCTCTCAAACCACCTATTTTCTCTGTCTAAAATGTGAACATTAATGTCCTCAAATGAGTGTCCTTTTTCCTTTAGATGAAGATAAACTGCTGACTCTGGTCCTGTGGTGTTACTTCTCCTGTGTTGGGCCATCCTCCTGTACAAAAGTTGTTTGGTTTCTCCAATGTAGAGTTCAGAGCACTCCTCACTGCACTGGATTGCATAAAGTACATTGCTTTTGGAGTTTGATCTTTGGGGTGTACATGTATGATTTTGGGGTGTACACCATCCACTGCAGCACAAACTAGGAGTCATCAGGACATTGTCACACAGAGCAGAAACCATCCCCACCTCCATGGATTCCAAAAAGAAAGAAAATCAGCACCTGAGAACAGCCCTGAAGGCCTGTGGATATCCAAATTGGGCCTTCGCCAAATCTAAATCTACCAGACCTAAAACAGCGACAGATAGGGCTGAGACTCAGAGTAAACGAAAGAACCTGGTCATTCCCTACATGGCTGGCGTGTCTGAAAAGATAAAACGGATATTTGGCAAACACCACATACCTGTATATTTCAAACCCACCAACACACTGAGACAGAGGCTTGTACACCCCAAAGATCAAACTCCAAAACACAAGAAAAGATGATAAAAGGACTTAAAAATAACATCTCAATATAACCATGACCTACTGTAGCCCCAGGTGTAAGGTCACACAGCTACATAGAAACATATTTAGGATTCCCTTACCAACTTTGCTCAGACTGAAGAAGCTCCTTGGATAAGGAGCGAAACGTTTCCACTGAGAAAATAGAAATCCAGTTGACATGATTCAAGCTACAGACAATTCCACCTGGATGACTGAGAACCTTCATAGACATAAGTAATGGCACTTGTAATAGACACTAAATCTAAAGGACTGAAGACTTATGTCCATGGGAGAAGTCCATACCATCTGGCTCATTTTGTTTGAGTCGGCAAGAATCTACACCCAATTCATTCATTGTGTTACCTGAAAGTTTTCTCTAATACGCTCTGGGTTAAAACTTTTTGGAATGACCACCACTCCACGCTGAATGCTGAAGCGCAGGACCACCTGAGCTGCTGTTTTGTTGTATTTTTCTCCAATGGCATTTAGCAGGGGATCATCCAGGAGTGGAGGGGAAGACACATTTACCCTTGTTGTAAGAGACACAGAGAGAAAAGAGACAGATTTTCTTTAGGGGGAAGCTAGATTACAGAAGATAACAATTTGGGGTTGAAAGGGGCTGACACAAGACAACAACTATTGTGATCAAGTTTGAAAATCATCACAAGTGCATCCATTACTAAATCAAGTGCAGTATTGGTTCTTGTTCAAACTGAGGCATGTTACTTATGGATGCAGAGTTAATTTACTGGAGAAATCTAACCATGCTGGCATAAGAACAGATGGGTAGAAGGACAACTGAAATACAAAGGTTGTCATTCTTAAATCAGACCTGAAAGCATGATTTCAGCTGCTATAGTAGAGGACAACTATTTTCATGTGTAACACTAATATTTTATTAACAATACTTTCATTCATTTAAAATATTCTAGCATTAAATCATGCATCCAGTTTTTAAATAACTGAACTGGCTGAAATGGAAGAATTTAAAACATCTGCAGAAACATGATCTTAGAAGAGGTTTTCTACCTCTTCTTTCAGACAGTTTAATATAGAAAAGAATGTCTCTTCTAAACTGGAGCTGGCTGAAATCAATAATGGAAATAAGGGCCAAGCAGACACGTTTCTTCTCCTGGATGTTTTTATACACAAAGATTATATTCTGTATTGAAATAGCATATTTTTCATGTTTTCTATCTTCCTGTGCTGGTTGTTACATGAATCATGTTACTTTATTCTTCTTCTTCTGTTTTTCAAATAGAAATTTAGTGTCTTGAATAATTACGTAATCTCAGCCATTTGGATGAGGATGACCAAGATTTCTAATATTGCTTTCTTCATACGTGAATGTATTGAATCAAAATATGGACTAACTATGATTTTTTCTGTGATTCTATGATTTGACAGAACATGCAAGCAAGATGTGCTGCTTGTGATTGGTGACTGGAATGACAAAGTTAGAAACATGAAAGAGGAAAATGTAGTTGGATTGTATGGCTTAGGAAACCAAAATGGAGCAGGAGACCAACTTATCAATTTCTGCCACTCCAATGATTTCTTCATAGCTAACACTTTCTTCAAACAACCAAAATGATGCCTCTTTACATGGATATCACCAGATGGAGTACATAGAAATCAGACTGACTGTATTATTGTTAAAAGCAAGTGGAGGAGCTCAATTATAGCATCAAAGACATGGCCAGGTGCTGACTATAGAACAGATCACGAACTGCTCATGTGCAAGCTCCAAGTTAAGCTAAAGGAGAAGAAGAAAGCTAGTCAGTTTCCAAGATATGATCTTGAAGATATACCCACCATTTTCAAGGAGAACATCAGGAATCACTTTGAATTCCTGAACCTCATTGATAGAGAACCAGAGGAATTATGGAATGAACTTTCAGAAGTCGTTAAGGATGAATGTGAAAAGAGACTGCCAAAAATGAAGAGAAGAAAGCAAACTGGATGTCAGAACAAACTGTGGAAATTGTCAAAAAGAGAAGAGAAGCCAAAGCCAAGAAAGACAAAAAATCCCAGAAAGGAACTTAACAAAGAGTTTCAGAGAGCTGTTAGGGTTAGCAGTATTACGACAACATCTGTAAAGACATTGAAGATGGAAACAAACATGGAAAAACAAGGAAAGTCTTTCAAAAGATCTCTGAACTCAGAAGGAGGCTCCAACCTCAAATAGGTATGCTAAAGGATGCCAATGGACAGATAGTAATCAATTCAAAGGAGATCAAAGGAAGGTGGAAGGAGTAACACTATACAGTAGAGACATCAACATCCAAGATACCTTAGAAGATATTCTCTACTTACAAGAACCTCTAGTACTAGAATATGAAGTTTGATCAGGACTCCAGTCATTATCAAGACAGAAAGCTACAGAAACTGATGGAATACCCACTGAAATATGGCAAGCAACAGAAGAAGAATCAGTCAAGGTTCTAACCAAGCTATGCCAGCAAATCTAGAGTACAACACAGTGGATGTGGACCAACCAATTGGAAGAGGTCAATCTACATTCCAATAGCAAAAAAAGGAGACTTAACAGAGTGTGCAAACTATTGTACAATATCGTTAATTTCACATACTAGCAAAATAATGCCTAGGATCATCCAATGCAGATTAGAGCCCTACATGGAAAAAGAGGTGCCAGATGTTAAGGAAAGATGGATTGAAAGAAGATGAGCGTGGTTTTAAAATTGGAGGGAGAAACATCAATAACCTGCACTATGCTGATGATACTACCCTGATAGCTGAAAATGCAAAGGATCTGCAAGCTCTAGTATTAAAAGTCAAAGAGCACAGTGAAAAAATTGGACTAAAATTAAATATAAAGAAGACCAAATTAATTACAACAGGTGGAACAACCAGCCTTAGAATTGACAATGAAGATATTGAAGTGGTGGATAGCTTCTGCCTTTTAGGATCAACCATCAACAGTAAAGGAACACGCAGTCAACAAATATGCTGCAGACTAGCACTTGGTAGAGCAGCTATGGAGGTCTTGGGAAAGCTATTCAAATGCCATGATATGTCTATACCTACAAAGATCAGAACTGTGCAAGCCATGGTATTCCCTGTGACACTCTATGGAAGCAAAAGTTGGACTTTAAAGAAGCAAGATAGGAGAAGTATTGATGCTTTTGAACTTTGGTGTTGGACAAGACTCCTGAGAATACCATGGACAGCCAAGAAAACAAACCGATGGATCATCAAACAAATCAACCGAGAGTTCTCACTTGAGGCACAAATGACCAGGCTCAAATTATCCTACTTTGGACACATTATGCAAAGACCAAGCTCTCTGGAAAAGGCTCTAATGCTGGGAAAGGTAGAAGGAAAGAGAAGAAGAGGACGACCAGCAGCAAGGTGGATGGACTCAGTTACAGAGGCGATGAGTGCACTGTTGGGAGACATGAAAGAACAGGTTAGATCATCTTGGAGAAAATCTATCTATGTGGTCACTAGGAGTCAAAAATGATTTGACACATTATCAATCAAAATTATTTTTTAAAATCAGGTGACTATTCCACTCTTAACCCCTGTTTAAACTCTATTTTCTCCAGGAAACAATAGAAGCTTTGGGTTTTATTTATTTATTTATTTATTTATTTATTATTAACGCTTTATTAAATTTTTCAACATATACATAAAAACATTAAAAAAAACTAACATTTGCTCCACTATTGCTCCTCTTCACCACCTCCTCCTCCTCCTCCTCCTCCTCCTCCTCCTCCTCCTCCTCCTCCTCATTTTCAATGCAAAATCTTACCAGCTTTCATCTCTTGATGTGCCAAGTGGACTGTACCCAACAGGAACAATATCATGCAATTTGCAGAATTCTAAAAGTTTGGGTTGGGTGAAGTATGGATGGCATTCAATCTACAGGCATAGTGGGAAATGCAGAATTAAACAAAATTGGAGTTAGGAAACAAAAACAAAGTTAGCTGTATCTATTTTTGCAGGAAGCAACAACTTTAAAAGGACAAAGCATCAAATGGGGAAGTTTTAAGAAGGCTCCTTCCCTGCATAAGTTTCTGTCTCTGGTTTGTAGCCTCTCTCCAACTTAGGAGACCTCACTCGCTTCAGTGTCACAGGTTTGGCCCAATCAAGTCTTTTTTTGTGTGTGCCTTTGAGTCAGTGTTGACTCCTGGTGACTGCCTGGACCAGTCCCTGCAGTTTTCTTGGCACGATTTCAAAAGTGGCTTGCCATTGCCTGCTTCCTAGGGCTGAGAGAGAGTGGCTGGCCTGATGCCTTAACCAATACACCAAACTGTCCCTCCACTCAAGTCTTAGCTGCAGTTTTAACTATTGTTGAATATTCTTTGAGGTGCCTAACATGGGGTCTTGCTTAGCCACGGTGGCAGCCGTGGCTAAGAGGGCCTTTGCACACCTTCGGGTCGTGTACCAGTTGCACCCATTCCTGGACCGGGAGGCACTACTCACTGTCACTCATGCCCTCACAACCTCCCATTTGGACTATTGCAACGCGCTCTACATGGGGCTGCCCTTGAAGAGCATTCGGAAGCTTCAGCTGCCCGGGTTGTAAATAGCATCGGCTACTCAGCACATGTAACACTACTTCTTCGGGAGCTGCATTGGTTGCCGGTGTGTTTCCGGCTGCAATTCAAGGTACTGGTTGTCCCCTTTAAAGTCCTTCATGGCTTGGGACCGGGTTACTTTAGGGACCGTCTTTTCCCAGTTGTTTCTACCCGTCCAATCTGGTCCAGCAGGATGGGCATGCTCCGGGTCCCGTCAACCAAGGAACGTCGGCTGGCGGGGACCAGGAGACATGCCTTTTCTGCTGTGGCGCCTGCCCTCTGGAACACACTTCCTACTGAGATTAGGATGGCCCTGACCTTTTTGGCTTTTTGGAAGGCCTTGAAGACCTGGCTTTCTGCCCAGGCCTGGGGCCCCGAGTGTGCGAAGGGCCCTGTTTCATGGCTGTGCTAACACCAATGGTTTTTAAGATCTCTCAGCTGTATTTATATTTATATTTAATTTTTTGTATCATTTTTATTGTTCGGTTGTTTTTATTATTGTAAGCCACCCAGAGTCACTGGTCCGAGATGGGAGCTATATAACTTGAATAAATAAACAAATAAATAAATAATCAATTATTAGTCATTTTCTCTTTCTCATATGAAAACAACTACATTAGCTTGTTTGGGCACAACATTCTTCTGCATTTTTTGGTTCTACTTCAAAATGATGAAAAAGGAATAGCCATTCAACCTCCCCCCCCCCCAAAAAAGTGGGGGGAACCTACATTGGTATAATTTTTTTTGGTACATGTTTCTTGCATATACTTTAGTTCAAAGTGGCCAAGACAGACAGGTGACAGTCCTGCCTATTTAGTGGCTTGCAGCTTCTTCTGGTTTGTTTTTTCACTTATTATAGAGTTCAAAATTGGTAGAAGATTGTCTCCCATCCACCCCAATGTCCACATTTCTCCACCTTTCCTGGTAGCTTTGTGCTCACCTGAAAATATTCTAATTTTTCCACTTCATCCTAAAGGCAAGACATCAGGTAGAGTTACTGCCTACAGAATCTTTTCAGATGAGGAAGCATCAAGTTACCAGGAAAGATGGAGAAATGTGGAAATTGGGGCGGGGTGGATGGGAGAGAATCTTTTTCCAATTTTAAACTCTGTAATAAGTGGGGAAAAAACAAACCAGAAGAAATTGGAAAGAAATATCGAAGTATCATGAGAATGAGAAAAAACACCAGAAGTCCTTTTTGTAGAGGAAAAACACTTCCGAAGCATTGGAGGACAAATCTCAGCAGAACCTTATTGGTACTCTGAGTCTATCTGAGCAGAGATACATAGATACAGAGACAGAGATTAGGCATAGAGATTAGACATCATGGACATAGACATAGATTTCCCCCATGGACAATAATCCCCAATAATTCAATAATGTGTAGAAGCTCAACCATCCCACCATGGTCAATGTGTACACTTCTACTTAGTATTGCAGAACTTCTAAACTGTATTTGGAACTCCTTCATATTAAACTCACATATGGATAAACTGTTATTCTTTAATATATTGTATTTATATCCCACTTCATACATTGAAGTATCTCAAACTGTTTTATAGTAAAAAAATAATCGAGCTTAAAACCCCACCACTGTCCACAGATAGCAATGAGCAGTGAATACTTCCTCTGACATTTGGGCTTTAAATGTAAACACAGTAGTTCTTATCATCTAGGAGTACAACACACTCAGCCGAGGCTTGCTTAATCCCAAATAAACTTTAATTGGGTTCTCATAACATCCAACGCTAAACATAAACAAACCACATTAAAGCCTAGTGTGAAAACTCAGCCTATGAATCTGCAATAACATGAAAGGGAAGACACTTAAAATTATGGTCCTTGGGCACCAGATCAGGAAGTTGCCTTTCCACTTAAAAGACTGTGCATTCAAATTTTTGTCAAAAGATAAACCCATAAAACAGTTTCAACATGTTACAAGAGTATGGCTTATTATACATGAGAGGGGTGCACTGGAACACTCAAGCAATTCCTATGGTTGTACCTTCAATATGATTTCCTTGCAAAAGGAAGCAGTGAAAGTCTGGAACAGGGAAGGAGAAAATTCAGCTCTCCAGGACTCTGAATAGCCTGGCCAATTATGCTGCTAATAAGACGTTATTGCTTCATTGAATTGTTCCAGTTTACTCCAGGCTGCTGAATGGTGTGTGACATTTATGGGAATGGTAGGCCAAGGGAACCAGAAGTTCTAATCCATAGAATCTCCTGTGGCTAAAACTGGGGCCCTCTGAAGGGGTGGAGGAAGGCTTCAGTTAGGCTAATCCACGTGTTGCAACTGTAAGTTCAAGCTGGTGGAACACCCTGACCTTTTCCAACTGCCAAGAAAACTTTTAGCCTGCTTTCAGCAAGCTTGTATAAAAACACACACATATGCCTTAGAACCTCATTGTCTTCAAGACAACCCTTTTATAGTAAGGCCCACAAGATTTTTCTGATGACATGGCCTTCTGAGCTGGGTAACATCTCATTTTCAGTTGTTAATTGTCAAGGAAGAAAGCCAAGTATCTGCAACAAATTATTCATGATCAATTTGATATAAGGGATATGGCCCCGTAGGAAGAAAAAGAGCCATCATTCAGGGCATCATTTCCAAACCTGGTGCTCTGGGCTATCATTCCTACCACCCCCAACTAGCAACAGGTGATTCAACAAAATCCAGAATTTCTCTGCCTAGTGTTTTTTCACACGCAATTACTATTATTTCCTATCTTTGATATAACACATCAGCTGTGTTACCTTATTTCCCAACTTTCTTCCACAGAATGTATGGAAATACATTTTTATGGTATCTTCATAAAAACTTGTCTCCCACTCATCTAGGTAAAGGTAAAGGTTCCCCCCACACATTTGTGCAGTCGTGTCCAACTCTAGGGGCCAGTGCTCATCTCCGTTTGTTAGCCGAAGAGCCAGCGTTGTCCAAAGACGCTTCCGCGGTCATGTGGCTGGCATGATGCGCGCAGAACGCTGTTACCTACCCACCAAAATGGTACCTATTAATCTACTTGCATTTGCATGCTTTCGAATTGCTAGGTTGGCAAGAGCTGGTGCTGGTGCGGGAGCTCACTCCGTCACACGGGGCTAGGGATTTGAACCTCCGAACTTGTGACCTTCCGATCGACAAGCCTGGCGTCTTACCTGCTGAGCCACCACGCCCCTCCCACTCATCTACTTAAAAGAATTATGGAGCTGATGACCCAGGTCAGAAACTCTGAAAAGCTGCTGTCAGTCAGAGTAGACAATGCCATTCTGACTTTACATGAAGCAGCTTCTGATGTTCCATCACTCCCAGCTAGCTCACCTGGGGAAAACTGGCTTAATTCTGAAAGCTCTGAAATGCTCCATGTTTAGACATCACTGCAGATGGGTCACTGCCTAAAATGTCTCCCTCCCTGCAAGGGTAAAGGCCTCTTCTGGCAATAGAGTGGAATTAATTACTTTAATTTCCCCTGATTAAACCTTGACCACAAAATTAACATGATTTTATGCTTGTCCTGGCTGAGTATGTATTGGCTCCTCCTTCAATTTAGCCAAAAATTCAAGGCCATTGTAGAAGGTTGAATGAACAGGCTGACTAGGATTTTGTTTTCTGGTATTTTTGTAACCTGTTTGTTTATTTATCTTAAGTTTTTTAGCAAGAACTACCAAAAACAAACAAACCCAGAAAGAGAAACATGTGAAACATATATGACATATCTGCTGGTTTTTCATGATTTTCTGTTTTTTTATTTTTTTATTTACTGTTGTAAAACTTGTTAAGATAAATAAATACACCTGTGTAAAAAAAGAACATGCTCACTAGTAGTTCAAACACAGATGAGAAGTCATGAAGATGCATCATACAGGATATTTTGATGCTGGGGTACACTGGTCAAGCACCAATGGCATATGCCACTCATTACATGAGAAGGCCCACATGCTCACGTGGGCTCACCTATTCAGGGTCATTACCTGGTTGGAGACAGGTTTGTACTTCAGACCTGGCTTGTTCAGAATCATTTCCAGCTGCCTACGGTTGAAGTTGGATACACCAATAGATTTCACCAAGCCTGCATCTTTACATGCTTCCAAAGCCTGTCAGAATGAAGTGGGCAAAACAGTATAATAAACTGGCAAATACTATTCTTACTGCGTAGGACAGAGCTTTCCAAACTGTGTGTTGGGACACGTTAGACTGTCGGCTGCAGTGTCTGGGCGTGTCGCGGCTGCTGCTGCCTCCGAGCCCTGCCAGGATTCCGCGCAGGTCCTAGTGCCTGCCTTGTGCCTTGCTGCCTCCAAACCTGCCCTGCCAGGATTCCGCGCAGGTCCTCGTGCCTGCCTTGTGCCCTGCTGTAAGAGTGTGTCGTGAAATGATGCATGTCTAAAAAGTGTGTCACCAACATGAAAAGTTTGGAAAGCTCTGGCTTAGGAGAACAGAATAAATAAAGGCAATTGAATTGTGATGCTGCTGCAGGGTAAAGATCCATGATGAACGCAGCCTCCACCAACCTAGGTGCCCCTCAGGTGGACCAATTCCCAGAAATGGAATTTCCCATTCTCAGCAATGGCCATGCTGGCTAGGGAATTATGGGAGTTAAGGTTTACATATCTGGAAGGCACCCAGCCGAGGAAGGCAAAGGAGATGAAAGCAGGGCAGGTTGCCTCACCCTGCACCAAAGGGTTGGGGTTGGCTAAAAAAATCATACTTGAGCAAGAATTTTAATGAAGAAGATCAGGTACAAGTATTTGCAAAGAGTAAAATGTGACAGCGTTAAGAAAGGGAGAGAAAAGAGGCTTCCGGTGAGAATGGCGGACTAAATGGCTGTGCCCGCAGGTTCAGCGGGTGGAGCTGACAATACAGTAATTTTTTTTGGGCTCAGGCAGGTGTTCCTGAAGCCCAGAAACGTTCTCCGGATCAAGGAGAATACCTGGAATCGTCCCAGCTTTCGACTGGTAAGAAACAGCTGGAAGGTAGGGACTTTGTCACTTTCCAAGCCCCACTGTAGCCTTAAAGGGACACTAAGACCAGCCACCCCATTTCTAAATCACCAATTTGTATTTTTTTTAAGCATATGTACCCCAAGAGAGGCTTTCTACAGCGAGGAGAAGCTGGTTCTCTTGGTGCTTAACGTTATTTTTGGGATTACTTTTTTTTTAAAAAAAATATTTTAAGTTTTGGATTTCGTTTTCCTTCCAAAGGAAATTCCAAAGATTGAGAGTAAACAATTGTCTTCCTGTTATTATTTTTGTATTAAATTTGAAGATATTAGCATTTTCCTACATGTTGAATAAGCTGATTTGAACCTTCAGCTTTCTGTTTTCACTTTCCCTTGAGAACAGTCTGCTATTTCACTCTTACTTTATGTAAACACACTTTGGAATTCTTCCATATCTTCGACTTTTGCTGGTTAAGCTCCTAGGGGGCACCATAATCTACTGCGTAAGACATGGAGGATTTCAAACAGATTCTTTCTGACTTTCAGCAGGATTTTAAACAGATTTCTTCTGACGTCTATCAAACTTTTATGGAAGATATCCAGGACATTGTGGAAAATATGAGATCTAAAATGTGGGATGTGGTGGATGAAACTGAGGAATTTAAGAGCGATAGAAAGGTTTTTTTTTAAGACTGAGATTGGGATTTTTATCGAGATGCTGGACGAAGATCGGATAATGGAGTTGAAGAAATCTAAGGGAGAGAGTGATCTGCAAGCCATAAGTAAAATCGATCTCCTGGTGGAATGCTATGAAAAGAACCTGGAATCTTTGAGGGGGGCAGTTGGGCTATTTGATTCTTTCAAGAGGAAAGCTCTGTGTACATTGTGGGGATATGTAACTGCTTTGGTTTATTTTGAAGTGGGTTAAGGGTTAAAGAATGTTCATCTGGTTTGCTTTAAGGATTTGATTGATGCTATTTGCCTTTAAAGATTTGGATTTACTGTTTTGAATTGGCTTTGTTTTTTGGGTTTATTAAGATTAAAATAATTAAAACTGTTGTATTAGGGTTAAAGAATGTTTATCTGGTTTGCTTTAAGGATTTGATGTTATTTCCTTTTAAAGATATTGAATTACTGTTTTGAATTGTCTTTGTTTTTTAGGTTTATTAAGATTGGGATTATTAAAATTGTACTATTAAGTATAATAGCAGACAACTTATGTGCTTTTTAATTTGATTCTTATTATAGTAGACAGAAATGTATAGAATAGTGGTAGGAAGGGAATAATTAAATATGTTTTATCTTTTGGAGGGGAGAAAGATGTTTAGGTGGTTTATATGAACTTTTTTTTCTTTATTTTAATATAAGGGGGAGGAGTAACTGTACTTAGTTACTTAGTATTTATTATGTGTTAAAGTGGAATGACTTATAGAAATAATGTGGTGTTTTGGTTTAATATAGAGTAAGAAACTGATTATGGAAATGTTTGTATATCCTTGCTGTTAAAAGGCGGAAGCCACATCTTTTTGTAAATTTGAAAAAAAATTCTCTTTTGTTTCTGCACTTTTTAGTTTTTTTCTTTCTTTGTAGTTTTTTTTGGGGGGGGTTGTAGTTTTTATTCTTCTCTTGAAACCTAATAAAATTTACTATAATTTTTTTTAAAAAGAAGAAAGGGAGAGAAGATGAACAGGGGAGCAGTAACAGGAAACAACAATTGCATGAAGGGGAGAACTTCATTAGAAGGCCCTAATGATGCTTGTAAAAAATAGTTGTTGTTCAGTCGTCCGACTCTTCGTGACCTCATGGACCATAGCACGCCAGGCCTTCCTGTCCTCCACTGTCTCCCAGAGTTTACTCAAATTCATGTTCGTTACATTGGTGATGCTATCTAACCATCTCATCCTCTGCCGTCCCCTTCTCCTTTTGCCTTCAGTCTTTCCCAGCATCAGGGTCTTTCCAGTGAGTCCTCTCTTCGCATTAGGTGGCCAAAGTAAAAATAGTACAAGTGCTCAAATTCCCTCACTACATATTCAACATTTTGAGTCCTTTTGATAAATGTTTTTCTTGTAATAATGTCAGTAGAAAATATATTCTTCAAGAGTTTGGTTCTTTTTTGTTTTGTTTTAATGAAATAATTCCTGAAGAGTAGCACTGAGCAACTCAGAAGACCTTGGGACAAAGCACACCAGTAGCTACGACATCATGGAGAGCTCCTAATACCAAGGGCAACTTCAGTGAGCCTTGATAATGCATGTATTGTATTGTTTTTGTTTATTATTTTTTTACCAAAATGATATCCCTCCTCATCACAGGCAGCTAGACTGACCAATCTTGGGCACACCTAAATTTAAGGCCAATACTACTGCTTCAGCATCGCATACAACTCAGAAGCCATTGCTGTTGAAGTGTACAATGGCACCTAACTTAGATGCCTTCCCAAAAATATGGAAAGAGATGTCCTAATAAATATGACAAAGTTTTAGATACTGTTAGTTATGATGAGGTTAATGCTTCCTAAATACTCACCTCCCATGTGGCGCATAGATCTGTTTCATGGTATAGCCATTTGCCATTTTCATCTATAGGATAGAGGTTTTCTCCAGGCTGAAAAAACAAAAATGTCACACGGGAAAGAGGGGAGAAAAGAGAAAATCTCACAATGCTTCAGTATTCTGTTAATTTTGGACAAGGAGAGAGTTTCCCTACAGTTTGAAGAGAAGGTAGATATTTGGGAAGAAAAGCTCAAAGCTGTTTCAGTTTACTGAACAGAACATTTACCATCTGATGCATGTCAGATATGACAGACCCAGTATGGATTGGGTCAAGTGTAAGCAACCTGATGTGCTCCAGATGTTTTGGAGTATATCTCCCACAATCTGTCACTGTGGGAGTTGAAGCCTTAAAGTTCTGAAGGATACTAGATTGCTTACACTTGACCTAATACCTTTATATTAATCTCGAGAGGCCAGAATGTCTTTCTTTTGGTGCTTCTGCCAACGGGCAACTAGACATCGGAGCAGAATGTTTTCTAACTAGGAAAGAGGACCAAGAAAGAGGACCAAGGGGACCAGCCAACTCCTAGCTGAATCTCTAGCACTTTATCTTTGAATGAAAACGGAACTAAGACTGGCACTGCCTCTAGAATTCTTCTCCCTTATGATGAACCGAGAATGGGTAGCTTTACAAGTGGATATTCTGAATTAAAGCAAATGTTTTTTTCCCTCTCACTTTACCACTTAAGCAAGCATTTAACAGTATTAGCAGAACATTGATCTCTAGCTTGCTAAACTGTGATTTAGCAAGCTGGGAATGTACAGCTGGGCTCCCTCCCTCTCCTCAGGCAGAAAGCCAATAGAAACAAGAGCCCAAACAGAATTCTAGAATAATCACCATATTCTTCTTTTTGATGAAGTCTCAAAGGAGTTATGTGGGTGGGAGTGGGGAAAAGGAAGCAGCTGCCAATCTTTGTTAGCCACCTATATCCCAAATGTAATTCATAGGAATAGTAGGAAAACATTATTACTTGTATATTTCATAGGACTAGGGGGAAAATCCTATTACTTGTATAGTAACAGGAAACTATACAAGTAGTGAGAACTATTGGTTGTTGTGGGTTTTCCGGGCTGTGTGGCCGTGTTCTGGCAGTTTTGGTTCCTGCTCGGGGGTTGCATAACCAAAACTGCCAGAACACGGCCACACAGCCCGGAAAACCCACAACAACCATTGGATTCCGGCCGTGAAAGCCTTCGACTATACAGTGAGAGCTATTATTCATACTGCACTGAAAAGAATGCAAATTGTGCCTTATTTGATTCACTCAGTCTGTCTTTAGAATATTATACAGTCCACCTTCCCTTAAGCTCTCAGAGCAGAGACATATTAATGTTATATTATGTTATGGCCTCACATGGAGCTACATGCCCCTATGGTCCACTATGTAAGTTATGTTGTAATTAATGCCATAACTATTTTCTAGACTGCAAGATACCAGTTATGAGTTTGGTAGAGTTTTATTTATAATGGTTTATGGTATTTGGTATAAATATGTGGCAGAAAATAAATTTAACTATTAATAAACATGGATGTATCAAGGAACCATGCAAAGTTGCAACATGTAGGGGAGAAAATCCATATGACCACGTCAGGAGATCAGAAATGTCAGGAAGTTTTATTATACTAAAGCTGTTTTCTTCAACCTAGTGTCTTGCTATGTATTGGAATCTACCACAGTTAAAACCCAACACATTTGATGGTACCTAGTTGAAGATGATCAAACTAAAGACTGTCAGTTCTGGCCCGGATGGTCTTAGTAGTTTTAGGGCTATACTATGAACTGGTTTACACAGAACCCTAAGCCTTACTGTGATTGTTTTGATTTAGAGGGTGCCTTTACATAACATGCAAAACTGTAGTATAGCTTATCAGTGAAAGAACCTGCCATTGCCCCACCCACTGACTCTCCAGCTCAAGTGGAACATTGGCAAACATATTAACTGCTAAGCCATGCTATGTTTTGGTGAGTCACGCGAGTCACGTGATTACATGAGTCCACTGGAGTTGGATGGCCAATACATTTAAATAAATAAATAATAATAACAACAACAACGCTAATTATGATGTACAAACTTAACCACAATGACTTGTAAATAGGCTGACCATACGTCCCGTTTTGAACGGGACAGTCCCGTTTTTTTAGCATTTTTCAACCGTCCTGTCGTTTTGATAAAAATCTCAATTTTGTCCCGTTTTTCAAACCCGGCAGGAATGGCGCAGGAGGAGGATCCGAGCCGGAGCTGCCGATTGGAGACAACCTGGAAGAGGAAGCCCTCCCACCTATGAGCACGCGGCAAAGGAAGGCGGGGTTTGCAGGCGGGAGCCAATCGCATGGATGGGGACGGGGTTTGCAGGTGGGAGCCAATCGTGCAGACAGGGGCAGGGTTTGCAGGAGGGAGCCAATCACGTGGACCGGGGGTGGAGTTTGCAGACAGGAGCCAATCATGCGGACTGGGGGCGGGGTTTGCAGGAGGGAGCCAATCACGCGGACCGGGGGCGGGGTTTGCAGGCGGGAGCCAATCACGTGGGGGGGGGGGCGGGGAGCCCTGTCTTTTTCATGAGTACGGAATATTACATAAGACCCTGTCCCGTTTTACCATCCCAATGTCCCATTTTTGTCTCAAAGAAATATGGTCAGCCTACTTGTAAACCACATTTCAATTTAGTGCTATTGCTGACATAGCAAGTCACGCTGTGTACTTTAGCATGAGATACAGAGGTTTACATTGAGGTAGCCTGATTACAGAATTAGTCTGTAAGGCAGGGGTGGGGAACCTTTTTTATGCCAAGGGCCATTTTGATATTTATAACATCACTCGAGGGCCAGGGGGTGGGGTTTGCGGGCGGGAGCCAATCGCGTGGAAGGGGGCGGGGTTTGCAGACAGGAGCCAATCGCGTGGAAGGGGCGGGGTTTGTGGGCGGGAGCCAATCACGCAGAAGGGGGCAGGGTTTGCGGGCAGGAGCCAATTGCACGGACCGGGGGGCCGCCACGCCTGCCACCATGCCCACCATGCCCGCTGCCGCTCCTGCCCCCTCCACGTCCGCCGCTGCTGCTGCGGGCCAGAGCAATTGCTTTCGCGGGCCTTATATGGCCCCTGGGCCTGACGTTGCCCACCCCTGCTGTAAGGTAACAGTTTGCAGAAGGCTTTTCCTGTATATGAGAGTATCAGTTCCTATATTCGGTATTGACTCATTTATGGGCAATTAACATTGTTATAGGCATTATTATGGGCAATTTATGGGCAATTAAGATTGTTCTGCCAGAAGGAAACAACTGGATATACTGTAAATCATCATGTCCTAGCTTGTGGATGCTCAGTAGGAATGCCTTTTTCAGTGCCATAGCTTTACTACTATTTTACAACAGGGGAAAATAATAATACATAGCAGCAATGAAGGTCAGGATCCCACATGCATGATCTGCTACTTGATTAGCACATCAGCTAATAATTTACATATGTAACATAGGGCTGTAAAATAGAAGGTGCTTCACAACACAATGGAGCATGTTCAAAACACCTCTCATCAAAACAGTAAAGCAAGTGCATTGTGAAGAACCTTTTTGAAAGGTTTTGTACAGCCCTAATGTACATAAAATGTTTGAGCACTAAGGTTCCGTATCATTTCATATGGTCACAAATTCAATCAAAAGCTCTTGAATAATTGTTTATATTCCAGGTGCCAGTCATTGCATATATATACAAACTAAAATCAAGTAATATGCATACATATTTGAATGTTGTCATCATACAACAGCTTCACAATAGAGATATTTAAGTTGTGAATATATGAATTTTGACAGAGACAGTCAATATAAATCTATAGTTTTACTTCCAGGTCTTCTGCCCATTGAGCCTTTCAGTGCAAATATGTGTTGATCTACAACTGTGGGATGTGTTCTAAAAACAATAATGGTCTGCCAAGGAGACTTTACCTATTTACAGTTCACAGTCATAACCACTAGGTGGAGCTCCAGCACAAGTTTTTACCTGAAAAGCCATTGGCAGTTCAATAAGATAGAGATCCACGTAGTCAAGCTGTAAAATTTTTAAGGTCTTCTCCAGAGTTGGACGCACCATTTCTGGTGGGTGGCATGTATTCCACAACTAGGGCAAAAAGAAGAAAAAAGGAAGAAATCAGGATCTCTTCTCCTTGGAACCATGGAATATAGAAACAGAAAATTTAAAAATATACCATTTTGAGAGTACAGTATTAATCAAAATAAACCAGTGCTAGTTATATTAAATTCTACAATAATAAATGACAGTTTTTCCAAAAACAAACAAAAAATGTAACACTTTTTCTAAGGGAATGAATACTTTGGCAAATTTTCTTTAAACAATAGCAGGGACACGCTAAGATCCAGTGACTATTCGTCCGGAAATAACTGCCACTCAAATGACTGGAACTTAATTCTGAGTAGAAATGTATAAAATTATGCTGCAAAGGATTATTTATGGGTGTGTGTGTGAGAGAGAATTAAACAGTCAACCAATGAAATTGCTTATAAGTTGTCATCATTATTTTAATTAATTTTTTTAGAAAACTTTATTAAAGCATTTTCAAAATATACATAAAAACTAAAAAGATTGAAAAAAGAAGCCTACAAAGAAAAAGAAACAGAACTAAAAAGGTTTGAAAAAACACAAAACAAACTACTACAAAGTGACTTCCGACTTTCTATAACAAGTTATAATATATATATATAATTTCTATAATAAGTTATACATACTGTAGTTTGTCAAAAGGAAGGAATCCGGTATCCTTGAAGTGTTTGAGATTATAACTCCCAATATCCCTCTCTGTTCACCATGCTGATGAGGGCTAATGGAAGTTGCAGCCCCAAACATCTGGAAGGTACAGACTTGTAGATCATCTTTCAGTGACAAAGGTTCCAATCCTTTCCTCACTCAACTCAATGGGATTTACTTTTGGACACAAACATAGATATAGGATTGCACTGCCTGATTGTGAGTCAACTCTTAGCTTCACTGCATCATTTTCAAAGTTTACATGAAAAACAACTTCTACAAAATAAATCCCTTGTGGGAGAAACTAGGAACTGTGTTAAACTTATTTTTTGTTTGTATCATGGATTTTTAAAATAAGATTTTCTTTCATAATTGGTCTTTTTCCTTTATTTTTTTCCTATCAGTTGTGCATGTTATGATCCATTTGGTAAAGATAATTGCCACGTATCAACAATGAGAATGTGAGAAAGCTGCCAGATCACTCTTCTGCCAAGGTTATAACTTTGTCAGGCACATTGACAACATTTTAGCTTCATGAAAGGGATGATCTACTGGGGAGGAAATGACTGCCACCCCCAATAAAAGCCAACTACCATCAAAAGAATTGGCTACTGATGGAAGTGAGTGGAATCCTCAGAGATCTTTGCCTGCCATTTTTTTGAATGCTTTGACTTTGAGCAGCATGCCAAAATATGGATGTTGATGCTTTCTACTAGCAAGTATTGTACTTTAGGACTTGTATGGCCATTATTCCAATAACTCTTCCAAATTATCTAGGGTGCCTTGTCTCACCAACTCATGTCTCAGTTTGTCAGCAACTCCCTCACTAAATTAGTAAATCAGAGCCGGATCTTTCCATCCCACATCTCTGGCAAATAATTTAACATCCTATATGTATAATACAATACATCCACACACTCTGCTGACCTTGCCTGAGTTTGTAAATTTCACAGCTAGCAGTCAGGAACCTCATGAAATTATCAAAGGAACCTCTCAATTTTTGCATGAAGTTTTGTTAATTGTCCAGCACTGGTTTGTTGCCCTCAGTGATAGGTATGGCCCATCTGGCTGCCCCTTCTTTCAGCCAAATCAGCATGAGAGTCACTTTGGTGCAATCTGTGGGAAACTCCGCTGGTCAACGTGCCATAAATAGTCCACACTGAGTCATGAAGGTCAGGAATTGGTCTTGGTCTCCTCCAAACATCTCTGGAACTCTCATGAGAACACAGAAATACTGGCTGCGCTACAGGCGGCTGTGCTGCTGCTGGCCAAGTTAAATTCTATCCCAAATGTTGCGTTAGGTGCGTTGTGGCATTTTGCAAGTTAGTTATTTGTAAATCTACCTGTTGTTGGTGTTGCAACATTGCTGCAGCAAAGTGCTCAGTGGAGAGTGGAGTGCCCTGAGGACCAGAGGCCACCTCTACCAACAAAGGAAAGAACTTCAGCCTCTCTTGAAAGACTTGAAGGTTGATGTCAGGCCCACTAGGTAGACCAGACCAGGAAATCAACTCCAGAGGAAGACTGGAACTACAATTAGATTGGCTACAACAACAGGATCTTGCAAATCTGTGCTGTATCTTGCCTTACTTCTTATTCTCTAGTGCAAAGCTTTCCAAACTTTTCATGTTGGTGACACACTTTTAGACATGCATCATTTCGTGACACACTCTTACAGCAGGGCACAAGGCAGGCACTAGGACCTGCGCGGAATCACAGGAGGTTTGGAGGCACCAGGCACAAGGCAGGCACTAGGACCTGCGTGGAATCCTGGCAGGGCTCAGAGGCGGCAGCAGCAGCAGCGGCACACCCAGACACTGCAGCCGACACACTAATGTGTCCCGACACACAGTTTGGAAAGCTCTGCTCTAGTGAATCAGGGAGGTACCTGCCTGAGTCACTTCCAAATGTTATCCTCTTTCTCAAGGTTTAAAAAGTGTTTCAGCCTCCTTTGCCCAGGTGATGGTTTTTGCATATTTCCAATAAGGTTATCTTTACTCTCTACAATTGTGTATAATTGTACTAATTAAAAAACACCCTTTTCAAATGCAAAAGCCATGGCTATTGTCAAGACAGTATGCTCTCCAGATGTATGGAAACATAACTCCCATTATCTGGAATCAAATAAGCCATTGTTCTGAGTATGGTTAGTGAGAAGCCCCCCATAATTCAATAACTTAAGGTCATGTGAGACTTCCGGTGGGAATATGGCAGTCTGAACAGCTGTGCTCGTGGGCTCGGCAAGCAGAACTGACAACGCAGCAATTTTCGGGCTCAGGCAGGTTTTCCCTGAAGCTCAGGAGCGCTTTTCCAGAGAAAGGAAAGCACTCGGAATCACCCCGTCTGTCCTCGGGAAGGCTGCTTGTAGCCAGAAGATCGCAAACAGCATTTGCGATCGACCAGTAAGAACAGCTGGGAGGCTGGGGCGTCATCATTTCCAAGCCGCGCTGTAGCCGTAAAGGGACATTAAGACTGGCCACACCATTTCTAAACCACCCAATTTATTTTTCTTTTAAGTATGTGTACCCTAATTGCCAACCTAGCAATTCGAAAGCATGCAAATGCAAGTAGATGAATAGGTACCACTTCGGCGGGAAGGTAACAGCATTCCGCGTGCGTCATGCGGCCACATGACCGTGGAAGCGTCTTCGGACAACGCTGGCTCTTCGGCTAAGAAACGGAGATGAGCACCGGCCCCTGGAGTCGGACACAACTGCACAAATGTGTGGGGGGTGGGGGGACATTTACCTTTTACCCTAAGAGAGGCTTTCTACAGCAAGGAGAAATGCACTCTCTTGGTGCTTATCATTATTTTTGTGATTAATTTCTTTTAAAAAAATTTTTTTTTAAGTCTTGAACTTTGCTTTACATCCATATATTAAGGAAGGTTGAGAGTATGTAATCGTCTCCCTGCTATTATTTTTGTACTAAATTTGAAGATTTTAGCATTTTCCTACATGTTGAATCTGCTTTTCTGAACTTTCAGCTTTCTGCTGCTACTTTCCCTGGGGAACTGCCTGTTATCATACTTTCACTTGTGTAAACACGTCTTGGAATGTTTCTATTACCTCCCACTTTCACTGGTTAAGCTCCTAGGGGGCACCATAATCTACTGCGTGAGACATGGAGGAATTCAATCAGACTCTCTCGGATTTCCATGGAGACCTTAAACAGATTCTTTTTGATTGAATGTGAGGGCTCCAAGATGCCTCTTATCGGCATCCCTGGGAAGAAAAATTATAGAAAGTTTCTTCCAAATGCCCTCTGCCCCAATCAAATCTAGAGTTCTAGCGACACAAGGGCAAGACTTTTGTTGACCCGTTCCATCCTTGACATTTGCCACCTTCAGTTTATCTGTTGTGATGAAACAGATTTATAATTCTTAGTGATAAGATGAGAAGCTTTTCTCCATCTGCTTTACTCATTTGCTTAACAACTTTCTATTAATCAAATGTGTTGCTTCTGACTGTTACCCTTTTTCAATGTTTTCGAATTGCAACTGTTTCAAGATTGTTTTTGTCAGCTATTTGATATGCCTTTTTGGCAAAAGAAAGAATAGGTATCTTTGAGATAAATGAAATAGAAAGGCTGCTACATTTATGAAGGACAAGGCTATCTGCATCAGAGGCATCATGCTTCTCCTTACCAACTGCTGGAAATGTAAACAGAGAGGTGTTGTTGTTGTTATATTTTTATCCTGCCTTTTTATATATAACTCAAGGCAACGGACATACCTAATTCTTCTGCCTCCGATTTTCCCCACAACAACAACCTTGTGAGGTGGTCTGGGCTGAGAGAGAGTGACTGGCCCAAAGTCACCCAGCCAGCTTTCATGCCTAAGGTGGGACTAGAACTCACAGTCTCCTGGTTCCTAGACCAGCACCTTAACCACTACACCAAACTTGTTATGGCACTGGTGCCATATCTGGAGACTTTCCAGAGGCCTCTGGCCTCTTACTGAAGAAGAAAGAACTGGACCAAGCAGCCTTTTGGTCAGAACTCTGCTCTTATCACATCCTCGCAAATTATGACTCCTTTGCTTGCTTGCTTGCTTTTACTAGTAAAGTTCATTTCTAGACATTGACCAGTGAGAAGCAGCATATGCAAATACAACAAAAACAACATAGAAAATTAAACTTGAGAGTTAAATCAGAAATAAACATTAAAATAAATAATAAAATAAAAATGTCAATAAAATCAGAAATTTCAATCAATAGCTAAACATAAAAATCTAGTCTTAGACTAAGTAAGTTAGAAGCTATTTGGGGGCTTGCAAAATTGAACTCAAAAGTGTTGATTGCACCTGCCCTGTTGAAACTTGTTAGCTTTTAACAGAACTATCTGACTGCTGTGGCTTTATTTTTCATGGCCTCTGCTAAAAATACCACAATTATTTATCTCACAATGATACAATAAGCAACAGAGGGGTGGACAAATTGTAATATTTCATTATTCTTTGGCAAGAGAAGACCTCTCAAAACTGGAAAGTTTGGGCTGATAATTAGACAGGAAAGTTAGCCTAAGGGAGAATTTCACTAAGTGTTCATCAAAGCAGTAGCAAAATTTGGAGTAAAAGCCTAAGGCTTGCATTCAACAGAATGGGCACACAAAACCCATAACCTGAACGTAACAAGTTTACTAAATTTGTACACATATGATATAATGTTTATTGTGTCAAGGAACCTCCTTTACGGAAATGAGAAGATACCTGCCTTTTCTGGAATGAATGATGGACCTAATGGGAGGAAATCTTGTATGTAGAGACCTAGCAACATGAGATTTCAATCTGTCTTACATCAACCATGCAAATAAAGTAGGTGTGTACTGACCATTCTTTCAAACATCTTTTTAACCAACATTCAAAATTTTTAAAAAGGAAATTGATTCAATAAACTTCTCTGGGAAAGGAGAGTTGGAAGATCAGTTACAAATCGCTCCTCTAAAAGTGTTATTTCTTTAACCCTTTACCTTTGTCAGTTTCAGAGGCAAGATTTAATTATGCATTATACATTCATTATTATTTTTATGTTTACATTACTTATAGTGAAATGACTATGAAACTTAATGAGGGGGAAAATGGGAGGGACTCAGAAATTAACCTGCACTGGCCTGTCCTTCCCTTATAGAAACTAAGAACAGGAGAAACTAAGAGAGTATTTCAGGAGCAATTCTTCACTAGTCCATCAGCAGAAGGAAGCAGTCTAATACAGGGGTACCCAACCTTTTTGGCACCAGGGACCGGTCGTGGAAGATATTTTTTCCACAGACCGGGGGGGTGGGGTTTGCAGGCGGGAGCCAATCGTGCGGACTGGGGGGGCAGGGTTTGCAGGCGGGAGCCAATCACGCAGACCGGCGTGGGTGGGGTTTGCAGGTGGGAGCCAATCGCGCAGACCAGGGGGCGGGGTTTGCAGGCGGGAGCCAGTCGTGTGGACGGAAGGCAGGATTTGCAGGCGGGAGCCAATCGCGAGGACCACCACCGCTCACCTGCTGTGCGGCCCACTTCCTAACAGGCTGCGGCCCTCTAGTGGGCCACGGCCCAAAGGTTGGGGACCCCTGGTCTAATAGGATGAACTTGAAAGCAGAACTTTTTAATCACCAATGAAGAACCTTGTTGATGAAAATGTATTTAGTGTTGCTTACAAATGTTGGATTTGTACTGAACAGGAAGAAATAAAGGGAACCTGTAAGCAAAAAAGCACCAGGATGCAGCTCTAAACAAAAAATTGAGTTGGGCTGAGAGAGAGTGACTGTTACAACTGCTGACTGAAGCAATGGTCCCCATTAAGGAATCTTGAATTCATAGCTTCTGGCTGGAAGCAGTTGAAACTAATGCTCTAAGACAACCTTTCTCAACCTTTTGACCCTGGAGGAACCCTTGAAATATTTTTCAGGCCTCAGGGAATCCCTGCACATTCAGACTCAAATATAGGCCAGAAGTTACAAAATTACTATATATGTTTCATGGGTAGGTCCATATATAAGCACTAACAGTGTGCTTAAAGTAAAAATAAAGAATGAAACTTACCTCTTTAATGTGAGGTTGTCCAAATTTGAAATAATTTTTTTAATAAATCATGATCTCCCAGGGAACCCCTAGTGACCTCTCGTGGAACCCTAGGGTGCCACGGAACCCCGGTTGAGAAACCCTTCTCTAAGATGTAGGTAGCTTCACTGAAAAGGCATAGCAGGAAGACCAGGCAATCTTTGTAGAGCAAGAGAAGGCAACATTTTAATAGCTGGGAGTTATATTTAATGGTCCAGGGGACTTGAAGACTGCAGCAGCAGGGGCAATGGCACAAAATGAATAATGCATTGTGCATGTCAACAACAGGGCTAGGACTTTCCATCGGGGGGGTGTATTTTATTTTATTTTTTATGAGATATGCCAGTTTGAGAACTTACAGTTTTTGTGTGTTCTCTGCCCCAACATGGCTACAAATTCAGGTTTGGGGGAGCTGCAAAAAAGGGGTGGGGCCCTTTAGGAAAATAGCAATGTGTGGTGTAAATGCAGCTTCACTCCATGTTGCATTCAGTTTCTTCAGTAAGATAGACAAGTTGCCGCTAACGCAGATGTCAGTACCTGTCTGCTATCAGAAACCAGCTCCATCTTTTATCAGGAACTTGTATATTGCCCAGAAATTGTAACCTAATGCTCAGTCTTTTATCTGATGGTTTAAAACTGAATTCTTCTTTCTAAAGCTTTGCTTGATTGGAAATAATGTTTAAAGATTTTTACGGGGATTCTAGAGGCCTCCTCTTCCTCTTCAAGAAAATCGAGCTTTGGACACAAGAAATTAGCCATTTCCTGCAGTCTACGGCAGTCCTTTCCAGCATAGATCAATGAACTGCTTCAGAGACTGGTCTCTTAACAGAATCTGGCTTTTATTTGCAAGGATTTTTTTTTCCTGCCTGAAAGCCCGTTGTTCAAAGTGGCAGGGTCAAGGTTAATTAAAACCACATCTATACTTTCTCTTCTGCTCTGTCAGTAGCCTTTGTAAGGAGGCTCTCCCCCAACAGTTGTTACGTTCCTGTTCACCTCTAAACATATGCATTTCTGAATTTAATTTTTAAAGAACTGCAAAAATCACGCAGATGCAATACTGCCATTAGGGGATTTTTGGAAGGAAAACGGAGATCTTAAGTTTCTGCAAGGCTTAGGGCACTTATTTTGCTTCTTAAAAGCCGCCAAGCCGCCCCCAAAAGGCCCCAAATTTTGCTTCAAGTCACTCAGATGATACATGTAACAACATCTGCCACACCTTTCACAGCCCCTTAGAGATAAAATCAATTTTTAAAAAATGTCCAGTCCTCAGCCCCAAGGAAACCCATCCCTGTTCTGCCCAAAACGTTTTATTGACCCCATTAAATCTCAGGTTGTAATGACTCATTTATTTTTCTGCAGCCTGTTCTTAAGCTGTGTTTTTATCAGACTTCAGTAGCTTCAATTTTTAGTATAGTAGGGCAGGATGTTTCTTTTATTATCAGTACAGTGACCATATTTTCTTGGAAAAAATAAAGGACAAACCTGAAAAAGGGGCACAAATCTGAAAGAGGTTCATAAGGATAAAATAATAATATTATATTTTTAGGTTTATAACTTTGCTTTACAAAGAAAATTCAAGAGCAAAACCAAGAAAATAAATAATTAAATCCAATAAATCTAAAGGACGGCTTTCTGAAATAAAGGACTGTCCTTTATAATAAAGGACATATGGTCACTGTGATTATCAGTGATTTTATTATTACTTGTATGGTAAACGGCACTGGGAGGGTTCCTGCCATGAAAAGGCAGCCTAAAGTTCCCTCTAAAATAATTAGTAATATAAAATTGGCTACAGCAGCTATAATGCTTGGGGTGGGGTGGGGAATAGCCAGTCTTGGGGTTGGCTGGTCTCTTAGATTTCTCTTGTCCAGCCCGGCCAGCTCTTGGGATAAGATCTACCGTTCCTTGGATCTGATTGTAACTATGTATTTTATGATTATTGATATTATTTATGGTTTTTTAATTGATTTTAAACTATTTTATTGTGAACCGCCTAGGGTCCCTCCTTGGGAGGGAGATGGGCGGGATATAAGTATGATAAATAAATAAATAAATAAACAAACAAACAAACAAACAAACAAATAACAGAAGGAAGGTGTAAGAATGCAGGGTCTTTGCCATGAAGTAGGGTAGGTGCTGACTTATCTGCTCCCTGAGCTTCCTCTCTGATCTGAGGAAAACGGAAAAGGAGGGGGGAAATGCTGGTTAAAGCAACAATATGCTTCATCCTTATTCCAAGGAAAAGAATTGATTCAGACGTCTTACTTTGCCACAATAAAATATGTCTTCGCGCTTGATCTTCCCCTCTGCAATTTTCTCCCGTATGGCCTGTCCAACTTCATGTTCATTGTGATACACAAAAGCCCCATCGATATGACGATAACCAACATCAATGGCTGTTTTCACTGATTCAGCACAAGTGCCTTCTGGAGTCTGTAAATTAGAAGTCAGAGAAAATTTGAGCAGAACTTTTCACAGCGGCATCCACCAGAGAACTGATACTACAAGCAAAGTGAGGTAGATAAACAGATCACACATAAGCCTACAATATATATCAGCCTACAATGGTTCAATTTCCAAATCAACTCCTTTAATTGTTATAAAAAGGTAAGAATTGCAGCCCACAAGTCTAGCCCAAATTCTACAATATCTCTGATAGCTTAACGTTAAAGCTGTTAAACTTTACAATGTTTTCTTTCAGAAGAACAAAGTCAAATGTAAAAAAGTCCATTTACAAGGCAATTCTATACAGTATCTGCCCATCAACGGCTTCCACAGAGGGCAGGGGAGTGATGAAAGCAGCCATGTGACATACTCCACACCCCTTTTCTCTGTGTGTCATGATGTCATGCACATGCCCCAAAGAGGCGGAGCTTGTAGCACAATGCTACAAAAATTTCGTAAATTTATTTACGAAATAAATAATGTATATTGTCACTTGTGAATTGTAAACATTATTTTTTAAAAAATTATCCCTTTAGATTTCTCAATAAGAGAGTGAGATGGCAGTGATGGTAAAAGACAGTGATATAAATAGAAGCTTCAATAACTTGCTTAATATTTGTTTTGTACAGTAGCAAGAGGGATTCCCTATCATATTTATTATATCATAGCACTGGCATGCCCCAGATAGATGGCTCAGAAGTGTTTGGCCAAAGCAACAGAAGGAATCAGCTTTTTTGTCATTTTGGGCAGAGGTTTATCTTATCAGAGCTAGTACAAAATTGAAGATTTTCCAAGGATTCTCTATAACTTTCCAGAGCAGATACACTAATTTACCAAAAAAATAAAAACCATATACTCCAACATAGCCTCTCTTTTGTGTGCCAGCACACTGTTGCTAGATAAACCCAGCTCTGCAGGATGGATGGAGAGAGACATTTAGCACGTGTGTTTTAAAACCATGCTTATAGCAAAGCCAGACTCCCCAATCTTCCTGGACTAAAGAGATCTTTCATCTCCAAAAGCATAAGCCTTGGTATTGACCATCAAAAGTTACTAATAGCATGGAGGATTTCTCAGATTGCTCTGTTTTATATTTGTATTATATATACATATTAATTGTATGTTTAGTCATACTTGGCCAATAAAGTATTCTATTCTATTCTATTCTATTCTATTCTATTCTATTCTATTCTATTCTATTCTATTCTATTCTATTCTATTCTATTCTATTCTATTCTAGGGATTACTGAGAGTGTTCACTGAGTGCTGGTTGCAGAATCTGTACCTATAAATGTTGCAGTTTGCGCTGCAGGTAGATCCTACCATCTCACGTGGAAGATAACATGTAGGGATGGATTAACATATCATGCCAAGCTATGGCTTGTTTTAACACTGTGGTTTAATGAATCACATTGGTTGAATTTGCCAATGCTAATATTCATGCTCAGGCAACATGCTAAGCCAAAAGCAAAGAACCAAATCATCCAGAATTACAGCTTAGTGTTAGAGATGAACTTCGTCATTGTCTGTTGCTGCCTCCTCTGTGAAGACTGAGAAGCTGAGGAATTCCACCTTTCCCTTGCTGGCCCTTATAACTAACTTTTTATGGCACCCAAAACAACTGAAAAGCAAGTTTAGCTGTTGGCCCCTCCACTCCCCAGTCTCACATTATCATTTAAAAATTTGCTATACTACCATCATCACTCCCACCATTCACTGTATTTATATATTACCCCTACATGGAGGTCTTCTCTTATTTTATCTCCATAATTTGAGGTAACTTGGGCTGAGTGTATGTATACATTTATTGGCAACCATAGGTTTTAGCAAAATTCATATAAAATTGCAACAATCCATATCAGTTCAATAGATCCCCTCTAATATTAACAGCATTATCTGTCAACATCTCCTTTTGTATCTTCCTTGTGGCCATGCAAACAACGCAACTTGTTTTGTTACATATTCATCTACATCAG
Source organism: Charina bottae (assembly GCA_023362775.1). NCBI lineage: Eukaryota > Metazoa > Chordata > Lepidosauria > Squamata > Charinaidae > Charina > Charina bottae. The sequence goes on from JALMGJ010000006.1 coordinate 23,650,690, forward strand.
TCAGCAGGAAATAGATTTTTTATTTTAAGCTAGACTGATTCAGTTGGATTAACAAAGGCATGATGAATCTAGTTCTAGGTTCCTTATATAATTTGTAAAGTAATAAGTAATGGATCAGATCTTCCACTTGTAAATTATTACAAATGCACAAATGATTTGTAGCTGGTAATCCTTTGTATCTTCCATCCAAATAGACTGTTGGCATTGTTTGAAAATGAAGTTCTGTGAAAGCTTGTCTCAGGGAATGGGATGTATGAAACTGTAAATAATAAGACATTCCTTGTCCATCTTTAAATGATTGATACCACTTGGCCAACTTAAGCTTACATACATGCTTTTCATATTGTCTAAAATCTTTAAAAAATAACTAGCCCCTCAATAGTGTATGATAATTTATGTCGTTCAACAGTTCCTGATCTAGTGAAAATTGTGAGAATAGTTATAGACACATTAGACACAAATTCACCCATCTATTACTGTTAAATTGTTCATGGAGGCATTGTTTTGCCATATAAGTATTGGGCATGAGGACTAGTCTCTTATAATATAAGATTATTGTTTTCTTTACCCTAATATTGATTGATGGAAGGCCCACTTCTAATCTCAACTTTGCTGCTGGTATACATGGAGGTAAGGCTAAGATTTATCTCATTAATTTATTCTGGACCACCTCTAATTCTTCTAGTTTACTGAAACCCCATATTAGGGCCCCATATGTCACCAGTGAGATTGTTTTCCCCTGGAAGATCTTGAGCACAGGCTGTACTAACAGGCCTCCTTTTGACCAGAAGAAGGAACAAATGGCTCTCACTGATCTCATAGCCATTGTTCTTGCTGATGCTATATGTGTTTTCCATGATAGTGTTTCAATAAACTGAATACCCAAATATTTGAATGACTGCACTTGTTCTATCTTCTTGCCATCTAGTGTCCATCTACGTCTCTTTGGTCTTTTTGCAAATACTACTATCTTGGTTTTGGAATAATTTATCTGTAAGTATTCTTTCCAAGAATAAGTGCCAAATTCTGTCAGAATTCTCTTCATTCCAGTTAACGTTGTCAAGATGAGTACCATGTCATCCATGTACAGTAATATAGGGACCTTTCTACTTCCATTTGATGGAGCATAAAAGGAAGGATTATCAAGCTTTCCACTGAGAAAATAGAAATCCAGTTGACATGATTCAAGCTACAGACAATTCCACCTGGATGACTGAGAACCTTCATAGACCTAAGGATTATCAAGCTCTTCTACAATGTTGTTTATATAAAAATTAAAGAGAGAGCCAGTGGACATCTTTTGTGGTTGGTGGACATCTTTTGTGGTTTTTATGTGTTTTGTTAGGAAGTCGCTCTGATTTATCCATACTTGCATGTAAGTGACTTCATATAATTTATATATTAGGTAATATTCTATCTATATCAATAGCTAAAAATATCTCCCATAATTTTCCTCTATTTATTGTATCAAAGGCAGATGATAACTCAATAAATGCTGCGTACAGGCATTTTGAGGGGCCATTCATTGTTTTGTGGACCATATGTTGAAAAGTGAAACACTGATCTATAGTTGCTCACATCTTAAACCAAGCCAAATCCAAAAACACTAGAGAATTCCTGGAAGCTTGGCACTCAGACAAAGCAGCCATCAACAGACACATAGAGGTAAGCAACATTTACATACCATTCATAAGAGACAATAGAAAAGCCAAAAGACCAGAACACCTCCTTGCCAGCAATCAATACCCAGATATGCAAAGATTAACACCAAGATTAGCACCAGAGGAACAATCAAACAGCACAATATACCCTAATCAAGGAACTATTAACTCAGTCAATCAACCAAGCAGCAAACAACAGCCCAATCAAGGAACTCCTAAGGGGAGAACAACACCTCCACCAACACAAGCAGGACAAGCCATGGTATATAAACAGAGAGCAAGTCCCACTCCCTTTTCGCACTGAAGATGTTGCCTAGTCTGGCAATGAAACGTCTGCAAGAAAAAACAACAAGGCTCAGAGAGCACTAAGGATTCCACAATTCACACTGATAGCCATGAAAGATTGTTGGGATTATTTTTAATTTTTAGTAATTAGAAATAAGATTTTTTTGGTACCCTAGAGCAGGGTTTCTCAACCTTCGCAACTTTAAGATGTGTGAACTTCAGCTCCCAGAATTCCCCAGCCAGCTATGGTCCACACACCTTAAAGTTGCGAAGGTTGAGAAACACTGCCCTAGAGTACCAGAAGTTGTACACAATTTCAAATGCTAATAGAGGATGCGGAATTATAAAGCAGAAACAAAAACGAACCTGAAAAGAAAGAGTAAAAGGAGGCACAAACTGGACACTCAGTCGAGAGGAAATCCCAAAGAAAACAAGGCTGCGATGACTTCTAGGCAACCAAAGATAAAGGACTTATTCCAGCTTAAGGACACTGCATGTAACTCTCCCTTTCCTTCTCCTTCTCCTCTTGTAACCTCCATTAACAACTCTTATTCCTCCTTAGACTGGGATGTGGACGATGGCCCTTCCTATGAATATGAGGCTCTAATAGGAGATAGAGGGGAGGATATTGTCTATACTAGGAGTAATTTCAAAGGAGACCTGGATTTGATTGCTAAGAATTGCCTTTTAACAGCTCAAACAGTCATTGCTATTTTCGATCAGCTTTTGGATGCCAATAAAAAAATAGATGAATTAAAGACTTTAATGGACTTTAAAGTCTTTAACTATATTTCCAAATCAGTTAAGGAAACAGATAGCCACTCATATGTTTCAAAACTTACCTCTAATCTACTGACAATATGGACCGTACAAAAATTTCCAATTAAAGAAGACATGGAGGAGAAATGAATTTTGCAGAGACACAGGATTTTGCTTCAAGTTGCTGATACACCTTTGAATAAGGGCAGGTGGCATAATAGACGAGTAATATTAAATTCCCTTTCTCAACTTCTTCACTGTAGGGCATACTCCAATGAACCTAAAGAAATCTGGCTTCCTAGCAGGCATGGAACTAAAAGGATATTGCTAACTTTTAGGCAGTTTACTTTTCCATCGATACTTTTTAAACTTAAGAATTGTTTAAGGAAGTTTTATATTCTCCCAATACGTGTTTTTTATAACAGTTGTACAAGTTGTACAACAGTCAGCCTTTGCTAATTCTGGGAGGAGAGCCAAGCCTGTGAGGGAGGATGGCATAGGCCTTAGAGCCTCTAATCACAACCGTCCACTATCTGTAAAACAGAGAACTCCTTTATTACCAAGGTCAAAATAAAAGGTTAATATGGTCCAGAGTAGATACTAAGGCAATACTGAATAGCCTTAAATCAGAGAATGCTGTCAGTTGGGCCTTAATAATCCGGTCACTCACGGCTGACTGGCAGTCAGTCCCCAATGCATTCACTAATGCACTAGTGTACTAGTGTCATATGTCGAACAAACACCTAATAACTAAATCCTCCTCCAAAAATTTCCACATAGGTAGATTCCCTTGGTTTGACAGTGAATGCCGTTTGATGAAAAAGAAATTGAAGGCAGCCATGAGACTTGCCCAGAGGCACGACTCTGTACATATACAAGCTAAGATGCTGTTTCTAAGAAATGAATATAAAGAACTCATAAAATAAAATAAAAAGTTATGCAGCTTCAATTTGGTCAAGACTTGAGCTGTCTGCAAAAAGTCAAAATTTGGCTATATTTTGGCACTCTGTAGCTGGAATCCAAAAAGAACGGAGATTCGCATTTGATATACCTATCCCTGCTGAGGAATGGGGAAACTATTATCATCATCTGTTTGCTCTCTCAGAACCTGTTGAGAAACAGTTTCTAAGTAGTGATTTATCACATATCGAAGCCTCACCCTTTGGCCACCAGTATCAGAAAACAAGACCCAATCTCTCATAAAAGGCTTGAACAGCAATAAAACCCCTGGGGAGGACTTTCTACTGCCTGAACTATTCAAAAAATACCCTGACTGGTGGGGCCCTTTATTGGCAGGTTTATTCACACATATAAATAATACATGCCATATCCCAGTTGGCTGGAAGATGGCCATAGTAGTTCCCATATATAAAAAAGGGAATAAAAAGGACGCTAGCAACTACAGGCCCATTAGTCTGATAGATATTCTGGCTAAAATATATGCTAGGTTCCTCTTGAGCAGAGTCGAGAGCTGGGTAGATGAAAAGTGTATTCTTGCAGAAGAACAAGCAGGCTTTAGACAGAGTCGAACCACTTTGTCTTAACCCACCTAATTACAAAATATGTCAGTAAGGGGAAACAACTGTTTGCTTCCTTTATAGATCTTAGTTCAGCATTTGACACAGTAAACAGAGAAATATTATGGAGGAAACTGACTGCCCTCAAAATGCTGGCACTGATCAAAGCCCTTTATACAAGCACTTGTTTGAGAGTGCGGTTTGGGGTTAATGGAGGCATGACAAGTAGGATCGATACTTACAAAGGGGTAAGACAAGGGTGCATACTTGCACCATTGTTATTCAGTCTATACGTTAATGACTTGTTGTTCTTGTTCAGTCGTTTAGTCGTGTCCGACTCTTCGTGACCTCATGGACCATAGCACGCCAGGCCTTCCTGTCCTCCACTGTCTCCCGGAGTTTACTCAAATTCATGTTCATTACATCGGTGATGCTATCTAACCATCTCATCCTCTGCCGTCCCCTTCTCCTTTTGCCTTAAGTCTTTCCCAGCATCAGGGTCTTTTCCAGTGAGTCCTCTCTTCGCATTAGGTGGCCAAAGTATTTGAGCTTCAGCTTCAGTATCTGTCCTTCCAATGAGCAGTCAGGGTTGATTTCCTTTAGGATTGACTGATTTGACCTCCTTGCAGTCCAAGGGACTCTTAAGAGTCTTCTCCAGCACCACAGTTCAAAAGCATCAATTCTTCGGCGCTCAGCCTTCCTTATGGTCCAACTCTCACAGCCATACATTACTACTGGAAAAACCATAGCTTTAACTATACGGAGCTTTGTCGGCAAGGTGATGTCTCTGCTTTTTAATACGCTGTCTAGGTTTGCCATAGCTTTCCTCCTCTGCCTCTTCGAAACCCAGCTTGCACTTCTGGTAGTTCTCGGTTCACATACTGCTGAAGCCTAGCTTGTAGGATTTTGAGCATAACCTTGCTAGCATGTGAAATGAGCGCAATTGTACGGTAGTTTGAACATTCTTTGGCATTGCCCTTCTTCAGAATTGAAACGTAAACTGACCTTTTCTAATCCTGTGGCCACTGTTGAGTTTTCCAAATTTGTTGGCATATTGAGTGCAGCACTTTAACAGCATCATCTTTCAGGATTTTAAATAACTCAGCTGGGATACTGTCTTCTCCACTAGCTTTGTTGTTAGTAATGCTTCCTGAGGCCCACTTGACTTCACTCTCTAGGATGTCCGGCTCAAGGTCAGTGACCACACCATCGTATTTATCAGGGATATTAAGATCTTTCTTGTATAGTTCTTCTGTATATTCTTGCCACCTCTTCTTAATCTCTTCTGCTTCTGTTAGGTCCCTGCCTTTTTTGTCCTTTATCATGCCCATCTTTGCACAAAACGTTCCCTTGATATCTCCAATTTTCTTGAAGAGATCTCTAGTCTTCCCCATTCTATTGTTTTCCTCGATTTCTTTGCATTGTTCATTTAAGAAGGCCTTCTTATCTCTCCTTGCTATTCTCTGGAAATCTGCATTCAGTTGGTTATATCTTTCCCTTTCTCCCTTGCCTTTTGCTTCCCTTCTTTCCTCAGCTATTTGTAAAGCCTCATCAGTCAGCCACTTTGCTTTCTTGCATTTCTTTTTCTTTGGGATGATTTTAGTTGCTGCCTCCTGTACAATGTTACGAACCTCCATCCATAGTTCTTCAGGCACTCTGTCTACCAGATCTAATCCTTTAAATCTATTCCTCACTTCCACTGTATATTCATAAGGGATATGATTTAGGTCATACCTGATTGGTCTAGTGGTTTTCTCTACATTCTTCAATTTAAGCCTAAATTTTGCAATAAGAAGCTCATGATCTGAGCCACAGTCAGCTCCAGGTCTTGTTTTTGCTGATTGTATAGAGCTTCTCCATCTTTGGCTGCAAAGTATATAATCAATCTGATTTCGGTATTGACCATCTGGTGATGTCCATGTGTAGAGTCGTCTCTTGTGTTGTTGGAAAAGAGTGTTTGCTATGACCAGCGTGTTCTCTTGACAAAACTCTATTAGCCTTTGCCCTGCTTCATTTTGTACTCCGAGGCCGAACTTGCCTGTTATTCCGGTTATTTTTTGACTTCCTACTTTAGCATTCCAGTCCCCTATGATGAAAAGGACATCTTTTTTTGGTGTTAGTTCTAGAAGGTGTTGTAGGTCTTCATAGAACCGGTCAACTTCAGCTTCTTCGGCATCAGTGGTTGGGGCATAGACTTGGATCACTGTGATGTTGAATGGTTTGCCTTGGATTCGAACTGAAAGCATTCTGTCGTTTTTGAGGTTGTACCCCAGTACTGCCTTTCCCACTCTTTTATTGACTATGAGAGCTACTCCATTTCTTCTAAGGGATTCTTGCCCACAGTAGTATATATAATGGTCTCCTGAATTAAATTCACCCATTCCTGTCCATTTTAGTTCGCTGATTCCCAATATGTCGATGTTCAATCTTGTCATCTCATGTTTGACCACATCCAGCTTACCTTGATTCATTGATCTTACATTCCAGGTTCCTATGCAATATTGTTCTTTACAGCATCGGACTTTCCTTCCACTTCCAGACACATCCACAACTGAGCATCCTTTTGGCTTTGGCCCAGCCGCTTCACTCTTTCTGGAGCTACTCGGAATTGCCCTCCGCTCTTCCCCAGTAGCATATTGGACACCTTCCGACCTGAGGGGCTCATCTTCCGGCATCATATCTTTTAGCCTTTTGATACTGTCCATGGGTTTTCTTGGCAAGGATACTGGAGTGGTTTGCCATTCCCTCCTCCAGTGGACCACGTTTTGTCAGAACTCTCCGTCATCACCTGTCCGTCTTGACCTGACTTCATTGAGTTACGCAAGCCCCTTCGCCACGACAAGGCAGTGATCCATGAAGGGGACGTTAACGACTTACCAGGACTAATTAAGGATCCTGCAGTACACATGCCTAAGGTGCTAAATACATATTGTAACACCTTGCTATATATGCTGCTGATATGATATTATCATATTTGCAAGTAGGGTTGCATAGGCTATTAAGAAGACTTGGCTCCTACTGTCATAATAACTCTCTGATTATTAATAAATCAAAGTCAAAAATTATGGTCTTTGGAAAACGACATCATAGCCATAGATGGCAATTAGATGGTGAGCCAATAGAGCAGGTTAATACCTTTCCTTACCTAGAGGTAGCTTTCTCTGAGACTGGATCTTGGCTTCCTCATCATCAAAGGAGCTCACTTAGAGCAAGGGCACAAGTGAATTTACTGCTCAAATTAAAAAGCCACAGCTATCCAGGTTCCTTAGCCCCAATTATCAAAGTATATAAGGCCAAGGTTACCCCTCTGCATTTATATGGAGCTGAAGTTTGGTCACTATTAGAACAAACACAATCACAGCATCTGAGAAGTATATTGGGTGTGGATAAAAAGACTTCAGCTGCTGCAGTTAGAGATGAATTGGGAATTTATACAATTTGTTTTTTGTTTAAAATCAGGGCATACAATTATTGGTGCAAAATTAATGCTATGGAAACTGACAGACTCCTAAAATTGTGTCTACTAGAACAGACAAAATCTCAGTTACAGACTTCTTGGATTGTGCAACTGACAAATTATATTAGGAGCTATGGTCTCCCTGTCTCTTGTACAATTGGAGAACAAGCTTAAAATATTGCTGCACAAAGAATCTTGGATATAGAAGCACAGAAAGATGTAGCCATCCTTAGTAAAGTTGGCACATTGAAATAGATGAGCCGCTGCAAATGGACTTTTCAAACTGCTAAGTATTTAAACACTGAAATGCCTAAACATCTTAGAGTGGTATTTACTCGAGCAAGATTCGAGCAGCTGGACACAATGGTTAAATATGGACAATTTAACCAAGTCCCTTATAATGAACGTACTTGCATTTGCAGAGCTCCAGAGATAGAAGACATCACACACATATTATTTGAATGTCAACTGTATAAGAAAGAGAGAGATCGGTATCTAGGACCGCACATTAGACGAATGACCTATTGGGATCCCTATATCAAAACACCATATTTCATGTGCGGTCAGAACTCAAAAATTACATATAGTATGACCCTTTATTTGAACAAAACAGTACAGTTCAGATCTGCATATGTGAGTCTGATTGGGGTAAATTGTAGGGGTGATACAAAAATATGATTTGCATTTTTATTCCTTTTCTAATTTAATTTGTTTCTTTTATTCTATTTATATGGTCTTATTAATGCTTTGTGTTTTATATTCTGTACTTTGATATGGCCTAATGGCTAATCAATAATAAACGAATCTAATCTATAAAAATACCTATAGCCAGGTAATGCTATTACATTATTTCCCATCAACCAAGTTTCTTGGAGAAAAATCATATCATAATCTTGTAGAAAATGAAAAAATTCCCCATCTATGCATTTACCCACCCAACCAGCAATATTCCAGGATACACACTTAATTGTAGATGTCTTTCTGTTAGTTTTTTGTCAACTCTGTTGATTAACCTCATTTCAGATTTGGATCTGATGACTATTTTTTTAGTTGTTGTGTTGGAGTATGACATATCTGTTGGCTTCTGGTCCTTTCTTTCTTTGAAGTATTTGAGTCATCCTCTGGCCATTTCACTTGTTCTATTAAATTTAAAATTCCTTGAATATCTTTGTAAACACAATTATTTTTAATCCCAGGGATATTTGTTGCAAACCTATATGATGCTTCCTGGGCTTCCTTGAAGGGTCTGAAGTTAGATTCTAGTTCTAGTTGCTTTGTTCTGTGCAGTAGTCTTATAAACTCCTGCACTATTCATCTTCATTGTCTTATCCATCTCAGCTAGCAATAGATTTCGGGGTACTTTGTGAATCACTGGCTGTTCCAGATTATGTCTATTTGCGTAACTCCTTGTAATTCCTTTCATGATCATTAACAGTGTTTACTGTATGTCGCGTTGCCAGAGCTTTTCTCTTGACAACACAGGTCTTATTGGGAGGTTGACTTCTGTATAGTTAGCCTTCTCCCCAGCTCTGTTCTTTCTATCCATCCACTATCCTTAGCCAGGTTGTTATGTTCAATATCCTCCACTTGTGATATGTATGAAACCTCGGTTCTTTGTATTTCCAATGTTAATTGGTTCAGGTTGTTTTTATAAACTTCACAGAGTATGTAGTTTTGGAAGTATCTTCTCACCCCTATAGCAAATTTGTTTAACACGTCACCCTAAAAGCAAATTTGTTTTAAAAAATTTTTTTTTTATTTATCACCAAACTAGCCATTGCTGTAGATTCAACAGTCACAATTGCTCTGGCATTTACATACAGTAGTTATAAAATAGATAATAGGTACTCAACTTCATTTATATTTTTTGTTGAGAGGTAAATTACATCTCCCCTTCATGGATCACTGCCTTGTCGTGGCGAAGGGGCTTGCGTAACTCAATGAAGTCAGGTCAAGAAGAACAGGTCATGACGGAGAGTTCTGACAAAACGTGGGCAAGAATCCCTTAGAAGAAATGGAGTAGCTCTCATAGTCAATAAAAGAGTGGGAAAGGCAGTACTGGGGTACAACCTCAAAAACGACAGAATGCTTTCAGTTCGAATCCAAGGCAAACCATTCAACATCACAGTGATCCAAGTCTATGCCCCAACCACTGATGCCGAAGAAGCTAAAGTTGACCGGTTCTATGAAGACCTACAACACCTTCTAGAACTAACACCAAAAAAAGATGTCCTTTTCATCATAGGGGACTGGAATGCTAAAGTAGGAAGTCAAAAAATAACCGGAATAACAGGCAAGTTCGGCCTCGGAGTACAAAATGAAGCAGGGCAAAGGCTAATAGAGTTTTGTCAAGAGAACACGCTGGTCATAGCAAACACTCTTTTCCAACAACACAAGAGACGACTCTACACATGGACATCACCAGATGGTCAATACCGAAATCAGATTGATTATATACTTTGCAGCCAAATATGGAGAAGCTCTATACAATCAGCAAAAACAAGACCTGGAGCTGACTGTGGCTCAGATCATGAGCTTCTTATCGCAAAATTTAGGCTTAAATTGAAGAACGTAGAGAAAACCACTAGACCACTCAGGTATGACCTAAATCGTATCCCTTATGAATATACAGTGGAGGTGAGGAATACATTTAAAGGATTAGATCTGGTAGACAGAGTGCCTGAAGAACTATGGATGGAGGTTCGTAACATTGTACAGGAGGCAGCAACTAAAACCATCCCAAAGAAAAAGAAATGCAAGAAAGCAAAGTGGCTGACTGATGAAGCTTTACAAATAGCTGAGGAAAGAAGGGAAGCAAAAGGCAAGGGAGAAAGGGAAAGATATAAACAACTGAATGCAGAATTCCAGAGAATAGCAAGGAGAGATAAGAAGGCCTTCTTAAATGAACAATGCAAAGAAATCGAGGAAAACAATAGAATAGGGAAGACTAGAGATCTCTTCAAGAATATCGGAGATATCAAGGGAACGTTTTGTGCAAAGATGGGCATGATAAAGGACAAAAAAGGCAGGGACCTAACAGAAGCAGAAGAGATTAAGAAGAGGTGGCAAGAATACACAGAAGAACTATACAAGAAAGATCTTAATATCCCTGATAAATACGATGATGTGGTCACTGACCTTGAGCCGGACATCCTAGAGCGTGAAGTCAAGTGGGCCTTAGGAAGCATTACTAACAACAAAGCTAGCGGAGAAGACAGTATCCCAGCTGAGCTATTTAAAATCCTAAAAGATGATGCTGTTAAAGTGCTGCATTCAATATGCCAACAAATTTGGAAAACTCAACAGTGGCCACAGGATTGGAAAAGGTCAGTTTACGTTCCAATTCCAAAGAAAGGCAATGCCAAAGAATGTTCAAACTACCGTACAATTGCGCTCATTTCACATGCTAGCAAGGTTATGCTCAAAATCCTACAAGCTAGGCTTCAGCAGTATGTGAACCGAGAACTACCAGAAGTGCAAGCTGGGTTTCGAAGAGGCAGAGGAACTAGAGATCAGATTGCCAACATTCGCTGGATCATGGAAAAAGCAAGAGAGTTCCAGAAAAACATCTACTTCTGCTTCATTGACTACGCTAAACCCTTTGATTGTGTGGATCACAACAAACTGTGGCAAATTCTTAAAGAGATGGGAGTACCAGACCACCTTACCTGTCTCCTGAGAAACCTGTATGTGGGTCAAGAAGCAACAGTTAGAACCGGACATGGAACAACCGACTGGTTCAAAATTGGGAAAGGAGTACAACAAGGCTGTATATTATCACCCTGCTTATTTAACTTATATGCAGAGTACATCATGAGAAATGCCGGGCTGGTTGAATCACAAGCCAGAGTTAAGATTGCCGGGAGAAATATCAACAACCTCAGATATTCAGACGATACCACCCTAATGGCAGAAAGTGAAGAGGAACTAAAGAGCCTCTTGATGAGGGTGAAAGAGGAGAGTGCAAAAGCTGGCTTGAAACTCAACATTAAAAAAACCCAGATCATGGCATCTGGTCCCATCACTTCCTGGCAAATAGAAGGGGAAGAAATGGAAGCAGTGACAGAGTTTATTTTCTTGGGCTCCAAGATCACCGCAGACGGTGACTGCAGCCATGAAATTAAAAGACGCTTGCTCCTTGGGAGGAAAGCTATGGCAAACCTAGACAGCGTATTAAAAAGCAGAGACATCACCTTGCCGACAAAGATCCGTATAATTAAAGCTATGGTTTTCCCAGTAGTAATGTATGGCTGTGAGAGTTGGACCATAAGGAAGGCTGAGCGCCGAAGAATTGATGCTTTCGAACTGTGGTGCTGGAGAAGACTCTTGAGAGTCCCTTGGACTGCAAGGAGGTCAAACCAGTCAATCCTAAAGGAAATCAACCCTGACTGCTCATTGGAAGGACAGATACTGAAGCTGAAGCTCAAATACTTTGGCCACCTAATGTGAAGAGAGGACTCACTGGAAAAGACCCTGATGCTGGGAAAGACTGAAGGCAAAAGGAGAAGGGGACGGCAGAGGATGAGATGGTTAGATAGCATCACTGATGTAATGACATGAACTTGAGCAAACTCCGGGAGACAGTGGAGGACAGGAAGGCCTGGCGTGCTATGGTCCATGGGGTCACGAAGAGTCGGACACGACTTAACGACTGAACAACAACAAAAATTACATCTAAAGATTGCATCAGATGAACAAAGTATATTTTTTGATCAAACTGGGTCTGCAAACCACTAGCTTGGGCTGAGTGAGTGGCTGGTCCAAAGTCACTGAGTGAACTCTGTGGACAAGCAAATCCTGAGTCTGGGTTTTCTCCATCCCAATCACTTAGCCATGATACTACTCACATAAGCATACAACAAGGCATTTGTCCTCAGATACATAGGTGCACATGCTTTTGTTCATATATGCCACCTGTTAGCAGTTTAGTAGTTAGATCCCATCTTTAAGATATTTTAAGAATGGTTCTAAAACTGGTTTTATTTATCACAAAGCCCCCTTTGAGGTCTTCTTTGTCTTTTGACCCTTAACACCTCATCTGAAGTCATAAACCTGTGGCTTGGAGGCCAACAGCTGCAGCCAATGTACATATAATGAAATCCAGATCCTTCCTTCCTTCCTTCCTTCCTTCCTTCCTTCCTTCCTTCCTTCCTTCCTTCCTTCCTTCCTTCCTTCCTTCCTTCCTTCCTTCCTGTCTTTGATCTCTTTTCTCAATACAGAACACACTATTATACTGATGATATATGAACATAAATATGTTTATGCTAGTATATTTTGTGAATTTGGTTAGAAATAGAAGCACGTTCCCCATTTGGGGGCAGAGGGAAAAAGAGAAAGTCCAAGAGTTGAAGACTACATATCAAGATACTGATTAGCAAGCTTGGGAGAAAGTGAGAAGCGTCTGAATGGTCAAGTTATCAGCAGCAGAGCATACTCCAGTTGCTGCCAAGGATTTCTTCATGGCCAGTAAGTAAATATAGGGGTATGCCTTTGCACAATCCCTTGTTTTCTCTAGGTAAAGTCAATAATCATATCCTCTCAGAAATAGAAGAATATTATTATTTTAAGGAAGGAGTCTGTAAATGAGACATATGCTTAGGCATTGCATTGGGTGTTCTGTAAAACAATATTATGTAAATGATGTATTTTGCATCATCTGCATAATGACATCATTCTACAAATGAAGCAAAATGCAACAAAAATGTGATTTGCTGCATGCAAAGTCTGTTGCATTGACAATTGGTAAACCAACATTTCACAATAAGAGGTTATATTACAATATACTATTAAACTTCCAATGACCTTTTTCTAAAAGGAACCCTGTCTAGTTAAGCACTGGAGCTTTTCTCCATTTCAAGAAAATAGTTATGTAATTACAGGTAGTCCTTGTTTAGTGACCACAATTGGGACCAGCAACTTGGTCATTAAGCAAAGCAGTCATTAAGTGAAACCGCAACTGTGTTTATGATCTTATTTCAGCTTTCCTTTGCTTTACAGACCTGTGAAGGTCGTAAATGCGAGGATTGGTTGTAAAGTTACTTTTTCATCATGGTGGTAACTGAGCATGGTCACTGAATGAGGCAGTTGATAAATGAGGACTACCTGTATAGAAATGCTTTAATTAAAGACAGGATATGAATACACTTTTGTGCAGAAAACTTTCTTTAAAACTACAGTCTTTCCACCGTTTTATAAGTAATTGAAATAATAGAGAAGCATGTGCCTTTTTAATGACTAATAAATTATGATGTACGTTTTGCTACTGAGGATGGACTTTGTCATTTGTATGAAGTCAGGGATTATATTTAGGACAACAGGATTTACTCCCAAATAAAGCTGACAACTTTTTTTAAAAAAGTATCAAGGAGATACACTCTCTGTATGAATTCCTTGCCACGATGATAAAATAATGGAGCAATGAGGGGGACAAGATGGACGGCAGGTTGCTACTGAAGCCACAAAAACAGGGTGATAATCTGTTGAGACAGGAAACTTACACTATGGACCATTCACCTATTATAAAATACACCAGTGTAGATTATTCAAGGTTAAGCATGTGATAACCTTAGAAGGGCTCTTGTTCTGCATCACAGGATTTACAACCAAGAGCTGTTTCCATGTTATACGCCTGTCCCTGAGTCAGCAGGAAAGTATGCCCGCGTCAAAAGGTGCTGCCCCAAGTACTCTGCTTTGGGAGAGAGGCCAGTGAGTGGAGCTGTCCTTACAGTTCAATGCAGAACAAGTTAAGCCAAGGGTTCCCCTGGCTTTGGGTCTCTCCCACCAAGCAACACCCACCAGTGGCAAGAATAACCCCCAACTGCTCTCTTCAATGTGCAGTGGAGCTGGGCAAGTGTCGTTGGGTGCCTGGGAGGGAGGGCTCAGCCATCGTTCAAGTTGTCAACCAGAGCAACAGCTGGAAGGCAGGGGAGTGATCCAAGCCTCTGCCCTGTCAGTTGGACGATTTCTCATCACAAATCTACCACTCTAAGACTCCTAAACCCATGTCCAAAAATAGCCCACCTTGACAAGCTGCAGGTAAGGAACGTGGCCAAGGGATCAGGCAGGAGGGGCCTTCTGGCCTTTCCTCCATGCCTGTGTCTAGTCAGTCTGGTTAGCAGACATGGAGGATGGTGCAGAATGAACCAGGAGGGAGGAATTGATAACAAGTGGCCTCCATTCTCAACCTGTGCTACAAGGCAAGTGCTGGTACTGAGTAGCTGTGGCAGCACCCCAAAAGTGGTTTGTGGAGCAGGCAAAATAGCTTCCCCCAACCCCCCAGTATAAGAACAGTAAAAAACTCCTTGTTGGCAGAAGTAGCATAAGACTCATAACACACGTATCGATTAAAGAGCCACCAGCAAAAAATGGTCGACAGAACACAGTTCTTTCCCAATCTAAACTGAACTTCCTGTGCAGCACAGGGCCAGCACCCACTTGACCTGTTGAATGAGTGCTAAACCCATGTATATGAGGAACCCACTTAAAACCTGACAAGTTCTTTGGAAAGAACCAGTCAAGGATAATATGAGAAGCCGGGTGTCTGGACTCTCCTGCAGGGCCACCAGAGGAATGCCCAGCCACTGGATGGGATGGGGCATGCATGACTGCAGAGGCTAAAACGGCCAAGAGAAGCTGGGCAGGTATTCCTGACAATGTATTCAAACACTTAATTGATGACGCATGTTGATTGTGTCTACAGCAAAACAATTGTGTTCGGAGAAGAGAGGAAAGCACTGGTTTAGAATTGGAACTGCTGAAGATAACTTTAAGCTCCCTAAGTGTTGGGCTGGAAATGAGACAAAGGCAATATCACCAGGATCTATCCTAGAAAAAGAGTTACCAGCCCATGTTTGTGCCTTCGTTATGGGGACCTGCGGATGAACCCGCTGTGTCAGAGCACTTAGAGCATAACACTTAGCCAACTTTAGGTGATATTCTAAAGCTAAGCAGGATCAGACCTGGTTATCACTTAGATGGAAGAGCACCACAAATCCCTTGCCCACCCCCCATGAATGCCCCAGAAGGACATGTAGTCACCAGGAATTGAGCTCAGTTCAAAGGAAATGTTACCAGTAATAGAATTCTCTGAGTCTGGAAATGGAAGGGCCATTTGCACAATATGGCAGGGCCACAATGGATGTACATTTATTCCACAACTAGCAAGTGAGTTGCAACATCCTCATTGCATCAAAAGGCAGAGGAAGAGGATCAAAGGCATCAAGGAGGCCCCACCTTAACATTCTCACTGATAAATGGGGACTAAAGTACACACACCCAGTTTCCAAGATTCTGTAACTTAACCCTTCTTTCCTTTCAATAAATCTGAGTAATGAGATTTTGTGAGAAACCAGCTTTCTTGGTTGTAAGTGGCTGCTAAGGGCCTGGCCTTTCTTTACAAGATGTCTTTGGCTTCTACCATCTCCAAGTCAAGTCTGACATACAATGGCTCCTTTTAAGACTTGATTTCTGCATATGTTGAAATTCTTTTTTTTACACATCTATTAAAGATACAGGACTATAAATATAGTCACTGGGGAATATCATTCGTTGTTGGGGTTTGTATATACCCAGGAATTTACAGATAGATAAATTATACTGGAGAGGCTTGATGTATCTAGGTGAGAAGTGAAATATTCTGCAAGTCATCCAATTAGCAGCCATTGTTGAAGGTATGATGTGGCAGTAATGACTCATACTACAGGTGCTATAGTTTAGTTGGGTGTGGCAGATGATGAGAGTGACCTATAACGTGATAGGTCAGTATTTGTATAAAAGAAGTGAAGTTCTTGTGTTCTTTATTCTCGTTGCTGTATTCCTTCTCGTTGCTTCATCTCATCTGTATGTGTTGGACGTTACTGGACTGTATTTTGGAATGCGTATGTATATAGAGTAAATAGACTATTTTATCTAATCTCTGCTTGAGTGTCTATTTACTGCATAGAACGTATAGCTCTCGTGTCTTGGAGAGGAACAGGCCGCCCCAGCATTGCGTGCTCTGACAGGTTATGGGCCCAGCAGTGGAACGTGTGCAGTTGGATGCTGGCACGGCTGTGAGGACGTTGGAAGCCTATCCAGGAGTCGTGTGGATATCTGGGGCGAGTTTGGAGCTTTTACAGGTTCCGTGCCTGGCTGTGTGTTTTTCCTAGGCCTGCTTGCAGCTGAAGGATGTTCTGATAAGTCTGTGCTGTTTATTCATCGGCGTCTGCCCAGGAGGGGCTGTGAGGAGCGATGAGCACAGTAAAAATGCAGTCAACTATTGGAGGAGGTTTCCCTCTGGAAAGGCTGAATGACTCCAATTTTCTGTCGTGGGCGTATAAGATGGAAATGTTTCTTCGCCGTGAAGGTATTTGGGGAGCCATCTATGATCCACCGGACGAATTGGATAATAAGGAAGCTATTTTACAGAACGAGAGAGCATTGTCAAGCATAATTTTATGTTTGGAGGACAGTCAATTATGTTATGTATGGGAATTACAGTTGGCTAATGAGTGCTGGGAAACTTTAAGAAATGTATATCTCAGAAGCACACCGTTATGTAAGGTCATGTTAACGCGAAGATTGTATCATGCTAGGTTAAGTAGCAGTGGGAATGTCTTTGAGCATTTGCAATACATGACTGGAATGTTCTTAGAATTGGCACAAAGAGGGATGCAATTCACAGAAGCGCATAAGGTGTATGTTATTCTCAGTTCACTTAATGAAACGTGGGATAATTTAGCAACCAGTTTCGGGTCATTATCTGAGGGAGATTTGACTGTAAATTATCTGACTGGGAGGCTTCTGGAGGAGGAACAGAGAAGAAAGGCTAACAGCAATAGCACTGTAGATAAGCCGCAGAGGAACAAGTCTCTGGGAGAGTATTTTTCTTGTACTAATACTGATAATAAGGTTTTATCTGTTAAACGCTGTTTTCGCTGTGGGTCTAAATTGCATTTGCAACAGGACTGTAAAAGTAAGGCAAAAGTCAAGCCGAGGATTGCCAAGCAATGGAGTGTTGTCCAGCTGTCGGTGATAAATTCTACTGGAAGGAATTTAAAGGAGACGTGGCTTCTGGACAGTGGAGCAAGTGAAAATATTGCCAATGACAAGAAGATGTTTAAAAGGTTTACGCAGGCTGAACAGAACCATGTTAGCCTGGCAAATGGAACTTTTGCATCTGTTATTGGGGAAGGGTTTGTGTTTGTACCTAGTTTGAATATTGAATTACCTATGCTATGGGTACCAGACGTAGAGTATAATATCCTGAGTGTTTCTCAGTTAGATAAACAGGGATATGAAGTAAGGTTTGTGAAGTGTGAATGTATTGTTATGAAAAATAATCATGTCTGTGGTAAGGGTGTATTGCAGAACAGTCTGTATGAGATGAAACCCAAGACAGATGGTGATGTAACCCATGATGTAGCAATGATCAACAAACCATACCATGATTAATGTACAGAAGGCTGGGGCATCCAAGTTTCAAAGTGGTTGAAAAGATGTCTGAAGCAAGTTCTGGAATGGACTTGAAACCGTGCCAAGCTTATCTGGATTGCACGGCATGTAAGGTGTCTAAGTCAAAGGTGTATCCTGTAAGCAAACTAAGTGATAGAAAATCACAGAAATGTTATGAATTAGTACATGCTGACCTAATTGGCCCATTACCAGCCACATTAGGTGGTGCTAAATATGTCTTAGTAATTGTTGACGATTTCACTAGATTCAGGTTCTGTTATCTATTGAAAGCTAAAAGCCAGACATTTGATAAGTTCAGGAATTGGGTGCAGTTTGTAGAATGTAGATATAACACAAAGGTGTGTAGTTTGCAGACTGACCGGGGAACTGAGTTTATGAGTGGCAGTTTTCAGCAATGGCTCAGTAGGAGGGGCATTGCGCACAGAAGAACCAATCCACATTCAGCTGAGAATGGAGTGGTGGAACAAAGAAATTTAGCGCTACAAACAGTAAAGGATTCACTGTTAGCTGACTCAGGGTTATCTAGAGGATACTGGGGAGAAGCTATACTGACTGCTAATTATTTAATTAACAGGTTGTGGAGTGTGTCAGTGAATCAAACACCATATTGTATTCTGTATGGCAAAAAGCCATCATTAGCTCATTTGAAAGTGTTTGGGTGCACAGCCTGGGTTCACGTGCATAAGGAAGTACGTAGGAAAGGGCAGGCTAAAGCACAGAAAATGATTTTTGTGGGGTATGAGCCAGGAACCAAGGGATATAGGTTCACTGATGGCAGAAGACTTGTTATTTCACGATCAGCAAGTTTCAGTGAGCATAGCAATTGGCAGAAGTTACACAGAGGGAGTGAAGTTTTTATTCCTAGTCAGGGACAGATCAAGCTATCAGAGCGGCGAGAGTCCAGAGATGTGATTATGGATGAAGAGGAATTAACTCATAGTGTGCCAATGAAGCAGGATGCTGCTATATTGCGCAGATCTGAAAGAGTTAACAAGGGCATACCACCTCAGCATTACAAACCAGGTGATGTTAAATTGTGTTTTGTTAATTATGAACCACGTAGCTATTCAGAGGTAATGGAGTTGCCACCACAGGAGCAGAAAAAGTGGAAAGCTGCTATGGATGTGGAAATGAATGCCATAAATGCCCATAAGGTGTTTAAATCTACCAGGCTGCCTGAGGGGCATAGGGAAGTAGATTGTAGATGTGGGAGGAAATTTATATGGCTGAAGCTCCGGGTTATGAATCTAATGAGGCAGGTAGAGTGTACAAGTTGCAGAAAGCATTGTATGGACTCAGGAAATCGGCACGTTGCTGGAATCTGCGATTAGATGAAGCATTGCAAAGAATGGGGTTTAAGTGTAGCAAGGCTGACCCATGTCTGTATATTTATTTATTTATTTATTTATTTATTTATTTATTTATTTATTATTTCAATTTATTCCCCGCCCATCTCCCTTGCAAGGGACTCTGGGCAATATAAAAGCAATGTAATGTAATGAAAAGCAATGTAATGATGAACAGGTGTTGCTTTTGATCTTTGTAGACGATTTGTGTTTTATAGCAAAAGATCAAAGGAGGGTAAATGAATTTACTGAACAACTCAAGCAACAATTTGATGTTAAAAATCTGGGAGAGATTAGAAATTACCTAGGCATAGGTATTCAGAAGGTTGATGGGGGTTACGTTCTAGAGCAGCGGAAGAAAATTGAACAGCTGCTAAGAGACAACAATATGGAACATTGCAAGGAGGTTCCTACCCCGATGACAACTGATTTTGTTAAGACAGAGGCTGGAGACGATGACCAAACATCATGTAATCAAGAACACTATCAATCAATAATTGGAAGTTTATTGTACTTAGCACAATGGTCGCGTCCCGATATCGGGAATGTGGTGAATGTACTGAGTAGGTATGTTGTGCAACCTACCCAGAGACATTGGAAAGGTATTAAACGTGTGTTTAGATATCTTAAAGGGACTATTAATAAATGTTTATTATTAAAACCTTGTAAACCATTGGAATTGAAATGCTATGTAGATAGTGATTGGGGTAATGATGTACATGATAGGAAATCAATGTCAGGATTGATAATTATGTTTGGTGACACCTTGGTGGGGTGGAGGTCTCGGAAACAGAGTTCTGTCGCCGTATCTACTGCAGAGGCAGAGTACGCTGCACTATCTGACCTATGTTCAGAACTCATATGGTATAGGCAATTGTTAAGGGATGTTAATGTAACAATTGAGGGACCTATATGTGTATAAGAAGACAGTGAAGCGTGTATACAGATGGCAAAGAATGATAGGATCAGAGGAAGGAGCAAACGTGGATATTAAATATCAAAATGTTAGGAATGCTGTAAAAGAATCGCTGATTGATTTACAATATTGTCCATCTGAGAGTAATGTAGCAGATGTGATGACAAAGCCTCTAAGTGTAGAGAGACATAGGATGTGTGTATCTAATATGTGTATGTCTTCTATTCTGTATAAGTGAAATGTAATATCTATTGTAAATTGGAGGGGTGTTGGGGTTTGTATATACCCAGGAATTTACAGATAGATAAATTATACTGGAGAGGCTTGATGTATCTAGGCGAGAAGTGAAATATTCTGCAAGTCATCCAATTAGCAGCAATTGTTGAAGGTATGATGTGGCAGTAATGACTCATACTACAGGTGCTATAGTTTAGTTGGGTGTGGCTGTCTCAGTGCCTGGGGGCTGTGGGGGCCTGGATGGGGAACAACAGGCTTCAACTGAACCCTGGTAAGACGGAGTGGCTGTGGATTGATGGCCTCTTGGTTTCCAGGAAGTTGTCATCTTTAACTCTGGATGGGGTGGCACTGCCCCATTCAGATTCAGTGCAGAACTTGGGGGGTCCTCTTGGACTCACGACTCCTGCTCAAAGAGCAGGTGGCAGTGGTGGCCAGGAGGGCCTTTGCACAACTTCAGGTTGTGTGCCAGTTGCGCCCTTTCCTGGATCGAGATGCCCTCTGAACAGTCACTCATGCCCTTGTCATCTCCCATATAGATTATTGCAATGTGCTCTACATGGGGCTACCCTTGAAGAGTATCCGGAAGCTTAAGCTGGTCCAGAATGTGGCCGCGTGGGCAGTTATGGGTGCTATAAGATCAGCCCATGTAACACCACTGCTGCGCGAGCTGCATTGGGTACCAGTTTGCTTCCGGGTCCAATTCAAGGTGTTATCACTTTTAAAGCCCTACATGGAATGGGACCGGGGTACCTGAGGGACCGTCTCATCCCGATTACATCTACCCGCCACACCCGGTCATGCAGAGAGGGCATGCTTCAGACCCCATCAGTGAAGAAATTTCATTTGGCGGGGTCCAGGAGATGTGCCTTTTCTGCGGTAGCACCCACCTTGTGAAATATCTTGCCACTGGAGGTGAGACGGGCGCCTTCGCTCCTGGCCTTCAGAAAGTCTTTAAAGACCTGGTTCTGCCGCCTTGCTTGGGACAGAGGAGGTAATAGTTCCTCCTGGGGGTGGTTAGCCCCGTAATACCCTCCTTTTTTAAAGATCTTCCCATCCTCTGGATTCTTATCTATTTATTATTATATTGTATATTTAAGTGTGTAGGTTTTTAATATTAATTTTAATGTTGTAAACCACCCAGAGTCCACTGTCCTGGAGATGGGCGGTCATAAATTCGAATAATTAATAAATAAATAAATAAATAAATAAATAAATAAATCTATATATTTGCATCTGGCCACTCTAAGAAATAGTTTCTCTGTAGAGATCTATTGAAATCAAGCTGAAGTATCTTCCAGATGCTTAATATTTTGCTACTTGGTGGAAATTCAGCTAGGATTAAACAAACATACACAAAGGCACATTCTCCTTGTAATTTGGATTTTTAAATGACATTTAAAAAAAAATCTACTGTCTTAGTTTAGATCCAGACACCCTTAAAGTAGCATACAACAATAAACCCAGGAAACTAAGAACAGTAGAACAAAGAAGAGGTTGAAAAGGATTTTAAAATTCTATTTTAGGACTGTCCAATTAAAGGAGCTCATGCTGCAATCCTGTATGGATTTTACCCAAGGCTGAACCTTGATAGATTAAGTAGGGCTTACTTTTGAGTAAATATGCATAGAATTGCAATTCTATGCTTTTTTCACTGGAACATCTGTTCCGTTACAAATTAAGTTGGGCTTACTTTCAGGCAAGCAAGCATAGGATAATGCTATTAACCCGGCAGATTGGAAAGAAGCATAAATCTGCATATGTGAGAACAATCACCCCTTCCCCCCAAGTCAACAGCATAAAACTACTCTTATTTATCATTAATTCTGCTTTTAATTTTGCTGATTTTGGTTAGTCTTAATAAATGTATTTCTATATTATCAATGTTGGCATTTTTTTCAAATGAACCAATGTAGCTACTTATTTTTTTCATTTCTAGGTGGTGACTGCTAAGACTTATCCATACTCCTCCTTTGAAGGAGTATTTTTACACAGAACAGAATACATCTTCAGAGATAGTTTGCCAAATTTTATAGGCACTTGTGTGCTAACAAGTTTTTTTTTGTTTTGTTTTTTATCCCACTTTTTTTTCATATACAACTCAAGGCAGCGAAAATACCTAATACTCCTTCCTCCTGCAATTCTCTGGCTGCAAGACGGCGTTTTGGAGTACAAATGGGATGATTCCAAGCATTTTCTGACCATGAAAACACTAGGGATGCAGGAAAACCTGCCTGAGCCCTCAAAAAAAGCTGCATTGTCAGATCTGCCCATGGAGCTCACGGACAGTGGGCCATGTTCCCCACTGGAAGCCAATACCATAACAATCTTAACCCTATTAAATCTAAAACCAAACAATTATTATTATACCTTATAAATCTTAAAAATCAAACAAATCTTAAAAAGCAATCCAGTAAATCTTAATCCAAATCATTAAAGAAAAATGGAATCATACAAGCCTTAATATCAATCCAGATAACCATTCTTAAAGCTTTACCCAACTTCAAAATATACTAAAGCATTTACATATCTCCATTTTACACACAAGACATTTTTCATACAGAAATCACACAGCCCAACTGCCCCCCTTAAAAAGTCAGACTTCTCAGCAAAAAACCTTCCACAGAACAGATTTCTATTTTCTCAGTGGAAACGTTTCGCTCCTTATCCAAGGAGCTTCTTCAGTCTGAGCGAAGTTAGTAAGGGAATCCTTAAATATGTTTCTAGGTGGCTGTGTGACCTTGCACCTGGGGCTAGGTCATGGTTATTTTGAGATGTTATTTCATCTCAAAATAACCATGACCTAGCCTCAGGTGCAAGGTCACACAGCCACCTAGAAACATATTTAAGGATTCCCTTACTAACTTTGCTCAGACTGAAGAAGCTCCTTGGATAAGGAGCGAAACGTTTCCACTGAGAAAATAGAAATCCAGTTGACATGATTCAAGCTACAGACAATTCCACCTGGATGACTGAGAACCTTCATAGACATACTCCCACAGAACAGAGCCACTTCTTTCCCACAACATTCCATCAGAAAAACAACTCCATTTGTAATTTGCAACTCAGAGAGTCCCTTTAACCCCTTCAACACCAAAATGTAATCATTGCCTGGCATTTCAACAAAAGCTTCAATCTCGCTGTCAGTAGACACATCTCTATCTTTGTTAAAATCTTCATCTTCTTCCAGAATGTCCTCAGCCAGATGACACATTTTAAAGCTGATATTTTCTGCAAAGTCCCAAATATCTTGCAAAATAGCTCGACAGGCATCATAAAAGAACTGTTTAAACTCACAACGAAGCTCACAACAGAACTCTGAGAAAATCTCCTTGAAATCCTCCATGTTTCAGGCAGTAGATTATGGCACCCCCTAGATACTTGACTAGCGAGAATAGGAGTTAATGAGTTGATGGAAAGTTACCTAAAGTTATTGACACAAGAGAAAGTATGCTAACAAGGAGCTCCCAGGGAAAGTGAACAGAAAGCTGAAAACTCAAAACAGCAGATTCAACGTGTAGGAAAATATTAAATACTTCAAATTCAATACAAAAATAATAGCAGGGAGGTAATTATTTATTCTCAGTCCTCCTTAATATTTAAATGGGAAAACAAGCCAGAGCTTAATTTTTTTAAAAAAATTAATCCAGAAATAACGATAGGCACCAAGAGATTTTGCTTCTCCTTGATGTAGAAAGCCTCTCTTGGGGTACATAAACTTAAAAAGAATATAAATTGGGTGATTTAGAAATGGGGTGGCTTGACTTAGTGTCTCTTTAAGGCTGCAGCGCGGCTTGGAAATGATGACGTTCCGGTCTCTCGGTGGCTCTTACCCGATCAGCGCGAACGCTGTTTGTGATTCTCGGGCTGCAAGTCGCCGTTCTGGAGAGCAAATGGGATGATTCCAAGCACTTTCTTTGCCGTGAAAGCCTGCCTGACCCCAAAAAACTGCCATGATGCCAGTTCTGTCTGCAGAGCCCATGGACACAGCTGCTCAGTCGGCCATGTTCCCACCGGAAGCCGACCAACTAACATCATTTCTAATGTTTTAATTAAACAGAATTAAGACTGAATCCTCAAGGTTAAAAAAAAACAAGATAAATTTTTTTATTTATTTTATTCAATTTACATGGCCATCCATCTCACAACAGCAACTCTGAGCAGCTAACACAATTTAAAAAATCGATACAAATAACAGAAATCAAATAAAACAAAAACATAAAATGGCAGATAACCACAGCCAAACAGCCAACACATCATGGGCTCAATTATTCTCCTGGCCTCCATGCCCAGGAAAACAGCCAGGTCTTAAGAGCTTTTCAAAAGGCCAGTAGGGTTGGGACCAACCTAATTTTGAATGGTATGGTATTCCAAAGAGCAGATGCTGTGACTGAAAAGGCATGCTTCTTGGGTCCCACTAGGTGACATTCTATAATTGATTGGACCCAGAGCATGCTCTTCCTCCCAGATCTGATGGGACGGGTAGAAATAATTGGAGAAAGGTAGTTCCTCTAATAGCCATGGTCCCATGCTATGAATGGATGGACCTACCATTTAACAAAAAGGGTGCTACTGCCATCAATATCCTTTGCCTAAATACAAGCTACCAGCTTGAAGTATGCAAAAATCTAGATGACCACTAGATATTGGCAAAGAGAAATAAGAATTTCTAGTGTTTTGCTGCCACCTAGTAGTCACTGGGATTTTTGCAGCCCAGAACTGGGCTGCAATATTCTACCTACAGTAGTAACAATCTTCCTGAACACAGTAGGCATCCTACATTTTTTTAAAAAAAAGCAGGTTACAATAAATGCCTTAATTAATGGGTAGAGAACCTGTAACCCTCCAGATGTTGATGGAGGGTTACAGGTTACATAGCTCTCATCAGCACCAATCCCATGGTCAATCATAAAAGTTTATGGAAATTATAGTTAGGACGCCGGAGGATTTTTTTTGCTTGGCAGAAATAATGACTTCTGATGGAAGCTTTTTGCCTGATGAATTTCAGTCTATCATGTCAAGGCAGGTAGTCTACATCAGAGAAAGAAACTGGCAATTATAAAAGAAAAGTTACTTTCTTTTGTTCTTCCCCTACTTAAGCTCCTTTACAGGAATGTATGTTGCTGGTTGATGCTTAGTGCTGAAGCCTTGATGTGGGCACATGGTATTTGGCTCAACAACATTATTGAAAGGCATAAAAACCGGACATCTTAGTTCTCCTTTCTCAATTCTAAAGTTCAAATAGAGGAATAGTGGGATAATTCCCATAACTGGAATACAGCAACTGAAGGGCAGAATTTATTCAAAAGGAAATAAGCAAAAGAAAGGGAGGGGAAGTTGCACTGTATGTTGGAAATGTCCACACCTGCTCAGAAACTCAAGTGAATGAACTTGGCAATGCTGCAGAAAGCATCAGGATAAAAGCAAGTGGAGGAATGAAAAAGTGGTACCATTGTTGGTATCTACTATCATTTTCCCCAAAGCAAAGAGAAGATATATATATTGTCGAAGGCTTTCACGGCTGGAGTTCGACGGCTGTTGTGGGTCTTCCAGGCTGTGTGGCCGTGTTCTGGAAGTTGTGGTTCCTAACGTTTCGCCAGCATCTGTGGCCAGCATCTTCAGAGGGCAGGAGCACAGACAGAAGCGAAATCTCTCTGTACTCTGCCTGGGCACAGAGATTTCGCTTCTGTCTGTGCTCCTGCCCTCTGAAGATGCTGGCCACAGATGCTGGCGAAACGTTAGGAACCACAACTTCCAGAACACGGCTACACAGCCCGGAAGACCCACAACAGCCACAGAAGATATATAATTATGCTTTTCAAAAGCAAACTGCAGATCTTTCAAAGGGGTGTGAAGTAGTAATGATGGGGACACTAATCACCCTGACATCTGATGAGACATAAACTCTGCCAAACATGGTCCTTCCAGGAAATTTCTGACTTGTGTCTCTGACAACTTTCTCCTAGAAGATGACACAAGAGGATCAGTTAGGCTTGACCTGACACTAACCAACATGCAAGGCTTATGGACTTTCTTCACTATTGAGCTAACAGTCTATCTACTCACCCATGAACCAGAAGAAAACAATAAAAAGTAAAGGTAAAGGTTTCCCCTGCACAGTCGTGTCCGACTCTAGGGGGCGGTGCTCATCTCCGTTTTTTAGCTGAAGAGCCAGCGCTGTCTGAAGATGCTTCAACGGTCATTTCCTGTTCCCACTTCTGAACCCTATCCTGCCCCTGTTGTATCCTTCCTGAGTCACTGCCAAATGGTGGTGTTTTGATTTTTGCATGTGCTTCTTCTGACAGGCAAAGCAATCTATTTAATCACCTGACTTGGTTGCCCATCCTCTTCAGCACCTCACAAACCAATGGGAAAAGCATATACCAATCATGGTATCCCAGCAGGTCTAGACTGTTTTGTGTGTTGCTTATTCTGTACCCCACTCTGTCAGAACTCATACATACATACCGATCATGATATTCTCTTTGGGGGTGAGCAATATTAAACAGAAAGCGGAAAGTAGTAAGAAATAGTAAGCCAAAGAAATTAAGGGAACAAGGTAAGAAAAAGGAAAGGAAATACAATTAAAATGAATTTAAATTTAACTAATTTAAACTATTTACAATTCTTGGGAGAGGGGACTTTTATTTAGGATTTATCTTCCCTTCCTATAATTTCAGTGTTGTTCTATTTCAATCTTGCATAAAACTGGAAAAAGTGAACTAGAGCAGTCTAGCACTCTTGCACAAAGTGTCTATGAAGGTTCTCAGTCATCCAGGTGGAATTGTCTGTAGCTTGAATCATGTCAACTGGATTTCTATTTTCTTAGTGGAAACGTTTCGCTCCTTATCCAAGGAGCTTCTTCAAGAAGCTCCTTGGATAAGGAGCGAAACGTTTCCACTAAGAAAATAGAAATCCAGTTGACATGATTCAAGCTACAGACTCTTGCACAAACTTACTGGACCACTGATACACTAGTGTCCCCTGCTTCAAGCTGTTGCTTACATTTAAAAAATAACATAAAGTCTCCTTCAAGTCAAACTGGAGTCCTGGTAAGTACCTGGTAAAAGGTAAAGGTTCCCCCTGCACATTTGTGCAGTCGTATCGGTTTGTTAGCCAAAGAGCCAGCGTTGTCTGAAGACGCTTCCACGGTCATGTGGCCGGCATGACGCACGTGGAACGCTGTTACCTACCCAGTTTCCTTGGCCAGATCAAGTGACTCATTTGAATTTACACATAGACTACTATACTAGTGTTTGCTTTTGGTTAAATGCCTAAATCCTGCTGTTATTGTTTATAAAACATGGTTTATGTGTTGGTATGATATTTGAATCCAACCATGAGCAAATCATGACTTAGCACAAAATGTGATGTGAGTCTCTCATTTGGTTGACAGATCATGCTGTAACATAATATGGCTTCCTTGATTTTAGCTTAGCACGCTGTGTGAACCCTGTGCTTTGTAAACCATAGCTTATGACTTAACGCAAGGCTTAGTCAACAAATCAGAGTTAACCAAACCACAGCTTAGCATGATGTGTGAATGAGGCCACAGAGTGTAAGCATCAGGAAAGTTTTGGTCAACTTTTAAGATGGTCCATAGAAGAGGATCATCTTCAACACTTGTATCAATAGTAGGCTGACCATACGTCCCGTTTTGAACGGGACAGTCCCATTTTTTTAGCATTTGTCAACCATCCTGTCATTTTCATAAAAATCTCAATTTTGTCCTGTTTTTCAAACCCGGTGGGAATGGCATGGAAGGAGGATCTGAGCTGGAGCGTGGACCGGGGGGCGGGGTTTGCAGGCGGGAGCCAATCGTGCAGACCGGGGACCCCTGTCTTTTTCATTAATACGGAATATTACATAAGACCCCGTCCCGTTTTGCCATCCTGAATCATGGTCAGCCTAATCAAGAGACATGTGCAAATACACGGTCTCTTCTGGCAATTGGTTTTGGCATTTAGTTCAGGGAGAATTGGGGTGATGGGATCTGGTCTTTTGTTTTAGAAACTTTCTTCTGAAAGCAAGAGGGTCTGACACATTTATTCGCCTTTTGTATTTGCTCAATGCAGCAATACAGACAGGCAGGCAGGGAGCAAAGTTAGAAGCAATGTTATGAGCTTAGGAAGTCATGTTCTCCCTTTTGGGCCTGAACCTCTTTTGGCTTAACAGCAGCAGAGAATCTTTAGATAAGGCGGCCAGAGTCCAGTTTTCTGAAAAGTCTGGCTGCAAATACCAAGGGACTCCTCCAAGTTCTCTGTAATTATCTTCCTAGTTTACAGTCTTACAAAAGAAGCTCATGTTATTATACAAGTCCTAGGCCAGAGGATGGGTGAGGAATTTTCAACTCCTCTAGTTGTTGTTCATTGGCAACAGAGAAAACAGACATTGGCTCATTCATACCCTGCAGTAAACTTCACATGGTTTGTTTGGTTTGGTTTTGATGTGTGGTGGAAGGTCATCCAAGCAAGGTTATTAACAAATCAAGATTAAGCAAATAATGGCTTGGCATGATGGGCAAATCCAACCATTGTCTCAACTTCAATAATTCTCCTGTTGCAGAGAAGTGGCCATTTCTCTGGTGCTAGTAAAATAAGTTCCCTTAGGACAATTTAAAATGATTACTCATTCATTAAAACTCATTCTGTAAGATATCCCCAAACTGTCAAGAGCTCCAGGAAAGGTTATTTCTCAATCATTTGCCCTCTGTTTCTATTTCTTTCTGTTTCTTTTCTTAATAACAGCAACCTGGAGATGCCAAGGACTGAACTGGGACCTTTAGTAATTCAAACCTGTTTCTTTTAGTGAAATGTAGCATTGAAATGTAGCATTGAGGGGCGCGATGGCTCAGTGGTTAAGACGCCAGGCTTGTCGATCAGAAGGTCGGCGGTTCGAGACACGAGCGCCGCATGACAGAGTGAGCTCCTGCACTCGCCCCAGCTCTTGCCAACCTAGCAATTCGAAAGCATGCAAATGCAAGTCGATAAATAGGTACCACTTCGGTGGGAAGGTAACAGCATTCTGCGTGCGTCATGCCGGCCACATGACCACGGAAGCATCTTCGGACAGCGCTGGCTCTTCGGCTAACAAATGGAGTTGAGCACCGCCCCCTAGAGTCAGACACGACTGTGCAGGGGAAAACCTTTACCTTTACTTTAGCATTGAGAAATATTAAATGATCCTCTCTCCAATAGCATTCTGGTTGCTATAATTTCTTTATAAGCACCTAACATTATTTGTGATGAGCAGAGTTTCCAGCTTTTTTTTAAAGACTAATTTCTTAAGTAAAACTTCAAGATGCCCAGCCCAAAGCATGTGGAATCTTTTGCCAACGCTTAAGAGCTGTGACTGGAAAAGCTATAGCACCAACTTCATTAGCCTATGCCCAGGCAGTTGGTTGTAGGCACAGAAGTTAGACTAATGAAGAAGGACAAAATTAATCACAGGCCAATTGAGAGACCCATTCAATTCCCATGAATTCCATCCAATTTGTGGCTAAGTATTTTCTATGATAGTTGAGCAATTAAGCATCCCATCACATAATACAGAGCAGTGTTTCTCAACCTTGGCAGCTTTCAGATGTGTGGACTTCAACTTCCAGAATTCCCCAGCCAGCATGCTGGCTGGGGAATTCTGGGAGTTGAAGTCCACACATCTGAAAGCTGCCAAGGTTGAGAAACACTGACATAGAGGAACATGCAGGAAGTATTTGTAGAGAAGTGAGAATTTGCAATCACTTTGAAAGAACAAAAATCAGAAGGAGTCTAGTAACACCTTTTCAGACTAATACTGCACATTTTATTTCCCTCGCTGGATCGTCACCTTGTTGTGGTGAGTGGGCTTGTGTGTTCCCAATGAACCCTGTGAGCGAAGCCGTTGGGAGTCATGTACTCCTGGTAGGGTCACCCATGGCGGTAAGGTCCAGGGGGAGGAACCAGACAAAGAACGATCCAAGAAAGTCCTCAACGGCAGAACAGGTGGAAGATAACAAGGTATATTGTTACAACGGCTGCGAAGGCGGATGAAGGCTGCAGCAGACAAAAGGTCACCAATCGTCATGGTATCCATGCCATTGGATTAGAGCCTTTTTCTGTGAAGGTTGTGTGCTGATCGTTGTGCACCGATCTCCACACATAAAACAAATTCACGCACAGGCGTCTTCCAACCACACCAAACCCAAAACAACCAAAAGTCCCATGGCGATTGACGAATGGCAACGGGGGCAAGACTGTGAAATCCGGAAGCTCCTAGTCATGGACCAGCACATGGGTGGTGGATACAAATTCAGTCGTCCTGACTCAAGGTTCGAGGCAGTTGAGTAGTTCGGCAGCTGTATCCACGACTGAGCAGCCCTATTTAAGATCCACTCTGCTCACCCCATATGGGGAGGGGGCTAGAAAAGGTGCCCTAAACATAGTCTGCCTCATTTTCTCCCTGACTGGACTACCGCGACCAGTGGGGTCACCATCTAGCGGTCGTAAAAGACTCATGAATTTTGGAACATGGAATATACGGACACTGCAAGACAACATGGATAGTGAACGACCTGAACGTAGGACTGCCATTATTGCAAGGGAGCTGAGACGTTTTAATATTGATATAGCAGCACTCCAAGAAACTCGAAGAGCAGGAGAAGGACAGTTGAAGGAAGAAAAAGGAAGTTATACCTTCTTTTGGAAAGGACTGCCTGAACAAGAACGACGAATACATGGGGTAGGCTTTGCTATCAAAAACGACCTTGTGAAGCTCTTGTCAGAAGTTCCCACTGGGATTAACGAACGACTCACAATTCTCTGACTAAAACTCGCCAAAAACCAACAGGCAACTATCCTAAGTGCTTATGCACCAACACTAGATGCAGATGAGGATATCAAGGAAAAATTTTATACCCAGCTGGACACCATCTTATCAGAGATACCAAAGGAGGATAAAATTATCCTCCTGGGCGATTTCAATGCAAGAGTTGAGTGTGACTTTGATTTGTGGCCAGGGATCATTGGGAAAGAAGGAGTTGACAACAGCAACACGAATGGAATCTTACTTCTGACTAAATGTGCAGAGCATAACCTTGTCATTACTAACACACTATTTCGCCAGAAAAATAAATTTAAAACATCATGGAAGCACCCACGGTCGAAACACTGGCATCTTTTAGATTATGTAATTGTCCGTGCTAGAGATCACCGTGATGTACTTCTCACCAGAGCCATGACGAGCGCCGATGACTGCTGGACAGACCATCGATTAATTCGATCCACGATGGCCATAAAGATTGTCCCTCATCGTAGGCTCCAAGGAAGAAAACCAAGGCGTAAAATGAATACACTGGCCCTTCAAGATCCTATTAAACGAGCTTGCTTTCAATCAACTCTCAAGGAACATCTGCCTATGGAACTTCCTGAAAATGTTGAGGAACACTGGATTAAATTGAAAACTTCTATTATTTCAGCCTGTGAACAAACTGTCGGATACCAAACTAAGAGACATCAGGACTGGTTTGATGAGAACGATAGTGAGATTGAACATATTATTGACAAGAAAAGGAAAGCCTTCCGGATATGGCAAAAAGATATTAACTGTGCCGTTAAGAAAAAAATCTACGCCAGTGCAAAGGCAGAAGTCCAAAGAAGAACGAGAGAACTTAAGAACATATGGTGGATAAAAAAAGCCCAATAAAACACAACATTTTGCAGATGCTCATGATGCACGGGGCTTTTTTAGTGCCATAAAGGCCATCTATGGACCAACAAACCATGGTACAAATCCCTTACGCTCAGTAGATGGTGCTAAACTTCTAAAGGACAAAGAGTCTATTGCACTGCGCTGGAAAGAGCATTACTACAATCTCCTTAATCGTCACTCTACTGTGGCTGATGAAGTCTTCTTGCAAATCCCGCAAAAACAAATAAGAGATTTGCTTGCAGTACCCCCTAGTTTGGAGGAAGTCAGTAAAGCCACTAATCAAATGAAAAATAACAAAGCTAGTGGACCTGATGGGATTCCTGCTGAAGTCTTTAAAGAAGGCGGGCCTGAACTTACACAACAACTTCATAAGCTCATCGAAAAAATCTGGATGAGGGAGGAGATTCCAGCAGACTTTAGGGATGCCATAATTATTACTCTCTTTAAAAAGGGTGATAGAACAGACTGTGGAAACTATCGAGGCATCTCCCTTCTAGCTACGGCAGGCAAAATCCTCGCAAGGATCCTCGCAAACCATCTCCTATCTATATCAGAAAACATCCTCCTTGAAACCCAAAATGGCTTCCGCCCTTCCAGGGGGACAGTGGATATGATCTTCACTGCACGACAGCTCCAAGAAAAATGCAAGGAGCAAAACCGCCCTCTGTACATGGCGTTTATTGATCTAAGGCTTTTGATACTGTAAATCGTACTGCTCTCTGGACCATCCTTCTGAAAATCAGATGCCCTGATAAATTTGTGAACACCTTGCGGCTACTCCATGACGACATGATGGCAACAATCCTGAATAATAATGGCTCTCAAAGTGATCCATTTAAAGTGGGATCCGGCATTAAACAGGGAGGTGTTATTGCTCCAACCTTATTCGCTATCTTCATCGCTATGATTATACACCTTGTTGAAGGGAAACTTCCTACTGGTGTAGAAATTATATATCAAACAGATGGAAAGCTTTTTAATCTTAGTAGGCTGAAAGCAAAAAATAAGGTAATTACAAGTTCTGTTATAGAACTTCAATATGCTGATGATAACATAGTCTGTGCACACTCCGAGGAAGATCTTCAAACTATCCTAAACATCTTTGCAGAAGCATATGAAAAGCTCAGCCTCTCGATTAACATTAAAAAAACCAAAGTGCTTTACCAGCAAGTTCGAACCAATCCCTCCGCAGCGCCATCAATCCAGCTTAAAGGTGTGTCACTAGAAAATGTCGACCACTTTTCTTATCTCAGCAACCATCTATCTACAAAAGCCGACATCGACGCTGAAATTCAGCATCGCCTGAGCTCTGCGAGTGTAGCTTTCTCCCGAATGAAGCGTAGAGTGTTTGAGGATCGGGACATTCGCAGGGAGACCAAAATGCTTGTTTACAAAGCCATTGTACTACCAACCCTTCTGTACGCCTGTGAAACACGGACCCTCTACAAACGCACCTCCAACTTCTTGAAAGATTCCATCAACGCTGCCTCCAAAAAATTCTGCAAATTACTTGGGAAGATAGGCGGACTAATGTTAGCGTATTAGAAGAAGCGAAAACCACCAGCATTGAAACAATGATCATCCAACATCAACTTCGCTGGACCGGCCATGTTGTTCGAATGCCTGACCATCATCTTCCAAAGCAGCTACTTTACTCCCAACTTAATAATGGAAAACAGAATATTGGTGGACAGCAAAAGAGATTCAAAGACACTCTCAAAGCTAATTTTAAAAAATGTAATATCAGCATTGAGAACTGGGAAGCCCTAACTCATGAGCATTTCAATTGGAGGTCAGCCTTTATTAAAGGCGCTATGGACTTTGAAGAAGCACGAGTACAGGGCGAAAGGGAGAAAAGAGCTAAAAGGAAGGCACGTCAAGCAAACCCTCATCATGACCATCTCCCACCCGGAAACCTATGCCCTCACTGTGGGAGGTTGTGCGGATCCAGAATTGGCCTTTACAGCCACTTACGGATCCACTGTTAAAATTTTACCCTTGGAAGACAATCTTACTCGGCTACGAGTGATCGCCAATGAATGAATGCACATTTTATTAAAAAGCATAAGCTTTCCTGATCCACTTCATCAGATGCATGGTTAAACTGTTGTTGTTGTTTATTCATTCAGTCGCTTCCGACTCTTCGTGACTTCATGGACCAGCCCACGCCAGAGCTTCCTGTCGGCCGTCACCATCCCCAGCTCCCCCATGGTTGAGTCTGTCACCTCCAGAATATCATCCATCCATCTTGCCCTTGGTCGGATGAGGTTGATTATACAGATGCAAGTCACACTACATGCGAGACACATTTCGAGTATCTTATCAAGTGCCTGCAACGTCTACAATTTGAAAGAGCAAGGGAATCTTCTCTTCTACAATTGGCTTTTTAGAAAGTGAGGGGAGAACCTCCAGAGTACTGTAGAAGAATGTATATCTACCATTCTTAAAATGGCACAAAGGATAGATTTCTCTCCCTTCACACACAGCAGGCCTACTTCTCTACCACCAGATGACATAATACCTTTATTTTATATACTTACAATTAGGTCTACCCATTCTGAACTCCAAAGATCCTGACAACCACCAGCTGGCAGCCAAGAGTTAGCTTTGTATGCCACCTAGAGGCTGTTGGAGCTATTGCAACTCCGATCTGGTAGCCCAGAGCTTTCCAAACTTTTCATGTTGGTGACACACTTTTTAGACATGCATCATTTCGCGACACACTCTGACAGCAGGGCACAAGGCAGGCACTAGGACCTGCGTGGAATCCTGGCAGGGCAGGTTTGGAGGCAGCCAGGCACGAGGCAGGCACTAGGACATGCGTGGAATCCTGGCAGGGCAGGTTTGGAGGCAGCCAGGCACGAGGCAGGCACTAGGACCTGCGTGGAATCCTGGCAGGGCTCGGAGGCAGCAGCAGCCGCGACACACCCAGACACTGCAGCTGACACACTAACATGTCCCGACACACAGTTTGGAAAGCTCTGTGGTAGCCTAATTCATAGCAGCATGTTTTCCCTTTTAATGCTCCTCTTCCATTAAAAAGAAATGTGAATGATGGCAACAACAACAAAAAACCCACCCTGCAGCAGTTAAAATTTGTCATTTTCCTCCTCTCTAATAAATAACTTCACTCCTTATATAAGAGGAAAGCTTGTCTGTCAAGAAAAAAGAATCTGTTCTAGATTTGTCTCTCACACGTGCTGATTTTCCCTAGGCAAGACTCTTTTCTTCCCATTGAACCTGAAACACTCAGGATCAAGTGCAAGACAGAAGGAGTCAGAGTACAGATTAAGCATCAGCCCTCTCTGGATCTTGGGCTTCCTCAGAACTGACTGAGGGAAGCAGCACTTCTTCCTCTCTAGCCCACACTATTAATTATATCTTGGGTAGTAAGCCAAGAAGCTAAACACAAGGACAGGATAAAAAAGTAAAAGAAAAATAGAAAAGAAAGAAAAAAGATACAGGCAAGCTTTTAGCTTTCTCCTTGATTTTTCTTCTTCTTTTCTTTTTCTCATTTTATATTAGTTTGTATTAGTTTTTATCTTCTTTTTTAAAAAAATCTTTGTGTGTGTGTAGTATGTATGTAAGGGGGCATGGTGGCTCAGTGGGTAAGATGCCAGGCTTGTCGATCGGAAGATCGCAATTTCCAAGGTTCAAATCCCTAGCCCCGCGTGACGGAGTGAGCTCCCGCACTCGCCCCAGCTCTTGCCAACCTAGCAATTCGAAAGCATGCAAATGCAAGTAGATAAATAGGTACCACTTCGGTGGGAAGGTAACAGCGTTTCGCGCACGTCATGCGGCCACATGACCGTGGAAGCGTCTTCGGACAACGCTGGCTCTTCGGCTAACAAACGGAGATGAGCACCGGCCCCTAGAGTCGGACACGACTGCACAAATGTGCGGGGCGAACCTTTACCTTTAGTGTGTGTGTGTGTGTTTATTTTTTATTTGTCACATTTGTATCCCGCCCATCTCCCCCACAAGGAGGGACCCTGGGCGGTTCACAATAAAAAGTTTAAAATCAATAAAAACCATAAATAACAATAATAATCAATTAAAAATATCTAATACAATATATGAGAGCCAGTTTGGTGCAGTGAGAGCCAGTTTGGTGTAGTGGTTAAGGCATCAGGCTAGAAACTGGGAGACCGTGAGTTCTAGTCCCATCTTAGGTACAAAGCCAGCTGGGTGACCTTGGGCCAGTCACTCTCTCTCAGCCCTAGGAAGGAGGCAATAGCAAACCACTTCCAAAAGACCTTGCCAAGAAAACTGCAAGGACTTGTCCAGGAGTCTCCAAGAATTGGACATGATTGAACGGAATATATATATATGTATGTATGTATGTATGTATGTATGTATATGTGTATATTGTGTATATTGTGTATATTGTATATATTGTGTGTGTATATATATATATATATATATATATATATTGTATATATTGTATATATTGTATATATTGTGTGTATATATATATATATATGTTTGTATATATTGTATATATATTGTGTGTGTATATATATATATATATATGTATGTATATATTGTATATATATTGTGTGTATATATATATATATATATGTATGTATATATTGTATATATATATTGTGTGTATATATATATATATGTATGTATATATTGTATATATATTGTGTGTGTATATATATATATATATATATATATATATATATATTGTATATATTGTGTATATATATATATATATATAGAGAGAGAGAGAGGGAGAGGGAGAGGGGGAGGGAGAGGGAGAGGGAGAGGGAGAGGGGGAGGGAGAGGGAGAGGGAGAGGGAGAGGGAGAGGGGGGGCAAAGCTATTGGGAGGCCTCAAGATATATTCCACTACAACTCTCATCATTCTCATTCAACTGTCCTCAGAAGCTTCTGATCTTGAAAAGTCCTTGGCGTGGAGCTGCCGATTATCTACTAAGTTTCATAGTCTGATGACAGGAAAATCCAAGGTATCAATTAACCCATCCCAGAGCAGATACAGGCCTGGCAAGCCAATCTTTCTTAATCTGCCCCCATCATCTGATGGGTTGGACAACAATATCTTTCATGCTCAGCCAATATGGCTATATACCAAGGCTGCTGGACTCCTTATGTGGGAGATACCACATAAGGAATACAGATTGTTCCTCATCTCTTGAAATGCAACTCTGTCCAGCAAAATCATGAGTCACAAGATGCTGAGACAAGGGATAAGAAATCCACAGCTACAAACTATACTTGAGTTTTATTGACTGTGAAAAGCGGGTCACCTGAGTCTGTCTGGCTGCCAGAGTCATTGTTGTGAGATGGACAGCCAGAGAAATTGTTTAAATCAACATAAATCTATCAAACAAAGGTCTTTTCCCCTTAACGTAGAGCTCAACTAACATTGCAGCCTGGCTCCGGATGGACAAGTCCCCTTTTGTTACAAGGAACGTCCTTCCAAGCGTCTTCTGAACGATGTGGCCTTACGGAAAGATGAAGGAAGACGCAGCAACACAAAGGCTATCTTGCAAACAGAGACGGCATTTGTGTCTGAAAAAGTGGGGAAAGCAAACCGGACTGCCGCCAATTAGGAATTGGTAGAGAAGGAATTTCCACCACCGCTAATTCCATCACTGACTCCTTTTTATTTCTGCCACTATGAGAGCGAAAGCAGAAAGCCTGCATCCCTGAGACTTACGCCCCAGAGCTGGCTGGAAATGAGGGCTCTGAAGCCCCTGCATCTGGAGAACACCAGATGGGGGAGCTTTCTTCCCAAGCTCACTATTGTTCCGAGCCAGCTCTCTGGACCACAGCGGAGCAAGATGCAGCCATTACAAGCCCCACTAATGCCTAGAAGGAAGAGTGGTCTTTTAAGGCCCAAGTTCTCATCAAGAGTACTTAAAAAGAAGACTGAAACCCCAAACTAGCAATTGCCCAGCTCCTTTGCCCCCCTTCCCCCTCCTTTCTTCTCATTTGCATCCTGTGGCAGTGTCTGTCTTTGTTTCTTTTTTTTAAAGTCCACTGAAGTTAATGGGAGCTGTGGGGAAGGCACAACTTGAAACTTAACTGTACCCGGTCGCTTTTTGAGACCTGAATCAAAACGACCAAGTCATCTGATGGTTTCAAAATACTGGACCCCACTTGAGACGGGTCGGGGCTCAGGGCAATTGCACTACCCATCTCCCTTTCTAAAAAGAAAAAGAAAAACCCGGCCAGGTGCCCTCCCGAAACAGCGAGCCGCCTTTCCTGCTCTTCCAAAGATACGCGAAGCCCAGCGAGAAAGGAGAGGAGAAAGCTGGGTTGAGGGAAGCCGCAGCCGCACCCCCTCCCCAAAGCCGCGTAACCCTCAGCCACAAAGCATGGCTGCAGCCCGATACTACCCACCCCAGATCGCCCGAGCGAGGTCCCTGTCTTACGGCGCGAGCCGACGCCGAGTTTTTCAGAAGCAGAAGCCGCGGGGGCTCCGGGGAGTTCCTCCTAGGCGCGCTCCCCAACGGAAGCCCCCGGGATTCAGAGGGACCCGCACCCTGAGCAGCAGAGAGGGGACTCTTCTCTGCGCCGGGGCTAAGGATGACCTTGGGTTCCTCGGAAGGCTGTAGCGCACGCTGGACGGGCGGACCGGAGGGCTAGTTCTGAGCAGAGCGACTGAACGGCACGCGAAGTCCAAGCCGCTTTCACGGTGGAGAAAGACTCTGCATGTTAAGGCTGGGGGGAGGCTACATTTCACCAATCCGGCACTGCGCTGAGTCTATATGCAGGAGTGTGCAAATCGGTAAAGAAAAGGTCACTTTACCTTTTCGGGATCCGCGTAAGTCCCAAGTCCTAGCACCGGGATCGCGTTCCCGTCGTTCAGTATCAAACGGTGGTTTTCGGCGGTGAACTGAATCATGACGAGCGGCAAAGAGAACTTTCCGTAATTGTTGTGGTGTTTTTTTGTGTGTGTTTTTTTTTTGCTCCCCCGCTTGCAACGAAACTCCCCAAGAAAGCGGCCGTCTTTTGTGCTCGTCAACGTGCTCTGGGCTACCGCTTGTTCCGTCGGCAGAGGGAGCCAGAGAGCAGGGAAAGGGCTCCGCAACCAGCCGCCGCTCGAGCACACGCTCCCTCGCTTAAATAGCGGAGTTGGCGACGCGACGGCGTTGGGATTCCGTCGGCAGAAGTTATTGGGTGGCAGCCGCTTCCCGCGGGGCAGAGACGGTCCGTCTTAGAAGTACATTGCGAAAGGATATTGCGAAAACGCAGCCTGTAGCCCCCCTAAGTGACCTGGATGAGCCTGCTGTGGGAACCCAGTCAGTGTGGCTGAAAGAAAGGCTAGCGAAACTTTACCGAACGTCCTTTGTAAATCTTATTTACCAGCTGCACTGAAAGTTTGAGCCACTGGTGGCCACCGTGCCTGACACTGTTAAAGGGAAGAATGTAGGATGAAAGTTCAGCAGGGTAACTTCTGCGCCATCACTGAAAGGAAAGACTGCACAGAGCGGGATACGGGGTTATGCCTGTCCAGGATAGCTTCTGCATCTTCAGCTGGACAGCAGGATGATGGAGGAAGGAGGAACCTCTACTTGAGGTTCTGGAGCGCCACTAACCAATCAGAGGTTGTGTTCACACAACACAATTACCCATGGTTAACTGAACTGATTTACTGGGTTTGCAAAAAAGCCCTGGGGCATACATAACCATCCAAACTCAGTTTGCACAACACATGGGGCTACTAGTGTGTTTTTTGGACCCAGGCAAACCAAGTTATCTTGGATCAAATCATTTTATCCCAATTAGGTGCCCTCTGATTGGACTGGACTTCAGCTTCCATAATCTGCTGCCCCCATGGTCGTGGAACTCCAATATATTTGGAGGGCAGCAAGGTGGGGAAAGTTGATGTGTAATTTGTCATTTATTTATTTTACAATATTTACGTGTTGCCCATCTCAAGACTCTAGACTGATCTAGGACGAGACAGGTCCCCGGTTTTCCCATGACAAGGTTAAAGACACAGAGAATAAACCTGCTCACCAAACTAAGCTATGGTTCCTTGAACTTTAGTATGTTCACTTTGTAACAAGTTATTCAGGCTACCAGATCTGGTTTCCAACCATCTGGTTGACTAAGAAATGACAGGAGTTTTCTATATCATTGATCTGAAATGCTACCCACTCTCTAAGTTTCTGGCCAGATCAAAACAGAATCCTTTGAGATACGATGGGAGATGTATTTGCTTGCTTGCAAATACAGTCTGCAATCAGCAAGGTGGAGTTGTAGACTGGCACTTTAGCTGATGAGGAGGAATTTTTGAGGACCAAAACTAATGGTACTGATTCTTCAGCATCTCATGACCTACAAGGAAGCAGTAGATTTTGGAGTTGGCAGGAAGAAAGAGACATTGTGGATGGGTGATAATATCAAAGAGCAGCGGTCACCTCCTGCAGGTGGCCATGGCTGGGAGTTTTTGTTTGCTAGGGAATTCTGGGAGTTGAAGTCCACACACCTGAACATTGCTGAGGTAGAGAAACACTGGTATATACAATCCACCTTCCCTTAATCTCTCAGAGCAGAGAGATACACATGTTATACTACAGCCCTTTTCAACCTGTTGACCCTGGAGGAACCCTTGAAATATATTTCAGGCCTCGGGGAGCCCCTGCACATTCAGGCTCAAATATAGGCCAGAAGTTACAAAATTATTATATTCATTTCATGTGTATAGATACATGAACAGTGTTCTTAAACTAAAAATAAAGAATGAAACTTACCTCTTTAATATGAAGTTGCATGAATTTGAAATAATTTTTTAAAATAAATTGTGACCTCTCAGGGAACTCCTAGTGACCTCTCATGGAACCCTGGAGTTCCACAGAACCCTGGTTGAGAAACCCTGTGTATACTATGTCATACCTTTGTGTCATGTTGCTTCCAGGGAGAACTTTCTCAATTGACCTTTGTAAAAAGTTCAAGGCAATCAGTGAAGGAAAGGACAGTTACAAAGTGTAGATTCCTTAGAAAGAACTGACAGGTAAGAATCACACTCAGGCAAAGAAAATGGAGGGCAAACAAGGCTTTGAAGAAAAGAGAAGAAATGAAGTAAGTTCATTTGAAAACTTCCGACATACAGCCCAGTAAAGAGAAGCGCCCACAGCTTCTAAGCAGCAAAGTAACTGCTTCACTCAATAAGGAAACTTGCACATGAGCAACAGAATCCTCAGAGAGCAAATTTTCTAGAATCAGGAACAGCCTTCCACAATCTTTGTCCTCTAGATGCAAAGGACATTCTTTTTTTCTTCTTTAAAGAACTTTATTAAGATGCAAAGGACATTCTTGGTCAGCATGCCCAACAGCGAGTTTATTGTTCCCCCCGGTGCAACTGGAGACCACTAAGTTGGAGAAGTCTGGTCTAGAGATTGTTAGATATTGATGTGGAAGGTTTCAGGGCAACTACAGTTTCAGAACTGGTTTCTCATATCATCACAGAGTCTTTGTGAAAGCTACATTCCTTGGAATGAGGTCCCTGCAAAGGACACCTTATCTATCAGTCCCTGGACCAGGGAACGAAAAGCACTCAGAGGAAGGGGAGCCTTGCAGAAGCCACTTAGAGCAAGTGCCAACTCTGACTACTTGCAAAATATTTTTTCATGACACCACCTACAAATGGACGCGTCTACCATATGATTTCCAATTCTGCTCTAAAGCTTGAAGTCTTGACTTTTTCTTTTTTCTTTGTTTAAAGAGTACTACAATTGAGAGCAGCCTTTCTCAACCTTTTGACCTTGGAGGAACCCTTGAAATATTTTTCAGGCCTCAGGGACCTCCCAAAGAACCCCTAGTGACCTCTCGTGGAACCCTAGGGTTCCATGGAACCCTGGTTGAGAAACCCTGATTTAGAGTGTTTTAGGAACGCCAGTCTAAAGGCACTCTAATACTTTACCACTTCAGAAGGATTGAGCCCTTTATAATTGTTTTATGAGGACCTTGTATTGCCATACTTGATCAGATCAAGATTACCGAGTTCTGCATTCTTTCTCCATTTTATAGTACGTTCCAAGGATTCAAAGACCTTTGAATACTTTCTCTCAGGATCAAGCTAGATGTAATATTTCCCACATGACTGGATTCTAAATGACTTTTTAAAAAGTACACACTTGGGCAGGGAAAGACATTTATCTCTTCTACTTCAGCCACAATGATAATTTGCCTTGGATCCCTGTGCCCTATTAACTTCAAAGGAAAATATAAAAAACCAGCTGCGGAAGACCAGATCATGGAACAAATGTGTCTCCTTGGCACTGAATGGGGCTGCAACATAATAATGCATTTTGGAATGCTCCTTTTTCAGGATTTCAGTTGCACAATTTTACTGTAGCTTCCACCAACATCAGGCTTCATCCCAAAAATCAGTGAACAATCTGTGGCTACTGACTATGTTCAGTTCTTACTGTTTCTAAACATTTATTTGTACTGGAAAACCTGGGGAGGGGGGTGCCTCATGAGGTGTCTGAAGCCTCCGATTTAGGGATGGGTGGCATCATACTGGTTACAGCAGGATCAGCATTCAAGCTTGAATATCAGAAATAGGAGGAATAGTCACTTCTGACTTTTCCTGACCTGATGCTTTTCAGATATGGTGGATTCTAAACGTGATGATTCTCAGTGAGTAAGGCATTTTCCCTCCTAGAAAGCCTTGAGAATATAGAGGAGACACCCAGAGACACAAATATTGAATGCTTGTTGCAGAAAATATAGCAAGAAAATGTGATGGTTGGGAAAGTGAGAGAAATTGGACCTTCGGAGTCTCTTAGAGCTTTACAGGAATTCTATAGTTAGGCTGCCCATACGTCCCGTTTTGAACGGGACAGTCCCGTTATTTTAACATTTTCCAACTGTCCCGTCATTCTGGACAAAATCTCCCTTTTGTCCCGTTTTCCAAGTTAGAGTGCGTGTGTGCGTGCGCGCACTGGTGCACCTGCCTGTGCGCACCTGCGTGCCAATGTGCTGGCGCGTGTGCACGTTAGGGTCCTGTTTTCGTCTCAAGGAAATATGGTCAGCCTATCTATAGGTAAAGGTAAAGGTTCCCCCTGCACATTTTTGCAGTCGTGTCCGACTCTAGGGGCCGGTGCTCATCTCCATTTGTTAGCCGAAGAGCCAGCGTTGTCCGAAGACGCTTCCACGGTCATGTGGCCGCATGATGTGCATGGAACGCTGTTATAGTCCTCCAGGTATTGCTGAATCTTGAACCTTCAGCATTTGGTTTCAGATCCCAATTGTGAGTTATTTGAAAAATAACTAAATGTGGTGTGTACTCTAGCGCTTAATCTGTGAGAGCAAGTTGTATTAGTACATTATGGTTAACATAGACACAAAGTACAATAAGCTTCAACTTTTTAAATTGAGATATCATGGCACTCAGCTGAACTTAATCCATTAAACTGTGGGATTTCCAAACAGAATGCTGGAGCCCAAATGATCTGTTGTTAATACTGTTGGGGAGATAAATGGAAAAGGGATGATACAGGATCTTTTCTCACCTCCCTGAAGCAGACCAACAGCAGTTTTAGGAAGGTGATTTTAACTGAGAAAACAAGGCAAGGCAGAAGAAAGAAACATCCTCTCTCCAACTATGGCTGTCACAATCTGATTTCCTCCCTGTTCCCTCTCCTAAATCAGAGCTTCAGACTTTTCCATTTTCTAAGGAGGAGCAAAATCCAGAACTTCAGAAAGGTAAGTGAAGAAAATAAGAGCTTTGCGATATTGGGATGGAGATGACCCTGTCAATGCTGTAGAGTTGGAGTTTCAAAAAAGTTTGATTAATTTTTCATTAAAGGCTCTTGAGTAGACTCGGCAGTCATGGGACATCCTGCCCTTTCATGGATTACTAACTGGTTAAAATTCAGAAAGAAAGGATATGACTAAGTGGACCGCCTGTACTCGCAGGTCTCTCTGCATCACCATCAGAGAGTGCCATCTACAGGGGCTGCAGAAGAATGACTTGTCTATTGCAGCCCCCTTCCTTTGGAACATCATCCCCCTGACACTCAGTTGGCCTCTTCCCTGTTAGAATTTGGAAAGTCTGTAAAGTCTTGGCTGTTCAAACAAGCTCTCAAAGGTTGAATGACATGTTTGTCCCTCTACCAATGGAAATAGTTCTAATTGTGTGCTAGGGATGGATTGCAATTATTCCTGGGGTCTTATATTGTGACTTTATGGCTTTGAATTGTTGCTTATGGTTTATTTTAATCTGAGTTGGGGTGTGGAATTGTATTATGTTCAAAGATGCTTGGATTTTGGATTGGAGCGGCCTATAAGCCCTGTAAAATAAATCTATAGGTCCATCCATCCTGGACTGATCGTCTCCAGAAGGGATTTAGGACAATTAAAACA
Organism: Charina bottae; assembly: GCA_023362775.1. Classification (NCBI taxonomy): domain Eukaryota; kingdom Metazoa; phylum Chordata; class Lepidosauria; order Squamata; family Charinaidae; genus Charina; species Charina bottae. Next base: position 23,695,355 of record JALMGJ010000006.1, read on the forward strand.
AACTGAGATAACAAAGGAGATACTTTGCAACATGCTATGAGATTGTACCATAACAAATTATTGAATTCTGATGACATCCATTCAAGAGTTGGTATAGAACTCAAATGAACTTGGAGTTCTGAGAATGTCAGTGGTCACATGGGGTGGAGATGAGCCCCGCAGCACTCTATAGTTGGATTTTCAAAGAAGTTTGATTAATTCCTCATGAAAGGCTCTTGATTGAATTCAGCAGTTATGGGATGTCCTGCCCTTTCATGGATTGCTAACTGGTTAAAATCCAGAAAACAAAGTATATGACTAAACGAACCACTTCCGCGAGTAAGAAGTCGAGCCCCTCAAAGGTCTGGGTTGGGACTGGTGCTTTTGAACTTTTTAATAAATTATCTTGATTTTAAGGATAGAGAGTGAGTTTGCCAGGTTTGCATAAGATACTCCACAGTTCAAGTAGATAAAAACAAAAACAAAAATGAATTCCAAACAGTTCCAGAAGGTTCTCTTTAAACTGAATGAGTGGTCAATAAAATGGCAACTGCAGTTCAATTTAAGTACGCTAGGGCAAAATCCCCCAACTTCACATGGATACCTATGGGCACTGAGTTGTCTATAACTAACCTGGAAAAAGATTTTGGGGTGATAGTGACAAGCTCACTGAAGATGTCAACTCAGTGTGCAGACCCTGTGAAAAAGGCAATTTGCATACTAGGAGTCATTAGAAAAGAAATTGGAAATCAGAATGTCAACTTAATATAGGTAGTCCTCAACTTATGACCATTCGTTTAAATTCAGGCGCTTGGCGACCGGCATATATTTACAGCGGTTGCAGCATCCCGGGGTCATGTGATTGCCATTTGCGACCTTCTGAGCCGGCTTCCGACAAGCAGAGTCAATGGGGGGAAGCCGGCTTCACTTAATGACCATGTGATTCACTTAACAACCACAGCAAAAAGGTTGTAAAATTGGGCGTGACTCACTTAACGACCGCCTCATTTAGCAACAGGAGAATAGAAGTGGGACATTTGCTTTGCTGCACATTCAGTAAAATCAGCCAAGAATATTTGGGCACTTTAAGATGATCAGTTGTTTTTTTGAGATAAGCTTTTGAGAGATGTATGAAGTATAAAGGTTTAGGCTGAGTTCCAGATATGTACATTGTCTGGGGGGGAATTGTAAACAGTGTTTTCCCTTTTTGTCACAATTGGAAGGTTTAAACTTAGAAATTGACAATTAAAACTTTTGTATTTTTTAATGATTACTAATTGATATATATATATAATCCCAACCTTTTTCTATTTCTTTCTTGTTTTGTTTTCCTTGCTATAGCTTTTATTGTTTTCTTTGTTTACTACTTCACTTTTGATGTCCTGCTTGCTTTGAAAGAAAGGCAATTAAAAATTGCAATTCAGTGGCAGGTTTGGGTCCTGGGAATTATACCCAAAGGTTTCAGACACAATAGGGGGCTTCAGATTGTGCAATCTGTTCTATTTCCTCTCTGAACCCCAAAAAGATTTAAACATTACAACTCTTTACAATGGCTAACAGAACAAGAGTTCTGCAGCAGAATGATTTCAAGTAGTGTTGACACTTGGATGTCAGATACTCACAGCAGAGCTTTCCAAACTGTGTGTCGCGACACAAAAGTGTGTCGCCACACACAGTCTGGTGTGTCGCCACACAACCCAGAAGCGCTGATAATCATCAGCGCTTCCGGGTTTTCCCACAGCGACACACCAACTGCAGCGAGCAAAACCCGAAAGCAGCAGAAGCGCTTCCGGGTTTTTGCGCGCTGCCGCACTTCCGGGTTTTCCCGCGGCGACACACCAACGCTGGTTGGTATGTCGCCACGGGAAAAACTTTGGAAAGCCCTGCTTACAGTATTGTCATTCCAGTAAATAGTTTATTGAGAGATACATATTCTGAAAAGTAAGGTCAATACCAGAAATGCAGAAAATCCTCTTAGGTAAAAATGATTCAGCATCCAGCGATGGTCACAACAGGAACTTTTTCCTCAACTCATTTCTTATAGTAGGTGTGGTAGCCTGTGGCCCCTCCAGACTCTTGTTCTGCACCCTCTGAATCCCCCCAAGATTATGTTATCAGAATTTGAGGGCAACCCACTGGGTTACAACGGCACAACTGATTATGCTTCTTTCAACAAACAAATAAGTCCTAATAGTTTGTAAAGCCTCTAAGAGGCTTAATGTACCTATTTTATTGGCAAATGAAATGAAATAAAAAATAGAGAGTAAAATGAAAATTAAATATACGATGCAAAATGGTTGCTATTGCTTGGGAAATACAGCATTATCCTTAGGAAGCATTTTCTTCCTTCTCCGATGCTGTGATGATCTCTGTCAGCCTCCTTCTGTCTGGTATAACCAAATAAGTTAGACTGGAGTCTATCTTAGGTAGGCTGACCATACGTCCCGTTTTGAACGGGACAGTCCCATTTTTTAAACAATTTTGGAGCGTCCCGTCATTTTAATAAAAATACCCATTTTGTTCCGTTTTTGAAAGTTCCTGTGGCGAAGTGCGCGCGCGCATGCGCGCCCACTTTCTCCAGGGACGTTTTTTACCTCAAAGAAATATGGTCAGCCTATCCAAGCGGGGCTTTTCATGCCGGTGCCATCCGGGGTTTGCATCCGACCACGTGACTGGGGAAGTTGTATAGGAGCCGAGATTAGCTGCGGGAGTACAAACGTCGCTTTTATCCCCCACTTATTCTCACTGCTGCTCGGGCTGCCTTCTGCTTGCAGCCTCCGCCGGCTTCCCTGTCTTTAATCCCTTGCAGAAATGTCAGGCGAGGAGAAAGAATTGGCTTTAACTCCCAAGGAGGGAGGCTTGGGAAGCCGCTATAAATCAGGAACAGTGTGCTGTAGATAGAGGGAGGGAGGGAGGGAGGGAGGGAGGAAGCTGGGAGGGGGGAGGGGAGGAGGAAGAGGAGAAGGAGGGAAGGAAGGAAGGAAGGAAGGAAGGAAGGAAGGAAGGAAGGGAGGGAGGGAGGGAGGGAGGGAGGAAGGAAAGGGAGAGAAGGAAGGAAGAAGAGGGGGAGGAGGGAAGGAGGAAGAGGAGAAGGAAGGACAGAAGGAAGGAAGGGGGAGGAAACGGGAGGAAGGTAGGAAGAAGGGGAGAGAAGGAAGGAAGGAAGAAGAGGGAGAAGGGAAGGAGGAAGAGGGGAAAGAAGGAAGGGAGGAAAGGAGGGAGGAAGGAAGGAAAGATATGAGAGCACTACACTATGGCTGTGCAGCTCTTTGGATCACGAGGTACGAGGAAGCTTCTAAACCTGCTCTTAGAAGTATCTTTTTGCCTTTAAATCCAAAGAGCAACTGAACCATTATATAACACCTCCTTGGTGGTCCCCTTCAAAGACCTCCAGAAAGGGTTAGCCAATTATCCTTTTCAACATGACGGAAGGGGGAAATCATTATCTTCAGGACTGGGCAGTAATATTATCTATGGCACCCATTAAATGTACATCAAAGCAATCTGAGCTTTCCACAAGGCCCCATCCCCTCCTTTTGGAGCGTGTCCCTCCCAGCGCACCGTTCGAGGGTCAGTGCAATCCTTCAGTTGCAATCCTTGGTGGGACACGCTCATTCTGGGAGCTGGATTTTGCATAACTAGTTTTACCAAACTCAGCTGGACCCTCTTCAAAGGGATTGGCGATTCCAAAGCCCATGAGGTCAGAAGCGGGTGGACCCCAAAGTCAAATGAGATCTGCAAAGACCCTAAAAATGCTGGAATGCTGAACAGGATTCTGTTTCTCATCCTCCTCGAACAAAGACATCCAAGCTTCAGGTTCATTACTTTTCAATCATTGTATCTGTCTAAAACAGTGTTTCTCAACCTCAGCAACTTTGAGATGTGTGGACTTCAACTCCCAGAATTCCCCAGCCAGCATGCATGAACATCATGATATGATCCCGCAAAGTTCTGGTCTTGGTCTTCTGCAATCAAAACCATGAAGTCTCACGTGATACCTTGAAGAGTAAATTATATTTTTTTCCTCCTGTGCACGTTTGTGGACAGCTGGACCACAAGTGTGGGGGCGGATTTAGATTTGGATAAGGTTGTGCAATAAAAAATTGCTTCATCTCTTCTGAGACATGAGAATCCTTTCCCGGATCTCTCTATCTCTCTCGCACTCTGGCAGGGTTTGCACAGATGGGAGATGCTCACTCGGAAGATGAAATTAAAACCATTATGATGCAGGCAACTCTGTTTAAAAGGGGGGGGCTGTGCTTGAAATCTTTTCTTATGCAGGGGGATATGCGTTTTCATGTGCTGTGCAAACGGCTGTGCGGCCATTTGCAGCCTATGGGGAACATTGTCCAAACAGAGTGCAAAAGATTAGGAGAAACGCTTGGGCCCCGTTGAACGATCTGGGTAGGAAGTGTGCGAGCCTCACAAAACAAAACAAAAGCTGAGCAAACTTCCCGCTTGTCTCTAGCAATTGTTCCATATTCCTCTTGTCCTAATAAGGGAGGGGGGAAAACTATTTTAACCCTAGAGTGGGAAATAAACATCCCTTTTCTTCATTAATTCCGTCTCGCAAAGCTAGACAATTTCTTTGCTGCTATGGTTTTAATTCTATTTTTTTCTAGTTTCCAGGGGATATAAGGTCTCTTAATGCACCTATTCCACTTTGAGGAAGGGCATTGAAAACAAGCACACACCTGCACAATTGTGCCCCTGAATTTATTTCATTTGCTGCGCAATTTTGGCCATGGGACCTTGGTGGGGCTTGAAAAAAGGGCCTGGGATTTACAGAAGGCCATAAACCCTGGTTGGCTTATCCTGTTTTAGCTAGTGGTGTCCCTTTCTCTATAAAGATATAGATATAAATGTAGATTAGTTATACAGTGTGTGGGATATTGAGAGCCAGTTTGGTGTAGTGGTTAAAGCAAAGGGCTAGAAATCGTGAGGCTGTCAGTTCTAGTCCTGCCTTAGGCACAAAGTAGGCTGACCATATGTCCCATTTTGAACGGGACAGTCACTTTTTTTAGCATTTTTCAACCGTCCCGTCGTTTTGATAAAAATCTCAATTTTGTCCCATTTTTTAAACCCGGCGGGAATGGCGCGGAAGGAGGATCCGAGCCGGAGCTGCCGATCGGAGGCAGCCCGGAAGAGGAAGCCCTCCTGCCTGTCAGTGCGCAGCAAAGGAGGGCGGAGAGGTGGAGAGGAGGGTGATTGGCTAGGCGGGAGCCAATCGTGTGGACCGGGGGGCGGGGTTTGCAGGCGGGAGCCAATCACGCGGACCGGGGTGTGGGGACCCGTCTTTTTCATGAATACGGAATATTACATAACAACCCGTCCCGTTTTGCCATCCCAATGTCCCGTTTTTGCCTCAAGGAAATATGGTCAGCCTAATCTTAGGGGAGACTGGGGCAAAATCAGTGCTTCTCTTTGTGACCTCATATGGTGTCATTATCAGCTGCCTACCAAACAATGATCAGTATTTTCAGTTCAGACACAATTCATTCAAATGACATTTGGGGCAATGACAACTGAAGTTCTTGACCATGGTACCTCAACACATTTGAGAGCACCAAGCTGTGGGAAGGTTGGTCTAGATGGACACGGAGTTGCCGATTAATTTAGGATTTATTTTAGAATATTCTTATCCATTAGATTCTGGACTGATGTTTATTTATTTATAACACTTATCTCCCACCACAATCATGAATAGATTCTTTGGCAATTCACTAAACAGTCATAAAAATGCATAATAAATGCAATGCTTAAAAAATTCAAAAACACGACCTGGTGCCAATCCCCAAAGGCCCTAGGAAAAGCTCCATTTCTAGCTTTTTCTGGACATTTGGGGCAATGACAACTGAAGTTCTTAGTCAACAGAGGCTGTTGCCAGCTCAAGAGATTCCCACCTAAAATGCTATTGCCAGTCCACTCAAAAAATTGCAGGACCTCCACTGCTCCCCAATCTATATACACTGATCAGGAGTTGAATCTTCAGAGACTGGATCTGATATTATCCCCAATGCATATGTGAAGGCTCTGTGAAGGCTGTTTCCACTCTCTGCAGCTCAGAGCTGCCATACGACACCCTGCTAAACTAGATGTTATATCCATATTTGCATTTGATGAAATATCATAAAAGATTGGTAACTGAATGTCTTGATATCAGCATTGTTAGCAGGTTTGCTCAATACACACCAACCTGGTTCACAAGTGCAATAAACCAAATATTGTATGTTATTGTATGCTTACTTTTGGCTTAGAGCAGAGCTTTCCAAACTGTCTGTGGCGACACAAAAGTGTGTCGCCACACACAGCATGGTGTATCGCCACACCACCCGAAAGCGGCGGCGCGCGCGTGCACGGCGGCCGCGGCGCGGCTTCCGCGTTTTAGCGGAGGCTGCTGCCGCTGCCGCCGCCGTGCATGCGCACACCACCGCACACCCCCTGTGCCGCCGCCGTGCGCACGCGCGCCGCCGCACACACCCCCGCGCTGCCGCCGCCTTGGCTGCTGGTGTGTCGCCAGCGGCGGCACTTTGGAAAGCCCTGGCTTAGAGAGTTATGTGAAGAAAGTTTGGGGGAATGGACCCAACTGTAGTTTACTCAGAAACCATGGTCAATGGAACCAGGATTTAGAGTACAGCCAGATTGGTATCACACTACTTCAGTGTTCAGGAATTAAGCTCATAGGGGACAAGAGGTGTGTGGAAGGACGGGCTGTGCTTAAATTGCAGTCAGCTGGGATTGCTTTCCTCCCCTTTGTTCCTAAAACACCTCAGCGTAAGGAGGGCAGGGAGATTGCTAAAAAGCCCGGTGTGTGGAACAGCTGGGGGGGGGGGGAGAGAAGAAGACGACAGGAGAAAGCGAGGAAGAGAGCAGCAGTAAAGGAGCAAGTGAGACTTTGTCCTCTCAAAGGAGCACTGTATCCTGGAGATAGTAGTAGAATTGTTAGTGTTTAATAGTTATAGTAATAGAGTAGTATAGTGACAGTCATAGCTTAGTGACTGACTACATGTATTAGTGAGGATAGACATAGTTTAGAGTAGTAATAATGGTAGAAATATAGGTTAGTTGGAAAGAAACCAAGAATTGTATTAGCTGGTCACCTAGGTATAAAGAGCACTTTTATACTATGAATAGTGGTTTATAAGTAAAAAAAAACCAACATAAAAGGGGAGAAGAAAAGGTTTTCATGTGCAGTGTCTCATTGGGGAATGCCTTGGTGAGTCTGAGTAAACAACCCTTGGGTATCAAAAGAACCTGTGACAAGGTGAAAGGGGGGAGATTTCATTTTGTAATTGCTGATTCTATTATCTCTGAAGGACAGGATAGTAATTGCCCAGTGGCATTGGCCAAAATAGAATCGGGTAGACCCCGGGTAGTTAACAACAATAATAAAAAGCACTGGCCAATTAAAACACCCACCATAACTAAAAAAAAAATTACATTAAGTTAAATCAGTGTTTTTCAACCTTGGCAACTTTAAGATGTGTGGACTTCAACTCCCAGAATTCCCCAGCCATGGTTGAGGAACACTGAATTAAATGAAAAAGAAAAATGTAGCACCACAACATAACAATAAACAAAGATAGCATCCCCGTCCATGCTAGCCATTCTCTAGCAGAGCTCTATTTTTAACAGCTTCCACAATGCAATCAAACAGGCTAATCTGATTTCTAAGGGGAGGACCCAAGCCTCAGTTCTCCTCGCCTCCAAATAATGGGGAACTATGAGCAGCTTTTCCAAGGAAGAACAAATCAGGTGGGTTGATTCCAGTTGGAAGACCCTCCCACTCCAGGCAGGGTGCATCTGGCTGAAAGTGGGCAAAGGCCTTCCTGGCCATGCTCCTACCTGCCCATCCAGCCAGAGTCATAAGTCCCAGAAGACCACCAAGCTCCAGATTGGCTCTTTCAAGGCATCTGCCATCTCCTGAAGGGGCAACACTAGGGCTGAGAAAACACTTCAATGAACAAAGAACAATTGCATCATGCTTGGGCTCAACCTTCACTTCTTTCATCCTATCCAGGCCCCGAGATCCTCCAGACACTGGGACAAGACTTCATCAGCAGAAGGTCTCCCCCAGAGGCTTCATGTAGATGTTAAGGAGCAGAGGGGAGGAGACTGAACCCCTCAGCACTGCACGAGGAGCAGCCAACTTCTCCTCCTGCACCTAGACGTACCACAAAGAAAAGAGCAGAGCCCCTATGAAATTCTGCCTCCGGTCCTCAGCCTTCACAGGCAGTCCAAAGAATACCATGGTTGATGCTATCAAAGGCAAGTAAGCGGTCTAATAGAACCAGGAGGGACATACTAGGTCCCACAAAACTTATCCACCGGAGCCACCAATGCCGTTTCCATCCTATGCTGATTTTCCTTTGCAGGGCTGCAATTCTCAGAGCTTGCTGGAAAGCTCTTTCTCCTCGGTGAAGAAGCTTTGCCTCATCCCACCTACCACCTCTGGGCCTTCCATCATCTCTAGCAAAACTGAGACTCGCTCTCCAGGAGCAAAGTATTACTTGCCAAGCCGTTAAGGATGACCTTATTCTACTTTGAAGCGATAAAGGGCAGCATGGGCTGAATTGTATAGAATTTTATTTCTGAGCAGACGAAACAAATTCTGCCCAGAATCAAATCAGCTTCCATGACAGAAAAAGCATATTAAAGTTGGCAAGAAGCCAAATCTAACCAATGAAGCATTGCATGGATCTTATGCTCAGGACATAATAAAGATCAGTAAATAAAAGGTCATTTTACCCTTTCAAGACCTGTGCTGGTACCAAGTCCTATCACCGGGATAGTGTTCCTGTCGTTCAGCCTCAAATGGTGGCTTTCGGGGGTGAATCGGATCATGGTGATGCAAAGAGAGTTTTCGGTAATTTTTCTCTCGCCCGTTTGCAATGAAACCCCCAAGGAAAGGATAGTCGTCTCAGTGTAGCTTGGGCTGTTTCTTCTCTCAGCAGAGGGTGCAAGAGAACAGGAAATGGCCTGTGCAACCAGCTGCTGCTCAACCTGTTGTAGATCCTTGAGCAAATGTTTCCTCTTTTAAATACTGATATTGGTGTCCTGTCTGTGTTGGAATTTCATTGGCAGAAATTACTGGTAGGCAGTTCCTTCCCACATGCTGCCTTAAAAGATCAGCATGTTGTGAAATGCAGCCCTGAGGTTCTAAGTGACTTGGATGTGTGTGTTGTGTGAAGATTATCGATGTGATAGATAGGAGGAAAGGCAGGTAAAACTTTAGCTAAGCCCTTTGTAAACCTTATTTTACCAACGGCACTGAATGCACGTTTGAGCGGCTGGTGGCCACCGTGCCTGACACAGTTAAAGGTTAGTGTGCAGGATGAAAGTTCAGCAATGTTAGCTTCTCTTCCTCCCCCACCCCCCTCTCCCACTGAAAGGAAAGGCTGTGCTGAGCGAGATACAGGGTTATGCCTGTCCTGGATAGCTTCTGCATCTTCAGCTGGACAACAGGATGATGGAGGAAGGAGGAACCTCTACTTGATGTTCTGGAGCGCCACTAACCAACTACCCATGGTTAGCTGAACTGATTTACTCAATTGCAAACCCTGATGGCTGGGTTGCAAAAAAGCCCTGAAGCATACACCAACCTTCTCAGCTTAGTTTTCACAGCACAGTGGGCCCCTAATGTGTTGTACGAACCCAGGCAGTTTAGCTTGCCTTGCGTTCAATCATTTACCCCAAGAGGTCAGGCTTTCTGCATCTGTTGGACTTTAAGGTAAAGGTAAAGGTTCCCCCTGCACATTTGTGCAGTCGTGTCTGACTCTAGGGGCCGGTGCTCATCTCCGTTTGTTAGCTGAAGAGCCAGCGTTGTCCGAACACGCTTCCGCGGTCATGTGGCTGGCATGACGCACATGGAACGCTGTTACCATCCCACCGAAGTGGTACCTATTAATCTACTTGCATTTGCATGCTTTTGAACTGCCAGGTTGGCAAGAGCTGGGGCTACTGCGGGAGCTCACTCCGTCACGCGGGGCTAGGGATTCGAACCTCCGAACTTGCGATCTTCCGATCGACAAGCCTGGCGTCTTAACCACTGAGCCACCGTGCCCCCTGCCTGTTGGACTTTACCTATCCATATTTTCTCCAGCCAGCTTGACCATGGTACCTCAACACATTTGAGAGCACCAAGCTGTGGGAAGGTTGGTCTAGATGGACACGGAGTTGCCGATTAATTTAGGATTTATTTTAGAATATTCTTATCCATTAGATTCTGGACTGATGTTTATTTATTTCTAACACTTATCTCCCACCACAATCATGAATAGATTCTTTGGCAGTTCACTAAACAGTCATAAAAATGCATAATAAATGCAATGCTTAAAAAATTCAAAAACACGACCTGGTGCCAATCCCCAAAGGCCCTAGGAAAAGCTCCATTTCTAGCTTTTTCTGGAGGTCGGATAATACCGGAGCCAATCGAACTTCCAACAGGAGGCCATTCCAAAGCACCGGTCCCACTCTGGAGAAACAATACCTATAGGCTTCAGCCACCCCGACCTCCTAAAATGGGGGACAACCAGCCATTGTCTCTGTGTGGCTTTTCTAAGAGTGAAAAATCATGGAGCTAATTATTCATCATGTACAAGCTACCATTTCCCCTTTTCTTAAAGCACATTTGGAAGTGGGGGGCTCTGTGCTCCAGTGGTTCACCTCCTTCCTCAGTTGTCCCAGTCAGTGTTGATAGAAGGAAGAGACGGCACCTGCAACCCCTCACTTGTCGGCGCCTCAGGGTTCAACAATCTCATCCCTCCTTTTTAACATCTACATGAAACAGCTGGATGAGCCCATTTGTCAGTTCAGGGTTCAGTACTATTAGTATGCGGGTAATACCTAATTGTACATTTCAATACTGTGTTGCACAGGTGAAGCTGTCAATGTTACTGACCCAATTACTAGCAACTGTAACCCTAACCGCCCAGAGTTCCCTTGTGGGGGGAGATGGGCGGTGATATAAGTTAGAAATAATAACTGTTCAGGTCTGGAGGGGAAGGAACAGACTTCAGCTCAGTCTTGACAAGGGTGAGTGGATGTGGCTGTTTCGGCCCCCTGGGTCAGGGATGTTTTCACCTCTGGTCGTGGATGGGGTGGCACTTCCCCATTCAAGACTAGTGAGCAATGTGGGAGACCTCCTGGACTCGCAACTACTGCTTGAAGAGCAGGTGGCAACTGTTGCCAGGAGGGGCTTTGCTTAGGTTCATCTTCTGCACCAGCTGTGCCCTTTCTTTAACCAGGAGGCCCTTGAGATGTGACTCATGCCCTAGTCACCTCCCAATTGGACTATTTCTATCTACTATCTACATGAGGCTGCTCTTGAGGAATATCCAAAAGCTACAGCTGGTCCAAAATGCAGTGGCACAAGTAATAACAGGTACTCCTTGCTGAGCTCATGTGTCAATGCACAAGCTGCATTGGTTATCAGTTGGCTTCTGGATGCAATTCAAGGTCTGGTTGTTACCTATGAAGCCCTAGGGCCTGCTTATTTGAGGGACCACCTGTCTCCAGTTGTTTCTGCCTGGCCAGTACATTCAGGCAGGGTAGGTGTGCTCCAGGTTCCCCCCATTAAACATTGCCGTTGTGTAGGACTAGGCTGACCATATTTCCTTGAGACAAAAACGGGACATTGGGATGGAAAAAACGGGACAGGGGTCCCCACCCCCCGGGTCCACGCGATTGGCTCCTGCCTGCAAACCCACCCCCAATCCGCGTGATTGGCTCCCACCTGCAAACTCCACCCCCTGGTCCGTGTGATTAGCTCCTGCCTGCAAACCCCGCCCCCAGTCCACGTGATTGGCTCCCGCCTGCAAACCCCGCCCCCTGTCCATGCGATTGGCTCCCACCTGCAAACCCCACCCCCGGTCCACCCAATTGGGTCCTGCCTGCAAATATTGACTGTCAAAGGGAACCTTGACCCAGACCTTGCCCTGCTGCCAATTGGTCATATGTTTCAAAGTTTGACAATATGGCAAGACTAGAAATATAGGACAAGGTCTAACTAAGGCACACTGGGGTTTGGACTGGACTAGACAGGTCTGCAGGAAGGCAGATTAGCAAGGGTCTGGATTTGGCTTGACAGCAGCAAGACAAGACAAGGCAAGGCAAGAACTTCTTGGCAATGATAGGGGGCGTGGCAAGGAACTTCCCATAGTACCTTATTGAAGGCTGAAGGAGGCAGTGAGCTGGGGCGGAAGGACAGGCCTAAATGGTTTAGGGCTTGACTATCTGAGGGACCACCTTGTGGGATATTGCTGGCTTATGGGGTCCAGGCGCAGAGTAAGCCAAACAGAGTGCAGCGTGTAGGGCTAACAATATTTTATTGTAGCATAAGGCAATAATGAATATGAGTTACATTATAGCAAAAAGGAAAAACAACAAAGCATGAGCAGAGTTCCATCAGCAGATGTGAAGAAAACCATGGCCAGGTACAAAAGGCCAGGCATAGTTACAGTTCAGGAACAGAGTACATGGCAACATGACAGACAGAAAGTCAAGAAGCATAGACCCATAGTTCATAGCTGAGATATACACTTGTTTCAGCATTCTGATTGGCTATATGTGGGTCAGGACATTTCAAACTAACAATGCATTAAGAGTTGTACTTACTATAAATCGCCATGAGATGGCAGTGTTGCACATTGTCTCCCCTCCGGGAAACCATTCCCATGAGATAAGGTATTTTGGACTGATATCACTACCTCATGTAATACAATGTTTTGGCTATGACCAAGGCCACACCTGGTGTTTATCAGTGGAATGTTTTGAGAACATTTGTAGAGGCGTATGGAAAATTACTGTCTTTACAAGCTAGAATATCACAGTGGAGAAATCCATTTGAATTCTGCATAGAATAACTCTAACACACCTCTTCCAATATGAACCGGTTTGGTTACTTAGATCAGCAGGGGAGACCCTTTCCAAATATGTTCCTACAGCTAGAAGCTCACTTATAGACTACACAGGAAACAGGCTTACTTCTGTGTGCCTCCCAAGCTTTCAACTGACACTTGATTGTAATGATACACAAGCCTGATCATGCATATGGTGACCCACCTGGAAATTAATACAGGGGGTGCAACTCAATTTTCTATTTAGTTAGTGGCAAGCTCCCTCTGTCTCGAATGAAACTGAATTGTAGAAAGTGGTCAAAACACTGCAGCCAAGTAAGTATGACAAGTTGTATATCTTTTCTTCCCTCTAGTAAATGGAATCAATTAAAACAATTAATTAAAATGCCTTGCTGAAGGATTAAGCACTCTACATTTCATTATTCCAATAACAAATTGCCTTTCTAAAATTATTGGATGAAAAAGGAATAACAATGCCATCTATTAAGTATTTAAAAATTCTTTGTGGGAGTTCAATAACCAGTGTATAAATATTATATTTTGTAAATAAAATCATAATAAGATTAAGATTAAGCAGTTATAAGTGCTGTGAAATCATATATCACCCTACATCTTTAATTATCTGCATCATTATTAGGTAATCATCACCCACAGACTTGTCATAAAAAAGGCCTCCTCCCCCAGTTCACAATGGAAGACAAATGTCAAAATGTGGGTTAATCTGTTGGCAAATTTTTCAAGGAAAAATGTCTTGCAAAGTGCAGCACAACTCATTTTACAGCTTTCAGATTTGGCCATCTCTGGCTTGGAGATTGCCGGGGAGCAAGAACAAAGGGAGGGAGGGAGGGAGGGTTTGTGCAGCTGGTTTATTCTAATTCATTTACTCACTGGCTCAGAGTAATTGCGCACACACACATGCACCCCACCCCCTCTTTCCCCAGCCTCCCTGCGACCAAATGCACCCGCACCTGTTTTCCCTGTGCGGGTGCATTTGGTCGCAGGGAGGCTGGGGAAAGAGGGAGTGGGGTGCATTTGTGTGTGTGCTATTACTTGCTCAGAGTAATTGCACACACACACATGCACCCCACCCCCTCTTTCCCCAGCCTCCCTGCAACCAAACGCACCAAAACAGACACACACACATGCACCCCGCACCCTCTTTCCACAACCTTCCCGTGCCTGCTTTCCCTGGCCTCACCACTGCTGGGCGGACAATCTCGGCTTCAGAGGAAGCAGCACCGGTAGGATCAGGTAAGGAGGCAGGAACCGGGTAGACTGTGGTGCTATGTCTGCTGCTGGGCTCGCACGTGGCAACCGGGCTTCCAGTTGCCGCGCTGATAGTGCCTCTTCCGGGCTGCCTCCAATGGCAAGTCCAGCTCCAGTCCTCCTTCCTGTCTTCCTGTCCTCCTTCCCACCCGGTTTAAAAAAGGGACAAAATTGAGATTTTGATCAAAACGATGGGACGGTTGAAAAATGCTTAAATAACGGGACTGTCCTGTTCAAAACGGGACGTATGGTCAGCCTATGTAGGACCAAGGATGCATGCCTTCTCTGTTATAGCCCCTGCCTTCTGGAACAATATCCCCCCAGAGATACTGTCAGAGTGCGTGCGTGGAGCGGCCCGCTACTTCTTCCTAGACACCAGTGATCCACGTTCTGTGCAGTAAATAGACACTCAAACAGAGATTATAAAAATAGCCTATTTACTATATATATACATACGTATTACAGAACACATCCACACGGGTAACAAATGATACAGCGATGAGAAGTTACAGCAAACGAGAAGAAAGAATACCAGATATTCTCTGTTTATATACATAAACTGACCAATCACATTATAGGTCACTCTCATCATCTACCACACCCAACTAAATGATAGCACCTGTAGTATGAGTCATACACTGCCACATCATCCCTACAACAATGGCTGCTAATTGGGTGACTTGCAGAATAATTCCCCTCTCACCTAGATATCAAGCCTCTCCAGTATAATTTATCTAACTGTAAATACCTGGGTATATACAAACCCCAATAGATACATCTTGCTCCCACACTCCAGGTGTTCCAGAAGTCTCTTAAGACCTGGCTCTGTTCCCAGACCTGGGGTTAAGGTTGTTTCTGGAGTCCCTATCAAGGTTTTTTTTATGTTATTGATGAGGTTTTGTCCAGGTGGTCATGTTTCTTTAATTGTGTATTTTAAATGTTGTAAGTCTCTCAGAAGCTTTTTGGAGTTGGGCAATCTTCAAATCCAATAAATCCAATAAAATCTCTTGTATGCATGATGAATCTATTGAGCTTCATAGAATGAAAATCTCTCATTCTAACATGTCTGTACAAGCAAATTAACATGTGCATGTAACTATAGAATTCTTTATGTGCAAGCGAATTAGCATTGTATTTACTTATCAAACTATCTGTATGCTGGCTTTTCACCAGCAAGCTGCCAACATGGGATAAAATGCAAAATTAAATAAAATTCAACAGCAGACTTTAAAGGAAAAGAATGAACAAATAACAGCAGAATGGAGGTGACATTTGGTTCCTTCTACCAATCACTGAAAACAAGAAAATAAAGAGTTGCTAGTAGATCATAAGAGCGGGGAAAAACTGGCAAAAACCCACCGAATGCAGTTTATGATAATAAAAGCAAACATTAAAAATGAAGATCTCCCAATAAAAATCAATTTAGGTTTAAAATGAATTACTCTAGCTCTAATAGAGCCATCAATCTCCATTACGTTCTGAATCAAATAAGAACACTCCATAAAAATCCAGGTAAAACAATGGCAACAATTACACATCAAAGGTGTAAGTCTGCTGAAATAAGCCAATGAAGCTTCTGTGGCATAAAAAGAAACAGGATCACCAGCTAATATTTGGAAATCAAACTGCTGCTAAAAGACACTGCTTTGGGTTGTAAATAACCACCTCTTCGCTGAGCACTGATGTACTGTATGCATGTTGAGCACAGAAGAAAAAACATCACATTGATAAGGGCACTAGAAGTGGTGAGAAGGCCTGCTTCCCCCAATTGTGGAGTTAATACTGGTTATTACAATAACTGTTATTGTATTAAAAAATTGGAAAAAGACTTAATAATAAGGGAACCTCCCTCCAGAAAAATACACGTGTACTGTATAAAATAGAAAACTAACACTACATATATAATATAGAATAGTGTTTCTCAACCTTGGCAGCTTGAAGATGTGTGGACTTCAACTCCCAGAATTCCCCAGCTAGCCATGCTGGCTGAGGAATTCTGGGAGTTGAAGTCCACACATCTTCAAGCTGCCAAGGTTGAGAAACACTGATATAGAATGATACAATTAAGTTATTAATATTGTATTATTCTATATCCTATATTGTTTTAACTATTGGTTGTATGCCGCCCAGAGTCACATTTAGTGAGATGGGTGGCCATATAAACGTGTTAAATAAATAAACAAATAAAATAAGTTATTAATATTTATTTATTTATTTATTTATTCAAATTGATCACCGCCCATCTCTACAGCAGTAGACTCTGGGCGGTTTACAATAATAATATTAAAATTAAAACCTATACATTTTAAAATACAATATAATAATAAATAGAAAAAAAATCCAGAGGATGGTGAGATCTTAAAAGGAGGACACCACTAAGCTAACCACCCCCAGGAGGAACTATTACCTCCTTCATCCCAAGCAAGGCGGCAGAACCAGATCTTTAAAGACCTCCGGAAGGCCAGGAGCAAGGGCACCCGCCTCACCTCTGGGGGCAAGATATTCCACAGGGCGGGTGCTATCGCAGAGAAGGCATGCCTCCTGGATCCTGCTAGATGAAATTCTTGTATTGACGGGGTCCAAATCATGCCCTCTCTGCATGACCGGGTGGGGCGGGTAGATATGGTCAGGATGAGATGGTCCCTCAGGTACCCTGGCCCCATGCCATGTAGGGCTTTAAAGGTGATAACCAACACCTTGAACTGGACCTGGAAGCAAACTGGTACCCAATGCAGCTCGCGCAGCAGTGGTGTTACATGAGCTGATCTTATAGCACCCATGACTGCCTGCGTGGCCGCATTCTGAAGCAGCTGAAGCTTCCAGATACTCTTCAAGGGTAGCCCCATGTAGAGCGCGTTGCAATAATCTATATGGGAGATGAAAAGGGCATGAGTGACTGTTCAGAGGGCATTTAAGTTCACTCCTTCGACAGTCTTGGTCAGCATGCCCAACAGCTACCTTATTGAGGTCCCAAAACATCTGGAAAATACCAAGTTGGAGATTCTGCTCTGGGAATTGTTATATGTGGAATGTTTCAGAGTTTCAAAACTGGTTTCTCACAGAATCTTTGTAAGAGCTACACTCCTTGGAATTAGGACCCTGCAAAGGGCATCTTATCTATGGATCCTTGGACCAGGGAGAGAAGGTCACTCAGAGGGAGGGGAGCCTTGCAGAAGCCTCTTAGAGCAAGTGCCAACTCTGACTACTTGCAAAATAATTTTTCATGACTTCATCTACAAATGGATACTTCTACTATATGACTCCAAAGGTTGCTCTAAAGCCTGAAGTCTTGTCTTTTTCTTTCTTTTTTCAAAGAGTACTACAATTTAGAGTGTTTTAGAAACCCCAGGATAAAGGCACTCTGATACTTTATGGCTTCAGAAGGATCACACCCTTTGTAATTATTTTATGAGGACCTTGTACTGCCACACTTGATCAGATCAACATTACCTAGTTCTGCATTCTTTCTCCATTTTATGGCACATTCCAAGTAGATCTTTGAATACTCAAAGGACCAAACTAGATGTAATATTAGCAACATGCTTGGACCTTACATGACTTTTTAAAAAAAGATATACTTGAAGAGGGACCTCAATTGTGACTACAGTAGGAAAGACCTTTATCTCTTTTACTTCAATCAAAGGGCTAATTTGTCTTGGATCCGTGTGTCCTGGCTATTAATTCAAAAAGAAAAGATGAAAAACCACCTATGGAAAACCAGATCATGCGACAAACATACTGTATATCTATAGCACTGAATGGGGCTGCAACAAAATAGTTGCAAGGGGTGGGTGGAATCATATTGGTTACAGCAGGATCAGCATTCAAGCTTGAATATCAAAAATAGGAGGGATGGTCACTTTTGACCTTTCTTGACATGATGCTTTCCAGATATGGTGGATTCTAACCCCTATGATTCTCAGTGACCAAGGCATGACTCAAGGTGGTAGTGGTGAATCTGTTGGGGAAAATATACCAAGAAAAGTGATGGTTGGGGAAGGGGAGAGAAATTGGCCCTTCTGGTTCCCTTAAATGTCCTCTGGACATTGCTGAACCATTGTCCCCGCAGCTCCAGCCAGCAGTGATACCAATGGTCAAGGATGCTATGAAATTCAGCTCAGAGATGTGTGAGCCCCTATGTTCCATAGCTCTATAGGAAGGTTATTCTAATTGAGAAAACAATGCAAGGGAGAAAAAAAATAAACATCCCCTCTCCAGCTATGGCTATCACAATCTAATTTCCTCCCTGTTCCCTCTCCTCCTAATCATTGCTGCAGACTTTTCAGTTTCTAAAAGAGAAACAAAACCTAAGACTGCAGAAAGGTGAGGAAATAAGCTTTGGAATCTTCAAAGGGGTGTGGGAATTGCATTCTGTTCAAAGACGCTTGGATTTTGGATTGGAGCGGCCTATAAGCCCTGTAAAATAAATCTATAGGTCCATCCATCCCTGGATTGATCTTCTCGGGAAGGGATTTAGGACAATTAAAACAAACTGAGATAACAAAGAAGATATTTTGCGACATGCTATTAGATTGCTCCTTAACAAATTACTGAATTCTGATGACATCCATTCAAGAGTTCTTAGAGAACTCAAATGAGCTTGGGGTTTTGAGAATGTCAACGGTCACATGGGGTGGAGATGACTATATAGTTGGATTTTCAAAGAGGTCTGAGGAATAAGAGCAACCTTGCTGGATCAGGCTAAGGCCCATCTTAGTCTAGGCTGGGTGGCTTTGGGCCAGCTAAAAGTTACGAAATGGACATTTATCTCATGGAACTGATATCATAAAAATAACTTAGCATTTATTTTGTTTTTCATAATTATATATCCTGTTCACACAATAGCTGAATAGAGTCACATGGTGGGGGCAGGGTGGAGGGCAACTGTGTCCTAAACTGATTGTTTGACCTCATTGCCTAACCCTGAGAGACTTTCAGCTCCAGACTAAGGCTTGTTTACACCTAAACTAACTCTCCAGTCAACTAATTCTCCCTATAGAGTACTTACAGTATCTGAAGAGTAATTGTCCTTTCTGATATCCATAATCAAACTCCTACTTAGGCCCCCACAAAAATGAGCACTCTCCAGGTACTCCCTCTCTGGCCAGACCTAAAGGGTGTGAAACAGGGGCAGAAATGGGCCTCTGCAACCCTGTCCATGGGAACTTTAAACCCAAATGTACCACCCTGGGGAGGGGTGTGATAGCCTCCCAGCCTGCTTTGCTGCAGATGGGAGGATTCAAACTATGCCACTGGCAACCCACCAAGGCATCCTTAATTGTTAGCTGTCAGCCCAGAAAATTGAATGAATCAATTTCAAGGAGATTGTGAGATTGTCCATGCATGTGAATTGGGACACTGTGTTAGGGACTCTTATCCTTGTGGGGCCCTGGGGCAATATTCACACCTTACCTTTCACCTTTTCTTGGGCAAGGGTAGGTGTGGACCCTGCAGAGTCTTCAAGTAAGCCAGACAGTCTATGCATACAGGGTCCACCCAGGCAGAGATTCAATGTGGATACTGCAAGCTAGCAGAGAATAGATTAGGTTACTCTCATACTACTGTACCTGGTGTTCTCCCAATATGATGGACCACAGCCCCCATCATCCAGCCAGCATGGCAGATTGGAGAGGGCTGTGTCATGAATGCATTCCTGGTCTCTGCAACAGCTGCTACAGAAACCCAGACACAGAAGACTTCGCTGAGCCAATGCCATAAGCCAGGCTTCTGTCACCTAGACACAATCAGCATTGCTGAGAATTCAGAGTTATCTGGAATTGCCAGATATCTGGAATGTCCATGATTTCCAAGACTGGAGCAGGTTGCTATGAGCTTAGTAATACTGCTGGCACCAGTGAACCTTACCAGAAAATAGGAAGAGTTTGCTCACCAACCTTTTGAAGCAACCTTTAACTTATTTTCTAGTTGGCATAAATATGCTGATAATGTTTGACATGCAACAGTCAACTCTTCTTGAAATTATTATCTATTAACAGTAGATCTGCTATTCTGTGGAGACTTGTAGTGTTTAAATCATGTTTGGGTTGAGAGAGAAAATATATCAGGCTGAACAATCTGAAGCTCCATATGGTGTCTGAAAAGTTTGGGTAAAGCTCCCAGGGTCAAAAGTTGTCACTGAATTGCAATGTTTAATTGCAGTGTTTAATTACTTTTCTTTAAAATAAACAAAACATCAAAACTGAAGTAATAAGGAAGCAAACAATAAAAACAAAAGCAAAGAAAACAAAAAAGAAATTTAAAAACTTGGGATTTTATAAACATCTGCAATGTAGGAGGAGGGCCATGTTAGTCTGTGGGGGCAAAAAATCAGGTGGAGTCTGGAAGTATGTTTCGGACAAATTTTAGGACACCAAAGCCTGTGGCTTTTAATAAAATTTGTTAGTCAGAAAAAGGGCTACGAGACGCCTTCTGGTTTTTTTATATACATCTGCAATCAAATCAAAACCTTCTTTACGGCCAGAAAACACTGCAATAAAAATACATAAAACTATAATTAATAAAACTAAAAAGTAGACATAAAATACAATAAAATTACATAAAAGAAATAAAATAACAATAATACAGGTAACAGTGGCAATCACCAAAATTTGTACTACTTGTCAATCATAGATAGGATGGATGGTGGCACAAAATCATAAGGTATGCAAGTAATCATAAGGAGAAATACAAAAGTTTAAATTATCAATTTGTAAGCATAAAACTTAAAACCTCCAATTGTAACAAAAAGGGAAAGCACTGTTTACAATCCCCCCCCCAGGCATATACAGTACGTATCAGGAACTCAGCCTGGACCTGTGTATTTCATGTCTCTCTTGAAAGCTTATCTCATAAATACATTTGACCATCTTAAAGTGCCCCAAGATTCACCTGTGAATGACTGTGAGCAGGCCAGTCTACAATCTCTAGTTTACAATTAGCAAAGTCAAAAGGGCTTCATATTCTGTGGCTGGTTTCTTTTATCAACAGGGCAACCTTTGGAGACTTCAAAGACAGTTGAAGTTGGGCATGACTTGGATTGGGATCAACACAAGAGCATGCAAGGGCTTGGCTTCTCCAGAGCTCTTCATCATGCTAGGTGGTTGTTGGAAATTCAGCAAATCAACATGCCTCATTTGCATGTAGATGAGTTCATCCCAGGGTGCAATTCTCCGTGTCTTTGAGGAAGTTGTTTTGTTGCCACTCCCACTTCCTCTTTCTCAGTTTTTTTCTTCAAATCTCTCCAGCAGAGAAGCAGCATGCAAGCTGCTCTCCCTCTATTGGCCACATGCATGGGCCTAAGGAAGGATTTTTTTTCCCTTTCTTCACACAGCCTTCAGCAGCTATGAGGGCTGAGGGTAAATTAAGTTTAGGGACAAAAGAAGAACAAGTTATCTTTCTGAATGAAAATGTAACTGGACCAAGAATAAAATCAATAAGCCTTTTTTTAACTTCCTTTTGAAACTACATTGTCTAAGCGTGTGGTTCTTTATGCTTCGGTGGGCTAAAAGTGTAAGATTAAGAACCTGGATCTCTCTAACGTGCTCACTGGCTCTGTTTTTAAACAATGTTCTTTTTCTGTGCACAAGTTTATACTACGTTAAGCTCTGCTCCATTCACTGGTTCTAACAGGCCACTGAATGATCTTCATTGGTACCATGAGTGGAGGACAGAGCAAGAGACAGAGAACTCCATAAATTAAGTTGAGTGTGGACTATGAAGCCTGCAGCTTAAAGTCTCTAGAGGGAGAGTCTGTAGCTTGAATCATGTCAACTGGATTTCTATTTTCTCAGTGGAAACGTTTCGCTCCTTATCCAAGGAGCTTCTTCAGTCTGAGCAAAGTTAGTAAGGGAATCCTAAATATGTTTCTAGGTAGCTGTGTGACCTTACACCTGGGGCTAGGTCATGGTTATATTGAGATGTTATTTTAAGTCCTTTTATCATCTAAAGGAGGATCGTTAAGATCACCATGCTGCTGTTGAGCTTGTGAAATGGTCTTAATCTTCCTAGGCACAGAAGACAAAGCAGGGAGGAAGATGGGGGAAAGATTGTGCCTCTATCTCCTCTAGAGGGAGAGGGTAGGCTGAATTCTTGCTACATCTCTTTTAAAGATATGATAAGCCAAATGGCCTGGTCAAGAAAACAATCACAAGAGCAGGGCCCCTTTTGTCTGTGAGACATTGCGATGAAGCAGTTTTCCCAACCACATTTCTGGAAGGCACATAGCAAACGGCACAGTGCGATGCCCATTGGATTAGAAGGTGAGCATGAGGCACAGCTCATCAGGCAAGAGAAAGAAGAGGTATAAAAAGGACTCCATTGTGCTTGGTTTTATTCTAGTGTTCTACCTGGGAACATGCAGGTGTTCCTCATTGTTTCTCCATTCCTGGGTTGGATTGAAAAAAAGAAATCAACTCTTTCCTGTCTCACCAGTTCCTTTGCCAA
Source organism: Charina bottae (assembly GCA_023362775.1). Classification (NCBI taxonomy): domain Eukaryota; kingdom Metazoa; phylum Chordata; class Lepidosauria; order Squamata; family Charinaidae; genus Charina; species Charina bottae. The sequence goes on from JALMGJ010000006.1 coordinate 23,717,899, forward strand.
AGCAGAGTTCAGGAGTCCCTCCTTTCTTCCATCTTCCCCTTGGTCCTTCCCACGTTCTCTGATCTTCTTCACACCCAGATCTTACCTTCACATCCAGAATTTCTTCACACCCAGATCTTACCTTCTATCAGGGAAGGTAAAGTAATCCATGTCCTAATCTTTTGCTTGATTTCTCAATGCCAGAAGGGATTCACATCATCTCTTAGCAGAGTCTCCCAACTCAAATGGATAGTGTATCACAGTTTGGAAACCCACTGAAGACAGATTTTGAGAGGAAAAATAGCGCCCAGAAGGTCAGTTGGAATCTCTTTCCTATTGTCAGAGGGTGGGAATGGATAGGAAAGAAGACACACACACACACACACACACAGAGCTAATGGGTGAAGATAGTGCTGGTTATTACTATACAATGTGCTGCCAAGTGTATTTACAAAACTTTATGTGTATAGGTGTTTCTCTATATGTCTATCTATTTATAGTGACCAAGAGTAAATATGTATTCTAATGCCTAACTTAATGCCTAAGTTCTTAACTCAGAACTTAACTCAACGAGTTAAATTTCTACTACTTTGCTTACAATTTGCTGCTAGTTTCTTCTTCTTCTTCCTCCCCCCACACTTACTTATCTACACACAAAGGAATGCCAACAACCTCTCCCCTGAATCCTCTCTTGCCCACTTCTCCAGCACCTGAACCACTGGGAGTTTGCTCTGCACCATCTGGAGTCCAGGGCTGGGTTTTCCTTCTGCTGTCTCTTTTCTGCAGGTTCTCCTTTGGTTTCAGCCACCTCAGGCCCTTCCCAGATCTTCTCCCTGGCTGTGGATCCTCTGGCTTCTGGCTCTCCCAGTCATTGCCTCCTCTGCTCCACCCCATGTCCAGTCAAAATATTCAAAATCTCTTAAGCTTGGTCACCTTGAGTGGACATCAGGTGACAGCAGGACTTGACGCAGAGATTGCAGGGGAAGAACAGGGATTGGCAATGGGTCCATCACCTTTCATATTGATATAGTCTTCTCTTGGCTCAAGAATGAACGGATAGCCTTTAACACAGCCTTGGGGAAAGGTCCCTAGGGTTTCCTTCCATCATTACAATGATAGTTGACCACAAAACCAATAGGACTGGAAGCTAGCTGTGAGCACTATGAATGCCAAAGGTCCTAGCTTGAACCCCTGTCATCTAGTCCCCTGCCTGAACTGCTGCACCACGGGAATAGTGCTGGGCTATAAGAGTCTATGATCTGACCTGCTGCAGGATAATCATCCATGTTCCTATTGCCATTGCCTTTCTTGCCTGTTTGGGGGTATTCTTATTTGTCAGGTGCCAATAATCTGTTATGTTAGTTGTGGGATATGAGATAGATAGATAGATAGATAGATAGATAGATAGATAGATAGATAGATAGATAGACAGACAGACAGACAGACAGACAGACAGACAGACAGACAGACAATTGTTAGGGGTATGCCTAAATAATCAACCACTTTGAACTATTATTGAAGGCTGTCAGGAAGGTGACGGGAGAAAGAACCACCTTTTGTTGCCATCTATACCTGATACAAAAAGTATTGAAGATCCTTTTTCAAGAGTGGTATTCTTCTTCTTTTTTTTTTGAAAAATATCATTTTATTTACATTCAACATAAAACAAACACATAACACATAACAATGATTACATTTATGTATATATATTTACATTTGATTTTACATATTTATTTTTATTATATTTAATATAATGTATCCTTCTTCCTTTTTTATCTCTAGTCTTTTCCCTCCTTTATCTTCCATTCTCTTCTAACCTATTCTCTCTCTATCTTTTCCCTTCCCTTATCTTACATTTTCACTCTTCCCTTAATCCCTTTTCTCTTTCATCCACTCCCTTCTTCCTTTTTTAACCCTCTCCTTCTCTCTCTAATCTCTTCTCTCACTTGCCTTACTCACTCTTTCTAAAAAAAAAAAGAGTGGTATTCTTGAGATAGAAGAATCATGAATTTTATGATCTCTGGCCTTCTGTTGTCAGTATCAAATTTATATTATTGCAAACTGGATTTTGGAGGATCTTGGTACAAGATGCTATTACATCATTTGGAACACTGCTGAATTGTGGTTGAGCCTAATATATCTTTTGAACTTTCTGCAAGTTTATCTACAGTATGTCTTGCTTAATGTGTGCTGTGGTTGAAACTGAGTGGCCCCGTTTCTGTAATGGGCTTGTTTACACATGGAGAAAGATCTGGAGATAATAACCTTGAAGAAGGTATGCAGGAACCAGTAAAGGAAAACAAAAGATGAAAGAGATGAGGGAACATGCCACACTTCCACATATACTTTCTTAAGCTTACCCAGCTCTATACAATTAAATCAGTCTATGACTAATATTTATTCAGTTAGTCAGTCGCTTAATTGCTTTGCTGAATTGTGACTTTCCAGTTTCGATTCCATCTTTCCAAGCGCCAAATCAGTGTGGTTTTCCCAGTTTCCCAAAATGTGTTCTTTACCGTTCAAAGCAAAAGTCTGTTCTCAGATATGCCAATGCAAATCTTTCTGAGCTTCAGGTTTCCTAGCCCTATTGTTATGGTGAGTGGAATTTTTTATGGGATCTAAATCAGGGGTCGGCAACCTTTTTTCCATCAGGGACCACCCCCGTAGCAAATTTTTTTTCAAGGACCGGGGGTGGGGTTTGTGGGCGGCAGCCAATCAGCTGGATGGGGGGCGGGGTTTGCGGGCGGCAGCCAATTGGATGGGGGCGGAGTTTGCAGACCTGCCGCTCCAGGAACCGAGGGCATTTTTGGGGTCCCCGGAGCCTGCCGCTTCGAAGGGGCAAGCTCCGGGGACCCCAAAAATGCCCTTGGTTCTGGCAGGGAGGCAAAAGCTTCAGCCCGCACTGGGCCGCTTCCCTGCAGTGCAGAGATTTTCCACCCCACCCCCTCCCGCACCGGTCAGTTGTGCAGCGGGGAAGCAGCCAGTAGCCTGCGTGCAGCGAGGCTTTTGCCTCCCTGCCGGAACCTAGGGCATTTTCGGGGTCCCCGGAGCTTGCCCCGAAAATGCCCTCGGTTCTGGCAGGGAGGTGAAAAGGCGCACGCGCATGCTGCCGCCGCTGTGAGGGGAGGCCCGCCTCTGTCCTTCTTTGCTGCACGCTGATAGGTGGAGGTGTTTCCCCTTCCGGACCTCCACCAATCAGCTGCTCCGGCTCACTCTGCGGCCTAGTTCCTAATGGCCCGCGGACCACCGGTGGGCCACGGGCCACAGGTTGCCGACCCCTGATCTAAAGATTCTGCTTTGTGGAGGAACTATCAGGAAAGCTAAGCAGGTCGGCAAAGAGATCATTTTTGGAATATTATTTAATGTCCTCTTTCCCATTCTCACATGGGGAAGAACAGAATGTACAATTCTGATCACCCAAGTTCTAAATCACATGGGATGCTTACACACATCAACCAGGCTCCCTGAGGCATAGGCTTTCCATTTTGGAATCACCTGAGGAACGCTCACTGAAGACTATATACTGTAACTTGAACTGGGTCTAACCAATATAAACTTTTAACAGACCTTAATAATATCCAGATCACATGAAGGAACAATATAACTCTGTAGATCTTATATTGGACATCATCATGTGAGGAGGATGTTGAAGAACTGGAATATATTTGTAGAATAAAGATGCTTGGAACTGTAAAGATTCTTGGAGCCTAAAAACCAACTTCTTCTCTGTTGAAATGTTTGAAAAAGTTAGGTATGTTTACATGGAAGGACAGATGACTAAGAGATGACAGTGTAGCCATCGTCAAATATTTGAAAAGCTGTCATACAAATAATGGAGCAAATTTGCTCTTCATTGGCGGGATAACAGGAACAAAGGTAGTCATTTTTCCTTTTTTTCTCTCATCTCCAAGGACACTAGGAAACATGACACTTATGTGGTGTGTTCCTATAGGGGATGGCCCCCATTTTTCCATTTGAGAAGGCTTAAAGAAAAAATTGTGCTAAATCTATGCTAGTAGTGTGACAACACATATCCTGCCTGCTGTTTCTTAAATAACAAAGGGAAAATTATTCACAGAATGCCAAAGATGTGCTGCTGAATTTTAGTAGTGCTCTCTTAGGGGACTACTGGAGCCAAACTGGTTGTCAACCTTGGATCTGTAAGGTAGCAGTGAGTTAAAAAAAATTAACGTGTTTTAATACTGGAAAATGATAGATTTCCAACAGAACAATTTCCCAACCACCAACTGGCTGTGCTTATTACTGAACATGACCTTTGTAGCAGTTGTTAGGAAGGACTGGTCAAAAGGGGCCAAGTCTGGCAACAGGAAAAGGGAAAAGGTAAAACTCTGTTGCAACGATAAAAATGTTGCAGCAGAGTTGAACTCAATTTCAAAAAAAAGAGCCAAGAACGCAGCACGCCTATTGGCTGCTGCATTCGAACGGCACGAGATACAAAGTATAAAAGGAGGAAACAACAAAGAACGGGTTGTCAGGGACAACCGTTCTTCAGGAGTACCACATACCTTCAGCTCCAGACTTCTTCCACAGCTGCTCACACCACAGAAGCCCTGCTTAAACGATCTCTCTAGCCCTCCCCATCCTCAGACTAACTCCAGCCCTCGGATCCACCGATCAACCAGTTCTCCTTACCTTTCGGAGCTGTCTTCCGTCGCAGTTTCTGAGGAGACTCCTTCTGCAGTTGCTTCCCTTGCTGCCTCAGCGTCAAAGCCGTGGCTTCCCTCCGTGCCTGTCTCCGCTCATGGATCTGTCTCTGGGCTGTCTTCCTTCTCTGCTGCTGTTGCTGCTGCTGCTGCTGCCGTGCCAGTGCCTTCCTGCTATTTCAAGCCTCCTGCTGTTAAAAACAAAGACCGCTTGTTGTTGTTGTTGTTCAGTCGTTTAGTCGTGTCCGACTCTTCGTGACCTCATGGACCATAGTACGCCAGGCCTTCCTGTCCTCCACTGTCTCTCGGAGTTTACTCAAATTCATGTTCATTACATCGGTGATGCTATCTAACCATCTCATCCTCTGCCGTCCCCTTCTCCTTTTGCCCTCAGTCTTTCCCAGCATCAGGGTCTTTTCCAGTGAGTCCTCTCTTCGCATTAGGTGGCCAAAGTATTTGAGCTTCAGCTTCAGCATCTGTCCTTCCAATGAGCAGTCAGGGTTGATTTCCTTTAGGATTGACTGGTTTGACCTCCTTGCAGTCCAAGGGACTCTCAAGAGTCTTCTCCAGCACCACAGTTCGAAAGCATCAATTCTTCGGCGCTCAGCCTTCCTTATGGTCCAACTCTCACAGCCATACATTGCTACTGGAAAAACCATAGCTTTAACTATACGGACCTTTGTCGGCATGGTGATGTCTCTGCTTTTTAATATGCTGTCTAGGTTTGCCATAGCTTTCCTTCCAAGGAGCAAGCGTCTTTTAATTTCATGGCTGCAGTCACCGTCTGCGGTGATCTTGGAGCCCAAGAAAATAAAATCTGTCACTGCTTCCATTTCTTCCCCTTCTATTTGCCAGGAAGTGATGGGACCAGATGCCATGATCTGGGTTTTTTTAATGTTGAGTTTCAAGCCAGCTTTTGCACTCTCCTCTTTCACCCTCATCAAGAGGCTCTTTAGTTCCTCTTCACTTTCTGCCATTAGGGTGGTATCGTCTGCATATCTGAGGTTGTTGATATTTTTCCCGGCAATCTTAACTCCGGCTTGTGATTCATCCAGCCCGGCATTTCTCATGATGTACTCTGCATATAAGTTAAATAAGCACGGTGATAATATACAGCCTTGTCGTACTCCTTTCCCAATTTTGAACCAGTCGGTTGTTCCATGTCCGGTTCTAACTGTCGCTTCTTGACCCACATACAGGTTTCTCAGGAGACAGGTAAGGTGGTCTGGTACTCCCATCTCTTTAAGAATTTGCCACAGTTTGTTGTGATCCACACAATCAAAGGCTTTAGCGTAGTCAATGAAGCAGAAGTAGATGTTTTTCTGGAACTCTCTTGCTTTTTCCATGATCCAGCGAATGTTGGCAATCTGATCTCTAGTTCCTCTGCCTCTTCGAAACCCAGCTTGCACTTCTGGTAGTTCTCGGTTCACATGCTGCTGAAGCCTAGCTTGTAGGATTTTGAGCATAACCTTGCTGGCATGTGAAATGAGCGCAATTGTACGGTAGTTTGAACATTCTTTGGCATTGCCTTTCTTTGGAATTGGAACGTAAACTGACCTTTTCCAATCCTGTGGCCACTGTTGAGTTTTCCAAATTTGTTGGCATATTGAGTGCAGCACTTTAACAGCATCATCTTTTAGGATTTTAAATAGCTCAGCTGGGATACTGTCTTCTCCGCTAGCTTTGTTGTTAGTAATGCTTCCTAAGGCCCACTTGACTTCACTCTCTAGGATGTCCGGCTCAAGCTCAGTGACCACACCATCGTATTTATCAGGGATATTAAGATCTTTCTTGTATAGTTCTTCTGTGTATTCTTGCCACCTCTTCTTAATCTCTTCTGCTTCTGTTAGGTCCCTGCCTTTTTTGTCCTTTATCATGCCCATCTTTGCACAAAACGTTCCCTTGATATCTCCGATTTTCTTGAAGAGATCTCTAGTCTTCCCCATTCTATTGTTTTCCTCGATTTCTTTGCATTGTTCATTTAAGAAGGCCTTCTTATCTCTCCTTGCTATTCTCTGGAATTCTGCATTCAGTTGTTTATATCTTTCCCTTTCTCCCTTGCCTTTTGCTTCCCTTCTTTCCTCAGCTATTTGTAAAGCCTCATCAGTCAGCCACTTTGCTTTCTTGCATTTCTTTTTCTTTGGGATGGTTTTAGTTGCTGCCTCCTGTACAATGTTACGAACCTCCATCCATAGTTCTTCAGGCACTCTGTCTACCAGATCTAATCCTTTAAATCTATTCCTCACCTCCACTGTATATTCATAAGGGATATGATTTAGGTCATACCTGAGTGGTCTAGTGGTTTTCTCTACGTTCTTCAATTTAAGCCTAAATTTTGCGATAAGAAGCTCATGATCTGAGCCACAGTCAGCTCCAGGTCTTGTTTTTGCTGATTTTATAGAGCTTCTCCATCTTTGGCTGCAAAGTATATAATCAATCTGATTTCGGTATTGACCATCTGGTGATGTCCATGTGTAGAGTCGTCTCTTGTGTTGTTGGAAAAGAGTGTTTGCTATGACCAGCGTGTTCTCTTGACAAAACTCTATTAGCCTTTGCCCTGCTTCATTTTGTACTCCGAGGCCGAACTTGCCCGTTATTCCGGTTATTTTTTGACTTCCTACCTTAGCATTCCAGTCCCCTATGATGAAAAGGACATCTTTTTTTGGTGTTAGTTCTAGAAGGTGTTGTAGATCTTCATAGAACCGGTCAACTTCAGCTTCTTTGGCATCAGTGGTTGGGGCATAGACTTGGATCACTGTGATGTTGAATGGTTTGCCTTGGATTCGAACTGAAAGCATTCTGTCGTTTTTGAGGTTGTACCCCAGTACTGCCTTTCCCACTCTTTTATTGACTATGAGAGCTACTCCATTTCTTCTAAGGGATTCTTGCCCACAGTAGTATATATAATGGTCTCCTGAATTAAATTCGCCCATTCCTGTCCATTTTAGTTCGCTGATTCCCAAGATGTCGATGTTCAATCTTGTCATCTCATGTTTGACCACATCCAGCTTACCTTGATTCATAGATCTTACATTCCAGGTTCCTATGCAATATTGTTCTTTACAGCATCGGACTTTCCTTCCACTTCCAGACACATCCACAACTGAGCGTCCTTTCGGCTTTGGCCCAGCCGTTTCACACTTTCTGGAGCTACTCGGAATTGCCCTCCGCTCTTCCCCAGTAGCATTTTGGACACCTTCCGACCTGAGGGGCTCATCTTCCGGCGTCATATCTTTTAGCCTTTTGATACTGTCCATGGGTTTTCTTGGCAAGGATACTGGAGTGGTTTGCCATTCCCTCCTCCAGTGGACCACGTTTTGTCAGAACTCTCCATCATGACCTGTTCTTCTTGACCTGACTTCATTGAGTAAAGACCGCTTATCACCTGTCAAACAGCATACTGTTGCTGGGCTGAATTACTCTGACCCTAAATTGCCTCAGACCTCAACTATTGGAAAGTCTGTTACAGCAGAGGATCTTCTATCAAGCTCCCAACTACCTGTCTTCAGAACAACCCAGTTAATTAACCCTTCCCATTCCTTCCTATTAAAACCCAACCAGCCTTTTAAAATACCCAGTCCTTTCCACCTTCCTCCTAATCCAGCCTTGCCTACCTTTGACAAAAAACCATAACTGTCTGTTTTGTTCTTGTTAAACTGTACATTGCCTAAATTAATTCTTGATGCAATTACCACCTTTTGGGATCTGGAAACAATACAACAGGATAGGAACAAGGCAAGACAACACAAGCAAGACAATCAGTACAATCAAGAATAAATACCAGACAGATCAGTAGTTGTGTAAATTGTCTTGCTAGTTAATCTCCAGAACCAGTCTGGTATTTATTCTTGATTGTACTGATTGTCTTGCTTGTGTTGTCTTGCCTTGTTCCTGTCCTGTTGTATTGTTTCCAGATCCCAAAACCCATCAGATTGAAGTAGAATACAGTACTGTGCCCTATAACAGAAGAAGATTATCTTGGAGCCTGCAACCCAATTGATCTGATAGTACTTAATAAAACTGTTAAGCAATTCAAGTCTCTGTATTAAGTTGGAACAGGATAGATTGTCCCTGACCACCGTTCTGATGAGGAAAAGCAAGGCCAGAAAGTTTGTAGCCAAGGAAACCATATCATCCGAGTCAGAACAACTCTGGCAACAGGTCGCCACCTTAAGTGCCCAGCTGGCACAACGTCTTGCACAACCGGCAAGCGCAGCACCAACGTGCCCAAAATGCCCTGTGGCTACACCAGAAAAATTTGATGGCAACCTAAGCCAATTCCTGGCCTTTTTGGCCCAGTGCCAGCTGTGCATAAGTTTACGTGAGGAGGATTTTCCTACTGACAGGCACAAGGTAGGATTTATTATTAACCTCCTGACTGGAATTGCCACCCAGTGGGCCTCGCCTCTCATCATTCAACAAAGCCCCATATTAGAAGATTTTGAGGAATTCATTCAACAATTAAAGGACATGTACGAGGACCCGGTAAAGGTCCAATCAGCTAGTCGCAGATTACGCAGATTGAGGCAAGGCCGTTCACCTGTAGCAGATAACATTAGTACCTTCCAGGCTATCGCTCAAAATTTACACTGGGGAGAAGAGGCATTGGTAGATCAATTTCAAGAAGGTTTATCAGCAGAAATATTGGATGAACTCGCCCGTATCCAATGTCCCTCTACCCTGAAGGAATTAACCCACCTCTGCCTTCAGATTGATGGGAGATTGCAGCAACGCCGGGAGAGACGCCCTTTCTATTCAGGAATTAGTCCAGCTTACCGCAATTGGAGACCGGTGGAGGAAACTCCACAGGTTATACCGCCTTTAGAGGGGGCTCAGCCACCCCTTACTCAAACCAAAAAAGAACGATGCTGGCGAGAAGGCTTATGCCTATATTGTGCAGGTATTGGACATATTGCGGCTAGCTGCCTAGTCAAGACCAAGGCTGTCTTTCAGGCGGGAAACAGACGACGCCCAACCTAAGGGGGCAACTAGGTTGGGTGGGGAGTACTGAAGGTCAAGGATCACTGCGAAGTTTCTTTCCTCCAGGACATTTGGCATTAACTGTGACTATACAATTGGATCAGGCACCGATAGTTACAGTTCAAGCTATGGTGGACTCAGGGGCCACTATTAGCTGTATGGATATGGAATTCGCGAGACAATGGGGAATTCCTCAGACCAAGGTCCAACCTCCTGTGATGGTGGAAACCATTGATGGATGACCCTTGAGGTCTGGACCAGTGACAGCTATCACTCAACGCTTGAGCATGAGGATTGGAACTCATCTAGAAGAGATTAACTTTTACTTGGTGGTCATGCCAAAGTTTCCCATAGACTTAGGTTTGGACTGGTTAAGAATCCATGAACCAAGGATTGTCTGGTCGAGCGGGGAAGTGGAATTTTTTAGTCCACAATGTGGTCAACATCAGACAGTTACAGTCGCCAGTACTTATATGACCGAAATTGAAAAACAGATTCCTGAACCATTCCATGAATACCTGGATGTCTTCAATGAAAAAGAAGCAGAACAGCTTCCTCCCCATAGAACTTATGACTGTCCCATCGAGTTAATTCCCAGTGCCAAACTTCCAGTGGGACGAATTTATTCTTTATCGGAACCCAAACGAATAGCTCTCCGAGAGTTTGTAGACTCCAATCTGAAGAAGAAATTTATTCGACCATCTACTTCACCGTTAGCTGCACCAGTGCTTTTTGTTAAAAAAAAAATCAGGAGAGTTACGGCTCTGTTGTGACTATCACAAATTAAATGACATTACCATCAAGAACAGATATCCGTTACCTTTGATTTCGGAACTGCTGGAACAGGTCCAAGGGGCCAAGGTCTTTACTAAATTGGATCTAAGAGGAGCTTATAACCTAGTACGAGTTAGAGCAGGAGACAAATGGAAAACGGCATTCCGTATGTGTTACGGCCATTTTGAATTCACAGTGATGCCGTTTGGGTTGTCTAATGCTCCTGCAGTCTTCATGTATTTCATGCATGACATTTTTAAAGACCTTTTAGACCAGTTTTTAATAATCTACTTAGATGATCTCCTGATTTACTCCTCATCCCATGACATGCATGTCCAGCATGTTCGAGTAGTGTTACAACGCCTACATGAAAACCAACTCTATGCCAAACTGGAAAAATGCCAGTTTGCTCAAGAGACGATAGAATTTTTGGGACATCGGATCTCTGCCGCTGGAATCCAGATGGAACCAGGCAAGATAGAGGCGTTACATATCAGATTTCCCATATGAAATTGGCAAATATTTTCTGTACGGAGAAAAGTGTCTCATGATGACGTAACGCCAGGTGGCTAGATAACAAAAAGCCTTCCCATAACTTTGAATGGCTTTGTTTACATCTCTTCATGAGATATGAAGCGAGAAGGTACCACGTGATGTCTTGTTATGGCTAGTGCCCACACAAGCAATGGGAACTTCCCATGAGAACAATTCCCCCTGAAGCCTTCGTGGGAAGCCCTGGGAGAACAGGGAGGGGGAGATCACGTGCTTGCTTAGATGCAGCACTGCTACCCTGTACTATAGCCTATGCTTTAGGCCTGGTGTGTGTCACACCTAACTTCCAGCCAATCAGAAAGCTGGAAGAACTGAATATCTAACCATGCAAAATGGTGTTCTATGCCTCTTGACTTTTTGTGTCTTTAGCCATGTAGTTCTTCATGTGTATTCTACTTCTGCAGACTGGGCAGTGCGTAGTTATGCCTGGCTTTGGGTATAGGCCATGGCATGAGCTCTGGCCCTGGGATCAATACACAGATCTCTGCTTATAAGTTTGTTTTTGTTTTTCCTTATTGCAATAATGTAACATATGCATTTATTGCCTTAACTATATCTGCATTTATTGCCTTATGCTACAAGTAAACAACTTTTAGCCCTAAATGCTGCACTCTTGTCTGGTTTATTCTCAAGCCTTGATTTTTTCCCTATAAGCCAGCGTACATCCTATCATTACAGTCATGGCAAACACCTAAACGGGCCAAGGATGTACAGCGACTTCTAGGATTCGCTATTACAGAAATTTCATACCGCGATTTGCAGAAATCACAGCTCCACTGTCCAACTTATTGCGTAAACGATCTACCTTCCAATGGGGAAACATGGAGACCCAAGCTTTCAACAAGTTAAAGGCTCTCTTTATGACCGACCCCATTTTGAAACACCCCAATCCAGCATTACCATTTGTAGTAGAGACTGATGCCTCAGATATTGCCATCGGGGCGGTGCTACTTCAGGCAAATTCAGAGGATGGGTTACTTTTACCTTGTGCCTACTACTCGAGAAAACTAACAGCACCCGAACAAGCATATACTATATGAGACAAAGAGCTCTTGGCCATCAAAGTGGCTTTTGAAGTTTGGAGACACCACCTGGAAGGGGCTAGACATGTTGTTGAGGCAAGAATGGACCATCGGAACTTAGAGCATCTTAAAACAGCACGCAACCTCAATCAGCGTCAGATCCGTTGGTCTTTGTTCTTTTCCCGTTTTGATTTCAAAGTCACCTACATTCCAAGAGGGAAGAATCAACGAGCAGATGCACTTTCACGCAAGCCAGAATATGATCAAACCAAGAAAGAATTGATAAGACAAACGCTCATTCCTGTAGAACGAATTGCTGTACTACAAACCTCCAGCAATCTATTATAAGACATACGAGAGCAGCAGCAACAGGATCCATTGGTTAAGAAAAAGATACGCGAAATATCCCAACTACCGAACAACCAATCAGGACAATGGTCCTGGAGCGATAATCTACTACGTTTCAGGGGTTGCTATTATGTACCTGCTGGAAACCTACGAGAAGAAGTACTGCAGCTATCTCATGATAAACCTGCCGCAGGTCACTTTGGGTTTTACAAAACCCTCAATCTGATATCAAGGAACTTTTGGTGGCCACGACTCCACCATGATGTAAAAACCTATATATCATCCTGCCCTACCTGCCGTAGAGCAAAACATCAGCCGGGCAAACTGACAGGATTGTTACTTCCCCTACCCACACCGGAACAACCTTGGGAGACCATATCAATGGATTTCATCACGGATCTTCCAAAATCTAATGGGGCCACAACCATCTTAGTAGTTGTAGATACCCTGACCAAGATGGCACATTTTATCGCCTGTAAAGGACTTCCCACAGCAAAAGACACGGCACAACTGTACATAAAGCATATGTTCCGATTGCATGGGTTAGCAAAAGGGGTGGTTTCAGATCGGGGACCACAGTTTACGGCAAAATTCTGGAAGGCTTTACTTACCGGCTTACAAATTCACAGACAATTATCATCGTCCCATCACCCACAATCTGATGGGGAGACAGAACGAGTAAATTCCATCTTAGAACAATACCTGCGCTGTTACGTTAATCACTTACAAGATAATTAGGTCGAGTTATTATCTTTAGCGGAATATTCGTATAACAACTCACAACATACTACAACAAAAATGTCACCATTCTTGGCTAATTATGGGTTTCATCCCCACTCATTCCCTATGGACTCTCCTGACTCAGCGGTTCCTGCAGCGAATCAATTTTTACAAGACCTACAGGCCACACATCTGGCACTCCAGAACCATCTTAAAAAGGCTAAGGAGGGCTATAAAAGATTTGCTGATTGTCATCGATGTGCTGGGCTCCACTCTCAGTGGGAGATTTAGTGTGGCTTTCCACTAAGCACCTTACGTCTTCTCGCCCTTCAAAGGAATTAGATCACAGATTTGTGGGGCCTTTTCCTATCGAAACCATTATCAATCCAGTGGCCTTCCATCTTACCATCCCATCACACATGAAAATTCATCCTGTATTTCATAGATCCTTACTGATTCCAGCTGGTCCACCTAGCCCATTGCGAACTATCAAACCACCACCACCTCCAGTCCTGTTTCAGGGTGAAGCAGAATACGAGGTTACATGCATCCTAGATTCACGGGTTCGCCATGGACAACTCCAATATCTGATATCTTGGAAAGGTTATAGACCACAAGAAAACTCTTGGGAAAATGCTTCCCATGTTCATGCCCCTGCGAAGCTTCGATATTTCCATCAACGTTACCCAACAAAGCCTAGGCCACGGCAAGGACTGGCTTGTGGCGAGCAGCATGGCAAGCAGCGCGGGCTGTGAAGAGACCTGGGCTGCGAGGACTTGAATGCCCCCTCCAGCCTGGCTAGAGAGGGCAGAGGTGTGCTTGAGTCCCTCCAGTGTGGTGAAGTGGGGCACTCCCTCCCTGGTGTGAGAGACGGGGAGGGAGTCCGAGAGTGGATGTGTGGAATGTATGTGAAGACACTCACTCCTTAAGTGAGAGTCGGGGGGGGAGGAGAAGCAGGTAGGGTGCCCCCTGCCAACTAGTGAGAAAGGCTGGTGAAGGGGGCACAGTGGATGTGGGGATGACGGTTGGGTTCCAACAGCGCTGAGAGCAGAAGCTGATTGGGTGTGTCTGTGGATGCATGATTGGAGGGGGGGACCCCTAACCAGGGAATCGGGAGGTTTGGGATGGGGGGGGGAAATGGAGATGGAAGCTCTGGGGGATTTAGGGTGGGCTATACCATTCAGGTAGTGATGGGGAGGGGATGTCATGACGGGGGTCAAAGGGTGGGCCATTGTTGGGGAAGACGCCCCCGGTGTTTGGTTTTAGTGGTGTGTTCTGGCCCTCTGTACATAGACCCAGGCCCTGGATAGCAGACCCATGGAGGCCCTGGCTTTCGGCTGCTGCTTCTTAACGCCAGGTCAGTTAACAAGGCCCCCCTTATATGTAATTTGATCACTGAGGAGGGGGCAGACCTGGTGTGTATCACCGAGACCTGGCTGGGCCCTGAAAGGGGTGGTGCCCCTTTCAGAAATGTGCCCAGTTGGGTTTACGGTATGGCACCAGCCAAGACCCCAGGGCGGGGGAGGAGGGGTGGCTGTTGTCATCTAGGAATCTCTGCTGGCCTTCAGGGGCACTGCTCCACAAGTGGCCGGTTGTGAGACCCTGTTCCTGAAGTTGGGTTCCTGAGAACAGTTGGGACTGTTGCTACTGTACCAGCCTCCCTGCCATGTCGCAACCTCCCTGCCTGAGATGCTGGAGGCCATCTCTGGGTTGGCAGTAGAGTTCCCCAGACTTATGGTTCTGGGGGACTTCAATCTGCTGTCCCTGGGGTGTGCCTCGGAGGTGGCTCGGGAGTTCATGGCCACCACACAAGTCTACCGGAAATCTACTCACACTAACCAAGTGCTCCACTACCAAAGCAATAACCCAACCTCCCACAAGAGGAGCTGTGTAAGAACACTATTCAGACGAGCACAAACGCACTGCAGCAACCCAGAACACCAGAAAAAGGAAATAGACCACTTATATCACATCTTCCAGCAAAATGGATAGCCACACAACTTTATCAAAAAGTGCCTGACCACTCAACCCACCACAGCAAAACCAACAGAAGCTATGAAAAGGATTACACTGCCATACATCAGAAACATCTCAGAAACTACTAATAGACTGTTACAACCACATGGCATCACCGTAGCACACAAACCAACCAAAACCCTTCAGAACATTGTAAGTAAACCAAAAGACCCAGTAGCCCAAGAAGAAAAAACAGGAGTTATCTACAACGTACAGTGTAAGGACTGTAACAGCCACTATGTAGGACAGACTGGTAGAAGACTAGCAGAACGCATCCACGAACACCAACTAGCAGTCAGAAGACACAATGAAAACTCCTTAATCTTATAACACATGGATAGACTTAACCATACTTTCAACTGGGAAACTGTGAGCATCTTAAACCAAGCCAAGTCCAAAAATGCTGGAGAATTCCTGGAAGCTTGGCACTCAGACAAAGCAGCCATCAACAGACACATAGAGGTAAACAACATTTACATACCATTCATAAGAGACAATAGAAAAGCCAGAAGACCAGAACACCTCCTTGCCAGCAATCAACAACCAGAGAGGCAAAGATTAACACCAAGATTAGCACCAGAGGAGCAATCAAACAACACAATAGATCCTAATCAAGGAACTATTAACTCAGTCAATCAACCAAGTGGCAAACAACAACCCAATCAAGGTACTACTAAGGAGAGTACAACACCCCCACCAACACAGGCAGGACAAGCCAGGGTATATAAACAAAGAGCAAGTCCCACTCCCTTTTCGCACTGAAGATGTTGCCTAGCCTGGCAATGAAACGTCTGCAAGAAAACAACAAGGCTCAGAGAGCACCAAGGACTCCACAGTTCAACCCTGAGCTACAAATATTCTCTTCGATTGATAATTAAATATTACTGATGTTCTATTATTTAGATACCGTAGTAGTGAAAATAGAAAGAAGAAAAGAAAGATATTCTATCAATATTAATTACAATTTAAGATATCAATATTACAAGCATTAGGTGCGTGGTGGCTCAGCGGGTAAGATGACAGGCTTGTCGATTGAAGATCGCAAGTTTGGAGGTTCGAGACCTGAGTGCCGCGTGATGGAGTGAGCTCCCGCACTCGCCCCAGCTCTTGCCAACCTAGCAATTCGAAAGCATGCAAATGCAAGTAGATTAATAGGTACCACTTTGGTGGGATGGTAACAGCGTTCTGCGCGCGTCATGCTGGCCACATGACCATGGAAGCGTCTTCAGACAATGCTGGCTCTTTGGCTAACAAACGGAGATGAGCACCAGCTCCTAGAGTCGGACACGACTACACAAATGTGCGGGGGGAACCTTTACCTTATTACAAATTAAAATTTGGCTTTTTCATTCAAAGTTGAGTATAACATTGAGAAAAAAAGAAAGAAAACTGCTGCAACTTGCATCAAAGTATTTGTTATGTAATAAAGGTTTCAGTCTTAAGCTAATTACTTAATATTAAAATCTGTATTGTATTGTATTGTATTGTATTGTATTGTGTGTGTAATGTTAATGAAAGGGGGGAAAAGATGAACGGAGCAAATTTAACAAGAAATAAAAGTCCAAAAAATAGAAAATGAAAATGAAAAAAAACACCAGTTTCTGACTTCCCCCTTTTTATACATCTGCTAATTTGCAATATCTGTAGACATTTAGGCCCCCTTAGAAGCCAAACTGTGGGTGATTATATTTGCCACGCTGCATGATGTGCACAAGAGATTTTCAAGCAGAGGCTGAAGGCCCCCATCAGAGATACTGTGCTAACAAATGTTTTGCATTCACTGAAAGTTGAAAAAAGCAATCTGGAAATAGCTTTCACCTCTGTTTGAACTGTTTCTCTGTTACATGACCCTTTGAAATAGGCAGCAATTAAGCCATTTATATCTTCTGCCTGCTCCTAAGCTGTTCTTTGTTGGCTATCTAATATAGATACTGACTTCTCTTGTAGTAGGATTAGTGAAGCACTTAAACACTTAACAGGGCTATATAATTGTAAAGATTATCCATTGCTTCAGCCACAATCAGAATGCTGATTTTGCTTAAGTACCTTTCATTTTATACATCACTGTAGTAACTGCATCATATATTCCTTTGGAATCCTCGGATTGGATTATTTTATTTTATTTTATTAACATTATAATCAATGACCACTACCTAACAGACCACTGGAAAATGCACATAAAGTCTATTCTGTGTCCATTATCTCAGCATTTTTGTACGATCCTCCAGCCAAAATGCGCTGTCCAATCCTCTGCAGAAATTAAAGTCAATCGCCTTTGATGATGTTTAAGGTAAAGGTAAAGGTTCCCCCCGCACATTTGTGCAGTCGTCTCCGACTCTAGGGGCCGGTGCTCATCTCCGTTTGTTAGCCGAAGAGCCAGTGTTGTCCAAAGACGCTTCCACGGTCATGTGGCCGCATGACGGGCGCAGAATGCTGTTACCTACCCACCAAAGTGGTACCTATTCATCTACTTGCATTTGCATGCTTTCGAATTGCTAGGTTGGCAAGAGCTGGGGCTAGTGCAGGAGCTCACTCTGCACGCAGGTGTAGCATAATGCAAAACAAACAACTATTCTAAGGACTAGCAGAAGTCATCAGTAGTCATGTTAATGACTGCACTGTGTATTTCTTATCTGGTGTATTGGGTCGCTATCTTGATAAGCAAAGGATGCTACATGCTCACACAAAGATCCTACCATAGCGTCTGAACCATCACTAAACAAATGGTTGTTAAGCGAGGACTACCTGCAAATGTCTTTGAGGAACTGTATTTGAAGCATTGCATAGCCCTGTTCTCTAAAAATATAAAGGTTCCCCCTGCACATTTGTGCAGTCGTGTCTGGCTCATCTCCGTTTGTTAGCCGAAGAGCCAGCGTTGTCCGAAGACGCTTCCACAGTCATGTGGCTGCATGACGTGCGCGGAACACTGTTACCTACCCACCGAAGTGGTACCTATTCATCTACTTGCATTTGCATGCTTTCGAATTGCTAGGTTGGCAAGAGCTGGGGCGAGTGTGGGAGCTCACTCCGCACGTAGGGCTAGGGATTTGAACCTCCGAACTTGCGATCTTCCGATCGACAAGCCTGGTGTCTTACCCGCTGAGCCACCACGCCCCCATGATGATGTTTACTTCCAGCTAAATTATGGGTTTTGAAACAGAGCTAGAGAAGATGTGCCTACAATATGTTATTCTAGTGCAACTCTTAACATCTCTGACCATTGGCCCTCCTGGCTCTGGCTGAGAGAGTTAGAGTCCAGCACCTTTTGGAAGGCCAAATGTTCTCTATGCCTGTTTGAAAATTTGACTACTGTCATGGGAGGCTTAGAAAAGGAGAAACCAATCAAAGACCCTGCCCATAATTCTGTTATACCTCTTCTCCAAAACAGAAAAGTCACAAGAAACCTCTGACTCCATCCAGATAAAACTAACTCCATGGCCTCCTAGGGGCTAAAATATATTATGCTGCTATTGTAGAATTGCATCAGTGTCTTTGAAGGAAGATCTGGCCAAAAATGCACGTTGCTTAAAAGCTTACAAGAGTTCCAAGAGGCCAATCTTGCTTTCATGCCTGAGTTTAACACTCCCTGCTAGTCTGGATTATTTGACTAATGTAACTGAATCAGCAGAAAAGCTGTGCATGCCAGTAGTTCCCTGAAACGTGCTACCTGACACTACCCACTCCAGCTGTCGGACCACCCCAGAACAACATATTCCATCTGTTCAATGTCCTTTAATGTACAACTAAAGAGGCTGTAGAAGGGAACCAAAAGCCCAGAGGCAAGAGTGCTGTCCTCATTTTTCTTTCTTCTAGAAACTAGCCATGAAGAATTCCAATCTTCACCTGTTTGGTCCTTAATAATAATATTTATTGGAAAAGCTTCATTTGACTACTAGAAAGCTCTTGGGATAACAATCTTAGTATTGTGAAATAAAAGAAGAGGTAGAAGAGGAGAGAAAGAGAAAGAAGGGGAGGAAAGAGAAGAAGCAAAGTTTTTGCTTGTGAATTCTTACACAAGCTTTTTGTTAAAATAATAGCATCAAATAAAAAAAGAAAGGCTATAAATACTGTGTTCTTTGTTTTTCTAACATTCAAAGCTTCTTTCAAAAAGGTTCTCATGACTTTCCCAACTGGGTGCCCCTTTGGATGCATGGGGACTTCCGCTCCTAAGATCTGGAAGTTTCTCGTCTGGGGAAGGCCAAGTTATCTGTAAGCATTTAGTAGGATCATAGAACAAGAATGGTCAAGAATGGGCCACATGCTGGGGCATATTGCTGAGTCAATCAAGGGCAACAAGGAATCTCTGGGTACTAAGACTCTCCTTCCTCACCAAACTGTTCTGATGATGCCACCAATGGACAGCAGTCAATGATCATTATTATACATTATATATCACCCTTTTTCCAAAGAGGTGAGGGCAGCACACATGGCCTTCCCTTCTTCGTATGATGTCATCACAACGACTCTGAGATGGACCACTCTAGGCTTGAGGCAGGAGAGAGAGAGAGAGAGAGGCACAGAATGACTGGTCCATGGTCCATGGAGAATCATGGATGAGTGGATGTTAGAACATTAGGGTTTCTGTACCCCAATCCTTCTGACTCCAGTATCAAAGTACCCAGATCTACATGGGTTGTTTTGACTATTTATGAATCTCTTCTCTGCCTCCTTTCATTGCAAGTCTTCCTCTATGCATAGTAGCCCAGGCAAAATGAGCAGAAATTTACCAGAATTAATTACAGCTGACCAACTGCCTAGGGTTGCCAGATCCAGGCTGCAAAAATCCAGCGGAGACATACTACAAATTCTAACTATTTGGTGCCATATCTGATAGCTCTAGTGCTTTCCTCTGCGTGAGCTAGAGAGGAAAAATCCTTCTCTTTGGCAGAGGATGAGCTGGTGTGCAAAGTAACAGGCTGCTTGGAGCTTTTGTCACAGCATGTCTGCCTGTAGAGAGAGTTCCCAGGTAGCTGGAAGTCTTCAACAGGGTGTGAGCTCACATGCAAAGCTGGCAGGCAAAACACCAAACTACTTTTTCTTCTTCTCCTGGCTGGTCAGCTGTCAGGAGACAAATTGTCTTGAAAGTCCAAGTTTCCTGTCCAGGCAGATAGACAGACAGATAGACAGACAGACAGACAGGTTCTGGCTGTACATATCCCTCATTTGATCAAAACTGTGGCTGCACCTTCACCCAGTAACCCCTTTAGTCTTCCCAGTGATAGTCTGATGCTTTATCCCACCCCAGCAGATAGGGGTGGTGCACTGAACTAAAGTAAGGGGGGGGGGCTCGAAAGCTGTACACAATAGGACTTCCAATAGAAGAGAATATCTGTAGCTCAGGGTTGAACTGTGGAGTCCTTGGTGCTCTCTGAGCTTGGTTGTTTCATTACCCAACTAGGGAACATCATCAGGACTCAATCAATCAGTGCCCTGATGTATGTATGTATGTATGTCTGTCTGTCTGTCTGTCTGTCTGTCTGTCTGTCTGTCTGTCTATCTATCTATCTATCTATCTATCTATCTATCTATCTATCATTTGGATTTATCCCTGCCCATCTCCACCGTGGTAGACTCTGGGCGGTTTACAATCACAATATAAAAAGTTAAAAACCTATACATCTAAAATCTACTATAAAAATAAATTTAAAAAATCCAAAAGATGGTGTGTTCTTAAAAGGAGGATATTACTAACACTCTCTTCCAACAACCTAAAAGACGACTTTATACATGGACTTCACCAGATGGTCTACACCGAAATCAGATGGACTACATCCTTTGCAGCCAAAGGTGGCGGACATCTATACAGTCGGTAAAAACAAGACCTGGAGCTGACTGTAGTTCAGATCACGAACTTCTTATTGCAAAATTTAGAATCAGACTAAAGAGAATAGGGAAGACCCACAGATCAGTTAGATATGAGCTCACTAATATTCCTAAGGAATATGCAGTGGAGGTGAAGAATAGATTTAAGGGACTAGATTTAGTAGATAGGGTCCCAGAAGAACTATGGACAGAAGTTCGCAACATTGTTCAGGAGGCGGCAACAAAAAACGTCCCAAAGAAAAAGAAAACCAAGAAGGCAAGATGGCTGTCTGCTGAAACACTGGAAGTAGCCCAAGAAAGAAGGAAAGCAAAAGGCAACAGTGATAGGGGGAGATATGCCCAATTAAATGCAAAATTCCAGAGGTTAGCCAGAAGAGATAAGGAATTATTTTTAAACAAGCAATGTGCGGAAGTGGAAGAAGACAATAGAATAGGAAGGACAAGAGACCTCTTCCAGAAAATTAGAAACATCGGAGGTAAATTCCAGGCAAAAATGGGTATGATCAAAAACAAAGATGGTAAGGACCTAACAGAAGCAGAAGAGATCAAGAAAAGGTGGCAAGAATATACGGAAGATCTGTATAGGAAGGATAATAATATTGGAGATAGCTTTGACGGTGTGGTCAGTGAGTTAGAGCCAGACATCCTGAAGAGTGAGGTTGAATGGGCCTTAAGAAGCATTGCTAATAACAAGGCAGCAGGAGACGATGGTATCCCAGCTGAACTGTTTAAAATCTTGCAAGATGATGCTGTCAAGGTGATGCATGCCATATGCCAGCAAATTTGGAAAACACAAGAATGGCCATCAGATTGGAAAAAATCAACTTATATCCCCATACCAAAAAAGGGAAGCACTAAAGAATGTTCAAACTATCGAACAGTGGCACTTATTTCACATGCCAGTAAGGTAATGCTCAAGATCTTGCAAGGTAGACTCCAGCAATTCATGGAGCGAGAATTGCCAGATGTACAAGCTGGGTTTAGAAAAGGCAGAGGAACTAGAGACCAAATTGCCAATATCCGCTGGATAATGGAGAAAGCCAGGGAATTTCAGAAAAACATCTATTTCTGTTTTATTGACTATTCTAAAGCCTTTGACTGTGTGGATCATAACAAATTGTGGCAAGTTCTTGGTGGTATGGGGATACCAAATCATCTTGTCTGCCTCCTGAGGAATCTGTATAACGACCAAGTAGCAACGGTAAGAACAGAGCACGGAACAACGGACTGGTTTAAGATTGGGAAAGGAGTACGGCAGGGCTGTATACTCTCACCCTACCTATTCAACCTGTACGCAGAACACATCATGCAACATGCTGGGCTTGAGGAATCCAAGGCTGGAGTTAAAATCGCTGGAAGAAACATTAACAATCTCAGATATGCAGATGATACCACTTTGATGGCTGAAAGCGAGGAGGAGTTGAGGAGCCTTATGATGAAGGTGAAAGAAGAAAGTGCAAAAGCTGGGTTGCAGTTAAACCTCAAAAAAACCAAGATTATGGCAACCAGCTTGATTGATGACTGGCAAATAGAGGGAGAAAAAGTGGAGGCAGTGACAGACTTTGTATTTCTAGGCGCAAAGATTACTGCAGACGCTGACTGCAGCCAGGAAATCAGAAGACGTCTACTTCTTGGGAGGAGAGCAATGGCAAATCTTGATAAAATAGTTAAGAGCAGAGACATCACACTGACAACAAAGGTCCGCATAGTTAAAGCAATAGTATTTCCTGTAGTAACCTATGGCTGCGAGAGCTGGACCATAAGGAAGGCTGAGCGAAGGAAGATAGATGCTTTTGAACTGTGGTGTTGGAGGAAAATTCTGAGAGTGCCTTGGACTGCAAGAAGATCAAACCAGTCCATACTCCAGGAAATCAAGCCAGACTGCTCACTTGAGGGAATGATATTAAAAGCAAAACTGAAGTACTTTGGCCACATAATGAGAAGACAGGATACCCTGGAGAAGAAGCTGATGCTAGGGAAAGTGGAAGGCAAAAGGAAGAGGGGCCGACCAAGGGCAAGATGGATGGATGGTATTCTGGAGGTGACGGACTCAACCATTGGGGAGCTGAGGATGGTGACGGCCGACAGAGGGCTCTGGCGTGGACTGGTCCATGAAGTCACGAAGAGTCGGAAACGACTGAACGAATAAACAACAACAACATTACTAAGCTAACCACCCCCAGGAGGAACTATTATTTCCTTCATTCCAGGCAAGGCGGCAGAACCAGGTCTTTAAAGACTTCTTGAAGGCCAGGAGCAAGGGTGCCCGTCTCACCTCAGGGGGCAAGTTATTCCACAGGGCGGGTGCTATCGCAGAGAAGGCACGCCTCCTGTACCCCGCTAGATGGAATTATTTTAGTGATGGGATCCGAAGCATGCCCTCCCTGCATGATCGGGTGGGGCGGGTGGATGTGATCGGGATAAGATAATGTTACCTAGTTGGGTAATGAAACATGTGCAAGCAAACAACCAAGCTCAGAGAGCACCAAGGACTCCACAATAGGACTTGTGGTGAAGTCACTGCTCAGTCACAGAAGTTATTGGATGGTCTTAGTCCAGCTACTTATCTCTCAGCCTAACCCAGAAATCCTGGCACTGACAGGAATTATGGGATAATCAGGTAGATGTGCTTCCCCCCAAAATGTCACAAAGACATGGCAAGTCATAAATATCAAGAAGGCACACTGCTGGGCTAAAAGAGAAGTAACTTGTTCATAAGACTGAGTCGAGGTTCTGAATTCCCAAACCTAAAATTATTCTTCCGAGTCCATAGTTTCTCACACCAACATCCATTTCACAGAAGAAAAACTTACTAGCTCAGTTGAAAAATGTGAACACTTGACTTAAATCCCAAGTGCCAAATCATTGATTTGACTTTATAAGAACAGCAGCAAACAGAAAGTAGAGAAACAGACACAAACTATACCATACATGTATACATACACACCTGAGCAAAATACTGTTTACACTTGCACACACCTATGAACCCCAGACAAAACACCTCCATTACAAATATATAAAAGCCATCCAAAACACACATGGGCAAAAAAGAACAACCACCACCCTAAACCCAACTCTAAGTAGAATGCATCCCTACCAGCAAACAGAAAATACACCTTATCAACACAGGTCAGCTATGTTACAAAAAAGGGAAATACACACGGAGACACAAGCTGTTCTTATTCTTCATCAACTCTTAGGACGTTCTTGCAGATCCCAGAGCTAAACTTTGCACTATAGCCACCATCCAATTATATTTTCCAAATTTGCCCCTGCAGCTCACTTAGAGCAGTGTTTCTCAACCTTGGCCACTGTAAGATGTGTGGACTTCAACTCCCATGGCTGGCTGGGGAATTCTGGGAGTTGAAGTCCACACATCTTAAAGTGGCCAAGGTTGAGAAACACTGCTCTGGATGTTCTGGAAAGAGCTGCTATTTTCAAGTGGCAGCTGCCCATTAACAAAAAGTTTGGGACCTTCTGTTTACCTAATACAACTTTACAGAAATTACACTGGAGACACTTTATTCAGATGGATGGAGTACCACTGACACCTAGTGGTTATTTATATCAAGAAAACTTCCTGCACGATAGGAAACAGACCAGGGCAATTTCGCTCTGCAGCCTAAGCTGCTAGACTCCCATGCAGTTCGCGGCTGTTTAAGACAACTTCAGAAATGCTAGTCCGAAGTTCAGTGGGTTGGCAACAGCGCTGGGCTCACGCTCAGTCTAGATTGTGGCCACTGCAAGTAGCCCCCCGATCCTTGCCCTGCCCATCCATGCAGGGAAGGCAGGGCTCACAGGCTGGCTCCTGTGTGGACCGGTCTACTGGTGCCTGCCTGTTCCTTTTAGGGATTCTTCTCTTCTCACTGTTCCTGATGTCTTTCCTATGCCTTTCCCAGATATATGCAGGCCTGAATGCCTTCACGCACAAACACACACCTCCCCCTATTTATCTCCTGTGACACTAAGGCAGACCTTTTTTTTTGTTTTTCTTTTCCTTTTAGGGTACCATTGTTGTTTCTGATACTACAGTAACCAAAGCAATAGGGAACAAATTGTTCCTTGGTTCCTACCTTTCTCTGTAGGTCCTTTCCTTTCAAATTTTGTATCAAGGAAGAATTGACAGTTCAGCTTCATAGAAACAAATATGTTTTAATGTTTTAATAACTCAGTTCAGTAAAATAAGCTCTTTGAGGTATACTGGTTTCTAAAGAAGTTCCATTTCTAACAACTTCCACAATGCAATCAAAGAGGGAGCTAATCTAATTTCTCAGGAGAGGCTCTGAGCTTTAGTCCTCCTCACTTCCAAATAATGGAAAACCACCAGCAGCTTTTCCAAGGAAGAACAAATCAGATGGGTTCATTCCAGTTGGAAGATCCTCCCACTCCAGGCAGGGGGCACCTGGCACACCAGCGTAAAGTGGGCAAAGGCTTCCTGCCCATGCTTCTATCTTCAGTGAAGACTACTGAAGAGTTCTGAGATGATGGGAAGATCACCAAAGATGGAGGAGGGCCAGACTTTGAGGGATCACGTCCACATGACCAGAGAGGGAGAAGAGGATCCAAAGAAGACCCAAGAAGAAGAGCAATATTTTACTAGCCATGAGCCATCAAATACCCTTGATATTAATTATGGTCTACCTTAAGGACAGGGGTAGACTTTAGCCATAGCTACACACTTT
Organism: Charina bottae; assembly: GCA_023362775.1. NCBI lineage: Eukaryota > Metazoa > Chordata > Lepidosauria > Squamata > Charinaidae > Charina > Charina bottae. The sequence continues at coordinate 23,743,459 of JALMGJ010000006.1, forward strand.
AGCTATTCATGTGGCTATTGTTGCTGTTTATTCGTTCAGTCGCTTCCGACTCTTCGTGACTTCATGGACCAGCCCACGCCAGAGCTTCCTGTCGGCCGTCGCCATCCCCAGCTCCCCCATGGTTGAGTCCGTCACCTCCAGAATATCATCCATCCATCTTGCCCTTGGTCGGCCCCTCTTCCTTTTGCCTTCCACCTTCCCTAGCATCAGCATCTTCTCCAGGGTATCCTGTCTTCTCATTATGTGGCCAAAGTACTTCAGTTTTGCCTTTAATATCATTCCCTCAAGTGAGCAGTCTGGCTTGATTTCCTGGAGTATGGACTGGTTTGATCTTCTTGCAGTCCAAGGCACTCTCAGAATTTTCCTCCAACACCACAGTTCAAAAGTATCTATCTTCCTTCGCTCAGCCTTCCTTATGGTCCAGCTCTTACAGCCATAGGTTACTATGGGGAATACCATTGCTTTAACTATGCGGACCTTTGTCGTCAGTGTGATGTCTCTGCTCTTAACTATTTTATCAAGATTTGCCATTGCTCTCCTCCCAAGAAGTAGACGTCTTCTGATTTCCTGGCTGCAGTCAGCGTCTGTGGCTATATTCTGTCATGTGGCTATATTCTGGAATAAACACACTGACATAGTAGCAAAGGCATTACTTTTACAAGTGGGGTGATACCTAGGAATGGTAGCAAGAAAGTTATACATTAAGTTGTGGCATTCCAATCTCTCTTCTGGTGCCTTTGTAGGCAGGGAAGGATCTGTTTATTTGCTTAGGCTACTTGAGGCTTACATGATTAGCCTTGGATGGCTGAAAGAAAAAACAGTGCTTTCTATCTTTGAGATGTGTCATGAATAAAGAAAAAAATACCTCAGAAGGTTCTTGTGTGCTGGACTTTGGATGGATCCTGAGAACCCAGCTCTCTTTATACACAGGATGTAAATATCCATACAATTTTCTTTGCAGTATTTATGGAAGTGGTTTGCTATTGTCTTGTTCCATGATTTTTTCCAACTTCCCAGTCCACCCTACAGCTCTGATATTCCACTGTAGTTTCCTAGCCATGTACCAACCAAGCTCAAATCTGCTTAGCTTCTGATTCAGACAAGACCAGCCAGGTATTATCACCAACTGTGGAATGAATACAATTGTCCTTAAAACTTAATCTATGGTAGCAGAGTGTCTAGGGAAATTAGTCAATGTTTAATTAAGATAGAGACATAATATCATGGCAGGTCATGAATACCCTATTAGGTAGGCAAAAAATGTAAAGTGCTTAAATAAAAAGAAAAAACAAAGGCAAAAGGACCAATTCATCCATTTTTCTAAATTGCTAATGGGGAAGATTAGCATTTGGGGTTCTCATTTCAAATCTGTATCAGAAAAATTAACTTCATTATAGGGAGTTCCTATAATTACTTACTCAACAGGAAGGTGATCCATTCAGTTGAATTGGAATTACTTCCCAGTAAGAGCCTCAAGATTATAGCCTACACTCATTCGAAACTGAAACCTTAAGACTGGGATAAGCAATATTTAGGAGGCTTAGTCTATACCCAACATTTTTGGGGAGAAAGTGAGGATTCCACCGTGCAGGTGAGCAAAAATGTGCTGTAGTGAAGCTCCAGTATTTAAACTGAGAATACGCAAAGGACATGTCACGTGATGCCCACTAAGAATGAAAGCTAGAACAGCCACTAGATGGCGCCTTAAAACCAAATTATATACAGCATTTACCATAAAGACAAGCCAGTCTTCCCCACAGATTTTTTAACAGAAGCTACTCCACTGAAACAACTCCACTGAAAGACAGAAACTAGAAGTTGCTGATATTGCTAACAAATGAAAGAAGCTAAGCTATATACAGGGTGTTACTAGAAAGGTGTTTTCAATTAAAAAAGGAAAATGAAAATAAATATATACAAAAATGAGAGCTGGTTTGGTGTAGTGATTAAAGGTACTAGGCTAGCAATCCGAAGACCAGGAGTTCCAGGTGGGGGACTTTGGGCCAGGCACACCCTCTCTCAGCCCTAGGAAGAAGGCAATGGCAACTCACTTCTGGAAATGTTGCTATGAATCAAGAGTGACTTGAAGGGGGGTGGAGGAGGAGGAGGAGGAGGAGGAGGAGATTAAGACCAAAAAAAAAAAAGAACCCCAAACAAACCCAAATTCCTATATTCCCAATGCCTTCAGTAAAGAAAGAATGATTCTAATACTTTCTGTTCCCAACAGAATGTTATTAACTTCCCAACAGAAGTTTACCAAAATGAGACACTTAGTTAATATTTCTATAAAAGTCAAGATAGTCTCAAGTGCAACATAATTCCCAGCTTAATGCATACACCCCATTAAGCTTGTGAGGTGGCTCTTCTTTGTCTTCTCAGCCAGTCCTGTGTCCATAGGGTTGCAGTAAAGTTGGGGAAAAGAGCAAACTGGTGCAAACTGGCCGGGAGTTGACATGAGGAGCAAGGAAATCATTTGGATGCTAGAAATCTGGGTGCCCAGAGTCTTTACTTATCCAAAGGCAGAACAGAGGAAAGAGGATATGAAGGTAAACAAAGGGAAGTCCGGTATTTGGATCCCAGGGAAAGATAAGGGGCTTCAGTAGACAAAGTGGAGACTGCCAGGATCTGAAACGGGCCTTCTGAAGCCTCTGGAGAGGCAACAGGAAGGAATGAAACTTAGTTTTGGGGGGAAGGATCAAAGGTATGAAACCGGGGGGGGGGGGCAAGGGGGGTACAGGATGCATGGAGAGGTTGGGACTCTGCTTGATGCGGCCAAGGCTTGGTCCACAGAAAGATCAAGCTTGGAAGAACTGTCCAGGAAAAAGAAAAGGAAGTGGTCAGTTCGACATCCTGAGGAAATAAAAAAAGAATCAGTGTTTTTAAATGAAAAAAGTTTACTTGAGAATAAGGTAAAGAGAGGGCTTCCAGTGGGAATGGCGGACAGAATGGCTGTGCCTGCTGGTTCAGCGGGTGGAGCTGACAATGCAGTAATTTTTTTCTGGCTCAGGCAGGTTTTCCTGAAGCCCAGAAACGTTCTCCAGATCAAGGAGAATACCTGGAATCATCCCATCTGTCCTCCGGACGGCTGCTTGCAGCCAGAAGATCGCAAACAGTGTTTCACTTTCGACTGGTAAAAGCCAGCTGGGAGGCAGGGACTGCATTACTTTCCAAGCCCCGCTGTAGCCTTAAAGGGACACTAAGACCGGCCACCCCATTTCTAAATCACCAATTTGTATTTTTTTTAAGCATATGTACCCCAAGAGAGGCTTTCTACAGCGAGGAGAAGCTGGTTCTCTTCGTGCTTATTGTTATTTTGGGGATTACATTTTTTAAAAATTCTTTTAAGTTTTGGATTTCATTTTCCTTCCAAAGGAAATTCCAAAGATTGAGAGTAAACAATTGTCTTCCTGTTATTATTTTTGTATTAAATTTGAAGATATTAGCATTTTCCTACATGTTGAATCAGCTGATTTGAACCTTCAGTTTTCTGTTTTCACTTTCCCTTGAGAACTGTCTGCTATCTCACTCTCACTTTATGTAAACACACTTAGGAACTCTTCCATATCTTCGACTTTCGCTGGTTAAGCTCCTAGGGGGCACCATAATCTACTGCGTGAGACATGGAGGATTTCAAACAGATTCTTTCTGACTTTCACCAGGATTTTAAACAGATTTCTTCTGACTTCCATCAAACTTTTATGCAAGATATCCAGGACATTGTGGAAAATATGAGATTTAAAATGTACCATCAGGTTGGGGATGTGGTGGATGAAATTGAGGAATTTAAGAGTGATAGAAAGGGTTTTTTTAAGACTGAGATTGGGATTTTTATCGAGATGCTGGACAAAGATTGGATAATGGAGTTGAAGAAATCTAAGGGAGAGAGTGATCTGCAAGCCATAAGTCAAATTGATCTCCTGGTGGAATGCCATGAAAAGAACCTGGAATCTTTGAAGGGGGCAGTTGGGCATTTTGATTCTTTCATGAGGAAAGCTCTGTGCACATTGTGGGGATATGTAATTGCTTTGGTTTATTTTGAAGTGGGATAAGGATTGAAGAATGTTCATCTGGTTTGCTTTAAGGATTTGATTGATGCTATTTGCCTTTAAATATATGGAATTACTGTTTTGAATTGTCTTTGTTTTTTGGGTTTATTAAGATTGAGATTATTAAAATTGTTGTACTATTAAATATAATAGCAGACAACTTATGTGCTTTTTTATTTGATTCTTATTATAGTAGACAGAAATGTATAGAATAGTGGTTTGTTGTTTATTCGTTCAGTCGCTTCCGACTCTTCGTGACTTCATGGACCAGCCCACGCCAGAGCTTCCTGTCGGCCGTCACCATCCCCAGCTCCCCCATGGTTGAGTCCGTCACCTCCAGAATATCATCCATCCATCTTGCCCTTGGTCGGCCCCTCTTCCTTTGGCCTTCTACTTTCCCTAGCATCAGCATCTTCTCCAGGGTATCCTGTCTTCTCATTATGTGGCCAAAGTACTTCAGTTTTGCCTTTAATATCATTCCCTCAAGTGAGCAGTCTGGCTTTATTTCCTGGAGTATGGACTGGTTTGATCTTCTTGCAGTCCAAGGCACTCTCAGAATTTTCCTCCAACACCACAGTTCAAAAGCATCTATCTTCCTTCGCTCAGCCTTCTTTATGGTCCAGCTCTCACAGCCATAGGTTACTACGGGGAATACCATTGCTTTAACTATGCGGACCTTTGTTGTCAGTGTGATGTCTCTGCTCTTAACTATTTTATCAAGATTTGCCATTGCTCTCCTCCCAAGAAGTAGACGTCTTCTGATTTCCTGGCTGCAGTCAGCATCTGCAGTAATCTTTGCGCCTAGAAATACAAAGTCTGTCACTGCCTCCACTTTTTCTCCCTCTATTTGCCAGTCATCAATCAAGCTGGTTGCCATAATCTTGGTTTTTTTGAGGTTTAACTGCAACCCAGCTTTTGCACTTTCTTCTTTCACCTTCGTCATAAGGCTCCTCAACTCCTCCTCGCTTTCAGCCATCAAAGTGGTATCATCTGCATATCTAAGATTGTTAATGTTTCTTCCAGCGATTTTAACTCCAGCCTTGGATTCCTCAAGCCCAGCACGTCGCATGATGTGTTCTGCGTACAGGTTGAATAGGTAGGGTGAGAGTATACAGCCCTGCCGTACTCCTTTCCCAATCTTAAACCAGTCCGTTGTTCCGTGCTCTGTTCTTACCATTGCTACTTGATCGTTATACAGATTCCTCAGGAGGCAGACAAGATGACTTGGTATCCCCATACCACCAAGAACTTGCCACAATTTGTTATGATCCACACAGTCAAAGGCTTTAGAATAGTCAATAAAACAAAAATAGATGTTTTTCTGAAACTCCCTGGCTTCTTTCTTGGGCTACTTCCAGTGTCTCAGCATACAGCCATCTTGCCTTCTTGGTTTTCTTTTTCTTTGGGACATTTTTTGTTGCCACCTCCTGAACAATGTTGCGAACTTCTGTCCATAGTTCTTCCGGGACCCTATCTACTAAATCTAGTCCCTTAAATCTATTCTTCACCTCCACTGCATATTCCTTAGGAATATTAGTGAGCTCATATCTAACTGAGCTGTGGGTCTTCCCTATTCTCTTTATTCTGATTCTAAATTTTGCAATAAGAAGTTCGTGATCTGAACCACAGTCAGCTCCAGGTCTTGTTTTTACCGACCGTATAGATGTCCGCCACCTTTGGCTGCAAAGGATGTAGTCAATCTGATTTCGGTGTCGACCATCTGGTGAAGTCCATGTATAAAGTCGTCTTTTAGCTTGTTGGAAGAGAGTGTTTGTTATGCACAGTGAGTTGTCTTGGCAAAATTCTATCAGCCTATGTCCTGCTTCATTTTGTTCTCCCAGACCATGCTTGCCTGTAATTCCAGGTGTCGTCTGACTACCCACCTTAGCATTCCAGTCTCCTGTAATGAAAATAACATCTCTTTTTGGTGTATTAACCAGTAGGTGCTGCAGATCCTCATAGAACTGATCTACTTCTACTTCGTCAGCATCTGTGGTTGGGGCGTATATTTGGATTACTGTGATGTTAAATGGCTTACCCTGAATTCGAATTGAGATCATTCTATCGTTTTTTGGATTGTATCCAAGCACTGCTTTAGCCACTTTATTATTAATTATGAAGGCTACTCCATTTCTTCTGTGGTCCTCTTGTCCACAGTAGTAGATCTGGTGGTCATCTGATGTGAAGTGGCCCATTCCAGTCCATTTCAGTTCACTGACACCTAAAATGTCTATATTTAATCTTGACATCTCACCAATAACCACATCCAATTTGCCCTGGCTCATAGATCTTACATTCCAGGTTCCTATGGTGTGTTGATCTTTAGAACATCGGATTCGTCGTTCACCACCAGCACCGTCGGCCGCTAGCCGTCCTTTCGGCTTTGAGCTAGCTGCGTCATCACATCTGGGGCTAGTTGAACGTATCCTCTGTTCCTCCCCAGTAGCATTTTGACCATCTTCCGACCTGGGAGTCCCATCTTCTGATGGTATACCGACATATCTCTGGTTGTACTGATCCATTTAGTTTTCACGGCAAGAATACTGGGGTGGGTTGCCATTATCTACCCCAGGGATCGTATTTATTCTGTAGTGGTAGGAAGGGAATAATTAAATATATTTTATCTTTTGGAGGGGAGAAAGATGTTTAGGAGGTTTATATGAACTTTTTTTCTTTATTTTAATGTACTTAGTGATTTCTATTATGTGTTAAAGTAGAACGACTTATAGAAATAATGTGGTGTTTTGGTTTAATATAGAGTAAGAGATTGATTATGGAAATTTTTGTATATACTTGCTGTTAAAAGTTGGAAGCCACATCTTTTTGTAAATTTGAAAAAAAATTCTCTCGTGTTTCTGCACTTTTTTAGTTTTTTTCTTTCTTCGTAGTTTTTTGGTTTTTTGTAGTTCTTATTCTTCTCTTGAAACCTAATAAAATTTACTATATATATAAAAAACAGAGAATAAGGTAAACAAGCCTGCAGCTTGAGTTCAAGGAAGGTGGATCAGTGGGCAAATTCAACCTCTGAAGGGAATCGGCCCAATGAAACCAATGGAGTGAGGAACATGTCCAGGATATGATGGTTGAGGAGCAGATCTTGGCTGGAGAAACCAATCCTCAGCTGATCTGGATTTGGACTGTGGACAGCGAGGAGGAACTACAAGAGGAATTAAACCAAGAGGAGGGGAGAGGAAGGTGCTCCGTGTGATTTTTGCAACACAACTAACGTTGTGGACTTGTGTAAATAGGTTTGGTTTTAAAAGGTGCTGGGTTTTTAAAAAAAGCCTGCCTGGCTGTTGAAAGAGAGAACATTTTCCAGACGTACCTTTCTGGACTGAGGGGAAAAAAATCATTCCCACTGGGTTAAAACGTTACTGTTGTGTAGAATTACTGTTGTGTAAGAGTAACTTTGTTATTTTGTGTAAACCAGATTGTAGGTGAGCATGGCTGTTGTTTAACACAAGTTGTAAGATAGAACTGTTCTCAGTCTTTGATTCTGAAAGCAAGTAAGGATAGACTTACAGTGTTGGAAGCACATTCCTCATTGTTTTTTCTGGCATATTATGTCTAATCAACTACTATAATATATCTTTCTAAGGACAGAAAAGCTGTTTAACTCTTCTAGTACTCTCTATCACTCTTGCACAATTTGTGTTCAGGCTCTGGGAAATCCCCAATCGAGTCCCCCTTTTATGACCAAGTAGGCCATAGAGAAAACACGACTGGAGAGCTAAAATTATTCCACTTTCACTCACATGATAAGCAAGCAACCCTACCTATTTTGAATAAATGGCTAATAAAAAGAGTCAATGGGGGCGACACTCTCAAAATATAAGTGGATTTCCAGGATGCAGCATCGGACCAGGGGGCCAGCCTAACCAGACTCCCAGAACTGCAGAAACACACAAGCAGGAAGCAAGGAAGCAGAAGTGTGTTGAGAAAGTGGGCACATGTCTTAACTGCAGCTAAACAAAATGTTAAGATGGAGCTCCACGTAAGAACAGGGCAGGGCTTTGTTCAGGTGGTTGCAGCCACCATCTTGACTTTTTTGATTCCTCCTAGCTGCCCCTGCCCCTTTCCCTTTTTGTCCCCAAACAATTTCTTGCCTCTAAAGCAGTGTTTAAGATGTGTGGACTGGGGAATTCTGGGAGTTGAAGTCCATACTTCTTAAAGTTGGCAAGGTTGAGAAACACTGCTCTAGACCAGGGGTCCCCAACCCCCAGTCCACGGATCGCTACCAGTCCGCGGCCTGTTACGAACCGGGCCGCCATGCAGGTCTCCGAACCCCGCCCCCGGTCTGCGTGATTGGCTCCCGCCTGCAACCCCGCCCCTGGTCTGCGCGATTGGCTCCTGCCTGCAAACCCCGCCCCCGGTCTGCGTGATTGGCTCCCGCCTGCAACCCCGCCCCCGGTCTGCGCGATTGGCTCCTGCCTGCAAACCCCGCCCCCCAGTCTGCGTGATTGGCTCCCGCCTGCAAACCCCGCGCCCCGGTCCACGCGATTGGCTCCCGCCTGCAAACCCTGGCCCCCCCGGTCTGTAGAAAAATTGTCTTCCATGACTCGTCCCTGGTGCCAAAAAGGTTGGGTACCCCTGCTCTAGACCGTCGATCCCACCTTCCTTGTCCAAGCCTTCCTCTTTGCTCCTGACTTTGCCTATTATCACCCTTCTAATCTCTCTGCATATTTACCTTGCAGTCTCATCCTGGAATAGATTAATAGATGTAACTCAGCTTTTGTCCACTCCAGGCAAATGAGCAATTTTCCAGGAGCAGCTTTACAATTTGCCTCAAAGGCTGCCTCACTCGGTCCTCCCAAACTTGGAACCTTCACTTTTCCAATAATACCACTTATAAATGATATATAATTAAACAAAATAATAATAATACATGCCATCAGTGTCTGAGGGGAAGGTTAAAAATGGTGGGCATGGTAGTATGATCAAAGTTCCATCCCTTTTATACGTTTATTAGCCCTTCATGCAGACACTGGTGATAAATACCAATTCAACTATTACAATTCACTTATTTGGTCATTTGCTGCCTATTAGTGGCACCCCAAATCTCAAAAAAGTTGGCTTATTCAAGAGAACATTAGATATTAGAGCGGGTGGCAGTCGTGGCTAGGAGGGCTTTTGCACAACTTTGGTTAGTGTGCCAGTTACGCCCATTCCAGGAGCACGACGCCCTCCATACAGTCACTCATGCTCTCATCTTCCATGTAGATTATTGCAATGCGCTCTACATGGGGCTACCCTTGAAGACTATCTGGAAGCTTCAGCTGGTGCAGAATGCGGCCGGGCGGGCAGTTTTGGGTGCTCCAAGATCTGCACATGTAACACCGTTGCTCCGCGAACTACATTGGGTGCCGGTTTGCTTCCGGGTACAATTCAAGGTGTTGGTTATCACCTTTAAAGCCCTACATGGCATGGGACCAGAATACCTGAGGGACCGTCTTATCCCCATGTTATCGACTCGCCCCACCCGGTCATCCAGAGAGGGCCTGCTATGAACCCCATCAATTAGAGAATGCCATCTGATGGGGTCTAGGAGGCGGGCCTTCTCTGTGACAGCGCCCACTCTATGGAACATCTTGCCCCCAGAGTTGAGACAGATTTCCTCCCTCCCGACCTTTAGGAAAGAGCTGAAGACCTGGTTCTGCCGCCTGGCATGGGAAGGAGGAAGGGATAGTTCCTCATGGAGGTGGCTAATCCCCTAATTTTAATGTCCTTCTTTTAATGAATACCTTGTCCATCTGGATTTTATAATTATTTATTGTACTCTATATATTGTGGTTTTATATATTTTTAGATTTTATTTTAACTTATTTGTTGTGAACAAATGAGTTCCCCATGGGGGGAGATGGGCGGTCATATAAGTTGAACAAATAAATAAATAAATATCAAACAAAAGGTTTTTTTTAAAAAAAACCATACAAGCAGATAAAATATTTGCCATTGAGCCTAAATATACAAGTCAATGTAAAGAGCTTTCTCCAAAAATGAAAAGAGGCACATGAGGTACTCCCATTACAGAGGTTAAAAAAGGCTGAAAATGCAATAAATGAAACTGCAATAAAATGAATGAATGCTTTAGCGAAATAAATTCATTTTTAAAAAATAATTCAAAGAGAGTGAATTTGATATGTTACCCACTGGTGAATATAGATGGGGAAGGGTGTGTGGCTGGGAAGACACGCCACATTTTACTTTTCTTCCTTTATTATGGAAATACTTTCTTTTTCAGACAATCTCACACTGCAGATTCATTATAAAAGCAATGAAGTGCGTGTTTAAGGCACATCTGTGGTAGATTTCCCATTCTTTCAGTGTCAATGAATTCTCCCCTGCCCCCCTTCTAGTATCTTGCAAAAAGGATTCATTGTATTTTGATTATTCTGAGCTCGGTCCATCTCAAATGTTTCCATAGAAACAGGATTCCTTTTCCCTCCCCCCTTGAAGGCAGCTGCTAGCATCACCATGGTTAGTCTAGTTCTCTATGCAAGCCCACTGTAGCTCCTAAAAAACCCTTTATTTGATCTCTGGTGCGCATAAACAAAACCCACACATTTCTCCCAGTATCATCAGTGTCAATGCTAATAGAGTAACACTTGCTTAATGACTTTTTCACTCCATTGGTGAATGAGAGAATAATCTCTCAGTTCAGGAGTACTGTTGCCACTGAGAAAGGAAAAAAGAATTAATAACGTGAGCAAGTTGCTAAAGAGGTGTAAATAGATCTTTAAATAAAATAAAATCTGAGACCAGCCAAACAGCTCAGTAATAATATAAACCTAAGTGATGAAAATACAGAGTTCTAGTTAATACTAAAAATCAAATTATTTGTGGGTTTTTTTTAAATAGTGATGAACACTATTCATCAAGTATTTAATTGGAATAAGGAATGTAATGTCCAAATGTTATTTTGACAATATACATCAATACAAGATGAGTAGGTTAATATAAATTGAATATATTCTGAGATTGGCCTAATTGTTTAGGACCATGTTAGGGGGATGAAATGGTCGAGTTCCAGATGATATTATAAAGTCATTTTTAAAAATTATTTATAAACAGAATGTTGTTTGTTCATAAAGCCTTTGTGTTGTCACAACTATTATGGTTGTCATGTCAAAGTGCTCCTTGGTTGTCTCTAGTAGCGCTAGAGGTTTTCTTCGTTTTCTACAAAGAAGTGGGGTGAAGATTATGTTATTTCCTGTTTCAGAGCAGTGGAAGAAGATTGCCGTTTGCCTGTTTACATTCAAAGCAGTAAACCTGGGGTTTGTTGGTAAGTTAGTTAAGCCCAATTTAACTCACTGAAACTCACTCACTGTTTATATTTCGCTGTAAACATCCACAAGGCTGAGATGTTCATCTGTATTTATGAAAAGGTTTGGGTGTGGCATTGTTGGCTATTAAGTATAGTCACAAAGCAGGTTAGTAAAGCACTGAGCATGGCAGCTCTTAAGAGAGAAATAAATAACATTATGCTGTGGACTGGAAAGCCAATGACTGTAATAAATGTGCCTGGATGTTTTGAAAACAAATTGTCATTTCATTATTCTGGCGGGTATTAACTCTGAACTTATTCAATGAATTTTCACAAAATGTCAAGCCACAAAGAACTCCGCAGCATAGTATGCAATTGTATCTCATGCAATTTACATTAGTTTGGGCTTAGTAACATATTAAATTGCGGCTCTGCTCTTTTGTTTCCTTTCGTGTGATTTATGATCCTGGTTCTGTGCCATGGAGAGCTTTGTTGAAGGCAAATCTAAAAATCTCCTAAATTCGGCTGTGGGGGTGTAACTGAATGTAGTTTTGCCACCTTTTGAGCCCCCCCCCCATGCTGTTGAAATGTGGATGAAAAATTCTAATGATGGTGCAATTTCCTACCAATATTCAGTGAGAAATGAAACAAAATAGACAAGTGAAGTGTGTTTTTTATTGAAACTACCTCCACCCAGCAGCAAGAAACAGATCAAAAATTCTACCTCCAACCATTCCAGTGACATGATCAGGTCACCACCAAAACCCCATGGCCATATTCATGGTGGCATTGTAAAAAGCATTGCTCCTGGACAGAAATATTGGCCACCTCTATCCTTCAACCTGAAAATACTGCCTGAAGCAACAGTCTAGGGTTCCCATACAAATAATGATGATCCCCACCAAGAATTTGCTGACTCATATTCCTGTCAAATTTAGATATGATATGGAATACCTGCTTCACAATCCATTTAATCTGAGACTATCAACATTATGTAGTAACAGTGAACTCACTACTTCAGAGCTTTCCAAACTGTGTGTCGCGACACAAAAGTGTGTCGCCACACACAGCGTGGTGTGTCGCCACACCACCCGGAAGCGGCGGCACGCACGTGCACGGTGGCAGCGGCAGCCGCTGCCCTGCACACGCACGCCGCCGCACACCCCCCGCGCCGCCGCACGCCCCCGCGCTGCCGCCGTGCGCGCGCGCGCTGCCGCACGCCCCCCCCGCGCTGCCGCATGCCCCCCGCGCCGCCGCACGCCCCCCCGTGCCACCGCCGTGCGCGCGCGCACCGCCACACAGCCTGTGTCGCCGCCCCGCTCACGCGCCCCCGCGCACTACCGCACAGCCTCCTGTGTCGCCACCCCGCGCGCACGCCGCCGCACCACCGCTGTGCCGCCGCCGCCGCGCCACCGCTGTGCCGCCGCCGCCATGCCACCGCTGTGCCGCCGCCGCCCTGCACTACTGCAGGGAAAGCCCTGCAGTACTTAGTAATAAACAGGAATATTCAATGTGGTGCCTTCTAGATATTTCCCATCATTCTTATCTATGGATTATGCTATGATTAAAACTGAATGCCAAAATATCTGGAGAGCACTGTTTGCCAACTTCTGGCATGGTATTTTCTTTTTCTCCTTCACCTTTACATTTGTACCACTGGGCGGCTGCGGGGTTTCCTTGTCTGCACTGCATTTGCATAGTTCACACAGCAAAGCCATGAATGATAATGCCACAAGGGGGGTGTTTTTCTGCCAGTTGTTGCAGAGCCTGAAGCTGTTTTGGGCTGAGAAAGAGGGACTGGTCCAAGGCCACCCAGCTGGCTTCCATGCCTAAGGAGGGACTAGAACCTGGATCTCCCCACTCTTAGCATAGCGCCTTAAACCACTGTACCACTCCAGCTCTCCAGCACAATAGTTTTAATGTCCAAAATATTTTTAAACCTTCAGAACAATCCTGCAGGGAAGTCAGCATCATTTCTCGTTCAGAAACAAGGGCAATTGAGACAAAGAGAGTGTGGTCACCAAGTGAATTCATGTTAGATGTGACATTCAAATCAAAAATTTCCTGAATGATAGCTCAGGTTCTTAGCCACAGTGCTATGTCAGTTCTTAGAAAAGCATTCAGATTTCTATAGCCTGTTTCTCAAAAACCAATGACATAAAAACAAAAAATTATATGTTAAGATGGGAAGAAAATTTGGGACATGAGATTATATATGATGATTGGCAAAATATATGGACTAAAAATATTAAATTTACTTTGAGAAATAATTTAAAGGAAAATATGTATAAGATGATTTTCAGATGGTACATGTCTCCAGAAAAATTATTTAAAATGAAATATACAAACTCAAATATATGTTGGAAATGTAAAATAAAAGCAGGCTCATTCTATCATATATGGTGGTCATGCAGATAAACTAAAAAATATTGGGATAGAATCCACAGGTGTATATGTAAAATGTTGGAGATAAATATAGATAAAAAACCAGAACTCTATTTATTGGGTATAATAGACGGAAATATAAACAGCAACAACAAAAAACTACTCCTATATTTGACTACAGCTGCAAGAATAACCTACGCACAACACTGGAAAGAAGAGCACATCCCGACAATAGAAGAATGGACTATTAAATTAATGGAACTAACACAGATGGACAGATTAACAAATCTAATAAGAGGAAAAGAAATGGGAAAATATGAACAGTTATGGAATCCCTTCTTAAAATACATACAGAAAGAGTATAATATTCAAATATTTACATAAGATCAGAAATGAAATATACTATAAGAGAAGAAAAATAAATGTATGGATATATGAAAAAGGTTAAAATATATGAAATATGAAATACCAAAGAATTAAAGTATATGAAAAATGTCAGAAATGAAACATGTATAAAGACAAAATATGTAAAATGGAAATGAAATATGTAAGGGATTAAAAGTTACAATGTAAATAGATTAATTTACAATATAAATATTTAATTTAGTTCTTCGTAAAGGAAACAGGAAGTCTTTTAGAATCTATGTGGGGGGTATTTTTATGTTCTTTTTTCCTCTTCCTTTTTTCTTAACCCTCACCTTTTTTTTTAATGTAAGTATGTATTATGTATTATATGTTGTATTTTTATGTATATGTATATGTCTTTAAATGTACAGTATGTATATAATATTTTAAATAATAAAACCATATTTAACAAAGATTTCTATAGCCTGTTTCTAAATTGTTATTATAAGCAGTTGACGCTTTTATAGTTAGCATGACATATTTGTCAACCAGTTCCTATGCAGTTAGCATTGCCAACCCACCTTTTGGTCTAAATTGGTCCAAATAAAATTATATTTAGAAAAAATCTAGTGCTACCATCCGAGAAGCTGTTAATTTCCAGATTCTACCAGTATCCACTCCATTCTGTTTAGATAAACTATGGCCCATGCTCACATGACGAATTCCCCCCTTCTTTCCCCCGCCCCATATATACATAGATGCTTCATGCTATTCCCTTCTCTTCTGGATTAAGTAAGTGTATGCAAAGTACATAAAAAGAGTAAGAAATGGGAAGTAAAAGAAATTAAAGATGGGAGATAAAATAAATGGAAATTGAAGGACAATTCTGCACTGCAGCCTAAGCTGCTTGTCTCTTGTGCTGCTCTGTGCTGCTCCTGAAACCAGATTAACAAATTCCAGTCTAGATTCCAGTGGTTTGGCAATACAGCTGGGAGATTGGCAGTCCCTCAGATAACCAGGCCCTAAGCCACACCCCCTTTGTGGCATCATCATTTTATTTTTTATTAAATTTTATTAAGTTTTACAATACATAATAAAATTTAAAGTAGAAAAAAGAAATAGAAACAGAAATACAAAATAAGAAAAAGATAAAGAAAAAGTGAAGTCAAGAAATAATAAGCAAAGAAAATATAGAAAATAGATGTCCTCCAATCTATCTTTGAACTTAAAGTACAACAATTGATTTTAAATGTTAGTCCTTCATACAGTATACAGGAACTTTTCTTTGTCATATGCCTTTTGATTTCTTTAATCCAATCTTCTAACCTTCATCTTACTGTCTCCCAATAATCCATCTTTGGCTTCCACTCCTTGAAGTAGTAGTTAAATGTTGAATGTTCATTACTACATATTTATATCTTCAATAAAGACCAATTAGTATAACAAATAAAAGCCTTATTTACTTCTAATAAACTACAATATATTCTATTCATATTATGACTCATAACCTAACATGTTATGTAACTTAATACATAATTTAGCAATTCTTATAGTGTTCATACATATATATTTCTATAATTTAATTCTAATATATATATATATATCTCCATAAAAAAGGAATTCTTGAATCTCAATTATCCATCTGTAATTTCCATTCCTTGTAGTAGTGTCCATTTAAACTAAGTGCATAATCTATCATATCACTTAACCTAATAGCTAATATATCAATTCTTATAATATTCATACAATACATATTGATATATATCATCCTGTAGTAACCATCATTCTAATTCCATCATATCATTATCTTCTCATAAATATATCTCTAAGGAAAACAATATTCTATAATATCAACTTGTGTTTGTATTTAGCATCTTACATTTAGAATATCATTTTTTATATATCCATACAATTTCTCATAACAATTCAAGTCCATATTTTCATTAGCCTTTATATCCATACAGTTTCTCATATCTTCTGTTTAGGTTATGCCAAAATCACAATACACTGTGACAGATTCGCAATATACAGCCTGCTCTTTTCTATATCTCATATAGAATATCAGAGCAACCTTCTCTCCCTTTCCACATATTTCACAACATCCATCCAACTGTGCACCCATATTTTCACTCTGTCTCCACTGCCACAACATATCTATACCAAGATTGTAGTGTAAAGCCTTCAGAATGTTCTTCTGAACTAATATACTCAAAATTTCCTCCTTCTGTTTCTCCTCCACTTGAAAAACATTTTTCCTTTCTGTCTCCTGTCTCACTTCTGTTTCTGTTCTCTGTTCTTTCTCTCTGTTTTGCAGAGTTACGAACAGTAATTCCAACGACCTTTGAATATTTGAAAAAGCCTCAGTAATCTCTCTTCTGAGCTCCTCAGGTACAAGTTGGAAAGCCATCTTTCCTGTGTCCTTCAAATTAAAACAACAACCCTTCTAGTCAAAACAATAATCATGTAATCTGTCCATGGAATACTACCAGCAGAATCTATTAAGCAGAACTTCGTTGTTGTTGTTGTTTTTTTTAAAGTCAAAAGAAAAAAGAAAGTTCCAATAATCCAAAATACAGGAGAGAATAATATTTTAAACAGTTTATAGAAGGAGAAATAAAAAATATATTCCAAATGAAGCAAAATCCAACCAGGGAGGATGTAGAAAAAGAAGACAAGGAAAAAAACACGTTACCCTGTGTTTTTATTCTTCAAACTGCGAGCTTTCGTTCTTCAAGCTGCAAGCTGCTTAATCCAAACAAAGAGTTTCTCAAAAAATGGATAGTCATTTAGTTTATCAAGCGAAGAATTACAAACAGAGTCTCTTAAATCCCTCTAATACAAAAGAGAAGTAAAAAAAAAAATGCAGACGTTTCATTATGTTGCAAATATAGAGTCCATCAAACTTCCACCAGAATCAGTTATAGCAAAGAAAGCACAAAGTTAGCCAACATTTTCAACAAAGTCCAAAAGATAGATCTTAGATTTCAAAAATATTTTAATCTAAAAAAAACATTCCTAAAGTGATCTAAAAGCGGCTGGGCGCTCTTGTGTCTCTTCAAAGAGACTTGTTTCCCCTGCGAGAGCCTGATATATCTCGGCCATTGCCTTGCACTTACCCTGTTCCCTCCGCGGTGGAAAACTACAGAAAAAACAAGGGTAGGCAATCCCAATGGCCCCACGAGTAATCTTCTGGTCTCCCCCTCTCCAGGGGAAAAAAAACTTCAGTGGACCACAACTTCTGCAATCCACTGCAAGCAAGGGAAATTCAGTCAGTTCTCAGCTTCTCTGAGAAATCTGACTGGTCGAGCTGGCAGCCAAGCCTGGAGTCGTGGCATCATCATTGATGGCTTTGCTGTGTGAAGGGTTTTATAATGGCAACCAGGATCTTGAACTGTACTTGGAAGCCTACTGGCAGCCAATGCAGCTCACATAACAGCAGTGACACATGGGCATACTGTGAAGTGTCCATTACTGCTTGTGCTGCTGCATTTTTTACCAACTGTAGCTTCCAGATGGCCTTCAAGAGAAGCCACATGTAGAGCGCATTGTAGTAGTCCAGTCATGAGGTGAACAGGGCATGAGTGACTTTCTGAATGGCCTCCTGGTCGAAAAAAGGGCACAACTGGTATACAAGATGAACCTATGCAAAGACCTGCCTGGCCACAGCTGTCATCCACTCTTTAAGCAGGAGCTGTGAGTCCAGAGGGACCCCCAAGTTGCACACCAGTCTTGATTGGGGGAGTTCAACCCCATCCAAGACCAATGATGGAAATGTCCCCACCACATCCACAGCCACTCAGGCTTTCATGATTGAGCCAAAGTCTATTCCTGCCCATCCAGACTTGAACAGCCTCTGATATACTCCAGGTCAGTACACTGACAGCCTGTGCAGCCTGGGTTGAGATATACATCTGGGTATCATCAGTATACTGATGATACTGAACCCCAAACTGACAGATGACCTCACCTAGCAGTTTCATGTAGATGTTAAACAGGAGGATAGAGTGCATCAAACCCTGAGGCACCCCACAAGTGAGGGGCCTTGTGTGCAATCTCTCCTCTCCCGCCAACACCAAGTGAGACAGACCACTGAGGAAGGAGGCAAACCACTGCAGCACATGCCACCCACTCTCAACCCCCATAGCTGGTCCAGAAGGATACTATGGTTGATGGCTTCAAAAGCTGCTGAGAGATCAAGGATCACAAGGATGGATGCACCACCCCAATCCCAGCTCCTCCAAAGGTTGTCAAAAGCATGACCAGAGCTGTCTCTGTACTATACCCCAGTCTAAACCCAACTGAAATGGGTCTATATAATCCATTTCCTCCAAGATCCTCTGCAACTGCCATCTAACCACCTTCTCCACAACCTTCCCCCAAAAAAGAAGATTGGAAACCGCTGATAGTTATCCAGAATGGAGGGGTCCAGCAATGGCCTCTTGAGGAGGGGGCACACTACTGCCTCCTTCAAGGCCGGCAGTACCATCTCCTCCCTCAAAGAGGCTGATACCACCATATGGACCCATCCCCTGGTCACTCCCAGGCTATCTTAACAACCCAGGAGCAGCCTGGATCTAACAGACAGGTGGCTGGGCTGACAAATTGATTGGAGGACCTTGTCCACATCCTTGGGAGTCACAGAATCAAACTTAGTTCAGATAATATCACAAGACTGTACCTGCCCAGGCAGAGTCTAACTCCAAGCAAATCCAAGTAATTTTATCTGCTAAATAGATGAAAAGGCCTCACCATGTCCTTACAGATGGTCCTGCAGCCCAACTCTTCCTAACAGAGAGCAGGTCACTTGAAACAGGGCCACTGGGTGGCTATCAGTGGACACAATAAAATAGGAAGCTACTAACCAGCAGAGTACATACTGTAGCAGCCCTGGATGAAATGGCTATATCCTCTGTGGAGTCCTTGGTGCTCTCTGAGTCTTGTTGTTTTCTTGCAGACGTTTCATTGCCAGGCTAGGCAACATCTTCAGTGCGAAAAGGGAGTAAAACTTGCTCTCTGTTTATATACCCTGGCATGTCCTGCCTGTGTTGGTGGGGGTGTAAATATGGATCCGGTATGTAGATGACACCTTCGTCATTATAAAAAAGGATCAGCTGGAAGAAACACATGAAACCATCAACAACATCTTCAAAGGAATAAAATTCACAAGGGAAGAAGGAATAAAATTCACAACAACACACTACCCTTCTTGGACATCCTCATCAGTAGAAGAAATGATGGCATTCTAGAAACACAAGTCTACAGGAAATCTACCCACACTAACCAAGTGCTCCACTACCAAAGCAATAACCCTACCTCCCACAAGAGGAGCTATGTAAGAACACTATTCAGACAAGCACAAACACACTGCAGCAACCCAGAACACCAGAAAAAGGAAACAGACCACTTACAGTATATAGCATCTTCCAGCAAAATGGATATCCACGCAACTTTATCAAAAAGTGCCTGACCACTCAACCCAACACAGCAAAACCAACAGAAGCTATGAAAAGGATTACACTGCCGTATATCAGAAACATCTCAGAAACTACTAATAAACTGTTACAACCACATGGCATCACCGTAGCACACAAACCAACCAAAACCCTTCAGAACATTGTAAGTAAACCAAAAGACCCAGTAGCCCAAGAAGAAAAAACAGGAGTTATCTACAACATACGGTGTAAGGACTGTA
This sequence comes from Charina bottae, assembly GCA_023362775.1. Classification (NCBI taxonomy): domain Eukaryota; kingdom Metazoa; phylum Chordata; class Lepidosauria; order Squamata; family Charinaidae; genus Charina; species Charina bottae. The sequence goes on from JALMGJ010000006.1 coordinate 23,763,191, forward strand.
ACAGCCACTATGTAGGACAGACTGGCAGAAGACTAGCAGAACGCATCCATGAACACCAACTAGCAGTCAGAAGACATGATGAAAACTCCTTAATCTCACAACACATAGACAGACTTAACCATACTTTCAACTGGGAAACTGTGAGCATATTAAACCAAGCCAGATCCAAAAATGCTAGAGAATTCCTGGAAGCTTGGCACTCAGACAAAGCAGCCATCAATAGACACATAGAGGTAAACAACATTTACATACCATTCATAAGAGACAATAGAAAAGCCAGAAGACCAGAACACCTCTTGGCCAGCAATCAACTACAAGATATGCAAAGATTAACAGCAAGATTAGCAGCAGAGGAGCAATCAAACAACACAATAGACCCTAATCAAGGAACTATTAACTCTGTCAATCAACCAAGCAGTAAACAACAACCCAGTCAAAGTACTACCAAGGAGAGTACAACACCCCCACCAACACAGGCAGGACATGCCAGGGTATATAAACAGAGAGCAAGTTCCACTCCCTTTTCGCACTGAAGATGTTGCCTAGTTTGGCAATGAAACTTCTGCAAGAAAACAACAAGGCTCAGAGAGCACCAAGGACTCCACAGTTCAACCCTGAGCTACAAATATTCTCTTCGATTGGCTATATCCTCTTTTGGAGGATCATATCAACTCCATTTAACTGTCAGATTTCTCATATGAGATTATTAAATTGGGTTTCTCTACAAAGCAAAAGTGTTTTGGCAAATTGCATCCTTTACAAAGCAAAGGCTTCTCTTGGTGACGTGAAGTGCAGGTGCAAGATAACAATGGTCACGTGTGTATTGTTATGGCTAGTTTCTGGATCTTCCCATGAGAACAAATCCTCCTGATTTCCTCTGTGGGAAGCCTTGCCCTGTGAGAGCAAGGAGGGGGGGAACTCAGTGCTTAGATGCAGCACTGCCACCCAATAGCAGGTCATGCTATGTGCTTTAGGCCTAATGCTTTGGGCCTAGTGTGTGTCACAGCTAACTTCCAGCCAATCAGAAAGCTAGAAGAACTGAATATACAACCATGCAAAATGGTGTTCTATGCTTCTTGATTTCTAGTGTCTTTTAGCCATGTAGTTCTTCACGTGTTCACTTCCTGAGGACTGAGCAGTGCATAGCTATGGGAGGCTATGCATGGCGTGGGCTCTGGCCCTGGGATCAATACACGGAACTCTGCTTATAAGTTTGTTTTTGTTTTTCCTTTGACAATGCTGTACCATGTATATTCAACTTTCCTTTTTGCGATAGTGTGATTGTATATACATTATTGCCTTATGCTACCAGTAAACACTGTTAGCCCTACAAGCTGCATTCTTGTCTGTTTATTCTCAAGCCTCGAGTTTTTTCCCTTTAAGTCAGCGTATATCCCAAGATGTTGCCTAGTCTGGCAATGAAACTTCTGCAAGAAAACAACAAGGCTCAGAGAGCACCAAGGACTCCACAGTTCAACCCTGAGTTACAAATATTCTCTTCAATTGGCTATATCCTCTTTTGGAGGATCATATCAACTCCATTTAACCATCTTCTCAGTCTTACCATTCCTCTTGACCTATACACTCTTCCTTCATATTTTTGGTGTATTATTTGATCCTCATTCATTGTCCCTGTATGACCAAATACTTCTTTTGTACTGGCCACTCAATTTTGTATGTAGTCCATGTTCATTCAGTACCCATTCATCTTTAATCTTATCTCTTCTTGTCTTACCAAGAAGAGAATAAAAACAAAGTCTTGAAAATAAAACTAAATAAAAACAGACAACTATAAGAATATTTTAGTGAAGGTAGCTTTAATTCTGGGATTCCATGGACACGCTCCATCTTAACCACTGGAAAACATTAGCTCAGATCACTTGGGTAAACATCTGGAGATCATGGGTAGAAATAGTGGGGCTAAATTATGCCTACATAAAGCTTTGGTTGCATACATCAATGCCAGCTGGACAGAGGCCTCCAAATGGGGTATTCTGCAGGTAGGACAGGATGAGACCCAGCATCCACTAGATCCAAACCCCTTTGTCCATCAAGAAGGTCTGAAGATAGAGATTCTTCATTTCAGCTTGGAAATGGAATAACTGATTCCCATCCTCCTTCATTGGATAGCTCTTTTGTGGGTAATACAAAATAAGAACAATTGTTTTTTAGACCCTGCTTGCCCTGGCCTGTCCATGCTTGGAGAGCTTTGAAAGCAGCAACACATTTTCATTTCATAAATATACACACATAACTTCAGTTAGGAATATACTATAAATTAGCAATACCCATCAAAACAGCTGGAGAAAGCCTCCATGGCATACCTATGCCAACTTTTGAACGAGATGTAAAATTTTGTTTTAGTGTTTGTGTGTCAGTGTCAGACACATACAGCTTCTTTGTACTATAAATCTCAAATAAAATATTCTTTCCTGATTCAAGTCCTGTGTGCAGAAGGAAGAAGCCTTATACACTAAGGCCAGCTTGAAGATGAGAGGAATGAATATGCTCTTTGACCAGTTCGTGTTTTTCTAAGTAGCTCTCACCTGCTGTGCAAAATGGTAATGAAGCAATCAGTTGAATCCAGGGACTTCTGAGAGGTACTGAGAAAGAATCCCTGGAGCAGTATCTTGCTTGTTCGATTCACTGTTCTCTTCCGGTCCTGTAGTTTCTATCAGTGGGTCCACCTGACTTCCAAGAAGGAGGAGGAGGAGGAGGAAAGAAGGTCTTCCTCAGTTATTTTGGCCTACTAACAACACAGCACTTTTGGTAGCAGAGTCAATAATGTTCACCTTACCCATCAAGGAACATCACAAGAAAGCAAGAGAATTGTGTTCACCTAATGAACCTGTGAAAAATATGGCTTCTACGCCTATTGAGACAGTCTATCCCCCCCTTCCCGCTTCATACAACTGACTTCTGAAGTCACTCAGCAGTCTACAATAAAACATAAAGCTATTAAAGCTTAAAACTAAGCTAAAAGCTGGTATATTAAAACTAAACAAAATCTTCAGCACTTACAAGACATCTTTTCACCTTAAAGAAGAATGTTTTAAAGCCACCTTAAAAACAAAGGGCTTGGCCTTCTCAACTCAGAGGGAGCAAATTCCAGAGACCTGGAGCAGCAACAAAGGAGTCTCAATCCAAAGTTGCCACAGGATGAGTGCACAGTAGGCAAACTTTTAGATGACCTCAGTGAGTGTGAAGGATCCTATAAATGGAGGTGTTTCTCTGAGGTAACCTAATATAAAGCTGTATAAGGTTTTAAAGGCAATAACTGGGAGGGCTGTATACATCTTCAAAGAGCACTTTGCTTGATCAAAGCCTTGTGGAAGAGCCCCTTCAAAGTGATGCTGCAAAGTGGCATCCTCTTTGTGAAGCTCAGAGCAGAGGGATTACTTTATTTGCCTCTCTGAAGTAATGTCACAAAGCTGCACCCTGCTTCTGAAAGTCAGCCTAGATGACTGAGAACCTTCATAGACATATTCAGCCTAGAGAAGCCACTCTGCTTTGTTTCAGACATATTCTGAAGCGGTCTTCAGCACCTGACCAAGTTGATGCAGGTAACTGCAATCGCTTGGCTATGGCTTGATACTTCAGGGAGGCAAAGCATGTTGCTTCTGTGAGTTGGATCTGGTGCACTCTATACAGTCCTCAAGCTTTGAATACTATTACACATTGGCATCCAGGGCAATGCAGAAACGGAGAAAGGCCATTCTAGTCATTGCTTTCATCTGGAAAGCTATAGATAGAGCTGGATTTAGAAACCCTCCTAGAATGTCTACCTGTTCTTTCCAAGGAGTGCAACTTCATGCAGAGCACGAATATCTACCTCTGCCTGGAATTACGACCCCATAAAAAATAAGCGCCTGCCTTATCTGGATTCAGCTTTAAGTTTCCTTTATCTAACCCATTAAGAACTCGAGGTTGGTCTGAAGGCTAAAGCTAAAGCTAAAGGTTCCCCCGCACAGTCGTGTCCGACTCTAGGGGCTGGTGCTTATCAATGTTTGTTAGCTGAAGAGCCAGCATTGTCCAAAGATGCTTCCATGGTCATGTGGCCGGCATGACGCACGCAGAAGGCTGTTACCTACCCACCGAAGTGGTACCTATTAATCTACTTGCATTTGCATGCTTTCGAATTGCTAGGTTGGCAAGAGCTGGGGCGAGTGCGGGAGCTCACCCCGTCACAAGGGGCTAGGGTCTCGAACCACCAAACTTATGTGATGGGATATACGCTGGCTTAAAGGGGAAAAACTGAGGCTTGAGAATAAACAGACAAGAATGAAGCTTGTTAGAGCTAACAGTGTTTACTGATAGCGTAAGGCAATAATGCAGATACAGTACATTATCGCAAAAATGAAAAAGATGAATATACAGGATACATCATTGTAAAAGGAAAAACAAAAACAAACTTATAAGCAGAGTTCCGTGTATTGATCCCAGGGCAAGAGTTCCTGCCATGGCCTATACCCAAAGCCAGGCATAGCTCACTCTGCCCAGTCCACGGGAAGTGAACACGTGAAGAACTACATGGCTAAAAGACACTAGAAATCAAGAAGCATAGAACACCATTTTGCATGGTTGTATATTCAGTTCTTCTAGCTTTCTGATTGGCTGGAAGTTAGCTGTTACACACAGTAGGCCTCAAAGCACACAGCATTGGGTGGCAGTGCTGCATCTACGCACTGAGTTACCCCCCTCCTTGCTCAGGGGGCCTGGGCAAGGCTTCCCACAGAAAGAAATCAGGAGGATTTGCCCTTATGGGAAGATCCATTGCTAGCCATAACAAGGTACCTTCTCGCTCCCTATCTCATGAGGATGTAAACAAAGCCAAGGCTTCTCTGTTATCCAGCCACCTGGTGTTCACGTCATCATGAGAACGCTGTGCTTTGTACAGGAATGCAATTTGCCAAGACACTTTTGCTTTGTAGAGAAACCCAACTTACCAATATCATATGAGAAATCTGATATTATGACCTTCTGATCAACAAGCCTGGCGTCTTAACCACTGAGCCATCGCACCCCATCGGTCTGAAGGTTATCCATCCTATTATTTGTAGATGCTACAGAAAAATATTTCTGAGTAACATCAGCATGAGAGCTAGTTTGATGTAGTTCTTAAAACTGGTGGGAAAATGTGAGTTTTAGTCCAGCCTTAGGCCTAGAAACCAAATGGGTGACTTTGGGCCAGTTCATTCTCTCTCAACTCTTGGAAAAAGCCAGTGGCAAACTATTTCCAAAAATGTTGCCAAGAAAACTGCATGGGCTTGTCCATGTAATTGCCAGGACTCAAGACTGACTCCAAGGCAACCCCCTCCTCAACACCAGCATCCTGAAAGCACCCAGATCAAAATATGTTGTTGATTTCCAGAAGTGGTTTCATGTAGATGTTAATAAGCATTAGAGACAGAACGGAGCCTTGAGAGATACCAAAGTACTTCATTTCAAAGAGCAAATGTCTCCAGGCAACACTATCTGAAACCTGATTGAGAGATAGAAACAGAATCATTGCAAAGCAATGCCTTTTATTCCCAAGTCTCCCAGATACTCCAGAAGGAGATCTTGGTGGACAGCATTAAAAGCTACTGAAAGACAAAAGCAGAACCACACTCACCCATTCACAGGGTGTCTGTGTGAGTTCTGGGGATTTGAGTGAAACTCATTAGAAAACAACATTCCACTTTTTCCCAGGTTTATTAACTACACAGACCTCTCATAAAACACACAGCATTCCACTTTCACTTTTGGCAGCTACATTCCTCCAGCAGGATAGTCAGGATTATTTACAGTAACTCAAGCCAAGGTCATTTCTGCTGCAGCTTGGCATTTTAACCATCTTTTGTTCTGTATGCAGGCTTTTAGCCTAAAGCAACTCTAAACATATGTATGGATTAACATATGTGTGCACTATTTTATTTATAATCCTATCTATTTCCTAATTTTTGAAGTTAGGTTACCATTTACAAGAAGAGAGTGGCAATTTTAGCTCAAAATCATGCTGGCAGTGGGTTTTCCTCTGGTTGATTGAAAACCTTTGATCTTCCTTTTTTCTGTCACCTTCTGACACTCTGCCATGCCTCCTGAATTGGTTAGTTATTGTCCCTTGGCACTCTTTATCCTTTTCTGGTCTTTAGCAATGCCCACAAGGTCTGAGAAGTCTAACTATGTCCACAGTTATAACAGAAGAGTTCTAGTCTCTAAAGTTATGCTCACAGTGCTTAGCCATTTTTTTTAACCTGTCCAATCATGTCCGATTCTCGGAGACTGCCTGGACAAGTCCCTGCAGTTTTCTTGGCAAGGTTTTTTCGGAAGTGGTTTGCCATTGCCTCCTTCTTAGGGCTGAGAGAAAGTGACTGGCCCAGTGTCACCCGGCTGGCTTTGTGCCTAAGGTGGGACTAGACTCACTGTCTCCTCGTTTCTAGCCTGGTGCCTTAACCACTAGACCAAACTGGCTCTCACTTAGCCTTAGTGTGCATTTAACTTAAGTCTGCTGGATATTAAACTAAAATGTACTGCGAACATTTTAAATTTCTATTCTTTATCTCTGAAACACAGAAATGAAAAAAAATATCACAGTATTAGAGCTGGGGAAGAGAGATATTAGAGAGGTAAAGATAGATGAGGCCAGGATACCAGAAGAGGTTACAGGATTCCATGATGAGAAATCCCAATATATGGAATTTACCCCCAGCAACACCGAAAGAACCTTTCTACCACACAATCCCTTTTGCACAATGGCACATCTGACAAAAGCTAATTTGAATCTTTACTTTCACCAAGGGATATTAGAAAGTACCAATCGAAGAGAATATTTGTAGCTCAGGGTTGATATTAGAAGGGTTGGTTCAGCCACTAGAACATTTCTGATTGAATGGCTGACATCAAGAGACAACAGAGATTTTCCTTGACTGGACAAAGCAACAGTCAGTCTCTTTAAAAAGGCTGGATTTCACTTACCTTCCACATTCCATAAAACTTGAGGAAGAGTGACAGTGAAAGAAGAAAGATGGCTTGCCTAGCTACATTCAATTAGAAGGTCCAGATAATCTCTTTCCAACTATGCTTCCTGCAATGGATTCTGCTTATGTGTGGAAACCCAACTACTAGCACCTTGAATTACACCCAGAAGCACACTGGAAGCCAGTGCAGCTCACCAGTGGTGTCACATGTGCTGAGTAACTGGCACCAGTAGCTGCCTGTGCCGCCACATTCTGTACCAGCTGAAGCTTCCAAATACTCTTCAAGGGGAGCCCCATGTACAGCGCATTGCATTAGTCCAATCTGGAGGTCACAAGGGCATGAGTGACCATGAGCAGGACCCCCCCCAGTTCAGGAATGGGTGCAAAAGACAGACAACACGAAGCTGTGCAAGGCCCTCCTAGCCATGGCTGCCACCACTTTGAGAGAGTGTTTTTAGAGGAAATGCATCCTGTGTAATATGTATTTGTGAATCCCAAACAGAATGTTGCTATTGAACAGTATAGAATGCAATAACGAAACAGGTATCAAAGATATCAGTTCTGCATTCACTTACCAATGAAGCAAACTCTATTGCATTTACTTTGCACAGACTTGAAACATGAAAGTAGCTACTGTAATTCCTATTTCATACTTCAACTGAAATGTGTATGCAATGTGTGTGTGTGTGTGTGTGTATATAATCTAAGGCTCCACATCTCTTTCCTTCCTTCCTTCCTTCCTTCCTTCCTTCCTTCCTTCCTTCCTTCCTTCCTTCCTTCCACTCATTTTGAGATAATATATATATCCCATAAAATTTCAAGCCAAAAGATGTAAGAACCAAATCTTATTGTTTACCATAAACTTGCTAATTTGCTCTGTTGTTGGAATGGTGGATACATAGAGATATAATATTTGCACTTAAGCTGATGAATTCCAAGTGGAATCATTGGCAAACAGTCCTCTAATCATCCTCCCCACAGCACATTTTTTCTGTAGATCTTGCAACCACCTACTTTTATCTCCTTTGTTGCACTGCCTCTGTAACAAAGCCCTGGCTCCTGGATATTTGAAGATATCTTCCCATCAGCAGCACAATTAATATTATATGACAGAGCCCCAGCTAAACACACCCACCAAACCCTTCAGCCTTCTGCGACAGATCATTAATATTCAGCCCACAGATTTGGAGCACGAAGTCTATGCGCTAGGTCTGCTTCTGCTTTCCCTCCTTTCAGAGACACAAAATATGTAAGTGTTGTTATGGTGTATTATAATAGCAACTTTGAAGTGAGCACATTGTTAAGCATTTTCTGTAATGCTAAAGAGAGCTATAAGCACCAGAAACTTAGTTTCCTTTGGATGAGAAGGCCCTGGAAATGAATGATATCTTCACATTTTAAATCAATTTTTTCCTGTCCCGCCTTTATTATTTTTTTATAAATAACTCAAGGCGGCGAACATACCTAATACTCCTTCCTCCTCCTCTTTTAGGACACTACGTTTATTATACCAATTCAAAGATCACAAAAATATGCAAGCTTTGGAAATCTTCAGATCTCCATCAGCCTAGGTATTATAAAAGGCAGGTGGTGGAAGGAAAAAGAAGGCTGACTTGATACCGAAAGTATGTAAGCTCTGTATGGTGCTATGATTCTTTCAGGTTGCCCTAGGAGTCCTGGAATGAAAAAATAAATAAATAATGGCAGTACAAATCCAGTGGTTAATTCAAACCATCTCCATCCTTGGACAAGCTGCTTGAACTGTACAAGCTTCTTTGATAGATGAAAATCAAATGTAGAAAGAAACTAGACCCACTATAGAAGTGGAGATAAGACATGGATTAGAGTTTTAAAAAGTCAGTAGAAGCTTTTCCTAGTTGTGGTTAGATAAACTTTCAGAGAAGCAAATCTCATCTTCAAGTGGCATGAAATCATTTTCTGCCCTGTAGATTCCAGCTATTGAATATCTAAGCATGGTATTTTCTAAGTCTGCCTTATTTACAAATTTATAAGCAGAACATAGTGGAAGCAAGTATTCTACAAGAAGCAATAAAGCTACTGATACTGTGTCATTTCATGGAGAGCAACTGCATGGATTACCGCTAAAGCTCTTTCCAATCTAACCGAACTCAGAGCTCTCCCAACACTCTCTCTTTTCACCTTCAATATTCAGAAGGCGTTTCCCACGTCTCATGCTACAGGTAAAGTATTCAAATAACTCTTTCCTAACCATTAGCATACAGGAAATCTATCATTAAATCATATTGAGCTATTAGGAGCCAATTGATTTAGGAAATAATAGTTCTATTGTAGTCCCACTAGTATTTTGAAGTCACAAGAGTCAAAGTTTTCTAATGTTCTGGGAAATAGACCTTCTTCTAGCCTTTTATCATGTGGTTCATGTAAGTAAAGAAATGCCCTAGAATTCTTCAGATTTAATAATAGAATAGTAATGGAAGGTTCGGAACGTATGCTGAAATTGGGAGAGGTATGCATAAAAAGAGGGATGATCACGGATGTACACAAGTCAAACTGAAGTATTTTTACTCTACTTCTTGCTTTTCTGATATTGAACCTGTCGTTATCGATTGATTATGTGTCATCAAGTTACTTTTGACTCTAAGCGACCACATAGATTTTCTCTGTCGATCTATCCCTAACCTGTTCTTTCAAGTCTCCCAACAGTGCACTCATCGCCACTGTAACTGAGTCCATCCACCTTGCTGTTGGTGGTCATCCTCTTCTTCTCTTTCCTTCTACCTTTTCAGCATTAGATCCTCTTTCAGAGAGCTGGGTCTTCACATAATGTGTCTGAAGTAGAATAATTTGAGCCTGGTCATTGAATCTGTCATTAATCTATATGTAAAATAGTAAGTTGATTAAAAGTAAGCATAGTATTATATGCTATTCTTGGAATATTCTAGGATATTCTACACAACCAATTTAGTGTATATAGCTTAATTAATCATCATACACTGCTGCCATATAGTGAAAGAGAAATTTTAGTTCAGTTTTTGATTTTTTAATGTCCTGCAGATTAGACACTTGTGCTAAATTAGTATTTTTGTAAGGTAAAATATGTGTTCATGCATTGTATGTTTACTGTTGCCAACTACAAGTCTATTAATCAGCCCAGGCTTGCTGACGGGTAGCTACCACATGTGTTGAAATTGTAATTCCCAGAATATTTAGCAAGGAGAGCTTTAGAACCAGCACTTTGAGGCCCATCTTTTCTCTAAATCCTGACATTCTTTTTCTCTCTTTGACATTAGGAAGAATCAGCTTGGATGCTAGAGGGCATGTTTCTGATGGTGGATTTCTCCCTTCAAGGGCAGAAGTATTATTCAAGGTAAATCCAAATAACATTATTTTCCTTGAGATCTTTTAGAGACCATGGGATTGCAGTCTTAATCCTTCATATTTAACTATGGGGAAATCTTCTAAGAATGCAAAGGAATTAGAAACACATTGCAGATTTTCACAATTAAAGGGGGCTGAATTCAGCTTGACTTCAACAATGTTTTACTCTTGCCTGCCCCACTAAGTAACAACAAGGTTGTACAAGAGTCCCTTGAGGGAGTTGGGCGGTGAAAAAGTCAAACAAACAAACAAACAAACAAACAAATAAATAACGTAAGTTTTGGCTGGGATCAGAGAAGCATTCTTCTCCTGATCCACTAGCTTACTATCCTGATTTGGGCACCAAAGTATCCTCCAAATATAGGGAGGGTACATGTTTTCCCACACCCAAATCAACTATAGAAACTCAGAATCAAACTGGAGCACAAACTGTTCAAAACTTAAAAACTTAAATTTCCCAAAATATCTCAAAACTCAAGAAGTCCCGAAATACAAGATCCTATGTTCCAAATCTGTGGAGGTGACAGACTCGACCATGGGGGAGCTGGGGATGGTGACGGCCGACAGGAAGCTCTGGTGTGGGCTGGTCCATGAAGTCACGAAGAGTCGGAAGCGACTGAACGAATAAACAACAACAACGTTCCAAATCTACATAATATTGATGTATATACACAGTGCCTTTTACTAGTCAGGTGCCTGCATTCCCCATCAATGTTGGATCTGCTATCCTTAAATCAATTTAGGGGCATGGTCCCCAGTGGGTATGCCAATCACAAAAGGCAACAGGATGTGTTTCAACAACAATTCATACATCCAGCACAAACTGCACAGATATATCCACAATTGATCACACTTTTTTTTGAAACAGTCATTTTGCTGAATTTCCAATAGAATCAATGATACAAGTGGTACAAGTAACTCCTTGTAATAAAATTAAAATAAATGTAGTACAAGTAACAGAAATAAGAACAATTAAGAACAAAACTAACCAATTTCATTTCATCTAAACCAGCCTTTCTCAACCTTTTGACCCTGAAGGAACCCTTGAAATATTTTTCAGGCCTTGGGGAACACCTGCACATTCATAATGTTCAACAGGCTATCAGGAATAAGACTGTCATTTGGGACTTATGGACAATTAATTAGAAAAGTGGTAAAATGGTAGATCGATATTGTATATGGTAACTGAGGTAAAGGTAAAGGTTCCCCCCGCACATTTGTGCAGTCGTGTCCGACTCCAGGGGGCGGTGCTCATCTCCGTTTGTTAGCCGAAGAGCCAGCGTTGTCCGAAGACGCTTCCATGGTCATGTGGCTGGCATGGCGCATGTGGAATGCTGTTACCTTCCCACTGAAGTGGTACCTATTAATCTACTTGCATTTGCATGCTTTTGAATTGCTAGGTTGGCAAGAGCTGGGGCTAGTGCGGGAGCTCACTCCGTCATGCAGGACTAGGGATTCGAACCTCCAAACTTGTGATCTTCTGATCAACAAGCCTGGCGTCTTACCTGCTGAGCCACCACGCCCCTTATATGGTAACTACAGCAACATTATTGTATGTACAACAATGGAAAAATAATGATTTATTCACACAGTGGAGGAATGGATTGTGAAAATGTCAGAATTTGCAGAAATGGTGAAACTGACCTGCTTGGTCAGAGAACAAACAACAAATTTTTTTTTTTAGAGACAGGAAACCTTATATGGACTTTTTGCTGAAAGAAGAAAAAATGAATTCATGATTTATAGATTTGAAGATTAAGGAAGATGTGGAGTAAATAAGGGGATGAGAAGATTTGCAAAATATTTAAGAGGAAGGAGGGACAATAAGATTGTAGTTATCTGTTGAAAAGAAGGTCGGAAGTCTTATATATTTCTTAACTTTAGTTTTCTTTTTCTTTTCTTGCACTATTTTCCTTTCCTTTCCTTTCCTTTCTTTTTTCTTTTGATTTGTTTTTTATTATATGAAAATTCTTAATATACATATATATTTTTAAAAAGGAATAAGGCTGTCATCTCTGCAGGTATTGGTTAGTCTGACGTCATGGCAGTCAGTTCTTGATCACAATTGGTTTCAGCCACAAGGTTGCTAGTCCCTCCTTTGGTAACATGAGTTAGGGTTGCTTTTCTGAGATGTCCCATAAAGTGCACAAGACAAGCAAGTGCAGGTAAAATATTCCTTGTAGCTACTGGTTGACCACCTGGAGCCTTCCACAATCCACCAGTATCAGTAGTACCACTTTTAGAATTTCAAAGCACTCACTCTTCTGGAGGTATTCCCTTTCTTTCCAAATGAGTCTGTAATCACATACTATACCAAAAGTATTCCATTGCAGTTTGTTGAAACCTGTGAAAACCTCAACAGTTTGGCACCCAGAACAATCCCCACCTAACCTGACCATGATTCATGGGGAACAACATTTTGAAATCAAAGAAATTCTAGACTCCAGGAGGCTTCGGGGAACCCTGCAATATCTAATCAGGTGGAAACTCTTCCCAGACAATGAATGGGTAGCCAGCAACCATGTACGTGCCCAGAGACTTGTTAGCAAGTTCCACCAGCAATATCCCAGCAAGCCAAAATGAACCCTGATTTACATGAATTGCATTTCCTTTCCTTAACTGTTATAGATTTTCTCTTTCAGGAGGAGCGCCATGTCAGGATCGCGCAAACAAATGAATGTAGTGCATTCGCTTGCTGCTTCCCACCAGCAGAGCCAGCTAGACGAGAGAAAGCCGATGCGTGTCAAGCTTGTTTACGGGATGGGAGGGGGGATAGAGACCAGACAGCGGGCAGCAGACGCTGGGAACCAAGGTCATTCGCAACTGCCTGAGTCAGGTGTGGGGAGGGGGGATTTGAGCTCACCAAGGGAATGTTTTAATTAGAGGTTTCGCACCATTTTTATCAGTTCCTGCTTTCTCTGGGATTCTTGTAGCTTTCTTCAATTAAATAACTTTCTTTTTCTACAATGAAACTGACTGAAGTTGTTTTGTTTGAAGTTTAAACCTAGCAGCCTTTACATCAGTGAAGAGATGAATTAAGAGCTGAATTAACTAGCCCCACTCTTCTTATACATCTACTGGATGGTTCCCAAAATGATAAACATTCAGGAGATTTGGGTAAACAGCTAGCTGCAAGCTTCTTTATTGTCTGTGAAAAGATACACCCCCTTACCAGTTCAGACAAAGGCAGTTAGAAAGAAAATAATGCAGTCTATTAGTGCAGGAGTAGAATGGAATATTTTCCTACAGGTACTCCTCGTTTAGTGACTGCCTCATCTAGTGACCGTTTGCAGTTACAACGGTGATGAAAAAGCAACTGTACAACCAATCCTCGCATTTACAAACTTCACAGGACTGTAAAGCAAAGGAAAGATGAAGTAAGATTGTAAGCATAGCCATGATTAAATTAACGACCACTTCACTTAATGACCAAGTTGCCGGTCCCAGTTGTGGTCACTAAATGAGGACTACCTGTATTCATTTTGGCATGACACTTTATATTGGTCATGTTTGCAAACATAGATCATTCTAACATGACTTTTTCATTAAGATGATCATTAGTCATGTAGTAAACAACCACTGAATATGTTCACAAAGGTAACTTTCTGTTCAAACACATACATTATCTCAGGTTTGGTCAAACTCTATATGTGTTCTTCTGTATTTTCTCTTACAATATTCCAGTTCCATACCCAAGATGTCTTTCTGCCTTCGGTCTTGAGTATATATGTTGGAGTGTGGGAAAAAGAATAGGAACTCTCCAGACATGCACACCCTGTCCCTCTCCAAACTAGAGTGATCTTTATTGTTACAGTGCTTTTCAAGGAAATAACTTGTGCTGCTCAATTACACTCTGGCCTTAGATTAACAAACTATACATCTATAGACATACATTTCTATACAGTTTCTTTATTTCCTCACTTGCTTCCTCTCTTATTCGTACAGGTGTTTCTTATCACTATTTTGATGTTATCACTCCATTAGAAAGTTACTTTCACTTTTAGGCTTGTTTTCAGCCTAGAGACCAGCAGGGGAAGAGAGAAAAAAGAGCTCCTTTCCTGAGTCTTTTGAAATTTCAGTATTATGGTCAAGCTTTTCCTTGCTCACTCCAGGCCTGTCATTTCCAAGACCTGCAGTCTTTTCCTCCAGCCTGCAGATCTCCCTTTTAGATCCTACTTGCTCCTGCATGGATCCTCTCTCTAACTCTGCGCCAGGTTGGTCCACTAGCTCCAGTCCTTGCTCCACGATTCACACAGCTACTCCAGGCAACCTCCTCCATTGCCTGACAGATCTGCCTCTTAGTTATTGTCATGCCCAAGAGTGTCTTAACTAGACAAGAAGCTTCTAGGTCCCTTCGTGACACTTTGCATGGAGCTGGCAATTGTAATTGTAATTCATGTCCTGTGAATTGTTCATTCTTGTTACCTGGGGGTTGGCTGAAACAGAGTTATTTATTTCTGGTATAAACTGTGATTTGTACTATTATGATTTATTGTATATTTTAAATGTTTATGTATGAAAATAGGGTATGTAAGCCACTTTGACTCAGCATCTATTAGACTGGTAAAAATAATAAATAAATAACATTAATAACTGTATTATTTTATTATTTAGTGCAGTTTTCCTTGGCTCTGAAACATTGCATCATAAGCTTCCCTAAGGCTGCAGTTTTACTATTAGGGAATAGAATCCACTCATGGAGTGAGAATTATTCCAAAGTAGACATATGTAGGACTGAGCTAGTGTCGTGGTTAGGCGAAGAACAACGCTGAGCCTCGGATTCAAGCTCTAGATCTTTATTGTTCTACCTTACACAGAATCTTGCCAAACTAAGCCACACTAAGCAGTTCTCTGGGGGGAAAAACCATGCCCCCTAAGGCGGGTCCGGCCTGACCTTGGATGGTCGCCCAAAGTCTTCGAGGCTGTGAACGCATTTCTCACCCTGGAAAGCGCCCCCTCCTCCTTCCCCCGCGATCTCCATAGCATCACCTTCTCCCTCAGAGACAGATTCCATCACATCTAGTTTGGATCTTTTTCAGGTCAGACCTATCTATAAAGAACTGTGAGCTCTACACAATATAACCATTCTGCTTTTATTTCTGGATCTCACAATTTTTTGGTCATTCATCCAGCTCTTTAGAGAAGGTTCTTGTACATCTATCTAATTACTCATTTCACAGCCTGTGAAAGACATATAAAATGTTTGTGATTGAAGGAAGGGAATATAATTTTTAGGACTGAGAAATAAAAGTGGTTTGAAATAGTGTGACTTTTCCGTAATGTATGCTCACCTTTCATTTGTCCCATTGTCATTTCGGGTTGAACAGGCTTTTTAGATGTTTGAAACAGCACAAAACTGGTTAAACTGGTTTTCCAAAAGCAAATGTCAGAATGAGCGTACACATTAATGTTCCCTCTTTTTCTCAGCTTATTTATTAAATGTTTGAACATAGTGCCACTAACAGAGCTAACGTTTGGTTCAGCAATGTATTCTCTGTGCAATAGTCAGTTTTGCTGAACTCCTGTTTTCCAATCTGCACTTGCACACTCAGACATGCATGTGTACTCCTGTCTGTGTGTGCACATACTGTAGGCATCTTCACAATTTGGATTTTCTAGCCAATTGCATCTGCCTCTTTGCCACAGTCTCTTTGAAAATACAGTCTGATCAGGGATTCTTCTTTTCTATTATAAAAGCAATTAACAGGTTTGATGGGCTCAGCCGAAACCCTGATACTGCAGTAGGGCGTCTATACAGCTTATGCTATCATTTAATATGTAGTGAGAATGAGGGGGAAATTTTCCCAGGACTCATTCTTTGCATTTTCACTTTTCTGAACCTTTTTTTTTTAAAAAAACAGGAAGAAGACATGATTGAATGAGCTGTATGGAGA
This sequence comes from Charina bottae, assembly GCA_023362775.1. Classification (NCBI taxonomy): domain Eukaryota; kingdom Metazoa; phylum Chordata; class Lepidosauria; order Squamata; family Charinaidae; genus Charina; species Charina bottae. The sequence goes on from JALMGJ010000006.1 coordinate 23,779,404, forward strand.
ATCTGCTGGTCACACATGCCATTCCATTAATCTAAGTGGCATGTGAAATCAGCCTACCCAGATAATAGGCCGACTCTTCTTTTGCGGCATAATCAATCCAAGGAAGATCTGCTTTGCAGGAAGGGGAAGAATGGGTAGTGAAGAATGCAGAGCAGAATGAAAAAGTTTAAAGTGCCCTATATAAAAGGCTGCATAGGGCATTCTTTGAAAGTGAATGCAGGCTTTACAAAAGATGAGAGAAAAAGGGGGTACAGAAAGAGCTCATGACTTCATGCCAAGATGTGACATGCATACAAAAAAAGGTTGCTAAGGTAATACAGAGAGCCACCTTCCAAAGGGTACTGAACTGTAGGTAATGGAATACAGGCAATCAGCTGCCAAGGCATTTTGATGAAGAGCAGAGGAGTATATGCATTTATCTGAAGAGAATGTTGAGGAAACACCAAATGTATAGATTGTCCATAAACAAATTGCCACATTTTAATGCATATTTTATTCAACAATTTTAACACTGATTGCAGCTAAAGGCAGAAGTCAGGTATGTTTTGGGTCTGTTCAACCCAGCCTCCTATTTGCCTTCTCACATAAAACTATTCCATTACTTCTTCTCCGATGCCAAACTATAATATTCTAGGACAGTGTTTCTCAACCTTGACAACTTTAAGATGTGTGAACTTCAGCTCCCAGAATTCCCCAGCCAGACATGAATTCTAGGAGTTGAAGTCCACACATCTTAAAGTTGCTGAGGTTGAGAAAGGCTGTTCTAGGAGAAGTGCCTACACATCTCATTAGACTGACCAAGTGGTCATACCTTCAAAAGTGTATGGCAAGGAAATGATTTCAAAATAATGAACAGAATGAGGTGACGCAGAGTGGCACTGGTTATATCCAGTCTCATTATTATTATATTCAATGGACACACATTTTTTTTCTTGGAGAGAAGACGTAGGTGGGGAATGATTACAACCCGACGGCCCTGTTTAAGATTGCTAGATCTCTTCTGGGTCGGGTGGATTTGGTGACCCATTTACAGGGCCAGTCGGAAGAGTTTGCCGAGCATCTGCAGGACAAAATCGCTCAGATTCATTCTAAGTTAAACTCTAAGCGTGAGGCACAATCTGGGGAGATGCCAGAGGAATGTACTTGCCCTGTTATCTGGGAACAGTTTGATCCTGTTGGACCTAATGAAGTGGACAGGATCCTCCGGATTGTAAATGCCACCACATGCCACCTAGACCCGTGTCCCTCCTGGCTGGTTAAGTCAGCCCGGGAGGTCACATGTGGTTGCGTCCAGGCGATGATTAATGCATCTTTGGGAGAGGGGGTGTTCCCGGCGGTCTTTAAGGAGGCGCTGGTGCATCCCCTCCTCAAGAAGCTTTCCCTGGACCCCCTGTTTTAAACAACTTTCGTCCTGTCTCCCACCTTCCCTTTTTGGGAAAGGTGGTTGAGAAGGTGGTGGCGCTGCAAATCCAGAGGATTCTGGATGAAACAGATTATCTAGACCCTTTTCAGTCAGGTTTCAGGCCGGGATATGGGACAGAGACTGCATTGGTCGCACTTATGGATGATCTCTGGCGGGAGCGAGATGGAGGGAGTGCATCTATTCTCGCTCTCTTGGACCTCTCAGCGGCTTTCGATACCGTCGACCACGGTATCCTTATGGGGCGGCTCAGGGAGTTGGGGGTGGGTGGCGTAGTCTTGCGCTGGTTCACCTCCTTCCTCCAGGGCCGTTCCCAGTCGGTGGTAATAGGGGAGGAGAGATCTGACCCTCGACCCCTTTTGTGTGGGGTGCCGCAGGGTTCAGTTCTCTCTCCTCTCCTATTTAACATCTACATGAAGCTGCTGGGGGAGATCATCCGTCGCCATGGGATGAGGTATCATCAATATGCTGATGATACTCAGTTGTATATCTCCATCCCAGGTGAAGTAAGTGATGCAGTCGACACCCTGTCTCAGTGCCTGAGGGCTGTAAGGGCCTGGATGGGGAACAACAGGCTTCAGCTGAACCCTGGTAAGACGGAGTGGCTGTGGATTGATGGCCTCTCGGTTTCCAGGAAATTATCATCTTTGACTCTGGATGGGGTGGCACTGCCCCATTCAGATTCAGTGCGGAACCTGGGGGTCCTCTTGGACTCACGACTCCTGCTCAAAGAGCAGGTGGCAGTCATGACCAGGAGGGCCTTTGCACAACTTTGGGTTGTGTGTCAGTTACGCCCCTTCCTGGATCGGGAGGCCCTCCGAACAGTCACTCAAGCCCTTGTCATCTCCCATATAGATTATTGCAACGCGCTCTACATGGGGCTACCCTTGAAGAGTATCCGGAAGCTTCAGCTGGTCCAGAATGCGGCCGCGCGGGCAGTTACAGGTGCAATAAGATCAGCTCATGTAACACCACTGCTGCGCGAGCTGCATTGGGTACCAGTTTGCTTTCGGGTCCAATTCAAGGTGTTGGTTATCATCTTTAGAGCCCTACATGGCATGGGGCCAGGATACCTGAGGGACCGCCTCATCCCGATTACATCTACCCGCCCCACCCGGTCATGCAGAGAGGGCATGCTTCAGACCCCATCAGTGAAGGAATTTCATTTGTCGGGGTCCAGGAGACGTGCCTTCTCTGCAGTAGCACCCGCCTTGTGGAATATCTTGCCCCTGGAGGTGAGGCGGGCACCTTCGCTCCTGGCCTTCAGAAAGTCTTTAAAGACCTGGTTCTGCCGCCTTGCCTGGGACAAAGGAGGTAATAGTTCCTCCTGGGGGTGGCTAGCCCAGTAATATCCTTTTTAAGATCTTCCCATCCTCTGGATTTTTATCTCATCTATTTATTATTATATTGTATTTTTATAGCTTTTTTTTAATATTAATTTTAATGTTTGTAAACCACCCAGAGTCTACTGTCATGGAGATGGGCGGTAATAAATTCGAATAATAAATAAACAAACATGCAGAGCTGCAACTAGGGGGGGACAAGTGGGGCATGTGCCCCGGGCACCGCACTGGGGGGAGCGCCAAAATGATGCCCGGAGGTGCCAAAATGACAAAGTAACCCATGGGATGCGTGGAATCCATGTTTGCCCTGGGTGACACAGACCCTAGTTCCATCCCTGACAACATGCACTAAGATGATACAGTAGGAAACACTGCTCCTTCAGACAGGACAACGAGCATCCACAAGGCCTGAATTAAAGTGAGTTTAGTAAGAATCAGTCAAAACTATTTTGTCCAAATGAAGACTAAAGGCATTGTTGGTTTATTTAATGTTTGTTCAATTTATACCATGTCTATCCAGGCCATTTGTTGTTTGTTTGTTTGTCAATATTTCTAAGGTCACTTCCCTTAGAATTATTCAAGACAATTAGACTTTAGTAGAGATATATGTTGAGAGCCAGTTTGGTTTCGTGGTTAAGGCATCTGGCTAGAAACCAGAAGACTGTGAGTTCTAGTCCCACCTGAGGCACGAAGCCAGCTGGGTGACCTTGGACCAGTCACTTTCTCTCAGCCCTAGGAAGGAGGCAGTGGCAAAGCACTTCTGAAAAACCTTGCCAAGAAAACTGCAGGAACTTGTCCAGGCAGTCTCCGAGAATCGGACACATGTGAATGGATTAAAAAAAAAGAGAGATATCATCTTCTTTTTGCCTGTTTAACACAATTACTTGTTACTTTATTCATTACTAATAGGTACAAAGTAAATATCACAGTACAGCTACTGTTTTTTGCACTGATCTACCTCCAGCTAATTGGTTATTGCCACTGGAGATGGACAAAACATAGTTCTATAATATCATGAGACATAATTCGTGGAGAAGAGTTGGGATTTGGGAAGGTGGCAGCTCCATATGTCCTGTAATTTTTAGCTCCATTCCTATTGTTTCCCACACATATGCTGAGAGAACAGCTTAAAGAACTTTAGTATAATCTCCATAGCTGGGGCCATTCAGGGCAGGGTAATGATGCCAAGGCCATGTCCTGTATATAGATGGGAATGGGAATATTGATTGGAAAAGAGTTCATTTTTTAAAGTAACTCTCTAAGTTTTAGACTTTTTCTATCATTTTATATAGCCACTACCTTAAAACTGCAGCACCGTTTTTCAGCAACTGGCGGTGCAGGACTGTTTATCCAGAAGTCAGGAACAATAGGGGTTTGCAGTTAGGGAAGAACCCACTACAGTAGGTTGTGCCTAAGATAGGACATCCACACCCACCCACACACAATTTTTATTGCAGAATTTTTAACAAAATAAAAACAATATCAATATTAGAAAAAAACAAAGAAAATAAAAAGAATAGTGAATAAGTAAGAAACAAAATAGAAAAGGAAATAGAGAAGAAAGAAGAAAGAAGAAAGAAGAAAGAAGAAAGAAGAAAGAAGAAAGAAGAAAGAAGAAAGAAAGAAAGAAAGAAAGAAAGAAAGAAAGAAAGAAAGAAGAAAAAATTATAAAGAAGCGGCTTCTGATCTTTTTGACAGTGGTTATAAGGCATTTATATTTTACCTTCTCTCTCTAAGGTTACATCATAATTTCCTTCTCCATAAGCTACCCATTCTAATCATCAAACCCATAAATCACAAATTCATTTTTTTTCTTTTTTCAGCAAATAAGTCCATAAGGGATTTCCAGTCACTAATAAATGTAATAGTTGATCTTTCTCTAAGCAAGCGAGTTAATTTTGCCATCTCTGATAGTTCCATCATCTTCACCAACCATTCCTCCATTGTGGGTATATCAGAGTCTTTCCATTTTTGTGCATATAGTAGTCTTCCGTGATCATATATAAAAATAGTCTTCCGTGGCTCTTTTCTAGTTGTCTGTCCATTAATCTCAATAAGAAAAGTTCTGGTTTCAGTTGAATCTTAGTCTTTAAAATTCTTTGTATCACAGTGTGTATTTGAATCCAAAATTTTCTGTCGTTTTGACAAGTCAACACCAGGCATGATAAAATGATCCTTTGTGTTGCTCACATTTCCAGCATAAATTTGAAATACCTTTATACATTCTGGCTAATTTTTCTGGAGTCATATACCAACGGTACATCATTTTATAGAAATTCTCTTTTAAGTTATAATTTCAACTACATGTTTTCCCGCTGTTCCAACGATATGTATGTCCAAAATTCTTAGCCCATTTTATCATACTCTCTTTCACTTGTTCATCCCCCATTTCAAATTTCAGCAAGAGTTTATACATTCTGGCAATTACATGTTCATTATTTGTACATAATTCAACTTCAAATTCTGTCTTTTGTTGCTCAGTTCCAAATGTCCTGTTATCTACCTTGAATCTTTCTCTTAACTGTGTGTATGAAAACCATTGAGACATCTGGTCCACCATAGAACCTCACCGGGAAGCCCTAAGATAGAATACTTCTTGACTAAGTAAATACTATTTGGACCACCAGAAGCAGTCTCTAGCAGATCACCTGTCCAGTTAAGTCTAAAAACATGAATTTATTAATTAGTATAATTGAGCCAATGCACTCACTATAAATTAGAAATATAGATTATCTATGAGCTGATGCTAAGAGAGGAATCTTTGTTAAAAAAAACCTGTTGATGCTTGTGGAATTGCAAAATAGTGCAATATTACATATTCCAATCTATGAAATGCAAGCATGTTCATATATAATTTGTGCTCTGTGGTCAAGAAAAAACTGAATACCTACAAAATATCACCTTCATTAAGATTAAGTATTTATTTATTTGTCCAACTTCTATCACCACCCATCTCCCCCCACAAAGGGGACTCTGGGCGGTTTTTTTCCATGTTAATCAATGAAAATCAATGTAAAACAAACCAATGAATTTATAGCCACAGTGGTTCAGCATTGAAAGGCAATGACATTTTTAAATAAATTGGTTGCTGCTGATTAATATAATGGATTTTCTCACTAAATAATAATACCTAAAACCAGAATTTTACAAATAGAAAGAATAAAAACTAATAAATCGCCTTCCCCATTTTTAACGTAGGCTGCCCAGACCTTGCAGATGGTCAACAGCATGGGCTATCTCTGGCCCTGTACATACTCTGCAGGTTCAGATGGCATATTTAGTCTAGTTTTGTTATGATTTTGGCATCTTAGCACTACATGGCTACTAAAAAATTTTTAAAAGCTGCAGCTTTTGCTTGCTGCAATGAGAAAATTGTCAAAAGAAAGACAAATCAACTCTACTGCTCAAGATAGCAGTCCTCCCACAGAGACACAAAATATAAAACCCTGCCTGGCACTCTGCAATGAATGTTCACCAGAGCAGAAAGCTGGCATATATCTCTAATCAATCAATCCATCCATCCATCAATCTTTACACCCTAACATACTTAAAAAAGAAGACAGTCATATGCAGAAAAGCCTCTTTTGTTTACACTTGAAGCATCAAAGGGACAGAAGAACTGCAGCAAAAATGTGAAATTAACAAGTGTCAAACATGAACAGAGTATGTGTGTACACCAAAGATCATAAAACAGTCCACATTTTTCAGAACTGAGTTTTTGCATTTTAAATACACTCACAAGTCTCCACAAACAAGTAAATTCACTGAGTGTAATCAACACTGAAAGCTCAGAAAGCCAACAGAATATGACATGAGTTAGTAGCTGCTTTTCAAATGCACTCAAAAGCTACAAAATAGCCAACAAAATCAGCATAGATAATTTGTTGGGGGGGAAAGTGGTATATCATGGGTTTGCTAAGCTCAGGTGTGCATTTGCATCTGGAGGGCTTCAGAGTGCTTTTGAACATTCCCTTCATTTTAAAAGGCATCCTGAATTTCAACATCTATAGAGCTACATTCTTGCAGAGTACACTCACACCTGAACCCGAGAAGCCAATTGTGCTAGTCAGTGGTGTCCATAGCAAACTGCAGTGGTGCCAACATTGTAATGGCTCCATCCTTTCAGCTTCTTCTGGCTTGCTCAGTATAGAATAGAGTGCCTTGCATTGCTGGCCAAGCCAAAAGATAACATATATTTTCTCCTTGGCAGTACATCAGGCATGCTATTCCCCGATGAGATTGGCAAGTTGGATCCACTAAGGAGAATTCCATTGCAGAATTTGGGGCTTGGCGGCTGCTGCTGCAAATATTCATTGTAGAGCACAAGCCCTCTTCTTAAGTGCATCCTAGTCTTATCTCCTCCAGCTGGGCCACTTTCTCAACCAGATGCTCTTTCCATTGAGGGATCATTACCCCTTTCACCCTAAAGTTACCCATTCTTCTAATAATACAAGAATGTAAGACTAGAGCCTGTGATGGGAACTTTGCTGATTTCCTGATGGCAACTGATGCTGCAAAAGACTATATTTGTAAACTTAATGTTTGTTTTTAGTTATAATTGCTCTATGACTAATGCATATACTCATATGTAGAATCTATTTTCTATATAACTTTTTATATTTCCAACATTTAATATAATATATTTGTAATATGTATGATGTGCTGGCATATGATAAATAAATAAATCCAAGCACTAGACCTCCAGCAAAGGAGATCATTACCTTGTCGTGGTGCTGGAGCTTGAGCACCTCAATGAAACCATGAGCTAAACCGTGAATGGATACCCAAGACGGGAAGGTTGTGGCAGAGAGGTCAGACTAAATACGATCCCTGGGGAAGGTAATGGCAACCCACCCCAGTATTCTTGCCGTGAAAACTAAATGGATCAGTACAACCAGAGATATGTTGGTATACCATCGGAAGATGGGACTCCCAGGTCGGAAGATGGTCAAAATGCTACTGGGGAGGAACAGAGGATACGTTCAACTAGCCCCAGATGTGATGACGCAGCTAGCTCAAAGCCGAAAGGACGGCTAGCGGCCGACGGTGCTGGTGGTGAACGACGAATCCGATGTTCTAAAGATCAACACACCATAGGAACCTGGAATGTAAGATCTATGAGCCAGGGCAAATTGGATGTGGTTATTGGGGAGATGTCAAGATTAAATATAGACATTTTAGGTGTCAGTGAACTGAAATGGACTGGAATGGGCCACTTCACATCAGATGACCACCAGATCTACTACTGTGGACAAGAGGACCACAGAAGAAATGGAGTAGCCTTCATAATTAATAATAAAGTGGCTAAAGCAGTGCTTGGATACAATCCAAAAAACGATAGAATGATCTCAATTCAAATTCAGGGTAAGCCATTTAACATCACAGTGATCCAAATATACGCCCCAACCACAGATGCTGACGAAGCAGAAGTAGATCAGTTCTATGAGGATCTGCAGCACCTACTGGATAATACACCAAAAAGAGATGTCATTTTCATTACAGGAGACTGGAATGCTAAGGTGGGTAGTCAAACGACACCTGGAATTACAGGCAAGCATGGTCTGGGAGAACAAAATGAAGCAGGACATAGGCTGATAGAATTTTGCCAAGACAACTCACTGTGCATAACAAACACTCTCTTCCAATAAGCTAAAAGACGACTTTATACATGGACTTCACCAGATGGTCTACACCGAAATCAGATGGACTACATCCTTTGCAGCCAAAGGTGGCGGACATCTATACAGTCGGTAAAAACAAGACCTGGAGCTGACTGTAGTTCAGATCACGAACTTCTTATTGCAAAATTTAGAATCAGACTAAAGAGAATAGGGAAGACCCACAGATCAGTTAGATATGAGCTCACTAATATTCCTAAGGAATATGCAGTGGAGGTGAAGAATAGATTTAAGGGACTAGATTTAGTAGATAGGGTCCCAGAAGAACTATGGACAGAAGTTCGCAACATTGTTCAGGAGGCGGCAACAAAAAAACGTCCCAAAGAAAAAGAAAACCAAGAATGCAAGATGGCTGTCTGCTGAGACACTGGAAGTAGCCCAAGAAAGAAGGAAAGCAAAAGGCAACAGTGATAGGGGGAGATATGCCCAATTAAATGCAAAATTCCAGAGGTTAGCCAGAAGAGATAAGGAATTATTTTTAAACAAGCAATGTGCGGAAGTGGAAGAAGACAATAGAATAGGAAGGACAAGAGACCTCTTCCAGAAAATTAGAAACATCGGAGGTAAATTCCAGGCAAGAATGGGTATGATCAAAAACAAAGATGGTAAGGACCTAACAGAAGCAGAAGAGATCAAGAAAAGGTGGCAAGAATATACGGAAGATCTGTATAGGAAGGATAATAATATTGGAGATAGCTTTGACGGTGTGGTCAGTGAGTTAGAGCCAGACATCCTGAAGAGTGAGGTTGAATGGGCCTTAAGAAGCATTGCTAATAACAAGGCAGCAGGAGACGACGGTATCCCAGCTGAACTGTTTAAAATCTTGCAAGATGATGCTGTCAAGGTGATGCATGCCATATGCCAGCAAACTTGGAAAACACAAGAATGGCCATCAGATTGGAAAAAATCAACTTATATCCCCATACCAAAATAGGGAAGCACTAAAGAATGTTCAAACTATCGAACAGTGGCACTTATTTCACATGCCAGCAAGGTAATGCTCAAGATCTTGCAAGATAGACTCCAGCAATTCATGGAGCGAGAATTGCCAGATGTACAAGCTGGGTTTAGAAAAGGCAGAGGAACTAGAGACCAAATTGCCAATATCCGCTGGATAATGGAGAAAGCCAGGGAGTTTCAGAAAAACATCTATTTCTGTTTTATTGACTATTCTAAAGCCTTTGACTGTGTGGATCATAACAAATTGTGGCAAGTTCTTGGTGGTATGGGGATACCAAGTCATCTTGTCTGCCTCCTGAGGAATCTGTATAACGACCAAGTAGCAACGGTAAGAACAGACCACGGAACAACGGACTGGTTTAAGATTGGGAAAGGAGTACGGCAGGGTTGTATACTCTCACCCTACCTATTCAACCTGTACACAGAACACATCATGCGACTAGCTGGGCTTGAGGAATCCAAGGCTGGAGTTAAAATCGCTGGAAGAAACATTAACAATCTCAGATATGCAGATGATACCACTTTGATGGCTGAAAGCGAGGAGGAGTTGAGGAGCCTTATGATGAAGGTGAAAGAAGAAAGTGCAAAGACGTCTTCTGATTTCCTGGTTGCAGTCAGCGTCTGCAGTAATCGGGCCTAGAAATACAAAGTCTGTCACTGCCTCCACGTTTTCTCCCTCTATTTGCCAGTTATCAATCAAGCTGGTTGCCATAATCTTGGTTTTTTTTTGAGGTTTAACTGCAACCCAGCTTTTGCACTTTCTTCTTTCACCTTCGTCATAAGGCTCCTCCTCGCTTTCAGCCATCAAAGTGGTATCATCTGCATATCTGAGATTGTTAATGTTTCTTCCAGCGATTTTAAACTCCAGCCTTGGATTCATCAAGCCCAACACGTCGCATGATGTGTTCTGCGTACAGGTTGAATAGGTAGGGTGAGAGTATACAACCCTGCCGTACTCCTTTCCCAATCTTAAACCAGTCCGTTGTTCCGTGGTCTGTTCTTACTGTTGCTACTTGGTAAGGATAAACATTAATTTAATAATTACTTGGTAAGGATAAACATGAAATAATCATGCTTCATCCTACTCAAATTATTTTTAAAAATTTTTTATTATTTATTTATTTTCTATCCTGCCTTTATTATTTTTATAAATAACTCAAGGCGGTGAACATACCTAATACTCCTTCCTATTTTCCCCACAACAACCACCCTGTGAGGTGAGTTGGGCTGAGAGAGTGACTGGCCCAAGGTCACCCAGCCGGCTTTCATGCCTAAGGCAGGACTAGAACTCTCAGTCTCCTGGTTTCTAGCCCGTTGCCTTAGCCAATGTCTATGTTCTGGATATTAAATAACATGGGTAGAATCCAACATGATGCTTAAGATTTCTGCAGGAAACCCAATTAGTTTGGGCTGGTAGGCGCACCTGGAATGTTGAGATGATGTCAGTCATGCAAAATGGCTGCTACTTTCCTTTGACATTTTTCTTGGCAGGTAAGCAGACTTACTGTTTTTTCAAAAAAGGGACTGGGCTTCAGCCAACCACCATTTTATTTTCTAAGAATCCCTGGATGTCTACCTAAGAAGAAAATTCTTAGGAACATATATGATTCTTGAAGCTGGGACTTGACTTTGTGGCACACTAGTTTCCCATTTAATTTTTTTAATGAAAAGAATCTCTGTGAAATAACATTAGCTGGGGCATGGAGCCTAGCAGGCACAAAGGAAGGCACCCCCAGGCACCACATTGGGCATTGAGGCATTAGTGCAACACAACGTTTTGCTTTTTCTCCCCTCTATGGTCTCCTATGTGCTTTCAAAGTCCACTCCAGGAGGTTAGACGACCATCTGGAACAGATTTTAAAGCTCACAAGGGGGTGAAGGGAATGAGGAATCACTACTTCCAATTCCATAGTGGGAACCACTTTCACTACTTCCACCATGTGTATGTAATATAGTTATAAATTGGTACCATGTTTTTAAAAATTATGTATCTTCTGTGAGAAAAGCCATTTGTGCACATGTAATTGATAGATTAGTAGAGAGACTCATTTAAGTAATCAGTTTCAATTTATTTAAGAGGTTGCAGTTCCTGCATTTTTAATAATATATAATTATGTTGCTTTCTTCCATGTAATTATAAAAATTTGAAAAATCAAAGGAGCACCCCCTCCCACACACATTAAAATCAGACCCGGCTCTTTTAAAATTATGTATTTATCAGAAAGAATCTTAAGGGGGAACCAGCAACTTAGCTATACCCATAATATTATGTTGCCTTTAATTTTATTAGTGAAAATGAAAATGCCACAATGGCTCCAAGCTTCATAATATCAAAGATACATGACAGAGCATCTACCATTATGACAGGATCATAAATCACTACACTGAAATCCTGATATATTTTCTCTGTGATGGGACCGTTTTCAAGATGAAACAATTGACAAATTGCTTAGATAGGAATATTATTTCTTGCAAAATATTGTCTTTAGGCATGACAGACTCTCCAAATTTTATTCATCTGTTTCAGACTGATCTATATGAGTAACATTATAGAGACCTAGTTTTTTTAATATGAGAAAAAGCAGGTGTCTGCAGTGGCGGTGCCAAAAAAATCAAGATGGGGGCCACAATCATGTGATTGAAGCCCTGCTCCTTTTTTTATGTGTGTCGCGATGTAAATTGTGGTTCTGTATTGTGGGTTTCTCAGTTAACCAAGTGCCTAAAAATACCCCTCTGAGTTTCCTATATTTAGTGGCCTGAGTCCATCGTGATTCTACTCTTCAAAAATGTCACTACCAAGACTGGCCCTGAGACACCCTGTATTTATTTTATTTCTTACTAGGAATATCTCTATCAAGATTAACTGAAGGATATCCTGCACTTGGGGGCGTGGTGGCTCAGTGGGTAAGACGCCAGGCTTGTCGATCGGAAGATTGCAAGTTTGGAGGTTCGAATCCCTAGCCCTGCGTGCGGAGTGAGCTCCCGCACTAGCTCCAGCTCTTGCCAACCTAGCAATTCGAAAGCATGCAAATGCAAGTAGATGAATAGGTACCACTTCGGTGGGTAGGTAACAGCGTTCCACGCGTGTCATGCGGCCACATGACCGTGGAAGCGTCTTCGGACAACCCTGGCTCTTTGGCTAACAAACGGAGATGAGCACCGGCCCCTAGAGTCGGACACGACTGCACAAATGTACTTAAAAAAGGTAAAGGTACCCCCCGCACATTTGTGCAGTCGTGTCCGACTCTAGGGGCCGGTGCTCATCTCCGTTTGTTAGCCAAAGAGCCAGCGTTGTCTGAAGACGCTTCCACGGACATGTGGCCGCATGACACACGCGGAACGCTGTTACCTACCCACCGAAGTGGTACCTATTCATCTACTTGCATTTGCATGCTTTCGAATTGCTAGGTTGGCAAGAGCTGGAGCTAGTGCGGGAGCTCACTCCGCACGCAGGGCTAGGGATTCGAACCTCCAAACTTGCAATCTTCCGATCGACAAGCCTGGCATCTTACCCACTGAGCCACCATGCCCTTTACCTTATCCTTTACCTTATCCTTTAACCTTTACCTTATCCTGCACTTATTTTATCTTATACTCTGTCACACACTCCATTCCAATAGGCATGGCCATGCCACAAACATCAGGATTACACACTTTTAGGTTCTTTGAGTAACTCTATGCTTGAACACTAAGAATCACATCAAATTGTACTGTATTTTGTTTCTTTACTTAAGGCTCAGAAGATGGTTATAAAATTTAGTGTCCTAATCTCAGGGAATGGAAGGGGAAGAGAGGGGAGGAAGGAAGAAAAACAGGGCATGGGGATAAGTCTCTAAAAATGTTTCAGTGATGGAATAACTTTCTTCCTGATGATGTCCATCTGTTGCATAGACTTTTCAGAATTAGAAACTCTTACCTAGCACTTCATTGATTGAGTTATCCGGCAGGGCCGGATAGGGAAGGGGTTGTTGGGAAACAGGAAGAAATGGCCCAGTCCATCTTGGGAAGCAAGGTAGAAAAACCTCCCTTCTTCTCTCCTTTCCCCAGGCATCCCTCCCTTTTTAATCTGGGGGTACAATGCAATGTCTTGAATTGTCCTCCTCATTGCTCCCTTGCCCCATTTCTCCATACACGGAGTGAACTCTTGTCCTTTATTTTCTCTACCTGCACAGGCACGTTTTCTAATAATTGTTGGTGGTCAGCTACTTGCTTCCTTCTTTAGCTTATTGTGGTTACTAACATCCTGTTATGTATCTGCAAATTCTAAAGGCGGCATGAGAAAGGGTGGATGGGCTGTATTCTAACTAAATGTGCTCTTGTAGAGCAGGAAACAATAATTAATGTTCTGTCATGGCTTATTTCATTGTGTATGTATGTATGTATGTATGTATACGATGTGATGATGCTGAGAGGTAGAGAAACTAGAGTGCATGGACTCATGGCTGGAGCTTAAGATGAAAGAAACTTTCTGGCTCAGGACCTACAGTATGGATCTTTTATCCCCTCAAAGTCCACTTTTGACCATGTCACATCTTCTAATATCTAGCCTCAATTGGCTACTTCACCCATGATGGAGTTTTGAAGGTTAATAAAAGAACTTCAAGCAGCTAACAACAATCTTGCAGAGTAGAAGCGTGAACCAGCAGGGACTTGCACATTAAGCTTAATTAAGTTCAGAAATAAATTCAGTCTTCACACATTAGTTAGATGAAGAAAAATAGAGATAGCTTACATTTATTCAGTAGATCTGGATACAAGTAGATTCATGGTAGATTTACGTGCAAGCGAGATGGAATGGACAAGAGTTGCATTGTGCAGCCCTCCTGCTTGCAGTTGTGCCCAAAGTGTAATGGAGGTTGTTAATCCTCCAAACTCAAGGAGGAGGAAGTGGAAATCAGGTGACCCATGTGACATCCCATAAGCACAATAGAGATGCATTTACTAGAAAGGACCCCCCTTATGCTTATGAAACAATGTTGAGTTGACCCCTGATGATTCCAACAATCCACTCCAAATTGGATTTTTTCCAACACCCATCCAACTGGTTGTTGGAAAAAATGCCTGGGAAAAGGAGAGAAGAAGGGAGGCTTTTCTACCTTGCTTCCCAAGATGGACTGGGCCATTTCTTCCTGTTTCCCAACAACCCCTTCTCTATCTGGCCCTGCCTCTGAGTTATCATCATCATTAGGAGTACTGATCCTTATCAGGCAGTCTGTATTCCAAGAACTGGGATGGAGAACATAGCAAAAATATGACCGCCTCCCAATAATGTCTGCCCCCCAAAGAATCCTGTTTATAGCTTCCTAATCTTTAGCTTTATCTTGCTTGCATAAATGATGAGTTTTAGTTCCCTGCACCATGTTTATCAGACACAGTTACTTATGCAATAAGAGGGAAGGATCAAGGAGAAGGAAAGCAGATAATTTTGTTTTCTAGTATAGCATAATATCCTACATGTACAGGATACAGTATTCCCATAGAAAAATTGGCTTTTACATTAATAGTGACATACAAAATCCAGTTTCCATCCATTCCTGACACCACCTGACATTTGTGGAATCACATATCATAAGTATGTTTGGAAGGACGGGCTGTACCTAAATTGCAGGCAGCTGGGATTGTGTAAGGACGGCAGAAAGACTGTTAAAAAGCCCTGTGTTTGGAACAGCTGTGTGGGTGTATGGGAGAGAAGCAGAGGACAGGAGAAGGCCAGGGAGAGAGCAGCAGTAAAGGCTTGCAGAAATGCCAGAGTAGGAGCAAGTGAGACTTTGTCCTTTTAAAGGTGCATTGTATCCAGTAGCTAGTAGTAGAATTGTTAGTGTTTAATAGTTATAGTAATAATGTAGTATAGTGATAGACTAGCATAGTGACCTACATGTATTAGTTAGAATAGACATAGTTTAAAGTAGTTGTAGTAATAGAAACCTAGGTTAGTTGGAAACCAAGAATTGTATTAGTTACCTAGGTATAAAGAGTACTTTTATACTGTGAATAGTGGTTTAGCAGTAAAAGGTAAAAGGTAAAGGTAAAGGTTCCCCCCGCACATTTGTGCAGTCGTGTCCGACTCTAGGGGCCGGTGCTCATCTCCGTTTGTTAGCCGAAGAGCCAGCGTTGTCCGAAGACGCTTCCACGGTCATGTGGCCACATGACATGCGCGGAACGCTGTTACCTACCCACCGAAGTGGTACCTATTCATCTACTTGCATTTGCATGCTTTCGAATTGCTAGGTTGGCAAGAGCTGGAGCTAGTGCGGGAGCTCACTCCGCACGCAGGGCTAGGGATTCGAACCTCCGAACTTGCGATCTACAAGCCTGGCATCTTACCCACTGAGCCACCACGCCCCTAGCAGTAAAATGACCCCAACATAAAAAGGGGAGAAAAAAAGAAGGTCTTTGTGTGTAGTGTCTCATTGGGTGTCTTGGTGAGTCTGAGTAAACAGCCCTTTGGTATCAAAAGAACCTGTGACAGTATGATAGAATACAAAATAGACCCCTTCTCCTTACAAGCTGCTGATCTTTTCTGGGCAAGGCCAGCCACCAACAGAGGAAACAAAAGGAAAAGTCACAGCTGTTAAGTGAAGCTACCTGACATAACAAGGTACTATAGCTGTGCACATTGGCAGTTTCCCAACAAAATGCATGATCTACAGCAGGGCTTTCCAAAGTGCCACCGCTGGTGACACGCCAGCGGCGGCGGTGGTGGCGGGGGGGGGCGTGCGGTGGCAGCGCGGGGGGGCGTGCGGCAGCGCGCGCGCGTGGTGGCGGCGCGGGGGGGCGTGCGGCGGCGCGCGCGCATGGCAGCCGCCGTGCACGCGCGCGCCGCCGCTTCCAGGTGGTGTGGCAACACACTTTTGTGTCGTGACACACAGTTTGGAAAGCTCTGATCTACAGTATCTGATATCATATTACTCTGTCCTTGCAAGCAAGACCCAATGAAATACAGCAGGGATGAGAATAATCACAATTTTACCGAGTCATGTTACACATATTATTTTATTAGATATTACTGTGTGAAGGGAAAGTCAGGAGCTCTGCTTTCTCTGTATTGATTAATTCTATACTTATTTCTCTTCATCTTCCCCAAATCAATAGAATTTCTTTCCATAGCTTGCCCTAAACATTTTGCTGCCCCAAACAAGACCTTCGTCCCATCCCTTTCCACCTGGTCTATGTACTGTATAGAGGCTTCAAGATGGCACCTAATCTTATTTCAGAGCTGACAAGATTATTGCATCTGAGGGTAACAGGGTTTATTAGGGAGGGTAGAGGAAGTCATGTGATACATCCTCCCATCCATTCCATATCCCTCAACTATTCGCAGCAGCAGCCATCTCCCTTTGCCTAATGGTGGGACTGATCTTGCTTCCTTCAGTCTTACACAGATCAGAATAGATCTTGCAGAGATTAAAGCCCTTTTTTGAGTTTCCAACCATGTGAAATTGGTCCATGGAATAAGCCAAATGAATAATAGAAAAAAGCTGAGGGGAAACTTTCCTATAACTAACTGCAATTATGAAATTGTGTGAGATTAGGACTTTAGACTTGTTTTTCCTCAGGTCAGTGTAGAATTTTGCAAACCTGTCCATGTCGTAGAAAAACAGGTGTGATTAAGCAATCTCTGTGCACATGAAGACATGCACTAAGGAGATTAGGGAATTCTAGGTTTGATTTCATGGTGCTGTGCCCATTTTTCATTTTGAGGAATTGAAAGAACATAACAGATAAACAAGCACTTAATATTCAGTCCCATAATCTATTTCCT
Organism: Charina bottae; assembly: GCA_023362775.1. Classification (NCBI taxonomy): domain Eukaryota; kingdom Metazoa; phylum Chordata; class Lepidosauria; order Squamata; family Charinaidae; genus Charina; species Charina bottae. The sequence continues at coordinate 23,796,567 of JALMGJ010000006.1, forward strand.
CATTAATAAGGAATGAATATCATGCATCCAGGGTATTAAATCATACTCTAAGTTTTTAATCCATCATACATTGATGAGGAGAGGCAATTACTTCTACATGAATCATAAACTGTGTGGTAATACTCCACTTCTCTAATATCAGGACATGATTTGAAGGTAGATGATAAATCTTGTTGAAGCTAAACAATCTGATCAGTATCTGAATTGGAGATTGCTTGGGAACTTCCATGATTAATTTATGGAATTTGAATCCCTTTTTTCCACCAATGGATGCAAATGATGCCTTGACTTCCATGATGGAAGACAGGAGGGATGGAAACATAACAAATCAGATATTATTTTTGGGTACCTGAATCAATCATAGTAGCATAGTCAATGCTATTTCTCTACCTGCCCCTACTTCATCTAATTATTGGTCCATTATTTTTCTGACAATTTGGCATTCTATTTCAAGTCTTTTAGCCATCATACACAATCATGTCCAACTGTGAATTGTTGGAGGTCCCAGCAAATCAGCATGCCTCATTAGCATGTAGATGAGTGCTCTAGGATGACTCTCTATGTGCTTCAGGAGGCAGCTGTTTGTTGCTCCTCCCACTTCCTCTTTCTCTCTCTCTGCCTCCTTCCACCAGAGGAGAAGGACCATGCGGCTGCTGGTCCTCTCCATCTTGAGGCCATGTGGCCTAGAATCAGGAGGTTCCCCCCCCCTTTCTGCACGCAGCCTCTAGCAGCAATTAGGGCTAGGGGTGAATACAGTTTAGGGAAAACACAGAAGAAGAATCATTCCTAACAGAATGGATGTAACTGTAACTGGACCAAATAAATGTAAGAACTGCTTTGTACTTACTTTTGTAACCTACTTTGTCTAAGCGTGTGATTCTTTATGCTTGGGTGTGCGAAGTACTTAAGATCAATAACCTATATCTCTCTAGCGTGCTTATTAATAATATTGTTGATAATATTCCTTTCTGTGTGCCTATTGCCTCACTGCATTAAGCTCTGCTCCATTCAGTGGTCCTAAAAGGTAAAGGTTCCCCCCGCACATTTGTGCAGTCGTGTCTGACTCTAGGGGCCGGTGCTCATCTCCGTTTGTTAGCCGAAGAGCCAGCGTTGTCCAAAGACGCTTCCATGGTCATGTGGCCGCATGACACACACGGAACGCTGTTACCTACCCACCAAAGTGGTACCTATTAATCTACTTGCATTTGCATGCTTTCGAATTGCTAGGTTGGCAAGAGCTGGAGCTAGTGCAGGAGCTCACTCTGCACGCAGGGCTAGGGATTCGAACCTCCGAACTTGTGATCTTCTGATCAACAAGCCTGGCGTCTTACCTGCTGAGCCACCACGCCCCACCATCAGTGGTCCTAGCAGTCCACTAATGGCCATCATGAATAAATCCAGGTTGCTTTTCCTCCCGATGGCTTTCATTTGCTTCCATGTGCCAACCATTAGCTAAGGATCAGGAGCTTGACAGGGAATCAGACTCTGCAACCAAAACTCAGAGTGAGAACATCATGTACAAATGTGAGCTTTTCCTGAAGCAGAGGTGCAGAGAGGGAATAAATTGCCTTCCTAGAGGTTTCTGAACAATATGATTATTTACTGCTTGTCATGACTTGTCATCAGGTTCTGTCACCGGTATTGTGGGAATGTTAGGGGCATGTCCAATATTAAATATGCATTTAAATAAAGAGTATCAACCTCTTTATTTAAAAGCATATACATTAATGAATTTTCCTCCTACACGGTTACTTCAATATTTCCCCTATTATCAGCAAAAGTCCCAATGTTTAGACTTTTGTTTAACTGATCTTTAATGGGTTAAAAATAGATTAATTTCCCTTTTCTGACAACCTGAACAAAAAGACTCTAATGTCCTCTGGGCATTTTTAATCAGTAGCTTGATCAAATTTTTAAGAAAACTGAATTATCTGCAGTGATTTTAAAAAATCAACTATAGGTTTTACTTTTTAATCCTCACCTTCCAGAGAGGCCACGTGATTACTTGGGGAAATAATTCCCTATGTAAAATTAGTTTAGTGCAAGAAGCTTTACACTAATGATAGCAACGGGTGGTAGATATATTGACTTGAGGACTGAGAGGGATGTGGGCTGATTAATATTCTCATTCTACTGGCTGTAATAGCTATAGTTAATCAGGATGATATTACACAGTTCCTTGGTAAGTAGAAATTAAAGTATGTGTGTGAGAGAAAGAGCTGCTGAAGGCTGGATTATACTTAAGGAGATAAGGTAGTATTAATTTGCTGTGCCTGAATACAGTCCCGGAAAATTTCCAGAGGGCATAATAAATTTGGCATTTTAAAAAAATGTACCAAAAGTTGACTGTAGCTTGAATCATGTCAACTGGATTTCTATTTTCTTAATGGAAATGTTTCGCTCCTTATCCAAGGGGCTTCTTCAGACTGAAGAAGCCCCTTGGATAAGGAGCGAAACGTTTCCATTAAGAAAATAGAAATCCAGTTGACATGATTCAAGCTACAGACAATTCCACCTGGATGACTGAGAACCTTCATAGACATATTACCAAAAGTTGAATTCTCCAATGTACTATATATACAGTGCATTCGGAAAGTATTCAGACCCCCTTCACTTTTTTCACTTTTGTTTTTTTATTTATTTATCACATTTATGTCCCGCCCATCTCCCTCACAAGGAGGGACCCTGGGCGGTTATGTTGCAGCCTGATACTACAATCGTTCAAATTCATGTTTTGTCACATTAATCTACACTCAGTACCCCATCATGACAAAGTGAAAACAGAATTTCAGAAGTGTCTGTAAATTTATCAAAAAGGAGAAACTGAAATACCACATGTACGTAAGTATTCAGACCCTTTGCAACAACACTTGAAAGTTAGCTCAGGTGCCTCCCATTTCTCTTGATCATTGCTGAGCTGTTCCTACACCTTGATTGGAGTCCACCTGTGGTAAATTAAATTGATTGGACATGATTTGGAAAGGCACACACCTCTCTATAGAAGGCCTCACAGCGGACAATGCATACTGTATCAGAGCAAAAGCCATGAGGTCAAAGGAACTGCCTGCAGAGCTCAGAGACAGGATTATTGCAAGGCACAGATCTGAGGACGGCTACAAAAAAATGTCTGCTGCACTGAAGGTTCCCAAGAGCACAGTGGCCTCCATAATTCTCAAATGGAAGGAGTTTGGCACAACCAGGACCCTTCCAAGAGCTGGTCGCCCGGCCAAACTGAGCAATCGGGGGAGAAGAGCCTTAGTAAGAGAGGTGACCAAGAACTCGATGGTCACTCTGACTGAGCTCCAGAGAGCCTGTGTGGAGATGGGACAAAGTTCCAGAAGGACAGCCATCACTGCAGCCTTCCACCGATCTGGGCTTTATGACAGAGTGGCTAGACGGAAGCCTCTCCTCAGTGCAAAACACATGAAAGCCTGCTTGGAGCTTGCAAAAAAGCACCTGAAGGACTCTCAGACTGTGAGGAACAAGATTCTCTGGTCTGATGAAACCAAGATTGAACTGTTTGGCCTCAATTCTAAACGTTATGTCTGGAGGAAACCAAGCACCGCTCATCACCTGCCCAATACCATCCCAACAGTGAAGCATGGTGGTGGCAGCATCATGCTGTGGGGGTGTTTTTCAGCAGCAGGGACTGTGAGACTGGTCAGGGTTGAGGGAAAGCTGAATGGAGCAAAGTACAGAGATATCCTCAATGAAAACCTGTCCCACAGCGCTCAGGACCTCAGACTGGGCCGAAGGTTCACCTTCCAACATGACAACGATACTAAGCACACAGCCAAGACAACACAGGAATGGCTTAGAGACAACTCTGTGAATGTCCTAGAGTGGCCCAGCCAGAGCCCTGACTTGAACCCTATTGAACAACTCTGGAGAGACCTGAAAATGGCTGTCCACTGATGGTCCCCATCCAACCTGATTGAGCTTGAGAGGATTTGCAAAGAAGAATGGCAGAAAATCCCCCAATCCAGGTGTGCAAAGCTTGTCGCGTCATACCGAAAAAGACTCAAGGCTGTAATTGCTGCCAAAGGTGCTTCAACAAAGTACTGAGTAAAGGGTCTGAATACTTACGTACATGTGGTATTTCAGTTTCTCCTTTTTGATAAATTTACAGACATTTCTGAAATTCTGTTTTCACTTTGTCATTATGGGGTACAGAGTGTAGATTACTGTGACAAAACATGAATTTGAACGATTGTAGTATCAGACTGCAACATAACAAAATTGAAAAAAGTGAAGGTGTTCTGAATACTTTCTGAATGCACTGTAATTTGCATCAGGTAACATTATTTATTTATTTTGCTTACATAATTCTGTGCCTGCTAGTACTGGGATATGCAAGAACCACCACCATCACATTTTTTACTGTGAGTGAACGTTTTCTTTGTTTCTCAATATCCATGTATACAACCCAAAGTATGGATCCGGTATGTTGATGACACCTTCATCATAATAAAAAAGGATCAGCTGGAAGAAACACATGAAACCATCAACATCATCTTCAATGGAATAAAATTCACAAGGGAAGAAGAAAACAACAACACACTACCCTTCTTGGACATCCTCATCAGTAGAGGAAATGATGGCATTCTAGAAACACAAGTCTACCAGAAATCGACCCACACTAACCAAGTGCTCCATTTCCAAAGCAACAACCCAACCTCCCACAAGAGAATCTGTGTAAGAACATTATTCAGACGAGCACTAATGCACTGCAGCAACCCAGAACACCAGAAAAAAGAAACAGATCATCTATACAGCATCTTCCAGCAAAATGGATACCCACTCAACTTTCTCAAAAAGTGCCTGACCACCCAACCCACTACAACACAACCAACAGAAGCTATGAAAGGAATAACACTGCCATACATCAGAAACTACCAATAGACTGTTACAACCACATGGCATCACCGTAGCACCTAAACCAACCAAAACCCTTCAGAACATCGTAAGTAACCCAAAAGTCCCAGTAGCCCAAGAAGGGAAAACAGGAGTTATCTACAACATACAGTGTAAGGACTGTAGCAGCCACTATGTAGGACAGACCGGCAGAAGACTAGCAGAACGCATCCATGAACACCAACTAGCAGTCAGAAGACACGATGAAAACTCCTTAATCTCACAACACATGGACAGACTTAACCATACTTTCAACTGGGAAACTGTGAGCATCTTGAACCAAGCCAAATCCAAAAATGCTAGAGACTTCCTGGAAGATTGGCACTCAAACAAAGCAGCCATCAACAGACACATAGAGGTAAACAACATTTACATACCATTCATAAGAGACAATAGAAAAACCAGAAGACCAGAACACCTCCTTGCCAGCAATCAACACCCAGATAGGCAAAGATTAACACCAAGATTAGCAGCAGAGGAGCAATCAAACAGCACAATAGACCCTAATCAAGGAACTATTAACTCAAGTCAATCAACCAAGCAGCAAACAACAGCCCAACCAAGGAACTACCAAGGAGAGTACAACACCCCCAACACAGGCAGGACAAGCCAGGGTATATAAACAGAGAGCAAGTCCCACTCCCTTTTCGCACTGAAGATGTTGCCTAGCCTGGCAATGAAACATCTGCAAGAAAACAACAAGGCTCAGAGAGCACCAAGGACTCCACAATTCACATTGATAGCCATGAAAGATTGTTGGGAGGCTGGGAAATAAAGGCAGGGAGAGTTGATATAAACAATCAAGGAAAGTCCGTTGGCAGTTTACAGTATCTTCTAAATGTCAAGAAACCTGGGAAGAAATGTTTCAAATATTTCAGAGACCCCATTTTAATGAAATTTATTTATTTATTTATATTTCAAATTTCGTCACCGCCCATCTCGCACGAAGCGACTCTGGGCGGTTCACAATAAAACTCACTATGAATGATGGTTAGAAATTCCTCTTATGATTTCCAAGATTATGTATTTACCCCAAGATTTACCCTAGCATTAAAGACACCTTACTGTTTTGTTCTTGCTTCCTTGATCTTGCCCAGCTATGTACAGTCTGACAATAACATTATTTCAGTTCTAGTCTTCAACATATGACTATCATTGCCATATAAATCTCTAAAATACTTAAGCCATCATTCCCTCACTCCAGTTTCATTCCAAAACATTACTGAAGGTTTAATTTTCACCTACTTCCAATATAATGTTTATTTCCATCAAAATTGCTCTCCATATTCTCTGCCTCTTTTAATTGTAACTGTTCCTTGCTCTCGACTACATTCTTTGCAACTACCTTTATTTTTCCTGTTGGGGTTTGTATATACCCAGGAATTTAGAGTTAGATAAATTATACTGGAGAGGCTTGATATCTAGGTGAGAGGGGAATTATTCTGCAAGTCACCCAATTAACAGCCATTGTTGTAGGGATGATGTGGCAGTGTATGACTCATATCACAGGTGCTAATTATTTAGCTGGGTGTGGCAGATGATGAGAGTGACCTATAATGTGATTGGTCAGTTTATATATATAAGCAGAAGAAATCTGGTATTCTTTCTTCTCGTTTGCTGTAACTTCTCATCGCTGTATCATTTGTTACCCGTATGGATGTGTTCTGTAATACGTATGTATATATATAGTAAATAGGCTATTTTATACAATCTCTGTTTAAGTGTCTATTTACTGCACAGAACGTGGATCACTGGTGTCTAGGAAGAAGTAGCGGGCCGCTCCACGCACACACTCTGACATTTCCATATACATTATATAATATCTTTATCTCATCTTCATTTTTTGCAGCAATCTTTTACATGTATTGCTTCCTCATCCACAGCTTCTCACTTTATCATTTCACCAATCTTCCTTTTTCGTATTTCCCATTAGGATAAATCCATAAACTTCACTGATGCTCTGCAATATAATTCTTTTCACTCTGTTCGAAGCAGCTTCAACATTCACTTTCCATTTATTCTGTTGGGAAATTAATCCAACTTTTAATAATTTTTCACACATGACTCACATTTTCTGTTCCTGCAGTCATTCTAATTTTGTTTCTCTTCTTCCATATCCATTTTTATCAAAATCTGCTCTTACTGCTCTACTACAAGGCAATGGTCTGTCCTACATTCAGAATCCCTCATCACCTTTGATTAATTGATTGACATTATCTCAATTTTTCATCATAAATAATCAGATTGATCATGCATTTTGATTAATTCATTTTCCATGTAACGTGAATAGACATATTTTTTGGGGTTTTGGCATTCTCTGACCTTGGGTTTTTTTTTTAAATTGTTCATTACCAGACTAGGTAAGATCAGTAGTGTGAGGGAAAGTGTTGGTAGGTGTGTTCTGGAGCATGTGCAGAGTTCCAGAAGCGTTTTAGCATTAGAGAGACAAGAAATGACTCCAGGCATTTAGCAAAACATATATATATTAATATAAACAGAGAACAAAAACAGTTTCTTCCAGGTCCCTGGAAAAATATATTAAAATACAAACAGCATATTTACCAGGTATGTACAAGCATGTCTGAGAGAGCTAAGAGAGCGCTAGCAGGCAGACAAAACAAAAACTCCTTTATACTTTTTTATCTAGGTCACTGGGTACTTAACCTATTTGACCTTATCTTTACAGCCTGAGAACAATAGAAACCTGACTTTTTCACCCATTGATACTTAACATTCCTTGTGACTTGTGTTGTGACTTAATTCCTTTGAGCAATAAAAACACCAACAGAGAGTGGGGTTTGCTGGCTGTTTATATATGGCAGCTTGCCCTCCCAGTCTTGATTGGGGTGTGATTTCTTCCTTGATTAGGATATTATTTCTTCCTTGATGGTTTATCTGGGCTGTTTCCTTCTTATCTGGGTGTTGGCTGCTAGAGAGGATGTACTCAGGACTGTTTGTTTCTTTCCTTGATTTTTGTTTGGATCTTTTAGCCATATAGATATCTTCTGAATATAAACAAATTCAAACAAAACAGTATTGACCTCTGCAGCTTATCCTAGCTTTAGTCAGTCAAAGTTTTCACATAATGCTTTTTAGTAAGATAAAGCAGGAGTAGACTAGGGGCATGGTGGCTCAGCGGGTAAGACGCCAGGCTTCTCGATTGGAAGGTCGCAAGTTCGGAGGTTCGAATCCCTAGCCCCGCGTGACGGAGTGAGCTCCCACACTCGCCCCAGCTCTTGCCAACCTAGCAATTCGAAAGCATGCAAATGCAAGTAGATGAATAGGTACCACTTTGGTGGGCAGGTAACAGCGTTCCGTGCGCGTCATGCCAGCCACATGACCATGGAAGCGTCTTCGGACAACGCTGGCTCTTCGGCTAACAAACGGAGATGAGCACCAGCCCCTAGAGTCGGACACGACTGCACAAATGTGCGGGGGGAACCTTTACCTTTTTAGACTAGGTTATTAGCTTTAGTTGCATCTGTGCCGTATGTAGCATTTCCTGCAGGTACTAATCAACTTGGGCATAACTTGGCTAGCATACTACAAGCACAATCAAAGCCCAGTATCACCTCAAGCATGTTTACACTGATCTATGCAAGTGCAGGAACAGGCATGGAAGCTGAAGCTGAATCTGATAGTGAACCTGAGTATGTGGAAGTTGAACCTGCATATGAAAATGTGTGTAGTAGGCTTGCATATGAGAATATCTGTGTCTGTGCTGGAAACTGTACTCAGTGTCCTTGTCAAGAGTGATGTATTCATATCCAATGACATGTATATGTAACTTTTAAAAGTAGTTATGTGCTTTATGGCTTCCTTGTGGCTCCCTTGCTTGTTTTTGTAATCTTTAAACTTTAAATATTTATTTATTATTTAAATTTATATGACCGCCCATCTCCCCCAATCGGGGGACTCGAAGTCCCAATCGGGGGACTTAAATATAACTATATTATTTAGTTATTTCCTTGTATCCTTGAAGATAAAGATAATCGTATGATTTGTGATTTCCTTGTATGTATTTGATCCTAGAACAGGGATGAAAGAGACCAGCTGTGGCCAGTCTGATGAGATGGGTCATGGTTTGGGCAGCTGACAGAGCATACAAGATCTATAAGTCTGTAATTTTATTTTCCTGATAGGATAAGGGGAAGGGGTCCGGATTAAGATAGGTTTAAGATAAGATAACGAGTAATAATTAGTGTATAGCAAAGAGGATGATCCAGAGGGCACGGGAAGCAGGATGTTGTGTAGGACACAGAAATGAAGTCACAGTGACCTGGTGAAATAGATAACTTTGTAAGAAACACCTGCAGATGTTTGTAAGAAATTAGCCAGTTGCTTTATTCAAACTGTCACGTGACCCTGTGGAGAAAAAGTATATAAGCAGTTTGAAATCTGTAATCAGGACTCCCTCCATTAGCTGGGAGTCCCCGTTTATTAAGAGCTCAAATAGTCCCCGTTTATTAAGAGCTCAAATAAAAGGGTTATCCCATAGCTTTCCGAACTGTGTGTTGCGACACTTTAGTGTGTCGCAACACACAGTTTAGTGTGTCGTGAAACAACCCGGAAGCGGCGGCGGGGGTGTGCATGGCGGCGGCATGCATGGCGGCGGTGGCAGCGGTGTGCCATCAGCGCTTCCGCGTTTTAGCGGAAAACATGAGGCCTCTGTCGCCATGCACACCGCTGCCGCACACCCCCCATGCCGCCGCATGCGCCCCCGCACCGCCGCCGCTGCCGCCGTTGGTGTGTCGCCAATGGCGGCAGTTTGGAAAGCACTGGGTTATCCTATCTCTGTCTTGGCGTGTGTCATTGGGAACCATACCAAGGGAAACGAACCATTGATTTTGTCCTAACACAAGCTAGGCTATTTAGTCTAGCAACTACCTTCCACACCAACGTACTGTTTCCCGCATTTAATAAACCATGATTAAACAAACCACAGCTTAATGCAATGTATAAACCCAATCATAATATCAGGGATGGCCAGGCTGTGGCTCTGAATAGCCGTATCTGAATCCAGGCTTGGAAGCTCTATTCCTCAGACCAATTTCCCTGTGATCAACCCATTTGGGAGGGGTGCCTTGGACATTGCTGACCTGACTGTGCCTGGCCAATTCAATTTGTATTTTTTCCAAAAGAGAATTTGAAGGTCAAAATATCCTCTCTAACATGCATTGTTAATATAAATCTCATTTCAGAAATCTGAATATGTCCACCAAGGATCTGACAAAATATTTTCAAAGGAATGTAGCCTTCCACATATCCACATTCATTTGTTAAATAAGAATTAAAACAAGTTAACAGCAAGCAAATACAGAAGAAAGGTCTATGTGTTCACGTTCAGAGACTGACCTAGTTTGTAAAATAATCTAATGTTCCCAGTGAAAGCCCTAATGTAAAAAATACAAAACCTGGGAAAATGTATTTTCTTGCTGATAAGAACAGTGGGAATTAATAGCTCTCACTTATGAATAAGCGGTAGTTTGTGACTGTTACAGATTTCTAGTCAAACATCTAAAATTTATTTGACAAGTGGTTTGTCAGAAAGAGAAATAAAAAGAGGAAATACAGTTTAAGATATGACACTTACAAAAATTACATCTCATAATGTACAGTATATCCATGTCGAAAGTGAAATATTTGTTGAAAAATAAACATATAATTATATTCTCAACTACTCAGCCATTTCCTTTCCAATTCTTGTTCATAAAGAATCATGTCTTTTCTTCTACTGCATTAATAGTTTTAATGCTTACAACAACCAATAACAACCAAAGAATTGCACAACCATATCATAGAATCCCTTAAAGCCCTTCATGGCTTGGGACCGGGTTACCTAAGGGACCATCTTCTCCCAGTTGTTTCTACCCGTCCAATTCGGTCTGGCAGGTTGGGCATGCTGCGGGTCCCGTGAGCCAAGGAATGTCATTTGGCGGGGACTAAAAGGTGTGCCTTCTCTGCCGTAGCGCCTGCCCTCTGGAATATTCTCCCTTCAGATATCAGGATGTCCCCAACCCTGTTGGCCTTCCGTAAGGCCGTGAAGACCTGGTTATGTGCCCGGGCCTGGGGCCCCGAGTGTGTTAAGGGCCCCGTTTCTTGGCTATATTAACATCCATGCATTGTTTACTTGGCAACCATATATATTTATTTTGTACTCTTAATTGTTTTAATTATTTCAACTGTTTTATAATTTTTATGATTGTAAGCCACCCAGAGTCACTTGTTGAGATGGGCAGCTATAGAAATCGAATGAATGAATGAATGAATGAATGAATGAATGAATGAATGAATGAAATCACTTTGTATCACAAAATTATGGAATTGCAAGGGGCCCCAAGGATCATTTAGTCCAACTTTCTGCAATGTACAGAAAACCAGTGAGACATCTTTGAAGGTGGCCATCTACTCTTTTCTTAAAAACCTCCAGAAGGGGAGAACCTACAACCTCTGTGGACAGACCATTCCGCTGTTGTACAGATCTTACTATTAGGAAGGTTTGTTTATATACAGTATTTAAATCTAGATAACCACAGCTTATTCTCATTATTTCTGGTCCTAATACCTGTTGCAGTGGAGATCATCTTTCTTTTCTTTAACGTAGAATATATAACTCCTTAAATAATAATAGTAGATAGAAATAATTGTAAAGCCAATTCTAATATCATTCAAAAGTTGATAAAAATTAAACAAAAATATGTTTCAGATTTCTTCTAAAATCAATCCAAGTTGGGTCAGCATGAAACAGGTGGCTGATATGTACATATATTAGTGCAAGATACATAAAGTCCTGCAAGCCTGAACAAAGGCCCATATACTTCCTTCTCTCCTCTCTTCCTTCCACATGGTTAGGAAGATCTTCTTGCCTAACTTTATTTCAGCTCTCCTAATCCTTAGCTTGTTTGTATGAACAAAGCAGGATTTTTTTTCTTGGCAGCCCCAAATCTTGGGCGTGGCCACCAGCACCCCTCTGAACATTGTCAACAATCTTTGATTTTTAGCATGAAAGAAGGTGAAATGCATTAAACATTTAGAGAATAATCCTATTAATCTTTTAATTCATTTCAATTGAATTTAAGTTATTTATAGTTTATTTATTTATTTATTTATTTATTTATTACATTTATATCCCGCCCATCTCCCCCACAAGGAGGGACCCTGGGCGGTAGTATAGTATAGTTCAGGACAGAGGTCTTGGTATGATGGTATAATGTTAAATAAATAAATAATGTAAATTAAAATGAAATTAAACTTAGTCTTTCTGCTAGCCCCACAAATTTTGGGGTAAACAGCCTCTAGCATGCTACTCAGAAGCCAAATGTTCCTACTTTGGAATAAAAGGTAATATTGATACGTCTCATTGTTTCAAATGCTGAATCGTATTTTTGAAGGGGCCTCTTCATGTTTGAGGCCCAGGGGAATTGCCTCTATTACTTCCCAGAAGCAGAATCTCTTCCCCCTTGGCTTAAAAGAAATTTAAATTCAGTAAAGCCTCAATGAATTAATTCAAGGTGTCTTTTGTTATGTGCTTCAGGGTGTACTTCCTTGACCTGATACAACTGTGTTGTGGGAGAGGGCTCTTCTTATGCAGATACAGTTCTATTGCTGTGAAGGATGAAAATCATCTTCCACAATAGGAAATATATAGCCCATTTATATCTCACAGGACACATTGCCTGATTAGGTTTACCAACCAAGCTATACATATGTACAATACTTTGTTTCAAAGATACTGTAATTTCTGTTACAATCATATCCTGCAGTCTATGCAGCAGAATGGAAATCCTTTTAAGTCCTGTGAAAGATAAATACAAAGCCATTTTAAAGAAGTACATAGGAACCATTGTCAACGCCCATGCAGATGAAAAGAGAAATGCTAATTTTTAACCATAGCATTATAATATATAACTTGCGTCACAGCTGTATTTGACTGCATATACCAAATTCCAGAGGGATGACCACACAACGTTACAACAAAAAGGGATCGGTTAGGTAGAACCGTAAGGATTAATGTTTTAGGGCATAATCCTTTTCTCAATTTATAGTGACGGCAGATTGTTTGGTTTAAAATTATGTCAGCAAGTGAACATTCATATTGATGTCAGCATATTATAATAAACCACCCTAATATTGCTTTGTTGTACCTCCCACTACCACCAGCACAATCCTGCCAGTGAAGAGACTAAGACTTTCCAGAACACGGCCACACAGCCCAGAAGACCCACAACAGCCATCGAACTCCGGCCGTGAAAGCCTTCGACAATACAACGAAGAGACTAAAACTCCGTAGGGAAGGTGAGAGTGGGGGGTCTTTGGAGAGAATGTTTCATCATCTGAAACGTTCTCCCTTTGCATGCAATCTTCAGCTGAGGTGCTGTATGGGAGGTGGCATAATGGGGTTTTTGCACAGTTGAAGCATGTGTAGGCATTGTTAGTGATCTGTTAACAGTACAAATGGATGTCCCCCTAGATAAATGTGAAAATGTTCTATAACTCTTTCATATCCCCCAATTTCATGCTTAATTTGTAAATACCTCTGCTCCAGAGAGGAAAATGGACATGACAGAGAGCCAGTTTGGTCTAGTGGTTAAGGTGCTGGGCTAGAAACCAGGAGACTGAGTTCTAGTCCTGCCTTAGGCATGAAAGCCAGCTGGGTGACCTTGGGCCAATCACATTCTCTCATCCCTAGGAAGGAGCCAATGGCAAACCAGGAGACTGAGAGTTCTAGTCCCGCCTTAGGCATGAAAGCCGGCTGGGTGACCTTGGGCCAGTCCCTCTCTCTCAGCCCAACTCACCTCACAGGGTTGTTGTTGTGGGGAAAAGAGGAGGAGGAAGGAGTATTAGGTATGTTCACCGCCTTGAGTTACTTATAAAAATAATAAAGGCGGGATAGAAAATAAATAAATGACTGACTGACTGACACACCTTTCTTCCTTTCTGTTCCCCTCTGGGTTTGTTTTCTTTGCCATCGTTGTTCTTTTGTCTTGTTTTTGTGTATTGTTCTTTGTTTTTAAGTGTTTTAACAATTGTAAACCGCCCAGAGTCACTGGGAGTCGGGTGGCATATAAATTTAATAGATTGATGATGAAGATGAAGATGATAGCCAGTTTGGTGTAGTGGTTAAGGCAGCAGGCTAGAAACTGGGAGACCATGAGTTCTAGTCCCACCTTAGGTACAAAGCTGGCTGGGTGACCCTGGGCCAGTCACTTTCTCTCAGCCCTAGGAAGGAGGCAATGGCAAACCACTTCTGAAAAACCTTATGAAGAAAACTGTAGGGACTTATCCAGGCAGTCTCCGAGAATCGGACACAATTGAATGGAATAGATGATAGATAGATAGATAGATAGATAGATAGATAGATAGATAGAACAGGTGACATATGCAACAAGTTTCTTTGATCCATATTCCTGAGTCTGCACAAGGTGGGACCTAGATCCCAAGACTAGCATCAATCACCAATCAACAATTATCAGATCATAATAAGACAAAGTTCCTTAGTACATATATGTATCTTTTAGTTGTTGAAATGCAAAGTCAGTTGCTGAAAACGCATGCTAAGTGACTTAGTTTTTATTCAGCAAGTCTAAAATTATCTGAAATGGGCAGATAATTAGCATTAAATTTCATGAGATAGACACAAATAGCAAGAAAAGAATGCAGCATATCCAGATACTCAGCAATTGGGGTTTGCAGAATAATTTGTTTTCTTTGGATCATGTTTCATTACTTCAGCCAAGACATATCTTAATATAACAATCTTCTCAAGATCAAAATGGCATTTACTTTTGTTTCATTTCAGTCTCTTTCATTAAACCTTGAAAACTGTCATTAGTCTATCAGAAAGGTTTTCAACAATTACTTCACAGATGATATTAACTATATATCAAACAATAGAAACCCCATACAGTCTAATACCTTTTCATAAGGGAGCATCTAAAAATCCAAATGGAAAATTTTAGAACCTACTAGAATCACGATGTGTTTTTAAGGTTGTCAAATGGTGGGATCCTGATACAATTTGACTTCCAAAAACCTTTTGTGACGTCTTCATTAGCAAAAAACCCATGCACTTTGCACAATTTGGAAAATAGTGATTATTGCTGGTAAAGGATACTTCTCCCATACCAAAGCCTTGTTTGCCATCCTCAGATTAGTACAAAGAAAGATATCTTTAGTCCAGTGTTTTTCAACCTTGGCAACTTTAAGATGTGTGGACAGAATTCTGGAAGTTGAAGTCCACACATCTTAAAGTTGCCAAGGTTGAAAAACACCGCTTTAGTCTCTTTCTTTGGCTCAGCCAGCCAGTTGGATATCCAATTTGCACCTTCATGTACAGCTTCCACCACAGCATATGTCTCGGTTCTGTGCTGTGGGCACAATGGACTCATCCATTGTAACTTTCTGAGAATATTCATTAATTTGTCCAAGCCCTTTAAACAAGAAGCCACACTGTTCACCAGTTGTTTCAGCTCACACTGAGAATGTGCAACAGCATTTTAACAAGAGTCACAGAGTGTCCTTTCTAAAGAACATGAAGAGCAAATGTAATTTTTACAGCCAAGAAGTGGCTCCACACCCGCCTAAATAACATATAAAAACATTAACCGCATTATTGTGCTATGGAAATTGTGTTGCAAAGTAACCCAAACATGCAAGTGGGCATGGTGACCATAAGGAAATTGTTTGCAAATATTACATAATAAAGTTTATTGCAAATACTGTAATGTCCCATGCCCTTCCAGCATCCATCATTATCTCTAGTTGCTTCCTATTAACATTCAGTTATTTTTTCTTCAGCATCCACAAAATAAGTCACTTATTGTTGTCCTAATTGAAGATCATTCAGTGGCCTGTTAGAACCAGTGAATGGAGCAGAGCTTAACGTTGTGTAAACTCATGCATAGAAAAAGGAATGTTGTTTTAAAACACAGCCTGTGAGCACGTTAGAGAGATTCAGGTTCTTATTCTTACACTTTTAGCCCACCCAAGCATAAAGAAACACATGGTTAGACATTGCAGGTACAAAAAGTAAGTACAAAAGAGTTCTTACATTTATTTTTTCCAGGTACAGCTATTTCAGTAGAAAAATGGTTTCAGTTCTTCTTTCTGTTCCCTAAATTGAATACCTCTGGCCCTGTTTGCTGCCAGAGGCTGCATGGAGAAAGGGGCTTGAGGCCTAGGCATGGCCTCTCCATGGAGGAGCTAAGGCACGTATGTCCTACCCCATCGGTGGAAGAATCAGAGAGAGAGAGGAGGAAGTGGGAGGGGCAACAAGCAGCTTCCTCTGGAAGCACAGAGTTTGCCTCCTAGAGCAATCACCCATATGCTAATGAGGCATGCTTCATTTGCCGGGTTCCAACACTAATAGCCTTTACAAACTTGCTCCTTCCATGTAGTTGTTGGTTATGGCTATGAGATGCATCCCTGGTTTTCTTGTAGTAGGTAAAAATAATGTTCAGTTTTTTGTAGTATGAACAGGTACTGTTCAGTACACTACCTTGTTTTCTGGAATGATGTCACAGAGCAATAGCAAGGAATTTCTACATGTGATTGACATGTAACAACTCTGGAACAAGACATCTTAGTACCACATTTTGCTGTGGGACATGATTAATGAAGTGCCTACAGAGATGCAACTCATTGCTGCCATTAGACAACTTTCTCTTTTCTCTTTCACAACTGAGCATCTAATAGTGATAGTAATTACAATAAATGTGATTACTTTTCTGGAAATATCTGAAGACTTCTCAGCTAAGTGTAGGAGTCTGCCCCTCCCCTATGACCTGGTATGATAGCAGGTTAGAAGTTATTGGGTCCAGTCACCAAGCTATGTAGAAGGTTCACTGCAAAAACACATGAACATCTGGCTTATCATGCAATATTTTCTGAATATACTTTCAAACCACTTGATCTCAAGTCGCATCTGCTTCAAACTTTGTATGTTCAAATGATTTAGTTAATTCCCTACATGCATTAACATATGCATCTATAGATTCATTAGGTGTTTGTATTCAAAGTCCAAATTTGAACCATTCCATAACAGCATTTCTCCATGAACTGAAATATTTATCCAAACTAGCTTTAGCTTCTTAAAAGGTACTCTTTTCTCCTAGTAAATTTGAAAAAAAATCCATTGTAGTGGAACTCTCTTTGTACAGCATTGTCTTCCTTGTCCAACTTGATATCAATTCATAGTTACACATCCAGAGTTTGTATATAGGTCATCTGCATTTATATTCAGAGGCTGGGAAGCAGTAGACTGGAGTAAGTCTTGCTTACAAGGAGTTTTAGGAAACCCCTTTTATTATGTTTTGTTGTGTTTTATCTTAGAGGATACTCAATGAAGGTTTCAGAGGAAGTCCTGGTTTAAGAACTTTATTAAATAAACACTTTTAAACATATTGCTTCCATAGTTCTCCCTTTTGTTTCCTCTCTGCTCCTCTCCTAACTTTTTCCTGTTCCCGTTTGACTGTAATGTCTACTGTGATTTCTGCTACTACGCTGCAGTGAAGGTGACAGTTGGGTGGACAGGATGAAGCAGTCTCTAATATAGTGGTCATTTGCCTAGGGCAGAGCTTTCCAAACTCTGTGTCGCGACACGTTAGGGTGTCAGCTGCAGTGTCTGGGTGTGTCGCGGCTGCTGCTGCCTCCGAGCCCTGCCAGGATTCCATGCAGGTCCTCGTGCCTGCCTTGTGCCTTGCTGCCTCCACACCTGCTGTGATTCTGTGCAGGTCCTAGTGCCTGCCTTGTGCCCTACTGTAAGAGTGTGTCGCGAAATGATGCATGTCTAAAAAGTGTGTCACCAACATGAAAAGTTTGGAAAGCTCTGGCCTAGGGTGTCTCCTCAGGCTGCAAACATATATTAATCAATCCTGAGATTACACCATTCACTAGAGCTGCATAGTAATCAATCCATGAGAAAGGAAGGCCCAAAGTTAGCAAAGTAAGGAATCATGGAACTAGGTGGGAACTGGCAGCCTGGACATTAAAAGGGTGGAAAAAAAAGTGCTTTGGGCACAGGTGAGTGGGATTTTATCTTCATAGCACAGGTCCATCCACTCTGTATCCCAGCTTTTTTACACCTTGCCTTCCATCCACTCCTTCACTTCACCAGGTCTCCAAGTTGAATTTGGCTAAGCCTCATGGGGCCTACACCTTGGTAACAACATTGGGCTTTAGCAGCTTTTAGCTCCTATAGAAATGCATTACATATTTTTTGTACTGGTTTTTCTTCTGATTTTATTGTGCCAGTGTAAACACTGTTTCTGTGTAAAGTGTAGTTAAACTTAGATATTGTCTGTACTCTATCTGTGCCACCCAGCTATTGAAAAAGGGGAAGTGGTTTGTGGGAAGGCTTCCTCTATATTTAAATTACAGTAATTGCAATTAAGATTGGGAAGTGAACACTCCAAGATTTCCCAGTTTTCTTAGCAAAGGAAGGAAGCGGGCCTTCTCTGCAGTGGTTCCCTCCCTTTTCTTCCACCGGAGGTTTCTTCCCCCGGAAGGTGAGGCAAGCCCCATCTCTCCTGACCTTCCGTGAAAAGCTGAAGACCTGGCTCTGCCATCTCGCTTGGGGCAGGAAGGGGAGTAGTCATTCTTGGGGATGACTGGCGCCCTAAAATGGCCTTCATATTCACACGAACTGAATTAGAACTTTCATTGCCATCTGGATTTTATTTTATATTTATATCTTGTATTTATATTTATATTTGATGTATTATTTATGGTTTTATTGTATTTTACATTTTTTACTTTTATTGTAAGCTTCCCAGAATCCCTCCTCTGGAGGGAGATGGGCGGTGGTAAAATTTGATGGATGGATGGATGGATGGATGCATGCATGCATGCATGCATACATACATACATACATACATACATACTCACTCTGTGCAGGTCACTGGATATCATGCAGTGGACCGATGAGGTTTCTATGTTGGCATGCCATCCACATTTTTCAAACTCATGAACCCTGGAGGAAAGTCAGGAGGAAGATGCTCCCTAGTACCAAATTATGTTTATAAGCATCATATAGTAAATAAGCCAGCCCATAACCTTACTAGTAGTCTTTGATTGAAAGTTGCCCTGTTGAAAGTACCTGACTGGGAAAACTTCTCATCTAACAATTCTAACACCACTGTCTTGAAACAATACCATTTATTTTCTGCCTCAAAAATATTAATATATAATGAATGCCTTTATCCAAGACAGATAAAATGTATGGCTCTGAGGCAATATCATAGCTGCCCTAATATACTGTGTATCAGAATTGTAACACTGATGTTGAAAAAGAGCCCTCACCTTGGAGTGAGAAAATAGGGTATCAGAATCTACCTCCTGATATCCCTGCCAGGGCTCAAGAACAGATTGTGTCTCTAATTCTAGAAACAAATTCCTAGCTTCTACTCAATCTATTCTACCCAATGAACCTTTAATATTAGAATAACAGATTAGGGTTGTGTAAAGATTTGGATTCAGTTCAGAAGAGGTGCTTCAGAAAGCACAGTGATGTGAATGAAATTCCTGCTTGTGACTCATTCTATTTTCAGGATCATGCTGCTGCAGTGGGAACCTCCTGGAAAAAGACACGGCTGTTTTAATGTGTCTCAGACAGATATTTCATTGCTTTTCTTCACCTATTCTAAATCATCTTTTCCAAATCAAATCTGAAACCTTGCACAGCCGTATTATGGTGAGCAGAATAGAAAAAAAACATTGATTTCAGGCATGCATAGAACAGGCTCCTATTCCTGTGAGGTTTAGCCCTGTACGCAAGAAAGGTTCAAGATGGCAAACATTTGTTCATAGAGTTTTAGGTAATAAGGGAATATAAGATGGAAACCAATGGTTGATGAGTTAATATAAATCTTATTTTTTATGCCTTTGCTTTTGAGGACATGATATCAGCATAGCATGATATGCTTATCCCAGACCCTAAATTGAGGATATCATGATGGAATGCCTGCAGCATGTATACCAGCACCTGGGAAGATATTTTCTCAAAGTAACAGAAGTGATTTGTTAAGAAGAACATGCATATATTCCTTAAATTGCTCCTAAAAATCAGCCACAGTATAGACCTTCCTAGGAAAAGTGCTATATGGTAGCTGGAATAATCTGGAGGACATCTGTAGCTGTGGAGCTACTGAAGGGATGTGAAATTTTGTCTTGTATTTACACTCCTGTATTGAATGTTTATTATAAACAAATAAATAAAGTATAGAGAGCCAGTTTTGTGTAGTGGTTAAGGCATCACGCTAGAAACCAGGAGATGGTGTTCCAGTCCCACCTTAGGTACAAAGCCAGCTGGGTGACCCTGGGCCAGTCACTTTCTCTCAGCCCTAGGAAGAAGGCAATGGCAAACCACTTCTGAAAATCCTTGCCAAGAAAACTGCAGGGACTTGTCCAGGCAGTCTCCGAGAATTGGACACGATTGAACGGATTAAAAAAAAAGAATGTTACACTTGTTTTATTGCCTTGGCTATGGATATTTATGCTTAGATTATGTTTTTCAGTTAAAGCCCAGAGTCGCTCTCTGAATGAGATGGTGGTGACTAAATTTGAAGTATAAATAAATAAAGTTATTGTTTTGCTATACTTTGCTTAATAAACCATTTTTAACCTCATTTGTGTGTTCATTGCTTTCAAATCCCACTGCCCACATTTTAGTGTGGCAGACATGGTGGGGGGGCTTCCAAGCTAAAAATGAACAGGCAGAATCTAGTCAGACCTATCCCATATCTGCTTCTTTGCCCCTGCTAAACGGATGTTTTCCTGCTGGTTTATGACATACTAATGGAAGACCGCAGCAAAGCCGTAGCAGAAACCCAATAATCGTACTTGTAACAACTGGTACACTCACAAATCCAAATAACACCATGAATATATACAGGTTATATATGTAGGTTAGGGATTAGACCATTTTTTTTGCAGACTTTGTTTTGTGATGATTCCCAATTAACTAAGGAATGGAATAGATTAGATAACACCCAGAGCTTGCCTAATTTAATGATTTCTATGTACCTGGTAACAGGCTACAAATTACTACCCATTATGTCTTAAAATAATTAACTTAGTTCCTTTTTGTTTTTCAAATTGCAAAGTTGTAACAGGGATAATTTTAAAAAAGGGAAAGGGAGAGAAAAGTAAATGAATTAAGGGATTAGAATCTGACTGAATTGGTAAAATTCTTTTGAAATCAAATGACTTGTTAGTCTTGTTAGTCATGATTCATGTTTAATGTTAATTTTAATGGGATCCAACCATTACTAACAATACACTGTCAGACATTTGATTGTATTTAAATGGATTTCCTCTTAAGTAAGAACAGGATTCAATCTAAAAATATAATCTTGTGCAGAATTACTTGAAATCCCAATGTTATGGCAGCCCAAAGGCAAAAAATGCAAATATAAATAAAGTATAGGTTATTTTCATACCAATGGTGTCAGAGTACACAGCGCTGGGGCTGCCAATGTTCCTTCTAGACCTCAGAGCAATACGTTCTATTGAGTAAGCAGACACAAGAGATTAGATAAAATAATCTATTTACTCTATATACATACGTAGTACAATACAGTCCAATAACATCCAACACAGATACAGATGAGAATATAGTAACGAGGAGGATAAATACCAGAACTTCTCTACTTTTATACAAATATCAACCAATCACGTTATAGGTCAAACAAATTATCTGCCACACCCAGCTTAAACTATATCAGCTGCAGTATGTGTCACCACTTACTTCAACAATGGCTGCTAATTGAATGACTTGCAGAAAGTATTACCTTTAACCTATTTACCTCTCCTGTCTAATTAATCTATCTGTAAATTCTGGGTATTTATTCAAACCCCAACAAATGGTTTCTGAAGTATCAGCTTGGATATTCTGGGCAAAACAGAAATATTACTATGGTTTGAGTGGTTATGTGCCATCAAGTCATTGTCTACTCTTAGAGACCACAGAGGTAGTTTTTCTCCATGACAATCAGTCCCTAATCTGGTGTTTCAGGTCTTCCAATTGTGCACTTATTGCCATTGTAACTGAGTCCATCCACCTTTCTGCTGGTCATCCTCTTCTCTTTTCTTCCACCTTTCCCAGCATTAGTAAACCAGAGAAACTATAGTTTACTCACTGCCATTTTCTGGGTTTAGAGGGCATACACTGGGTCATAAACTAACCACATGGGCTGGATTTCCACAACAAGTTATGCTAATATGTGGCTGCCTTAGTTTGTAATTCAATGTGTCATGCTGTGCAAATGAGGCATGTGATTTTAGCTGATAATGATGATTTTAATAGTTTTATGAGTTTAAAAATTATCACCAATGAGAATGTGTCCTCTCTCAGCAATAACGGAATAGCACTAAATCCTGGAGCTTAGTATAAAGTAGTGCCTTCAGGAAATTGAGATACCTGGTTCACAAAACCATTTTCTGTTAATTTTACACTGAGAGTAGAAAAAGCTTATGGTGGAGGAGAAATACTCTGGGGCGGGACAAATGAAGAGGGCGGTACCCAAACCGACCAAACAGGAAACTAGGGGACATTGAAGGGCAGGTAATAACTATAAAAATACGAAAGGGTGTGTGGCTGAGCTGAATGAAACGGAAGGGTTTCGCCTTCCTGAAATTAGGGTGTAGACGGGCGCAAACGCGCTGTGCTAGCCAAACAGCTCAGAGGGAACTCGAGCCCCGAAGATAAAAGGGGAGGAGTTTCCCCTGGCTGATGAACAGGGAGGGGGCGTGGCACTGGAGGGGCGGGTTGCGGCTCTGACACTGGAAAGGCTCGCCAAGGGGGCGGGGCCGGAGAGGCCGTTGGCGGCGTTGCTGTGAGCGCGAGCGCTCTCTTTTCGGAGTTCCTTCGAGAACGGCTTGAGGTGGCAGCGGCGGGCGTTGGGAGCGACCGTTGAGGGGCGGGGCTCCACCGAGTGTACGGGGGAGGTAAGCAGTTGCTCCGAGAGGCGCTTAGCGCCTGGTGCTGTTGCCACCGCCAGCTCTTCCTCCTCCTCCAAACAATGGACGAGTCCCCGATGGTAGCTGGGCCCTGCCTGGCTGGTCCGGTCACCATGGGCGGAGAGAACGAGGCTGAAAGCCGGCAAGGTCCTGCGGACCGGGCCAACGGAGAGTCGCGGCTCAACCTCTTGGACACTTGTGGGGTGTGCAGGCAACACATCCAGAGCCGGCGGCCTAAACTGCTTCCTTGCCTTCACTCACTCTGCCTGCGTTGCCTGCCCCCTCCTCATCGCTACCTCATGCTGCCACCTCCCGCAGCCCCTTCGCCGGGCAGCGGCGGCGGCCCCAAAGACCCGCCGCTGCCGCCGCCGCCGCCGCTGCTTCAACCGTCCCCGGCGCCCTCTTCGCCGGTCTCCGCGCCGCCTTCGCCGCTGCACTGCAATCCGGGTAAGAGAAACGACGCGCTTGGCGCTCCCAGAATAGGGCGAATGGGAACTGAGGGGAGTGTTTTACGGGCTCGATTCTGTTCCGTGCTGGCCACTCAAATGATGAATAAATAATTCTGTCCCGGGGGGGGGATTAATTGGCTAAAGGAGCCATGGGGCTATCGCTGCCCTCAACGGCTCTCCCTTCTGCGAGCCTTCCTCCTGTCCCTGGGGCGTGAGAAGCGGGAGATGAGGCATCATTCCAACACTAACCTTGTTTCACAGAAAGGTCCCGGGATGAGAAATAAGTCTTGGGGCTCAGCCATAACACAACTTGGGTCCTGCTTCCGTGGCAGTCCTGTATTATGTCCACGAGCATTTAGGGGTTAGGAATCTGCTTTGTCAAAGGAAACAAGTATGCAGACACGGGAGAGGCTTATATGCTTTCGTGTGCAGCCAACAGGCAAAGACTGCATCCCACGAGCGGGGAGGTGGAAAAACAAACAATAGTCCTGTGATTTTGGCCGTTTGAAGGCTGCGGAGGCAAGTCCTTTATTAAAGGTAGCTTTCCGTTCCTCAGCACAGCTGGGGTTTGTGCTATTGGACTGAAAACTTAATGGGACTTCAGATGTGAGATGCTGATAATCCAGTTTAAAACTCCGCCTTTTGGAAGGGAAACCATGATTGATGGCAACTTCCCATTGTTTATGCACTGCATCCTGTGTTCAATATAGGTGTGAGCCAGGAAATCCCGAGATGGCCTTTTTATGTTGAAGTCAAGTAGTTAAGTTTAACACCGTTATTTACACTGTTAATTTCTTACACAAGTTTAACACCACAATTATTTACACTGTTAATTTCTTCTAATGGTGGTATGGCTAGAAATCAACACTAATAAACATTTTTAGAGGTGTTCTAGCATAGAGATACAGTATTCACTGTTTTATAGATTGAGGATAAATATCCTGTTACTTGTAAGATACCTCCAGTTGAGGGGGATTTCTTGGTAATTTGTGTTATGTGTAGGATCATTCTCCTTATCTCTTAGTTTCATTGGCTTTGTCTTTTTTTGAACTGCCAAAAGAACTGCAGCTGTTTTCTGAGAAATCTATACAAGATAGATTTTGTATGTGTAACCTTATTGCTAGATGACAGGAATGTACATACCCCTTTTTTCTATATATTTGGCTTATAGTGGAAATAAGGATTTGTGGAAGGAAGACTTGGGGTCCTTTGACGGAAGCAGAGTCTTGGGGGGGGTGATTCTTGCTTGAATTATTATGAGTTTACCTATTAAGTTAATATATGTATATTGTAGTCTCCCTTTTCTATGACTCTCCATACTCATCATTAGGATTTATTTTTTGGTATGTCACATGATTTGTATAGCATGTTTTTAGGTATTGTATCCAAAATTCTACATATGCCTATTATCATGCTTAATATTAATAAACATGATTAACTTTGCATCTAACACTTCATCAGCATCTTCATTGCAAATACGTACAGATCTAAAAGTTATCCTGTTGATTCTTCTATCATTCTTGTACATTTTATGTGTGTCTGCATGGTTTTGCCATATTCAATCTTAATATATTTGAGTTACTGCTACAGTAGCTAATTCTTTCAAAAATTCATATTTTAAACTCTTACTGCTAAGCCAGTAGATACGGAACTGTGAAGATCTCTAAATAACTCAGACTCTAAAACATAGCTTTCCAAACTCTGTGTCGCGACAATTTAGTGTGTCGCAACATACAGCTTAGTGTGTCGCGCGGTGGCGGCGCGCCATCAGCGCTTCCGCGTTTTAGCGAGGCTGCCACCGTGCACGCCCCCACGCTGCCGCCGTTGGTGTATCGCCAACGGTGGCAGTTTGGAAAACACTGCTCTAAAATCTTCAGGATGTAGAATATAATGTACGTTAATACAGTTAAAGACCTGCACTTTGCAAGTTAAAGACTTGTTAATAAAATGAACACTGTTTATGCAGCCAGGTATAGAATCCCTGGAAATTAAGCAAATGCTTTTATTTATTATTATTTATTTATTTATTATTTATTTATAATAAATAAATAATATTTATTTATTTATTATTTCAATTTATTACCTAACTGTATAATTAAATATTTGATAATTAAAATAGTATGTCTGATTTCTGTGTGATGTAGTGAACAAGTTTCTATTGGCAACCATTATAAGCTTTTAGTGCATGCCCTTACCTTCATAAAAAATTGCCTCAAATCTTGTGAGGTTTGGGCCAATTTTCACAGGGGAATTTTTAATTAATTATTTATTTATTACATTTATATCCCGCCCATCTCCCCCACAAGGAGGGACCCTGGGCGGTTAATTATCAATTTAATGTGATTTGTGAACACCTATAGTGTCAGAGTCAGCGGTTCTGATGCAGCCCGATATCCAAGAGACCTTAGAGCAGTATGTTCTTCCAGTCCTGATAGGAGTAAACAGACTCACACGAAAGAGGTTTAGATAAAAAGTCTATTTACAATTATACATACACAGTCTTCATACACAGCAGTCCAAGAAATACAGATACGTTGTCCAGAGGCACATCAAATAGAGAGAGTATAGCACCTTCCACAGTACCTTTATACATATATCTGTCCAATCAGGACTCACAGTAACATTGCATCAGCCACATGACACATTTGCATACAATTGCCAGTAGGTTACATCAATCCTATTACATCCTTGTGTCATCATCTTTTTTGCTGATAGAATGACATAGCAGTTTCTATACCCTTTTACCTAGATACATTGGATACATTTCCATTCTGTTCTATCTGTAAATTCTAGGTTAACATATAGGTTCCATGTTGCTAACCTTACTTTAGGGATATTTTCTGATTCTGTTATTACAGGATATCTCAGTATTAAATAGAACATAAATTTAATATATTCCAGTGTAAGCTTTAGAAATACACAAATCTATTTCTGCAATTTCAAAATGTGAAAGCATTATGCTCATTACATAATGTAATGCCAAATGTGAAAGCATTATGCTCATTACATCAATATCTGAGATATTAAAATATATCCACACCCATTGGAAGGTAAAATCCTGTATCCCTACTGGATGTGATAAAGAAATTGGAGACTTATATCTGCCCAGATATAACCCTGTTCCTTATAAGGTCCTTAGATTATTTCTTGCTTCCTTTTTTGATTTTTTAATTAAATGAGGGTTTGTGGCCTGTGGTCTTTATAAAGCACCCAGTAAAAAAAGAAAAGGGTAAAAAGGTAAAGGTTCCCCCCGCACATTTGTGCAGTCGTGTCCGACTCTAGGGGCCGGTGCTCATCTCCGTTTGTTAGCTGAAGAGCCAGCGTTGTCCGAAGACGCTTCCACGGTCATGTGGCCGCATGACGCGTGTGGAACGCTGTTACCTGCCCACCGAAGTGGTACCTATTAATCTACTTGCATTTGCATGCTTTCGAATTGCTAGATTGGCAAGAGCTGGAGCTAGTACGGGAGTTCACTCCGCACACAGGGCTAGGGATTTGAACCTCCAAACTTGCAATCTTCCGATCGACAAGCCTGGTGTCTTACCCGCTGAGCCACCACACCCCGTACAAAACAACTAAAAAAATGTAAACCAAATTGCTGAAAAATCTTCCTCGCCCCTTTGTTTAAAAATAATAATACTAATTTAGATGTTTATAGACATCACAAATCACCAGTCAGTTGCTGCAAATCAGTATATATAATAATCCTTTAACCATTCCCCATGCATGAAAAATCCACAATTCTTTATATGGACAGATTACAAATCTTGGGGATATAGCCAAACATAATAATGCCGCCTCAACTAGCTATGATTGATCTAAACTCATGTTAATGATCCTATGGATTTCAACCCAAAATGTAGCAATTGTCCTGTCCCAGCCCAATCACACACAATACACCAGGGAGGCAGTTGTAAAACTTTACTGAGAAACTTGTGAGGTAAACTTTGCTGCAAAACTTGTAAGGTAAACTTGTGAGGTAAACGTGTGAGGTAATGAACAGGCGGCAAGGGAGTGAGCGCAAACGCACACACTCTACAAAAACAAGCCCCAAAAGTCCCACGAGCTTGCCTTAAGGGAGTTTCACATTTAAAACACAATTAGTCAAGTGAGTCCAAGAGTCAAGAGTCAGGTCATGAGGTTTTCCGATCAGGAATCCAGGCACATGGAGTCTGGTAAGCAGACGGTTGTCCCCAGTGACCGGTCTGGGCTTGCGACTCCCTTTTTATAGAGGCAGACCCAGGTGGAACTTATTTAGGAGGGCGGGGCTACTTTCTCACGCGTAGCCTTGGCGACCTCTGCTGTTTCTCTCCTTTCTGCTCTCCTTTTTCGAACACTGGGAGGGGGCGGCAGCTCTGAGTCTTTGTCCTCACTAATCAGCGGCACCTGTGCCTGCTGCTCGCTGACCAGCCCCACCGCCTCTGACTCCTCAGGTGGCCGTTTATCTAGAGCTGTCTGCTCGCCCTCCATCTCTACATCAGAGCTTGGCCGACCGTCCTCGTCGTCCGACTCCGAGCCCGAACCTCCCATGGACGCTGAGCCTAAGCCCCCCATGACAGCAATAAGACGAGTCCAAACAATATGAATGAATGTTTCAATTTCTAAATTGCATCTCCAGATCAAACCCTTAAGTAGTCTCTGAGATGTCTAGTACAGTGCTTTCCAAACTGCTGCCGGTGGTGACATACCAATGGCGGTGGCGCGGGGCCGCGTGTGGCGGCAGGGACGTGCACGGCGGCAGGGACGTGCATGGCGGTGGCACGGGGGCACATGGTGGCAGCGTGCATGGCGGCGGCGGCCTCGCTAAAACACGGAAGCGCTGATGGTGCGCCACTGCCGTGCACATCGCCACCGCCATGCACGCCCCTGCTGCTGCTTTGCGACACACTAAACTGTGTTGCGACACACTAAAGTGTTGCGACACACAGTTTGGAAAGCTTTGGTCTAGTACAGGGCTTTCCAAAGTTTTCCCGCGGCGACACACCAACCGCCGTTGGTGTGTCGCCGTGGGGAAACCCGGAAGTGCCGCCGTTGCGGCAGCGCGCAAAAACCTGGAAGCGCTGCTGCCGCTTTCAGTTTTTTGCGTGCCGTGGTAGGTGTGTCGCCGCGGGAAAACCTGGAAGCGCTGATGATGATCAGCGCTTCCGGGTTGTGTGGCGACACACCAGATTGTGTGTGGCGACACACTTTTGTGTGGCGACAGTTTGGAAAGCTCTGGTCTAGTATATATGAAATACAAATTTTGTATTAGCTTTATGTTAACATCAAAATAATTTCACCTTAAGTAGTTGTCTATTGGTTCAAAAAAAACAACCTCAATTTTATTATTCCAAAATTCACATGATAATGTCACATTCATAAAATTTCAGTTTCTTGTGTAAAAATAGTTTGCTGTTATAGGAGATTTTTCATATATATTACAAAAATGAGGTATGAGGCAATTGCATTAATCTTTAATTATGCCTAGCATACCCATTTTACACCTTAATCCAGTACTTTCCAAAGTGCTGCCATTGATGACACAAAACGGGGGTGGGGGCGTGCACGGCAGCGGTGGGGTGTGTGTGGCTTCTGCTAAAACGCGGAAGCGCTGATGGCACGTCGCTGCCTCCGTGCACACCGCCACCACGCCGCCACCATGCATGCCCCCGCCGCCACTTCCAAGTTGTGTTGTGACACACCAAACTCTGTTGCGACACACTAAAGTGTCGCTACACAGAGTTTGGAAAGCTATGCCTTAATCCCTTACAAGTGCTCAAAAAAATGCTTGTTGTGGAACTTAAAGGGTTGGGGGGAAAAAAAAAAAGGAAGCCCGGGGCACAGAAAGACTGTTCCTCTTATTCTTAAGAGAATCAGCACAATGTCACTGCCAGTGTGTTAACTACTTTGAAAACTAAAACAACTGAGTTTGTGTCAGTAATTTTATCATGAGCAATATTCAATAGAATAGTATCAATTTTTAACTACCAACTAAAAATGTATGCCTCATAATTACAGGTAGTCCTTACTTACCAACCTCAATTGGGACTGGCAACTCTGTCGCTAAGCAGTGTGGTCATTAAGTAAAACGTCAGGTGACTGTGCCAACTTACGACATCAGTTCTGGCTGCAGTCATTAAGCAGATCACCACGTTAAGTGGTGCAGATCACCATGTTAAGTGCAATGTCATGTGAACACAACTTGCAACTTCCTGCCAGCTTCCCCATTGACTTTGTTTGTCGGACGTTGGCTGTGAAGGTTGCAGATTGCGATAACGTGACCGTGGGGTGCTGCAACTGTCATAAATGTGCGTCAGTTGCCAAGCACCTGAATTGTGATCACATAACAGCAGGGATGCTGAGATGGCCACAACTTCGAGAACTGGTTGTAAGTCTCCTTTTTCAGAGCCGTCATAATTATGAACAGGCACTGAATGAGTGGTCAGTAAGCAAGGACTACCTGTACATAGTATCATGCATTGCGTCATTGAAGGAATAACTTACAGTATTTATATATCACTTGTCCAACTATTTTGATGATTTACAATAAATGTGCAAGCCATGGTATTCCCTGTGACGCTCTATAGAAGCGAAAGCTGGACTTTAAAGAAGCAGTATAGGAAGAGTATTGATGCTTTTGAACTCTGGTGTTGGAGAAGATTCCTAAGAATATTGTGGACAGCCAAGAAAACAAACCGATGGATCATTGAACAAATCAACCCAGAGTTCTCACTCGAGGCACAAATGACCATGGTGGCTCAAATTATCCTGCTTTGGACACATTATGCGAAGACCTGGCTCTCTGGAAAAAGCTTTAATGCAGGGAAAGGTAGAAGCAAAGAGAAGAAGAGAATGACCAGCAGCAAGGTGGATGGACTAAGTTATAGTGGTGATAAGTGCATCATTGGGAGACTTGAAAAAACAGGTTAGAGATAGATTGTCTTGGAGAAAATCTGTCTGTGGTCACGAGGAGTCAAAAACGACTTGATGGCACATCATCATCATCAGAACAAAAAGTAGCTAAAGCAAACAAATAATATAATGTAATGCAAAAAACTAACTAAAGTGAATACGTACATATATTGTAAATACTGGAAATAAGGAGAAGGGAGTTTGTTTTGTAACCTTGGGGCAATTACAGTGATTATGCTACTCCTAACCGCAACTATTTTTACTACCCTGGCCATTACCACCAGCTGCCCTCTGAAAAGAGAGGAGGAGGTGCTGGAATTTTCTTTTCTGCTACTCTGAACTGGCCTGTGAAAATGATCCTAGAATATTTATTTATTTATTTATTTATTTGATTTCTCACCGCCCAACTCCCTCAAGGGACTCTGGGCGGTTTACAAATCATCAAAATCACGAATATTAAACATTAAAACATTAAAATAACCATTTAAAACACCATAAATATAATAAAATTAAAATGGCGATGTGTTCTTTCAACCTTGGAAGGGCTATTGGGCTATCGTACTATATTAGCCATCCCCAAGGGTTTCCGCTCTTCTTTCCGCCCCAGGCCTGTTGGCAAAGCCAAGTTTTAAGTTGTTTCCTGAAGCCCAGGAGCGAGGTGGACTGTCTTAACTCTGGGGGAAGGATATTCCACAGGGCAGGTGCTACTGCAGAGAAGGCACACTTCCGTGACCCCGTAAGATGGAATTCTTTAACTGATGGGGTCCGTAGCATGCCCTCCCTGCATGACCGGATGGGACGGGCCGATGTGATGGGGATAAGACGGTCCCTTAGGTAACCTGGTCCCATGCCATGAAGGGCTTTAAAGGTCATAACCAACACCTTGAATTGTACCCGGAAGCAGACTGGAACCCAGTGGAGCTCGCGTAATAATGGTGTCACATGAGTCCGATATGGGACTTCTAAGATGGTTCGCGCGGCCGCATTCTGGATCAGCTGGAGCTTCCGGATACTCTTCAAGGGTAGCCCCATGTAGAGTGCATTACAGTAGTCTATATGTGAGATAACCAGGGCATGAGTGACTGTTCGAAGGGCCTCTCGCTCCAGGAAAGGTCGCAACTGGCCCACAACATGAAGTTGTGCAAAGGCCCTCCTGGCCACGACTGCCATCTGCTCTTCGAGCAGGAGTCGTGAGTCCAGGAGGACCCCCAAGTTATGTACCGGATCTGTCTGGGGTAGTGCTACCCCATCCAGGACTAGAGATGACAACTTCCTAGATATCGAGGAGCCGTTAATCCACAGCCACTCCGTCTTACTAGGGTTCAGTCGAAGCCTGTTTTTCCCCATCCAGGCCCCTACAGCCCCCAAGCACTTGGACAGGGTAGAAACTGCATCACTTACTTCCCCTGGGATGGAGATGTATAATTGAGTATCATCAGTGAACTGATGATATCTCACCCCATGGAGACGGATGATTTCACCCAGCGGTTTCATGTAGATGTTAAAAAGGAGCGGAGAGAGTACCGAGCCCTGCGGGACCCCACAAAAGAGGGCTCGTGGGCCGGCTCTCTCGCTCCCAATCAACACCGACTGTGACCGGCCCCGGAGGAAGGAGGCGAACCAGCGCAATACAACACCGCCCACCCCCAACTCCTAGAGATTCCCTGATGACAACAGCCACTCCTCCCCTGCCCCGAGGTCTCGGCTGGTGCCAAACCCGAAACCCGGCCGGGTATATTTCAGAGAGAGGGACACCTCCCTCCGGGCTCAGCCAGGTTTCGGTAATACATGCCAGGTCTGCCCCCTCCTCTAAAATCAGATCGTGAATGAGGGGGGCCTTGTTATTTATTGACCTGGTATTGCATAGCAGCAGCCAGAAATCGGGACAACCACGCGTCTGCTGACCAGGGCCTAGGTATGAGCGTGGAGGGCCGGAACACACCACCGGTAATAAGCACCGGGGGCGTCTTCCCCTACGATGGCCTGCCCTCCGACTCCCGTCATAATATCCCCTGCCCATCACCACTTCAATGGCCTGTCCTGCCCTGTAGCCCCCAGAATCTCTAATTCCATTAGCCTCCACTCCTTTTATTGCTTGTCCATTGTATTTTTATTATTTTTATTTGCATTTGTTTCTGTTGCTTCTAAGTTGTGCTGTGAGGATCTGTTATCCTGAAAAAAATCTAAATAATTGAATATAATTAGAAGAAGTTACAAAAAATGAAATAACAATTGCTGAAACTTACTATAACCATCAATACAACTCTCTTCATTGAGTCATTTCCATGTCTTACTGGGATTAAAGCTGGACAAAAACGAGCAGAAAGACAATAGAGCAGGGCTTTCCAAACTGCTGCTGCTGGCGACACACCAGCGGCGGCAGAGGTGCGCGCGTGCACGGGGGCATGCGGCCACGTGCACGGCGGCGGCACGGGGGCGTGGGGCGTGCGGTAGCACGCATGTGTGCACGGCGGCAGCCTCCGCTAAAACGCGGAACCACTGATCCCGCGCCGCTGCTGCTGCCGCCATGCATGCGCGCGCCGCCGCTTCCGGGTGGTGTGGCGACACACCACGCTGTGTGTGGCGACACACTTTTGTGTCGTGACACACAGTTTGGAAAGCTCTGCAATAGAGATTAGATGAAATCAGGCCAGAATGTTTTACTGACTAGTGCAGGGCTTTCCAAAGTTTTCCCGCAGCGACACACCAACCGCTGTTGGTGTGTCGCCACGGGAAAACCCAGAAGTGCCGCCATTGCGGCAGCGCACAAAAACCCGGAAGCGCTGCTGCCGCTTTCGGTTTTTGCGCACCACCGTTGGTGTGTCGCCACGGGAAAACCCAGAAGCACCGCTGTTGCAGCAGCGCGCAAAAACCCGGAAGCGCTGCTGCCGCTTTCGATTTTTGCGCACCACCGTGGCTGCAGCGCTTTCGGATTTTCGTGCGCCGCTGTTGGTGTGTCGCCGCGGGAAAACCCGGAAAACTTCCGGGTTTTGACGCGACACATCTGGGCCCTGCAGGCGACACTTTTGTGTCGCGACACACAGTTGGAAAGCTCTGATCTAGTGCCTTCAAGTTTTGCCGTGTTTTAGGGCATGAGCACACTCATAGAACAGTCTATGTCTAACTGATTCCCACTTAACCAACCTGCCTACTGGGAATTTTTGAGGCATTCTCCAACATACCTTTTAAAAAATTTGAGCTTATTTTTTAAAACTATTTTTTATACTTTCTTCTATTGTCAACATAGAGAAAGCATAAATTGCAGAGAGCAAAAGGGATACTGATAAGATTAAAATACTATACATCTCAAGGAAGTTGGCATGGGGAAAAATAAGACATTGCCTGTTAGAGAAGCGTAGATAAGGAGTTGTATCCAGTGGCATGGCATAGCAGAGCTTTCTGACACCAGTGATGTTTACTTATATCCCACTCCCTTACTGCATCCTACATTAATTTCTGTATAGCACAACCTATGTACAGGTAGTCCTCGCTTAACAACCATTTGTTCAGTGATGGTTCGGACTTACTATGGTCCTGGGAAAACTGACTTGCGATGAGTCCTCACACAACCGCCCCCGTGGTCGCGTGATCATGATTTGGGGGCTTGGCAACTAGTTTGCATTTATTACTGTCGCAGTGCCTGTGGTCATGTGAACACCATTTCTGACCTTCCTGGCTGGCTTCTGGGAAGCAAAAACAGTGGGGAACTGCGTGGTTCATTTAACAACCACGTGGTTCCCTAATGCCTGTGGTGATTCGCTTGACCACCACAAAAGTCATAAAATCAGCTCAGATTCACTTAATGACCGCTTCATTTAGCAACTGAAATTCCGGTCCCAGTTCTGGTCATTAAGCGAGGACTACCTGTATTTAACCCTCTTGAACAGCTTTGGAAGAGAGAAGAAAGTGAATTGATTAAAATTGCTTACATCTTTGTTTCACTGCTAGACATCTTCCCTGGAGCAAGTAGCTTTTTCATTACCACATTGAAAAAGTAAACTGAAGAAATCAGGCTGAAACACTGAAATATATTAAATTTTTAAAACACTATGTTGGGGTTTGATAAACCCAGGAATTTACTTCTAGATATAAATTATACAGAGAGGCTTGATTTCTAGGTAAAAGGTGAAATATTCTGCACAGTCACCCAATTAGCAGCCATTGTTGTATGAATGATGTGTCATGTGTGACTCATTCAACAGGTGCTTAGAGTTAGGTTGGGTGTGGTGAATAACGAGAATGACCTATAATGTGATTGGTCAGGTTCACTATATATGCAGACATTCTGTATTCCATTTTTATTCCCATTTTACCTCGTGAAAGCTGTATTGTTGATGGTGTATCATTTGTTACTTGTGGAAGTGGTCTGTAAATACGTATGTATATAAAGTAAATAGGATATTTGATATAACTTCTGTTTGGAGTCTATTTACTGCATAGTACATGGATCACTGGTGCCTAGGAGAGAGGCAGGCCAGGCCGCTCCATCTCCGCGCGCTCCCTCTGACAGGGTTATGGGCCCAGAGGCAGCAGAGACGCCATAGACGGAAGGCTTTGCACTGGCTGTGGATCGGTGGATCGTGTGCAGTCTGTGAGCTGGGAGCTTTGGAAGCCTATCCAGGAGTCGTGTGGCTATTTGGAGTGATTTGGAGCTTTAACAGGTTCCGTGCCTGCGTGTGTGTTTTTTCTCCTACGCTTGTTTTGCAGCTGGAGGACTTTCTGATAAGGTCTGTGTCTTTAATCATCGGTGTCTGCCCAAAAGGGGCTTGGACAGATGAGCGAAGCGAAGATGTTGCCGGCAGTCGGGGGAGGTTTTCCTCTGGAAAGACTGAATGACAATAATTATTCGTCATGGGCATATAAAATGGAAATGTATCTTCGGCGTGAAGGGCTTTGGAGGAGTGTACTTTGCCCTGAACCAGACCTGGAAGATGAAGAAGTTGCTCTAAAGGACGAGAGAGCATTGGCAAGCATAATTTTATGTCTGGAAGATAGCCAATTGTGTTATGTTAGAGACTGTCAGTTAGCCTATAAGTGTTGGGAAGCTTTAAAGCAGAGCTTTCCAAACTGTGTGTCGCCACACACAGCGTGGTGTGTCGCCACACCACCCGGAAGCGGCGGCGCGCGCGTGCACGGCGGCCGCCATGAACGCGCGCGCCGCCGCACGCCTGTCCTGTGTCGCCGCCGCGCGCGCGCCGCCGCACGCCCCCCCGCGCCGTTGCTGTGCGCGCGCGTGTCACCGCCGCCGGGTGTGTCGCCAGCGGCGGCACTTTGGAAAGCCCTGCTTTAAAGAATGTTTATCTAAGAAGCTCACCGTTGTGTAAGGTTTTACTAAGAAGGCAACAGTGTTCTAATGTAACTAGTGCTAAGCAGAACAGTGTTTCTGTTAAGGAATATTCTGAGAATGTTTTGTATGTACGAAAATGTTTTAACTGTGGGTCGCAAAGGCATTTGTTGAAACGTGATAAGAAACGGAAGCCGAAGGCCAAGCTGAAAATTTCCAAGCCGGGAGAAGCTGCACAGCTGTCTTTTAATTAGTTCAAGTGTAGAACAAAATTTAAAGGGACCATTTTTAATTGACAGTGGGGCTTGTCAGCATATAGGACATAACAGACAGATGTTTAAGAGTTTTAGGCAGGCTGATAGAGATCATGTTACTCTAGCTAATGGAAGCATTGCATCTGTCACTGGTAAGGGGTTTGTATATGTACCAGGGTTAAATATTGAATTATCAATGTTGTGTGTACCTGAACTGGAGTACAATATAATTAGTGTGTCACAATTGGATAAACAGGGTTATACTGTACAGTTTGGAAATAATGAATGTATTGTCATGAAGGATAACAATGTTTGTGGCAAAGGTATTTTGCAAAACTGTCTTTATGAAATAGTTCAAACCAGGACAAGCAGCAACCAACATGTGGCTACGATTAATAAGCCAACACATGATTCATGTGCGCACCTGTGGCACAGAAGGCTTGGGCATCCGAGTTTCAAAGTGATTGAAAAGATGTCAGAAGCAAGTTCTGGAATGGAATTGAAAAAGTGCCATGTGTATTTGGATTGCACAGCTTGTAAGGTTGCAAAGTCAAAGGTGTTTCCTGTGAGCAAATTCAGTGATAGGAAGTCACATAAACGTTTTGAATTAGTTCACGCTGACTTAATTGGTCCATTACCAGCTTCAATAGGGGGTGCTAAATATGTTTTAGTCATTGTAGATGATTACACTAGATTTGGGTTCTGTTACCTATTGAAAGCTAAAAGTCAAACATTTGAAAAGTTTAGAAACGGTGCAGTTTGTGGAACGTAGATATAGCACAAAGGTGTGTAGTTTACAAACTGACCGGGGTACAGAGTTTCTGAGTGGGAGTTTTCAGCAATGGCTCCGTAGAAGGGGCATTGTGCATAGGAGAACTAACCCACATAGTTCAGCTGAGAATGGCGTGGCTGAACATAGGAATTTGGCATTGCAGACAGTGAAGGATTCACTCATTGCTGACTCAGGGTTATCAAGAGGATACTGGGGGGAGGCAATATTAACTGCTAATTATTTAATTAACAGGTTATGGAGTGTATCTGTAAACCAAACTTCATATTATATGTTATATGGCAAGAAGCCACCATTAGCTCATTTGAAGGTGTTTGGGTGCACTGCCTATGTTCACATGCATAAGGAAGTACGTAGGAAGGGACAGGCAAAAGCACAGAAGATGATGTTTGTGGGGTATGAGCCAGGGACCAAGGGATATAGGTTCACTGATGGCAGGAAAGTTATTTCTAGATCAGCAAGTTTTAGTGAGCACAGCAATTGGCAGAGATTACACGGGAGTAGTGAGGTTACACGGGAGTAGTGAGGTTTATCTTCCTAGTCAGAGAAGTTTTGAGTTTTCAGAGCGGAGAGAGGCCACTGATGTGATTAAGAAGGAAGAGGAATTAACTCCTAGTGTGCCAATGATGCAGGATGCTACAGTGTTGCGTAGATCTGAGAGAGTTAACAAGGGCATACCACCTCAACGTTATTCACCAGGTGATGTAAAAGTATGTTTTATTGATTATGAACCTCGTAATTACAAGGACGTATTGAAGTTGCCACAACACGAGCAGAGTAGAAAGCTGCTATGGATGTGGAAATGAAAGCCATTACACTTGGGATTCAAGTGTAGTATAGCTGACCCATGTATGTATGTAAAGCAATGTGAAAATGAACAGATTTTGCTTTTGATTTTTGTAGACGATTTGTCTTATAGCGAAAGATCAAAGCAGGGTAATTGAATTTACTGAGAATCTGAAACAGCACTTTGATGTCAAAGATCTGGGAGAAATTAAGAATTACCTAGGCATGGGTATTCAGAAGGTTGATGGGGGTTATGTTCTAGAGCAGCAGAAGAAAATTGAAGCACTGCTAAGAGAGAACAATATGGAACAGTGTAAAGAAGTTTCTACCCCGATGACAACAGATTTTGTTAAATCAGACTGGAAATGATGACCAAACTTCATGTGATCAAGAACACTTATCATTCAATAATTGGAAGTTTATTGTATATAGCACAATGGTCGCGTCCTGATATCGGGAACGCAGTAAATGTTCTGAGTAGATATGTAACCAAACCTACTCAGAGGCATTGGCAAGGTATCAAACGTGTGTTTAGGTATCTGAAGGGGACTATTGATAAATGTTTATTGATAAAACCATGTAAGCCATTGAAATTGAAATGCTATGTAGATAGTGATTGGGGTAACGATGTACATGACAGAAAATCAATGACAGGGTTGATGATAATGTTTGGTAACACCTTGGTTGGGTGGAGGTCTCGTAAACAAAGTTCAGTTGCCGCGTCAACGGCAGAGGCGGAGTATGCAGCATTATCTGATTTGTGTTCAGAATTAATTTGGTATAGGCAATTGTTAATGGATGTTAAAATAACAAAGGGCCTATATGTGTATACGATGATAGTGAAGCATGTATACAGATTGCAAAGAGTGATAAGGTCAGAGCACGAAGCAAGCATGTTGATATCAAGTATCATAATGTAAGGAATGCTGTTAAAGAGTCTGATAGATTTGCAATATTGTCCATCTGAGTGTAATGTAGCAGATGTGATGACAAAGCCTCTAAGCATAGAGAGACACAGGATGTGTATATCTCAAATGTGTATGTCTTCTATTCTGTACAATTGAATGTAATATCTATTGTAAATTGAAGGGGTGTTGGGGTTTGATAAACCCACGAATTTACTTCTAGATATAAATTATACAGAGAGGCTTGATTTCTAGGTAAAAGGTGAAATATTCTGCACAGTCACCCAATTAGCAGCCATTGTTGTATGAATGATGTGTCATGTGTGACTCATTCAACAGGTGCTTAGAGTTAGGTTGGGTGTGGTGAATAACGAGAATGACCTATAATGTGATTGGTCAGGTTCACTATATATGCAGACATTCTGTATTCCATTTTATTCCCATTTTACCTCGTGAAAGCTGTATTGTTGATGGTGTATCATTTGTTACTTGTGGAAGTGGTCTGTAAATACGTATGTATATAAAGTAAATAGGATATTTGATATAACTTCTGTTTGGAGTCTATTTACTGCATAGTACGTGGATCACTGGTGCCTAGGAGAGAGGCAGGCCAGGCCGCTCCATCTCCGCGCGCTCCCTCTGACACACTATATGACAAAATATTAACTCAATGCCTATCCTAGAAACAGATTTAAGTGTATTGCCTTTATACCACTGCTAGTTTAATATATTTGTCAGTTTAAATTCTTGTCTTGAAAGGATCATTAAAAAAGAGAAGAGGTGAGTAATAACAATAGCAATAACTGAAGAAAATGATAGAATACAAATGTTTTGTTGTTTATTCGTTCAGTCGCTTCCGACTCTTCGTGACTTCATGGACCAGCCCACGCCAGAGCTTCCTGTCAGTCATTGCCACCCCCAGCTCCCCCAAGGTCGAGTCCATCACCTCCAGAATATCATCCATCCACCTTGCCCTTGGCCCCTCTTCCTTTTGGCTGTTGTGGGTCTCCCGGGCTGTGTGGCTGTGTTCTGGAAGTTGTGGTTCCTAACGTTTTGCCAGCATCTGTGGCCAGCATCTTCAGAGGGCAGTAGCACAGACAGAAGCGATCTCTCTGTGCCCCGGTCCTTTTCCTTTTACCTTCCACTTTCCCTAGCATCAGCATCTTCTCCAGGGTATCCTGTCTTCTCATTATGTGGTCAAAGTACTTCAGTTTTGCCTTTAATGTCATTCCCTCAAGTGAGCAGTCTGGCTTTTATTTCCTGGAGTATGGACTGGTTTGATCTTCTTGCAGTCCAAGGCGCACTCAGAATTTTCCTCCAACACCACAGTTCAAAAGCATCTTATCTTCCTTCGCTCAGCCTTCCTTATGGTTCAGCTCTCGCAGCCATAGGTTACTACGGGGAATACCATTACTTTAACTATGTGGACCTTTGTTGTCAGTGTGATGTCTCTGCTCTTAACTATTTTATTGAGATTTGTCATTGCTCTCCTCCCAAGAAGTAGACGTCTTCTGATTTCCTGGCTGCAGTCAGCGTCTGCAGTAATCTTTGCACCTAGAAATACAAAGTCTGTCACTGCCTCCACTTTTTCTCTCTGTATTTGCCAGTTTTCAATCAAGCTGGTTGCCATAATCTTGGTTTTTTTGAGGTTTAACTGCAACCCAGCTTTTGCACTTTCTTCTTTCACCTTCGTCACAAGGCTCCTCAGCTCCTCGCTTTCAGCCATCAAAGTGGTATCATCTGCATATCTGAGATTGTTAATGTTTCTTCCAGCGATTTTAACTCCAGCCTTGGATTCAAGTCCAGCATGTTGCATGATGTGTTCTACGTACAGGTTGAATAGGTAGGGTGAGAGTATACAACCCTGCCGTACTCCTTTCCCAATCTTAAACCAGTCCGTTCCGTGGTCTGTTTTTACCGTTGCTACTTGGTCGTTATACAGATTCCTCAGGAGGCAGACAAGATGACTTGGTATCCCCATACCACCAAGAACTTGCCACAACTTGTCATGATCCACACAGTCAAAGGCCTTAGAATAGTCAATAAAACAGAAATAGATGTTTTTCTGAAACTCCCTGGCTTTCTCCATTATCCAGCGGATATTGGCAATTTGGTCTCTAGTTCCTCTGCCTTTTCTAAACCCAGCTTGTACATCTGGCAATTCTCGCTCCATGAATTGCTGGAGTCTACCTTGCAGGATCTTGACCATTACCTTACTGGCATGTGAAATAAGTGCCACTGTTCGATAGTTTGAGCATTCTTTAGTGTTTCCCTTTTTTGGTATGGTGATATAAGTTGATTTTTTCCAATCTGATGGCCATTCTTGTGTTTTCCAAATTTGCTGGCATATGGCATGCATCACCTTGACAGCATCATCTTGCAAGATTTTAAACAGTTCAGATGGTAATGTTGCAGTAGGTAAATGTTGATGAAGTTCAGTGACTTCTGACAGTGATAGCTATAGTGCAAAATTTAGCCACTCTCCTGGAAAATGCACTGAACTTATCACTTAGTAAAAAATACATTGTTCTCTGTTGGTGCCAACACAAATATTTTGCAGTTAGTGACGTTATCAGTTCTACTCTCCAGGAGTGTGTGATGGTCCCAGTGCCAGTATCTTAACGTAAGAAATTCTCCAGACAATTCATCAGAATGCTAAAATAATTCATTTATTAAAATACAAGTACATGGAACGGCTGCAAAGCTTTGAATACCAGATTTGGCACCAAGCATTCAAACTTAGTAACATTCCTCTGACTTCATCTCTTGTTAGTTTCAAAACAACCACTAAAAATCTCAGTCTCTTTATGAGTCCCAATTTTCATTTCCGCCATTTCAGTATAAAATTGCATGGGGCCCCCTTCCATCTCAGACCCATCAAGTTAAGTAAATGTCACAGGCGTTTTGATATTTACTTTTAAGGGTCTCCCAACCCTTAGTCTAAGTCCCATTACTACTGCAGGGTGCATTATGCAACAAGTGCAGGTAAAGGTTCCCCCCGCACATTTGTGCAGTCGTGTCTGACTCTAGCGGCCGGTGCTCATCTTCGTTTGTTAGCCGAAGAGCCAGCGTTGTCCGAAGACGCTTCCACGGTCATGTGGCTGGCGTGATGCACGCGGAACGCTGTTACCTACCCACCGAAGTGGTACCTATTAATCTACTTGCATTTGCATGCTTTCAAATTGCTAGGTTGGCAAGAGCTGGAGCAATTGCAGGAGCTCACTCCGTCACGCGGGGCTAGGGATTTGAACCTCCGAAGTTGTGATCTTCCGGTGTCAGGGAGACACAGGAGAGCGGAGGGGGGAGCTTACCCATGGGAGGGAAGCGAGCACGTAGCTCGGATAGCCTGGCCTTCTTTCCCAAACGCCTCCGGAAAGCTCCGCCCTAGGTTGGACTCATATCTCTGGGATTCTTCGGGCACTATCAGTTTAGCAGGATTCTGTATGTAGGTACCAATAAACACTAGAGACTAGATTCCCAGCTTCGGCATGTTATTTCTGCACCTACACAGGACATCCAATCAACAAGCCTGGCGTCTTACCCGCTAAGCCACCACGCCCCCTTCAATGAGTGCAATCACTGTCTAAAAGTCCTACTAAGTGAGCACTCCTGCCAGTTCGTATGGATGTGATTTTGATTCCCACCAATAGACTGGGACAGGGTCCACTCACCATCGTATCCGGATGCTCGGTGTGTTGAGTTATCGCTGCCTGCCCTCGGGCGCCATTCAGGGCAGGCAATTCTAGTTTCCCGGCAACTGGAATTCATCTGCTGAGTTGTCAGCGTCAAACAATCCACTCGGCACGAATTCAGCGGCTCTGGTTTGCGCGAGCTCAGTGCCGATGGAGGCGCCACTAGATGTCTTTTTAGTTGGGAACTTGGGTTTGCGGCTGGGGCTTTTACCTCGAGCTGGTTGGATAAAGGGCATGCAGCAATGCAATGGCCTTCCTTTCCGCATCTGAAGCAAGCTCCACTTTGAGCATGCCGCTCCTCCTCTTCCCAAATTCTGCGTCTTTCTTTACGTTCGGTACTCACAATAGTAGTAGAAGTGCGCTTCTTGGCTCCGTGCAAGCGGTGCTGTAGTTATACTTGCGCGCGGGCTTCTACTTCTCCTGCTAGGCAAATCCAACCTCACAGGGTTGTTGGCTTGGCCTGTGCTAGAGACCATTCTAAAATTTCGGGTTTTAAGCCAGCTCTGAAATACTCAATTCTCAACGAGACTGGCCAGTCAGTCATTTTTCCCACTAGCTTCTTAAACTCCGAGGCATACTCCGATATGGATCGGTTTCCTTGTCTAAGAGTTTGTAGACACGTTCTAGCTCGCATCGCAATGAGGGGATCTTCGAAGCGAGTTCGGAGAGCGAACATAAATTCGTCATAGTTCTCTATCTCTGGTGCTTCAGCATTGTACAGATCCACCACCCAATCGGCCGCTGCTTCTAAGTGTGCTGTAATGTATCGGATTTTCGAGTCATCCGGGAAATCTCTTCCCCATGCGTCCATGAATCCACAAACCTGATTCATGAACCATGCCAATTGCTTCGGATTGCCTCTGAATTCCACTTTCAGATCTCACATTCCTACACCTCCATCACCCATTTTGTTGTCCCTGCCCTGGTAAGAAAGGTGCACGCTGGGGTCTAACACTGGTGGTGCTTTGACGAGCTGAGTTCTCTTCTTGTGGGCTTGTCGTGAATTGTTGGCCAGGGCCTCTTGCAAATAGTTGGCTGGTAGTTGCCATGGCTATTTGCCTCACTTGTTGACTCATCGCTTCGATGATGCCTTGTAAGCCTTCCATGCGATTCCCAAGCTCCGATACCTGAAGTTCCACCGCCCCGATTTGTTGCCCCGATTTGGATCGGGAACCTTGCTCCATGGTTACATGCCGAGCGACCTCTGGATCTGCATTGCATCCAATTGCTGTTGAC
Organism: Charina bottae; assembly: GCA_023362775.1. Taxonomy (NCBI): domain Eukaryota; kingdom Metazoa; phylum Chordata; class Lepidosauria; order Squamata; family Charinaidae; genus Charina; species Charina bottae. Next base: position 23,839,723 of record JALMGJ010000006.1, read on the forward strand.
CATCTGTCTTTCACATCCTGTAGTGAGGGGTTTGGACCCATCTCCATGTCTGTGAAGTGGATTTTGGGTCGGGCTCCAAAATTCTACCACTCCATCATGGGATGACTAACATCCCCTCTGTTTCTGGAGCTGGGTCTCTGGTAGTTCTTCCCTCACCTGGGGCTCTTTACTTTGCATGTCCCAGGTTTCTTCAGTTGGGAAGCCTTCCAATAACTCCATCATGGTAGTGTCCACCATGGCCTGTTTTGACATGGAGGACTGGGAAAGTTGTATTCCTGTTGGGTAGACACCTCCAGTCTCCAAATCCATTAAGGGGGACTGGGAAAGTCTTACTCCTTCTGGGAGGACACTTCCAGTCCCCCTATCCGATGTGGGGGAATGGGAAAGTATTACTCCCGCTGGGAGGACACCTCCAGACCCTGAGATGAGTTCATCTTGCCACTCCTCCATAACAGTTAATTCCAGATTGCTTGACAACCCTGGGTCCACAGAAGGTACTGCTGTCTCAGAAAGAACAGTGTCCTCAGGGCAGGTTGCCATTATTGGGATTCAGAGCTTTCTGTAATGGTCCCAGTGCCAGTATCTTATCATAAGAAATTCTCCAGACAATTCATCAGAATGCTAAAAGAATTCATTTATTAAAATATAACTACATGGAACAGCTGCAAAGCTCTGAATACCAGATTTGGCACCAAGCATTCAAACTTAATAACATCCCTCTGACTTCATCCCTCGTTAGTTTCAAAACAACCATTTTCTCACTCTTGATCTTCCCCCCTCCCAACTTGTTAAGTTTAATGAGAGTTCCGGTGTCTTATCAGTGTCCTTGGTTTTTCCCAGTTAGCGAAGGAATGTGAAGGAGGCGGTTCTTTTCGGTGCAAATTAGCTGGCTACAAAGGAGGCTGACACGAGTCGGCTTCTGTACTGATAGATACGTGTTGGCTCACTTACATGGCAGGCAAGCAAAGCGAGTCTGACAGTGATAGATTAGCATGCAGAAGTATAGGAGTGACCATTCTCAATTTCAATATCTGACCAGATACCTAGTCAGTCTTGGAAGGGAACATTGTTATACCTCTGTGTCAACACCATCAAGATGAAGGTATCTGAGTGTGCCATGGTGAATGCCCTTCTCTATGATGGTACAGAAATTTTGAATATACACTGCTCAAAAAAATAAAGGGAACACTGAAACAACACAATGTAAGTCCAAGTCAATCACACTTCTGTGAAATCAAACTGTCCACTTAGGTAGCAACACTGATTGACAATCAATTTCACATGCTGTTGTGCACATGGAATAGACAACAGGCGGAAAGCATAGGCAGTTAGCAAGACATCCCCAATAAAGGAGTGGATCTGCAGGTGGTGACCACAGACCGCTTCTCAGTTCCTATGCTTTCTGGCTGATGGTTTGGTCACTTTTGAATGCTGGCGGTGCTTCCACTCTAGTGGTAGCATGAGACGGAGTCTACAACCCACACAAGTGGCTCAGGTAGTGCAGCTCATCCAGGATGGCACATCAATGCGAGCTGTGGCAAGAAGGTTTGCTGTGTGTCAGCGTAGTGTCCAGAGCATGGAGGCGCTACCAGGAGACAGGTCAGTACATCAGGAGACGAGGAGGCCATAGGAGGGCAACAACCCAGCAGCAGGACCGCTACTTCCGCCTTTGTGCAAGGAGGGACAGGAGAAGCACTGCCAGAGCCCTGCAAAATGACCTCCAGTGGGCCACAAATGTGCGTGTGGCTGCTCAAATGGTCAGAAACAGACTCCATGAGGGTGGTATGAGGGCCCGACGTCCACAGGTGGGGGTTGTGCTTACAGCCCAACACCGTGCAGGACGTTTGGCATTTGCCAGAGAACACAAGATTGGCAACTTCGCCACTGGCGCCCTGTGCTCTTCACAGATGAAAGCAGGTTCACACTGAGCACATGTGACAGACGTGACGGGGTCTGGAGACGCCGTGGAGAACGTTCTGCTGCCTGCAACATCCTCCAGCATGACCGGTTTGGCAGTGGGTCAGTAATGGTGTGGGGTGGCATTTCTTTAGTGGGCCGCACAGTCCTCCATGTGCTCGCCAGAGGTAGCCTGACTGCCATTAGGTACCGAGATGAGATCCTCAGACCCCTTGTGAGACCATATGCTGGTGCGGTTGGCCCTGGGTTCCTCCTAATGCAAGACAATGCTAGACCTCATGTGGCTGGAGTGTGCCACCAGTTCCTGCAAGACGAAGGCATTGATGCTATGGACTGGCCCGCCCGTTCCCCAGACCTGAATCCAATTGAGCACATCTGGGACATCATGTCTCGCTCCATCCACCAATGCCACGTTGCACCACAGACTGTCCAGGAGTTGGGGGATGCTTTAGTCCAGGTGTGGGAGGAGATCCCTCAGGAGACCATCCGCCACCTCATCAGGAGCATGCCCAGGCGTTGTAGGGAGGTCATACAGGCACGTGGAGGCCACACACACTACTGAGCCTCATTTTGACTTGTTTTAAGGACATTACATCAACGTTGGATCAGCCTGTAGTGTTCTTTTCCACTTTAATTTTTGAGTGTAACTCCACATCCAGACCTCCAGGGGTTGCTTACATTTGATTTCCATTGCTTTTTGTGTGATTTTGTTGTCAGCACATTCAACTATGTAATGAACAAAGTAATTAATACGAATATTTCATTCATTCAGATCTAGGATGTCTTATTTCAGTGTTCCCTTTATTTTTTTGAGCAGCTTATATTTAGGAGTAGTGAAAGGTCAACATGAGATCAAAATATAAGTGGTGTGAGATGGTAGCTTTGTCCCTTTCATGTCAAGGTCTTTAATTCTCGACCCTGTTGGTCCTGAGGAAGTGGACAGAGTCCTCCGGTCTGTAAATGCCACCTGCCAATTAGATCCTTGTCCCTCCTGGCTGGTGAAAGCAGCTCCGGGGGTGACTTGTGGTTGGGTCCAAGCGATGGTAAATACATCCTTGAGATAGGTTTTTTTTCCAGCAGCTTTCAAGGAAGCGCTGGTGCTCCCCCTCCTCAAGAAGCCATCGCTGGACCCTACTATACTGGATAATTTTCATCCAGTCTCCCACCTCCCCTTTTTGGGGAAAGTGGTTGAGAAGGTGGTGGCATTGCAGCTCCAGAGGATTCTGGATGAAACGGATTATCTGGACCCCTTTAAGTCAGGTTTCAGGCCGGGTCATGGGACGGAAACTGCATTGGTCGTGCTTATGGATGATCTCTGGCGGGAGCGAGATGGAGGCAGTGCATTCTCGCTCTTGACCTCTCAGCGGCGTTCGATACCGTCGACCATGGTATCCTCCTGGGACGGCTCAGGGAGCTGGGGGTGGGCGGGGTGGTTTTGCGCTGGTTCACCTCCTTCCTCCAGGGCCGGTCCCAGTCGGTGTTGATAGGGAGCGAGAGAGCCAGTCCACGGGCCCTTCTTTGTGGGGTCCCGCAGGGCTCGGTACTCTCGCCGCTCCTTTTTAACATCTACATGAAACCACTGGGCGAGATCATCCGTCACCACGGGCTGAGGTATCCTCAATATGCCGATGATACCCAATTATACATCTCCATCCCGGGTGAAGTAAGTGATGCAGTGACCACCCTGTCCAAGTGCCTGGGGGCTGTAGGGGTCTGGATGGGGAAAAACGCTTCAGCTGAACCTCTGCTGGCTCGCCTCCAGAACAGATTGGAGAGTCTTGGCCAGAGGTAAGGAATGCAGCCCAGAGTCAGCTTGCAAAGCTAGCCAAGAGAGACAAATCAGTGTGTGCCGATAGTCAAAGGAGTGAAGCAAAGGGTAGTCAATAATCCAAACCGGGTCAAGGGTTCCAGAAGTCCGAGCCACGATAATCCAAACAAGGTCAGGGGTCCAGAAGTCAAGGTAACGATAATCCAAACAGGGTCAGGAACGCAGGCAAGACAGGATACAAGAGTGGTCGTGAAGCCAAACTGCAACGTTGCTCCCACAACTCCGTCACTGCTTTGTCGGTAATTTATCAGGAGCTCAGGAGCTGTCCTCTGGGTCCTGCAGACTCTCCCTGCCCTCTGCGTAACTCCCTAGCAGCCAGCCGAGCACTTTTCCTCCTGTCCTTTAAGACAAGGTGCACACGCCTCCGCCTCTGCCCTTTGGGTGATTCAGGTGAGCTGGGAGGCTGATGGGATCCAGCTGGCTGCTGGCTAGAGGGTGGGGACAAACCGCAATCCCCAGCTTGCTCCCCTGTAGCCTCGGTTGCTGGCTGCTGGCTTGAGGGTGGGGACAAACCACCATTCCCAGCTTGCTCCCCTGTATCCTCAGGTATTGCCAACTCCTGCGGTGCTGGGTCATTGTCTGGGACCGTGCCTGCGTCTGGGGCCTCGCCTGGCTCAATCCCCTGGAGGTTTGCCAGGGGCAGCTTGTCTTCTGACTCCTCACTGAGGCCCTGGGGCAGAGGCTGAGCCAGGACAGAACCCTGGTAAGACGGAGTGGCTGTGGATTAATGACCCCTCGGCTTCTGGGAATTTGGCATCTTTAGTTCTGGATGGGGTTGCACTTCCCCAGACAGACCCAGTGCGTAACTTGGGGGTCCTCTTGGACTCACGACTCCTGTTCGAAGAGCAGGTGGCAGTCGTGGCCAGGAGGGCCTTTGCTCAACTTCGTGTTGTGCGCCAGTTACGCCCTTTCCTAGACCGAGAGGCCCTTCGAACGGTCACTCATACCCTGGTTGTGTCCCATATAGACTACTGCAACGCACTCTACATGGGGCTACCCTTGAAAAATATCCGGAGGCTACAGCTGGTGCAGAATGCGGCTGCGCGGGCAGTTTTAGGTGCATCAAGATCGTTACATATAACACCTCTGCTCTGTGAGCTGCATTGGGTACCAGTTTGCTTCCGGGTCCAATTCAAGGTGTTGGTCATCACCTTTAAAGCCCTACATGGCACGGGACCAGGTTATCTGAGGGACCGCCTCATCCCCATTACATCATCCCGTCCCACTCGGTCTTGCAGAGAGGGCATGCTGCGGACCCCTTCTATGAAAGAATTCCACCTAGCGGGGTCCCGGAGACGAGCCTTCTCTGCAGCAGCACCTGTCCTATGGAATATCCTCCCACCAGGAATAAGACAGGCCCCCTCCTGGATTTCAGAAAAAAATTAAAAACCTGGCTCTGTGATCTCGCCTGGGGCAAAAAGGAAAGCGGTCAAGCCTGGGGATGACTGATTCCCTAGAACAGGGCTTTCCAAAGTGCCGCCGCTGGCGACACCAGCGGCGGCGTGTGCGTGCACGGCGGCGGCACGGGGGGGTGCGGCGGCGCGCGCGTGTGCACGGCGGTGGCAGCCTCTGTTAAAACGTGGAACCACTGATCCCGCCCCGCTGCTGCTGCCGCCGTGCACGCACGTGCAGCCGCTTTTGGGTGGTGTGGCGACACACTTGTGTCGCGACACACAGTTTGGAAAGCCCCTAGAACCACCTTAAACATCTAAATTATTTTTAAGATATTCAACGTCACTTAAGAACCACCTGCCACTTGGATTTTATTGTATTTTTATTGTAATTTATTGTATTTGTATTTTTATTACTGTTTTTATTGTATTTTGTTGATATTATACTGTGAACCGCCCAGAATCCCTCCTTGAGGGGGAGTTGGGCGGTTATAGAAATTCAACAAACAAACAAACAAATAAATAATTCTCTGTATAACTTTGCTTCAAGTTTTTCAAGGCCCAGCATGCACAGGGTTTGACGAATACGTTTGCAGTAAGCAGATCAGATGAAATTGAGTTATTCCGTGGAGAAGTGTCAATTGAGCCAGAGACTCCTCCAAAAATTTGCCTGAGTCATTATTTTAACCAGTATAGCTTCAAGTGGGTCTTAACAGAGATACATCCTGCCTCAGTCATTGGTAACTGAGTGTGGGATTTGGAGTGTAGTTCTTAAAAATTTCAACTATTGAGTTCTTGATGTTCTCTGAATTTGGTTGTTTGTCTCCAAACATTTCATTAACAGGCCAAGTAACATCATCAGTGCATGGGAGAGTGAAGTTTGCTTGCTTGTTTCTTTTTATAGTAGCTTGTCCTGCCAATCTTGATAGGGGTGTGGTTTCTTCCTTGATTATGGTATTATTTCTTTCCTGACACTGTTTCTGCTTATCTGGGTGTCGGTTGCTAAGGAGGATGTACTTTGGGCTGTTTGTTTCCTTTCTTGACTTTTGTTGTATCTGTTAAATGATATGTGGATGGGACTTTTCTCTGTGTGTGTTCTGATAGCTGATTTGTCAGAATGTCAGGGTCCCAGGAATTCCCTAGCATCTTTGAATTTCACTTGATCTAAAATGTCAATGTAGCGGGAAAACTCACCTTCCCAAATGACAGGAGACGAGACCAGCGAGGTAGGGAATACAGGTTTATTGCTAGCAAAGGTTCAGAGTAATAGTTTGGCAAATTCTGAACCCAGGGCTACCCCCAGGGTGTATCTTTTATAGGTTTTGTAATCAATGCAGCCAGGATATCACAAGATTAGCAGTTAATACATAGTACATCAAAACAGGATGGGAAAAGGGGAAGTTATCTTACACCATCAGCAATATTTTAGGGAACTTCCAGAGTCCTTGCCGTACTGTTGCAAAGGTCAGGAAGTCGGTAAGAACATTTAAGCAAGAAGATATGTGATGTTACAAAATGCAAGGTTTGATTAGGTTACAAAATGCAAGATTTGATTAGGCTAGTACAGATTAGGCGTAGAATAAAGAAGGCCCATTTTGGTATAGAGAACTCTACTCTTTCGGCCTGCCTGCTTCATCAACAGTTTCCCAGTTGAAATTGTGGTTGAATCTGTCTGTGTTAAAAGATTAAGTAATTTTCTGACTCCCAATTGATGTTCATGGCAGTGTTCTGCTAATCTTCTACCTGTCTATCCTATATAGTTCAATCCTAAAATACACATAATCGCTACTAAATTTGGATTGTATTCACCCTAGTGTGGGGACCTCCTTGTACGGGTAGTCCTGGCTTAATGATCACAATTGGGACTGGAATTTCGGTTGCTAAGCAAAGCAGTAATCAAGTGAATCCGACCCAATTTTACGACCTTTTCCGCGGCGATCGTTAAGTGAATCATCACAGGTGTTAAGTGAACCACATGGTTGTTAAGCGAATCACGCAGTTCCCCATTGACTTTGCTTGCCAGAAGCTGACTGGGAAGGTCGAAAATGGCGATCACATGACTTCCCAGAAGCTGGCTGGGAAGGTCAAAAATGGCGATCACATGACCACATGATGCTGTGACGGTCATAAATGCGAACTGGTTGCCAAGCAAGCAAATTGTGATCACGTGACTGTGGGGATGCTGCAACAGTCGTAAGTGTGAGGACTAGTTGCAAGTTGGTTTTTCAGCACCGTTGTAAGTCCAAACCATCATTAAACAAATGGTCATTAAGCAAGGACTGCTTGTATATATATAATGCTGTGCACAATACAGGAGAAGGTTTAAGACTTTGGTGTTGAATAATTTAATTGTGGTAGTCACATAACGGTTGCCCCTTTGACTTGCATAGCTAGTTATTGCTTTGGAGGCGTTTTGTTCCATAGCAGATTTGAGGACTTCAGTTTTCAAAAGGTGGAAAATTAGAAATAGATTCCAAGATATTTGTAGGCCTTCACATGTTCAATTGAGATGCTATTGATTTTCCTTTTGCAGGGTAGTTTAGAGCATAGCTTTCCAAACTGTGTGTTGCAAGACAGTGTGTTGCGACAAAACCCGGAAGTGCTGATGGCGCGTTGCTGCCGCCCCTGCGGCGGCGCGTGTGGCAGCGGCAGTGCTTCTGGGTTTTAGCACGAAACGCCGCCGCTGTGCATGCCGCTGTGTGCGCCCCCGTGTCGCCGCCGCCGTTGGTGTGTCACCAATGGCGGGACTTTGGAAAGCACTGGTTTAGAGTGACACCTTGTGTATATTGCTACCTGTAGAAATTAAGCTGAAGAACTGAAATATATTAAATTTAACACATTCTGTGAGGAAATATATTGACAGCAATGCCTGCTTCCAAAAAAAAGTTTTACCTTTATACTGCTGTTAGTTTAATATATGTATCCGGTTCAGAATTGTCATGAAAAAAATTTAAACATTTAAAAAATTTTCATACCATACTTTTAGCAAAAATAGTTTTAAATGTAACAATAGAAACCCAACTAGAATGAGTAACAAACAGAATCTAGGAAAAAAAGCCTGGTTTTAGAAAATGAAAGTGTTGCCTAATGAACTAAAGCATAGCTTTCCAAACTGTGTGTCGCAACACTTTAGTGTGTCGCAATACACAGTTTGGTGTGTCGCAACACAACCCGGAAGCGGTGGTGGGGGCATGCACGGTGGGGGTGCGCGCGGCAGTAGCAGCGCACCATCAGCGCTTCCACGTTTTAGCGGAGGCCGCCACCATGCACGCGCGCCGCCGCACGCACTGCCCTTGGTGTGTCACCAACGGCGGCACTTTGGAAAGCACTGAACTAAAGAATACAAATGTGCAGAAAAGACACAAAGAAATAATAAGGCATACAAAGGGCCCCACAGGTTTTGGGTTAATGATTTAACTGTCATTCAACTAGAATGCTGGAAAATTGATAGGATATTGATGCTTTTAAATAATAAATAACAGAATCCATAAATAAATACCCTCTGTCAGAAATGAGAACTCACCTAAAAAAAGAATTTGAATTTTTGGATGTCAAGAAAAGGAGGAGAAAGATCACAGAGAAATTGAATTCTTTACTATTGTCATCAGGTTGGAAAACATGGTATGCTTGTTTGAACTGACATATTCATGCCTGAATTAAAGCAAATAGTAATGTCAAGTGAAATCCTAAACATTTTGGATGAATTGATAATTCTAAATAATTTTAAAAAACTTTACTAGTTGGTCTTAATCTGGTATAAATAAAACTGTTGACTTTATAGCAAACCATGTAACATGTCTACAATATCAAACTTCATTAGAGAAAATTAATGGAAGGTATTTTCCCTACCCCATTGTTGAGTTAGGAAATTAGGTGAGAAGCCAGGTGAAGGAACTCCATTGAAAAAGTGATAGGAAAGTAAGAGTTTGGAAGCTGGAGAACAGACTGAAAAAGACTGTTAAGTGAAAACCCATAAAATCAAGAGTAAGTACAATAAGATACAAGCCACCACACCATTGTGATAAACATAATTGGATATATATAAGCCTATTAATCATGATTGTGTCAGGGCATAGTATAGCAGAAAGCTGTTTTCAGCAATTTATCCTGCAGAAGAAATTCATTATGCTTTTTTTTACTAGTTTATTTCCTAATAATAGCTTCAGTTTAAGTAAATTTTGTCTTGTGAAAATACTGGGGGAAAATTAATGCAAGTTTCCTTTTTTAGGATTATTTTAACACGAAGATAGATAGATGATAGATAGATAGATAGATAGATAGATAGATAGATAGATAGATATTATATATATATTAATTTCTCCTAGTACTGCAGTATGGAATGTAAGCTACTAATCAAATTTGGTGCAGAAAAGGGATTGTGCAATGTTTGATAGAAATTTTGCATTAGATTCCAATATTTCTCCCCAGCTAATGCTTTTGATACGAGCAAATGTCTTTTCTCATTATGTAAAACAGTCATATCCACATATCCATATTTCCAAGTGGTCCAAAGGGTCAGACTTTGACAAATCCAGTGGTAGAAGACAGACTTCTAGGGAGCAGCAACAAAATAGGTTGACTGAGGCGGATATTGTCCCAATTTTGGTGGTTGTATGTCTTACTCTGGCCATTTATTATGCTAAAAATAAACATTGGTGGTCTGACTGTCAGGTGCTTAGGCACATAGTCAGCTACAGAGAGGAGGGTGGTGTTTAAACTTAGAGACACCTGTTAGCTGGCACAGAGGTTTTGAAAGAAGGAAGTGTAAAAGAAGCCAGAGCTGGTACACAGAGGAGGGAGGTTTTCTTCTAGATTTAGCAGGAGATGCTGCTGGAGTGAGAGGTGAGAGGACAGGATATGAAGCAGAGGAAACAGCGACTGAGAGCCAGGAACCAGGCAATCCGCAGCTAGGGAGAAGAAAAAAATGGGAAGAAGCCTGAGGCAGCTGAAGCCAGAAAAGGAATCTGGAAAGAGATGGCAGAAAGGAAAATGCAGCCCTGAACTATAGGCCATGGTAGAGCAAACATTAGGTGATTCAGGGGCTGGAAAAATGAGCAAGAATGAGTGAAGGAGAGAAAATAGTAAACTTTGGTATAGTTAACGGTCAGGCAGACAGGAAAAGTTGTTAGCATTCCTAAGCCTGTAGATAAGTACATCTGGGAAGAGGGAAGAAATTAACAGCTAAGCATTTTGTATTATAAAGTTAAAGGAGCAGAGGTTTGAGGCATTTAGTTAAAATTCTGTTAGTATACCTTATAGCAGAGCTTTCCAAACTGTGTGTCGCGACACAAAAGTGTGTCGCCACACACAGTCTGGTGTGTTGCCACACCACCCGGAAGCGCTGATCATCATCAGCGCTTCCGGGTTTTATTTATTTATTTATTTAATTTCTATGACCGCCCATCTCCCCCTCAAGGAGGGACTCTGGGCGGTTCACAATCACAACAATAATACAACAACATAAAAACACAATAAAATAAAATACAATAAATATAATAAATATAATTAAAATTAAAACCAAGTGGCAGATGGTTTGCCGTGCTAGTGAAGTCTGTTTAAAATATTTGGGGAGGCTCAAGCAATCAGCCATCCCCAAGCTGGACCACTTTCCCTCTTGCCCCAGGCGAGCTCACAGAGCCAGGTTTTCAATTTTTTTCTGAAGTCCAGGAGTGAAGGAATCTGTCTTATCTCTGGGGGAAGAATGTTCCATAGGTGGCGCGCAAAAACCAAAAGCGGCAGCAGCGCTTCCAGGTTTTTGCGTGCTGCCTGCAAAAGGTCAACGAACTCAGTCCAACCACCAGGACATGGGAATACTTCTCACAGTGAACATGCTAATCACACTCATCAGCCACTCGTTAACATTTCAACACAACAAAAAATCCCACCTAATCTCCTATAACTTAGCTCTATAAATAGAAAACAAACAAAACATTGCCACTCTACCTGGGCACAGAGATTTCGCTTCTGTCTGTGCTCCTGCCCTCTGAAGATGCTGGCCACAGATGCTGGCGAAACGTTAGGAACCACAACTTCCAGAACACGGCCACACAGCCCGGAAGACCCACAACAGCCATTGAACTCCGGCCGTGAAAGCCTTCAACAATACATTGGATTTATTTATATTTTTTAATAAGAATTTTATTAGATTTAAGACAAAGATAAAAACTACAAAAAAGCAAAAAACTGACAAAATCAGCAGCTGTGTATCTGAGACGGTGGAGGGTTCGGTCCTTCTAGTCCTGATAGAAGGAAACGACTCAAACACAATAACAGGTGATAAGAGTCCATTTACAATACATACAGCAATATACAGCAGTCTTCAGTAGTCAATAGTCATAGTCCAGAGAGACAGAGTAACATTATCAAATAGTAAGGCAAAGAAGAAAAATACATAAGTATAACACTACATTTATACATCCATTGGCCAATTGAAATATACATTACATCATCTGATTGCATCAGCCATTACATGCAGGTTGCCTCATCCTTGTTGCATCAGCTTCTCTGCTGTCAGAATGACACAGCAGCTTCACTCTTTTTCTAATACATTACCTTTCTAGTTTCTTCTGTTCTAGCTTGTAAAATTCCTAGGTTTATTTTATTTCCACACCTTAACAAAAACTACAAAAAGAAAACTAAAAAAGTGTGAAAACACAAGAGAATTTTTTTTTTTTACAATTACAAAAAAAGTTGACTTCCAACTTTTAACAGCAAGGATATACAACAAATTTTCCATAATCAATCCCTTACTCTATATTAAACCAAAATCACATTATTTCTATAAATCATTCCATTGGCACATTATAAAAATCACTAAATACACTTGCTCCGTCTCCTTATATTAAAAGAATATAAAAATTCCCTTCTCACCCCTATGGGTGGTATGTGTCTTCCTCAACCTTGGGTCCTCTACCAGAGGCCTGGGAGTTTGAGGGTTCTGTGCAGTATCATAGCTGTTCCTAGCACTGCACTTTTCTGGACAGAGAGCTCTGATGTTGTTCCTGGGATCTGTTGGAACCACTCTCCCAGCTTGGGAGTCTCAGCCCCAAGTGCCCCTACCACCACTGGGACCACTTTGGCCTTCACTTTCCACATCCTCTAGTTCTACCTTCAGGCCCTGGTACATCTCCAGTGTCCTGTTCTGACTAAGACTAGACACAAGAAGTGATGGTAATGTTCTTTATTTAACGATAAGGGATACAGGAAAGGTTACTTGGTTGATAACTCACAAATGCATGGTGGCAAGGCAAGGCTCTGAGGCAAGAGTTGGTGCGGTAGCAATGCAAGACAGGTAAGGTTTGGTGCGGCAGCAAGGTAAGGCTCTGAGGCAAGGTTTGGCACGGCAGTAGGGCAAGGCTCTGAGGCCAGGTTTGGCGCGGCAGCAAGGCAGGGCTCTGAGTCTCGATTCACTCCAGCAGAAGGCATTTGTGTCAGGTATTGTGAACGGTTGTCTCCGACAACCGGCTCTGGCTTCTGGCCCTTTTTATATCTTATGCTTTCTCGCGTTTTACGTGCGGGAGCCAGTCGTCTCTCTCGCTGCTCAGCCTGCCTTTCCAGCCTCCTTTCTCGCGCGCCGATAGGTGGCGGTGAATCTGCCTCCTGTCTGTCTTCAATCAGTGGCTCTGGATCTTGCTGCTCATAGCTCTTGTTTTTTCTGGGATCAGCTGGTCCTCCTCAGACTCAGACTCCATCCTGACACAACCCCCCCGCAGGACCTGCTCCCCCCCGCATTTGTGGTCTGGGCTTGTGCGAGTATGGCTGATGAAATTGCTGTACTCTCAGTGGCATGTGTACGTCTGCGGAGTCTTCCCGTGAGTATTCATCCAGTCCGTACTCCCTCCAGTCAATTAAGTATTGGAAGTGGCCCCGGTGTACACGGGAGTCCAGAATGCGGGCGACTTCGTACTGTCTTGCCATTAATGACTAGGGGAGGTGGTTGTTCCATGGTCCTGAGCGGACTGGGTGCCGAGGCGGGGATTAACAGACCTGTGGAAGATGGGGTGTACATGAATGTGAGGCGGGAGGGTTAGGCATTAGGCGACGGGGTTAATGATGGCCTCTACTGGAAACGGTCCCAGGAAACTTTCAGGAAGGGCGTGAGGAAGCCAAGTGCTTCTTAGACAGCCATACCAGATTGCCGACCTTTAAAATGGTCCTACTTTCCTGTACCGATCGGCGAACCATTTGTAGTCCTCCTCAGCCTTTTTCAACTGTTCGCGGAGGACCTGGTGACTGGCCTGAAGTTCTTGGAGGAATCGGTCAGCGGCCGGCACGGAAGAGTCTGGGGATGCTAAGGGATATAGACGCAGGTGGAAACCATAGTTGGCTAGAAATGGGGACGTTTTGGTAGAGGTATGCTGGGCATTGTTATATGCAAATTCGGCCATAGCTAGCAGATCTGCCCAATTGTCTTGTTAGAAGTTGACATAACAGTGCAGATACTGTTCCACAATGGCGTTCACTCGTTCCGTACCCCCGTCCGATTCTGGATGATAGGCTGACCACATATGGCCTTGAATGTTTAGATTCCTAAGTAACGCCCTCCAGAACCAAGCAGTAAACTGTGAACCACAATTGGATACCACACACTTCGCTATCCATGAAGCCTAAATACATGCTGGATGTACAGGCGTGCTGTCTCTTGCGCGGTCGGCAACCCCTCACAGGCGATGAAGTGTGCCATTTTTGTCATGGCGTCCACCACTACCAAAATGGTTGTGGCGCCTCAGGATTTTGGAAGGTCTGTGATGAAATCCATAGACATGGCCTCCCACAGTTATCCCGGTGTGGGTAGCAGCATTAATGGCCAGGAGGTTTCCCCGTTTGGTTCTTGGCTGCAACAGTCCTGACAGGATATTATGTAGTGTTTTACGTCATCCTGGATACGCGGCCACCAGAACTCCCGGGAGATCAAATTCAGCCTTGAAAAACCCGAAATGGCCCGCAGCGGGCTTGTCATTGCAGAGGTGCAGGGCTAATTCTCGCAGTCTTCCTGGAGGCACGTAATAACATCCTTGGAAACTGTGTGTTGTGGGTACAGGTCCAGGGAGTTGTTTGGTCTGCGGAGAGTTCTGCGATTTCCTGTCTTCATTTTGTCATGAACGGGTCCTTCTGTTGATGTTCTTGGATTTGCTGGAGTAGATCACTTGGCATGTTGGCGGCGAATCGTTCAGGCGGAATGATGGGTTGAGGTGGTAGGGGCTCTCCCAGCCGGTCGTATTCAGGCTTCCGCAATAGAGCATCGGCTCGCTGGTTCTGACCTCGGGGGGATGTATGTTGCCTGGAAGTTGAATCGCCAGAAAGAGACCAGCGGATTTGCCGCTGATTCAGATTTTTCGCAATTTTCAAGTGCTCCAAGTTCCGATGGTCCGTCCTAACCTCCATTAGGTGTTGGGCCCCCTCTAGGTGATGTCTCCACACTTCAAATGCCACTTTGATGGCCAGAAGCTCCCCTGTCCCAAATAGTGTAGGCTTTTTCAGCAGGTGCCAGCTTCCAGGAATGGTAGGCACAAGGACAGAGAATACCGGTTCTAGGGTCAGTTTGAAGTAATATGGCTCCAATGGCCATGTCAGACGTGTCCGTCTCCACCATGAACGGTCGAGCAGGATCCGGGTGCCGAAGAACGGGCTCCAAGGTAAAGGCAACCTTTAACTCCTCAAAGGCTCGTTGCTCAGTGTACCCCCAACCGAACCTGGTACTTTTCTGCAAGAGGTTGGACAGTGGTGTGGTGAGCTCGGCGAAATGCAGGATGGAATTACGGTAATAGTTGGTGAATCCGATCAGCCGTTGCACATCCTTGGCTCGATGTGGAGTTTGCCAAGACTGTAACACCTCTACCTTGTCGGGGTCCATGGCAATTCCGGTGGCGGAGATTCGGTGCCCCAAGAAATCAATGGTAGACTAATTTATATATCCACCCTTGTAAGACACTTGATTTAATTCAAATTATTTTCTTTAATTCAGACAAGATGGCAATTAGAAATAATTAATTGTCAGTTCCACTTGTCTGTTGCTTTAATATCTTCAATGTCTCAGCCACAATCTTTGGTTTTCTGGGTAAGCTTTCTTAAATATTTATAGTCAATTTAAAGTAGATATTGTCTCTAATTTGTGAAAAAGTATAAAGTGTAGAAGAGATAGCAGCTAACCCTGAACGAAGAAAATCGCACTTCCAGCTTCTCGGCGTCCTTTCACTGTTAGATGTCTGCCGGCTGAGAAAGTGAAAGTCCTCTTAATTGAAGCTTGCTCTTTTCACTGCTCCCGCTCTGAAGCTGCAGGAATTCTTTCTTTCGGGTTTCGCCCTTATCTTGGCTACCCAGCCGTTTTCCGCACCTCTAGAAAAAGCCACGGAATCGGCCAATTTTCGTTTGTTTTAGTTTAGAATTATGATGAGCTGTAAATCATACATCCGCTCGCCATCTCTCTACACCGGAAGCTCCTTAAACCCCTTTAGAGGTTTGGCTGATAAACCAAGCTAATTATATATTTCTGGCTAGTATTCTAGCACATTATTCTTAGACAGTATAGTCTTTCCTGCGGAAAGAAAATAAAGATGTATTTATATAGGTAAAGGTAAAGGTTCCCCCCGCACAGTTGTGCAGTCATGTCCGACTCTAGGGGCCGGTGCTCATCTCCGTTTGTTAGCCGAAGAGCCAGCGTTGTCCGAAGACACTTCCACGGTCATGTGGCCGGCATGACCCACGCAGAATGCTGTTACCTACCCACCAAAGTGGTACCTATTCATCTACTTGCATTTGCATGTTTTCGAATTGCTAGGTTGGCAAGAGCTGGGGCTAGTGCAGGAGCTCACTCTGTCACACAGGACTAGGGATTCGAACCTCTGAACTTGCGATCTTCTGATCGACAAGCCTGGCGTCTTACCTGCTGAGCCACCACGCCCCCTATGTGTTTATATAGGGGCTAATATTTATAATAAGTTAAAATAATAAACTTAAAAGTCCTGAATAAATTATTAGAGGTGAGAAGTAGAGCTGATGTATGGCAGAATCTTTTTGAGGACCATTGTTGATTATTTATCTGAGTGTTTGATAAGGAGCTTGGCCCTTAGGAACAGGTTTTAAATTATTCAAAGTACAGTATTCTGTTTTCCCCTCCTATTCAGTTTTATGTTGACTAGTCCTGCTTTTATTCCTTTAGCAGTTAAAGGAAATAGAGCAGCATATAAATTGAAGTAATAAACACTTGGACTTGGTTTTAAGTTTGAATATGCCTGCTTGTCTTCCTGCTGAAGGATAGTGTGTTTAATGTCTATATTGTATTTTGGCATTTAATATCATGAACTTTATTATAGATTTCAGAAATGCTAACATGGTAAAATAAGATTAAAAACAAAATATATAGGTAAAACAATAAGCGTTCAGAGGAATACACAGTTTCTTCTGTCTGGAGGGAAAAAAATACACATGAAAAGACATCTATCAGTTCTGTGATAATTTGAAGAAAATAAAGGATTTTAAGGCGTTTTACACAGCTCCTCCTTCAGAAAGTTGCTGAAGGAGAGTTCAATCATATATAGGCTAGCAAGCATTCAGAATATTTTGCAAAGCTGCATTGAACGTGAATCAACAGTGTTAAAGCAGTTTTAAATAGAAGAGACATCAGTAAGAATGGGCCTCTGTTGGGCCTGCAGCTAAGATTGGTGTGCATAAGAAATGCATAAAGAGGGTCCTTTAGGTAGCACCGTTTCAAACTCTTTAGACCAGTTAACTGTCATCCAGTGTGGTTCAATTTCCCAACTTCCAGGTAGCGAGGTAATATTTTTGGACTATTTACAGGCAGTGATGTTTACAAGGCAATGTGATTGATACTTATAAAAGTATGCATGGCAAAGAAAGGGTGAACAGGGAGAAGTTTTTTCTATCTCCCATAATAGAACTAGAGGAAAAAAGCCCAAGGAAGTTGACTAGTAGATTTAAAACTACTGAGGGGAAATATTTCTTCACGCACTTTTCAAATATGCTCACAATATGTAGCGTTGACTGTAGTTTAGATGGTTTCCAGAAGGACTAGATAAATCCTACAAGACAGGTCTATAATGGCTACTAGCCTTGATGACCAGGTGCTGCCTCCAGACATGGGGATGTCTCTGTCTACATATTAGTGCACTGCTTTCCAAACTCCCGCCGTTGGTGACACACCAGCGGGGTGCGTGCGGTGGAGGTGTGTATGCCGCCCCTGTGCACATCCACTTCTGGGTTTTGTCGTGACACACTAAAGTGTCGCGACTCAGTTTGGAAAGCTATGTGTTAGTGCAGTGCTTTCCAGACTGCCGCCGTTGGCGACACACCAACGGCGGCGGCGGGGGGTGCATGGCGGCGGCGGGGGGGGCGGCGGCGGCGCACGGTGGTGGCCTCGTGTTTTCCGCTAAAACGCGGAAGCACTGATGGCGCGCCACCACCGTGCATGCCCCCGCCACTGCTTCCGGGTTGTGTCGTGACACACAGTTTGGAAAGCTATGTGTTAGTGTATGGGAGCAGCAATGGGAGAAGAGAACTGCCTTGATCTCTTATTTGTGAGCTTTCTAATTGCATCTGAGTTCATTAGAGCCTCATTATGCAGTTTCTCAGAAGGAGAGCATTATGTGTTTGACCTTTACATTACACTAGGTAATTAGACTTTGGTCTTTCTCCTCCAGCTTAATCTTGGTTTTAAATCTGTTCAATATCTAGGTAATTCTCAGAGTATACTCTTACAAGTTGAGTGCCACTCTGCCTGAAGAGGCACTCTACCTCAGAGTACTTTATCAGAGAAATAACAACTGTTAGATAAAGTCAGTTGAATACTTTCAGTTACCCCAACATTTAGATATTTTATAAAATCATGAATAATTTTCTGTATAATATAACAATGCAGGTTTCCTTTACTTATAAAGCAGCATCTTTCTCACTGATTTTGATGTTCTTTATACAATATTTTGCATCCTTACAATGCTATAAATTCAAATACATTTATATTATTTTTATATACTCAGGTATCTGAATGTTATCATTTTTAAGGGTACTAATTCATAAAATGCATGTTACCTGTCTTTGCTTTAGAGCTTAAGTTGTAAATACATTCCACATTGTCTAATATGATTGTCGAAGTTCCATGAACCCCAAAATAGGGAAATGTTTTTAGTTTAAGAAATCTCTCAGTTTGGACTTCCGGTGAGAATATGGCGGACTGAGCAGCTGTGTCCGCAAGATCCATGGGCAGAACTGGCTTCGTGGCATTTTTTTCGGGCTCAGGCTGGTTTCTCCTATAGCTCAGAGTTTTTCCCGGATTAAGGAAAAAGCTTGGAATCGACCCATTTGTCCTCTGGACGGCAAGTTGTAGCCAGATCATCATGGGCAGTGTGCGCGATCGACCGGTAAAGACTTTGCCGGGAGGCTGGGATTTCATCTTTTCTGAGCCACGCTGCAGCCCCTTTAAAGGGACAGTAAGTCCTCCTCCTCATTTCTAAAACACCCAATTTATATTTTTAAGTTTTGAACCCTAAGAGAGGCTTTTTACAGTAAGAAGAAACCGACTCTCTTGGTGCTTATCGTTATTTCTGGATTACTTTAAAAAATCTTTTTTAAGTTTTGGCTTGCTTTCCCATTGAAGGATTAAAGAAGATTGAGAGTAAATAATTGCCTTCCTGTTAATATTTTTGTACTGAATTTGAAGGATTGAATATTTTCCGATACGTTGGATTTCTCGTTTTTAATTCTTAGTTTTCTGTCCACTTTCCTTGAGATCTGCTTGTTGGTATTGATTCAATTTTATGCGGAAACTTTGTATCAATTTGTTAACTTGTTAACTCCTATTTACTGTGAGTTAAGCAGCTAAGGGGCGCCATAAACTACTGCCTGAAAATGGAAGATTTTAAAGAGATTATCTTGGAGTTTCGTGGTGAGCTTAAGCAGTCATTTAAAGAGACCCTCTCAGAGTACAGTCAAGTTATTCTGCAGAATATATGGGATATTGGGGGAAGAGGTCATTTCTAAATTATGTCATCTGGCTGAAGATGGTAAAGAGGAAGATGAAGATTTTGGCAAAGAGGGAGATGCTTTTGTGGTCAGTGATATTGAAGCTATGCCAGGCGAAGACTACATCTTGGAACTGAAGGGGTTACAACGACAGTCTGAACTGCAGATTATGAAGAGTTTTGTTTATCTTGGGAAATGTTAGGTCTTTCTGAAGGATTGTTATGGGAAAGAAAAAAAAAGTGGGAGTTTTTTTACTGAGAGGTTTGGATTAAGGGGGGCAGTTGGGCCTTGTGATTTCTGCAACAAAAATGCCTTGGGTGTAATTGGCAGATATGTAACACTCTTAGTTTATTTTGAAGTAGGGTAAAACATTAAGAATGTATAACTGGATTGATAATGAGGTTATGATGATTTTGTTTTCTTTTAATGATTTTGATTAAGATATATATTGGGATTGTTTTAAGATCTGTTTAATTTGCAAGATTAGAGATTTATAAGATGTAATAATTGTTTGATTTTTAGGTTTAATAGAGTTAAGATTATTGTAGTATTATTGATTATAAAAGCAGACAATTTATATGTATTTATAATTTGATTTTTATTATAGTGGACAGAAATATAGAGAATAGTGATAGGAAGGAAATAACTAAGTGGATGTTGTCTTATGGGGGAGGGAAGTTGATTTAGAAAATATATATATATATATATATATATATATATATACATATATATATATATATATATATATACACACATATACATATATACATACACACACACACACACACACTTTATATAAGGGGAAGGAGCAACTGCATTAGTGATTTGTATATCTGTTAATGGAAAGATTTATAGAAATAATGTGATCTTGGTTTGATATAGAGTAAGGGACTGATTATGGAAATTGCTGTATATTCTTCCTGTTGAAAGTCGGAAGTCACCTTTCTGTGTAATCTTCAAAAAAATCTTTTTTCTTGTGTTTCTCACTTTTTTACTCTTTTTTGTAGTTTTTATCTTTGCTTTAAACTCAATTAAATTTTTATTAAAAAAGAAATCTCAATTTGAAACAAAGCTCTATTGCATTGATGTGTGACTTAGAGAAGAAGCAGTGAGATATGTTGAGGAGAATCTATTTTCTGCTAAGAAATGGAACACTGTTGAATAGGACAAAAAATTATTGAACAAATGAGTGGATAAAGTTTGATTTGTAAATTTATAATTTACCCCATTCTTTTTTTCTCACCAGTTGGTGTTGTTCGCTGTCCAATTTGTGGCCAGGAATGTGCAGAAAGACACATTATTGACAACATCTTTGTGAAGGATACTACTGAGGTTCCCAGTAGTACAGTGGAGAAGTCAAATCAGGTGTGTGTGTCTAGGTGTTTTTGGGATTCCTCAAACTACCAAATGAGCAATGTTTCATTGACAAATTTGAACTGATGCTCAGTGAAAAATTCTTGCAGCCATATATTATTTTATAGTTGTCTGGAAAGTGAGTATGGGTTGCTAAGACTGTTTTAAAGCTAGAAATTACTATGCAATACAATTTGTAGTTTACAAAGAAACATAATAAAACAGGAGGAAATAAATATTACAATATGTAAATATATACTGACTTGTATAGGCTTACAAAAATGATGGAAGTATTTTTCAGTTTGATAAACCATTAAAGAAAATCTTCAGTTGCAAGTTTTGTGAATTGAAATAGGACAGAAAAGCAAAAATAGGCAAGTAAGAGCACTCCTTTCTTAAGCATTTCATCCTCAGAAAGTGTTAGTTGAGATATTGACATTGTATATGGTTTATTCACTGAAATGTTGCCAGATGAAAAAATGGGCCAGGTTTCAATAGGAAATCAGTGGTCTTTGATTTCTTTGTATTGGTGATTTGCCTCCTAATAGAAAAGAATGAAACTTTGGTTGCAGAGGTCAAAAGTCACAGCAGTTTATCTAAGAAATAGGAGAAGCAAATAGTTGTAACCATAAGAAATTGAAAATAGGTCAGATGAATGTTTGCTATTTCCACTAGGTTACCTGCACAAATAGCATTTTAAGAAATAATAATGAATGATAAAGATATGAAAATTAGTATCCTTTTCTAATCAGAAAAGTCCCTTTTTAGTTGTATGAAAAGGCTGACGTTAGAATGTAGAATGGTTCTCTGACCAATGTATCTTGAACAATGTATCTGTTAAAGAGCCTTTTTATGTTTAAATTGCCTTTGTAAAGGACCACATGGGAGGAGAAAATATAAGCCATTCTTACACATTTGGTGTTGTGTACATATATTTGAAATATTCTTGGTAGTGATGAGGAAAATAAACTTAATTTTTTAAAATAAAGCTAAACTAACTAAATAAATGTTATATTTTAGTGCTTAAGAGAGTAAGTTGGATCATTGGTAAACTTGACAGTTTTAAAAACAGTAAATTTCTCAATAGCAATACCTTGGAGTTTTGCTATTATATTTGTATATATCTTATTTGAAAAGGCAACTTCACAGTACCATAAAAAAATTAAAACATGAATGTATTGATCTAATCTATAGATTCCACAATAAAATGTATGCATTAATTATAGAGAAATAAAATTAAAATGTTTCTATTAACAAATACAGAAAATAAAAATTATATTTAATTAGATAAAATTTTAGTTCATCTCCTTATAGCACTTAGCAAAAAGTTATCTATTGTTTTAGTGATGGTCATTTATCCTAGAAAAGAGTCCCATAGTAAGCAGATAATCTTGTGGGCTTAAAACATGTCTTACTGTTTTAATTTTTGTTGAACCAACTAAATATGTTAAAATAAAGTATCTTTAGTTGAAAAAATCTCAAGGTAATATAGATATATACAAGAGTGCTGTTCTCTAATTCAAAATGCTTAAGTTCTGCAAATATTTTACTTGAATATTTTTACCAAAGTCTCAGTAAATGCAAAATAACAAAGGGTGGGCAAGTGGTTTAGCATACTTAGAATAGAAAATTTGGGTGGCACTAAAATAATATTGAGTGAGTTTTAGCAAGGTATTTTTTATCTCCATTAAAAATAGGAGAATAGAAGGTTTGTTAGAAGTTGTTGAAGCTATATCAACATCTTAGTATTATGGGGCCATTTGAACTGTATTTCTCCATATTATGGGTTCATGTTGGCTGGCAAATTAGCCTTTCTGAAGTTATACCTGGGAATATAGTTCCATCTCATGAACTTGCAATTACTCTACCAAGAATAGAGTACTTCTATATCAGGTCCTGCAGTTCAACTAAATGTGCAATTAGAGGCAGTTTTGAGCTCTTTGGAAAAGAAGTAGGGTATACATGTAATGAATAAATTTGGGAGTCACAGTAATCACTTCAGAACAACCTGTAAATGGCTGTCAGCATTATTGCAGATGGTAATATTCCTCCTGTATTAAGTGATGTCCCATCTTTGATACCTTTGATATTTGTGACTCTGAATTTTTGGATGATCTGTTGTTACAAAACCCTGTTTTTGGTATGGCACGATAGTGTTATCTAAAGCATCTGGTAAAGATAATAATAATATAAAATCAATAAAAAATAAAGATAAAAGATGGCAAGCGTGATGAAGTGAGTGGTCTCCCTCTCCCTCGCAGGAGGCCTGAGTGAAGAGCCAGTCTTCACAGCCCTTCTAAACAACAGCAGAGGGGGGGGGGCATCCTGATCTTGGGAGGAATCTTGTTCCAGAGGGCAGGGGCTGCTATAGAGAAGTATGCTTCTGGGGTCCTGAGAGATGACATTGTTTAATCGAAAGAACCCAGAGTGTGCCAACCCTGCAGGATCAAATCAGCCAGGCAGATGTTATGGGAGACAGGCAGTCTCTCAACCATGCCCTATGCCATGTATACATTGGTAAATGGATGCCATGGTGAGAGGACTAAATAGATGGTTCATTTTTTGTCTTTCATAATCATTTTATATACTGGCATAGAAAACTAGTCTGTGTCTTTCTTACTGAACCACAAGTTGTTAAGCTCTGTTTTGCCACTAGGTAATTTTCTGATTTGCTGTCTAGGTCCATGATATCAAAGATGTGGCTTTTTGCTTCATTGGGCAAAGCAAGAGTCAGTATCCCTGAAATGGCTGTCTTACAGTTATCTCCCACATTCTATAAAATTGAGGATAATGCTTAAGAAAAAGAAAGGAAGCAATAGAAGCAGAAACACCAAGGAGTGCCTATCTAACAATCTCCAATCAGAAGACTCAGAAATCCACATCCAGCCATTGCCTTTGCAATCAGTTTTTAACACATGTTGAAATCTGTGATCTTAGGCAACCAATATATGTGATTGCAGCCATCCCTTGCTTTTCCTTATATTATTTCCCTTCCTCTCCCTCCCCCCGCTTAATCTTTTCTTTGTATGGAGATTTGACTTCGTTGGTTTAATACAGGAATTTCTTATGAAAAACCTTCCCCAGGTATCCCTTGTGTTTCAAAATTGGCACTAAGTTTAAGTTTTGTTACTTCTGTGCTTTGGGCTAGAAGCACAGAAATATAAGTAAAAGAAACAACTGACAGGAAAGCAAAGTATTCAAAACAATCCAAACAAATAAAAACAAAACAAAACAAAGAGGCAAAAGGACAAAAGGGATATCCACAATCATCCTCTCTCCAAGATCTGGGAGAAAACCAAGTCTACAATAGTTTCCTTAACATAAGGGTGGGAGCCATATGAACCTCTTGGGGGGAGATCATTCCAGAGGACAGGAATTGAAACAGAGTAGGCACATTTCCTACATTCCTAAGGTCCCGTAAAATGACACTCCATTATTGATGGGACTCAGAACACGCCCACCCTGCTTGATTGTACCAGATGGGCAGAGACAACTGGAGGTAGGCGGTCCTTTAGATAGCCAGGCCCTATGCCTTGAAGGGCTTTAAGGGTGATAACCAGAAACTTAAATTGCACCCAGATGCCAACTAGTAGCTAGTGCAGCTTGTAAACCAGTGGGGTACCCCCATCATTGCCCACAGTACCACATTCTGGACCAGCTGTAACTTCTGGATGGTCTTTAAGAGCAGCCCCAAGTAGTGCACATTACAGTAATCCAATTGTGAGGTGGCTAGGGTAAGAGTGACTGACTGAAGGGCCTCCTGATCCCAGGACATGGGGCAACCTGTGCCCTAGTTGTACCTGTGCAGAAGCCAGATTCCACTTGAATGGTAGAAGAAACTTCCTAACAGTAGGAGCAGTTTGGCTGTGGAATCAATTACATAGAGTAGTGATGAACTCCCTTTCATTGGATATGATCATGCAATGTCTAGAGGACTGGGATGGTTTAATTTGGATTCTTGCACTGAGCAGGGTGGTGAACATGATAACCCAACTGTGTTATTCTATGGAACTCAGGAGTTAAAACATTAATTGATATGGTTTGGTCTTGTTCTATTACTGTTAACAGTTTTGACATCAACAGGATTGTTAATATGAATCTGGGTCAATTGGTGCATGTGAAATATGTTTATTCTTGTTTTATTGTAAACTGCCCAGAGTCGCTCTTTGAATGAGATGGGCGGTGACTAAATTTGAAATATAAATAAATAAATATGTTCTTCTGGGCTATAACCTCAGTATTTGGAATCAAACAAAATGTCAAAAAGTGTGGATATTCGGGGCATAAGGGTTGGCTAGAACAATTATTATACAACCCTGGAATTTAACAAAAAAAATCTACTTTTGATTTGCACCAATAGATTATTGATAACTGCTAATATTTAGAGTTGTGTTTTCCCAGAAAGTGGCAAGGAAGAAGTCTGTAGACAAATATGTCTGTAGACAAAACTACAGAATTCTGTTAATAACAGTTTCGAGCCTTTTCCCTCTTTTGTTGTTAACAATGATGGTTAGATTATTTCATTAATACAGGTGTAGGATTTATACTTTTTGCAGGAGGGATGGTTAGCTTATCATTATGTATATCTGTGCATTTGTAATCTAGAGTTTTTGGAAGACTTAAAACTATATTGCATAGGGGGAATTCTAATATTTTGGGAAATACTAGAATGGTTTTTTCTTGAAGGGGCGCGATGGCTCAGTGGTTAAGATGCCAGGCTTGTCGATCGGAAGGTCGGCGGTTTGAGACCTGAGCACCGCATGATGGAGTGAGCTCCCACACTCGCCCCAGCTCTTGCCAACCTAGCAATTCGAAAGCATGCAAATGCAAGTAGATAAATAGGTACCACTTCGGTGGGATGGTAAAAGTGTTCTGGGCGCGTCATGCCGGCCATATGACCGCGGAAGCATCTTCGGACAGCACTGGCTCTTTGGCTAACAAACAGAGATGAGCACCGCCCCTTACAGTCAGACACGACTGTGCAGAGGAAAACCTTTACCTTTAAGAATGGTTTTTAGGTCTACACCACCACCTTTTAAAATAGAAAAAAAGGAAACCTTAAACAACACATACAAACATGTATATTCTACAACATGACTAAAATAATTCAACATTGTTAAAAATACACTTCTCAAAGCACTAGCTAATAATTCTGTCTCCAACTTTTAACCTCTCAGAGGAAAAGTTGTAGTCGTTTCATGGCTAAAAATAACAGAACCATAGAATTCTAGGCTCTCCATTCAGATGTCATGGATGAAAAATGCAATTAATTGAATATGCAAATGAATAAACAAAGATTCCAATAAGAAGTCAGCCTTGGCAACATAGTTTCTCCCAGATATTTTGGACTATAATTACTAGCCAGTATGTTGGCATTAGACTTTGGAATCCCAAAATAGAAGCAACAATCAACTTAGAGAACAAAATAGAATTAATAATTCTATTAAGAATAAAATGCAGGTGGATCCTTAAAATGAAATTACTACTTTGCATCTTTCAGAATCTGTGGGCTCCAATGGGTTTCTTTTCCTCTTTCTTTTTCCTTTCCCTTTCTTTCTTTTGGCTAAATGCAAAATTTGGCATCGCTATTGAGAAACCTGCACATTTAGATGCAGCTATACATATTTTTATCAAATTATATGGAAGGCACATGACACAAGTGGACCATTCATGAAACATTTTTAAAATATGTTATCTATATACAGGTAGTCCTCATTTAGCGACCGCAGTTGGGACCAGCGACAGTCATTTAGCAAAGCGGTTGCTAAGTGAAAATCATGTGACCGTGACTGTGCTTACGATTTTACTTCAATTTTCCTTTGTTTTACAGTGTCAGAAAGATATGACCCCAAACAGCAGGGAAGGTTTCATGAACTCAACTAACAAGGAAGTCGGGCAAAAGGGCAAATCTTATAGCCCTTTCCCCCCCACTCCTCCGCTTTTTGGAATGCTCACCATGGTGCTGAGATAATTAGCAAGAAGAGAATTAATGTTTGTATTTACATTCATTGGAGAGGAAGGGATTACAAGAGAGTAAGAGGCACACAATGGGGAATACACATAGAAAGGAATGCGCTAGCGCCAGCTGTGTGCCTAGCAAGCTCACAGGTGTGAGCCAGGAGCTGCTTAGGAGGCAAACAAAAGCCTTCAGTGTGAAACTGATTATGGTTTTGTCAATTTCAGGCAGCAGCTGCCAGCTGGCCCTAGGTTCTAATCAACTAATTAAGGTCACAGAGCTGAGCTTGTTAAATTGCAGTTAGCACTTTTTAGGGATGCACTGTGCTGGGGAGAAAAGCAGCTCAGGAAGATATGAGCTTGGATATCCTTGGATAAGGAGCGAAAGGTTTCCACTGAGAAAATAGAAATCCAGTTGACATGATTCAAGCTACAGACAATTCCACCTGGATGACTGAGAACCTTCATAGACATACAGCTCAGGAAGAGTTAGCTTGTTTAGGCAATCTCTCCACTCTGCGAGGGCGGGAGGAAAAAAACCCAGGTCAGGCACAGGATAACTATACCGATTGTAATGGCAAACACATGACTCAGAGAGAGAGAGATGCTGCAAAGGTCATAAATGCAGGCTTTGGTTGCAAAGTTACTTTTTCATCACTGTCATAACTGAACAGTTGCTGTCCGAAGCAGTCGCTAAATGAGTATCTGTAGTTTTTAAATAGTCATAAACTGCAGTTTCTTTTATAATGAATTTCAGTTTTTGTATACTTTAACCCAGCCTTTCTCAACCTTTTGACCCTGAAGGAACCCTTGAAATATTTTTCAGGCCTCAGGGACATTCAGGCTCAAATATAGGCCAGAAAATTCTTGTATTTGTTTCATGTGCCTATATATATATCCATTAACAGTGTTCTTAAACTAAAAATAAAGAATGAAACTTACCTCTTTAATGTGAAGTTGCCCTTTTTTTGGTTACTCCAGTTAATTTTACCTATAGGCTCAGAACCACTTTTAGCCCTTTAATTTTAATTTGGAAGAGCTGTTTCAAGTGATTTTCATCAAATAATTGTCTTCTGTATTTCATTCTAAAATTTTATTTGTATGTTTTGATTTGCTTCCCACTTAAAACTGCTGAGATTGTTGTTGCTAAGTGATGCGGTCATGTGACAACTCACTTTACAACCACATTGCTTAGTGATGGACATTTCGGTCCCAATTGCTGTCCTAACTGGAGGACTATCTGTACTTTGATTTCCCATAATAGTCCCAATGCTACTTGATGATGCCATTAAACCTGAAAATGGTTTCTTTCAAAAGATACTTTGTTTCTAATTTTGCAGGTTTGTACAAGCTGTGAAGACAATGCAGAAGCCAATGGCTTTTGTGTGGAGTGTGTTGAGTGGTTATGCAAGACATGTATACGAGCTCATCAAAGAGTGAAATTCACAAAAGACCATACAGTCAGACAAAAAGAAGAGGTTTCTCCAGGTAAAGATCCATTTGTTTGTTCAGTTCTGCACAAGATAGATGTATCTGTCTGTGTGAGTTGGTTTTATTTTATTAAATTACCTTGCCATCTCAGGATTAGCCTGAAGGTTAGCCTGCTTGGAAGAACTGGTTTTTGGTGTGTGTGTGTGTTTTAGTTTGTTTATTTTGAAAGAAAGGAGAGGAATACATTTCAATTAAGAATGGATCAGTGTCTGGACACTTCTGATGAGGTTGGAACAGCTACTTTAAATCCAAAATGAGCTGTTTCAGGCACAGAGTTTTGACCTCAAGATGTTTGAAATTCACATTTATACACCTTTAGTTATTTATCCATTTTTTTGCCCTGACCTTGCTCTTTTATGGAATTGGCTTCTGGCATTTATATAATCATATGCTGATGCTTTCACATAATTATTGAGGAAGAGGAAATCTCCAGGATTAGTTTGAGCAGGAGTTGGTACACTTTGCCTGATAATGTGGGAAAGCTGGGCATTATACAGGATGTTTGTTTTTATTTTTTTTCCTAGCAACTCTACTTAGATTCTTAAATCTAGAGCCTTAAATTTGTATTGTCATCTTTTCATGTAGATAGGTTATTAAGTGTTGCACCTTGTTTGTGAGTTTGCAAGAAACATCTGTCTGCTGAACCAATCTGAAAAACCAATCTGAAAAGAGAGAGCCAGTTTGGTCTAGTGGTTAAGGTGCTGGACTAGAAACCAGGAGACTGTGAGTTCTAGTCCCACTTTAGGCATGAAAGCCGGCTGGGTGACCTTGGGCCAGTCACACACACTCAGTCTAACTCACCTCACAGGGTGGTTGTTGTGGGGAAAATAGGAGGAGAAAGGAGTATTAGGTATGTTCGCCGCCTTGAGTTATTTATAAAAAATAATAAAGGCGGGATAAAAATTAAATAAATTAAATATTTATAGATATAAATTAGAATTTGAATGATATACCTTTTCAGGTTTTGTGATCTGAAAAATGAATATGAAATAAATATTTATTTTATTTATTTTTTCATGCATTTGTAAGACTGCCCAACTCAAACAATGTGACTCTGGGTGGTGCACAACAAAAGTAAATAAAAAAACCCCTAAAAAAAGATAATTTATGTGATATTAAATCTTCATTTGAGAGCCAGTTTGGTGTAGTGGTTAAGGCATCAGGCTAGAATCTGGGAGACCATGAGTTCTAGTCCCGCCTTAGGCACAAAGCCAACTGGGTGACCCTGGGCCAGTCACTTTCTCTCAGCCCTAGGAAGGAGGCAGTGGCAAACCACTTCTGAAAAACCTGCCAAGTAAACTGCAGGGACTTGTCCAGGCAGTCTCCGAGAATCAGACATGATTGAATGGATTAAAAAAAATCTTTATAAGTTCTCAAGATAGAAATAAGTTGTAGGCATTGTCTCTGTGGAGACAAAGCTTTTGCATCTTCACAGGTATGAAGCACATTTAAAGCACACTTCAGAGAACCCACTGAATAATTTTCCAAATATTTGGAAAAAGAAAACCAAGTATGTCTATGAAGGTTCTCAGTCATCCAGGTGGAATTGTCTGTAGCTTGAATCATGTCAACTGGATTTCTATTTTCTCAGTGGAAACGTTTCGCTCGTTATCCAAGGAGCTTCTTCAGTCTGAGCAAAGTTAGTAAGGGAATCCTAAATATGTTTCTAGGTAGCTGTGTGACCTTACACCTGGGGCTAGGTCATGGTTATATTGAGATGTTATTTTAAGTCCTTTTATCATCTAAAGGAGGATCGTTAAGATCACCATGCTGCTGTTGAGCTTCTCTGTCTTTTAGACAGAGAAGATAGGTGGTTTGAGAGAGGGGTCAAGGAATCCATTTATGCCAACTTGGAAAATCCTTCCTTGAATAGAGGTGGGGGCCTCAGGCACAATCTTTCCCCCATCTTCCTCCCTGCTTTGTCTTCTGTGCCTAGGAAGATTAAGACCATTTCACAAGCTCAACAGCTATAACAGTTTATAGACTCTATAACAGTTTATTCCTATCCCTCAGGCTTTTTTTCCCTTTTTCTAACAGAAGCTGTTGGTGTAACCAGTCAAAGACCCGTGTTCTGCCCTTACCACAAAAAGGAGCAGCTGAAACTCTATTGTGAAACTTGTGACAAGTTGACATGTCGGGATTGTCAGTTGCTGGAACACAAAGAACACAGGTATTAAAATGAGTATATCTGAAAAA
Source organism: Charina bottae (assembly GCA_023362775.1). Lineage (NCBI taxonomy): Eukaryota > Metazoa > Chordata > Lepidosauria > Squamata > Charinaidae > Charina > Charina bottae. The sequence continues at coordinate 23,869,828 of JALMGJ010000006.1, forward strand.
AAGGCAAAGTTGGATAAAGAGCTAATAATAATCTATTCGAAAAGTATAGGTTTCAAGGGATAGTCTAGCCTGATTTTTTTTATCTCATTTGCCCTGGAGTTTATTATAATTTGACATGATTTATAAAAGTTATTATTGGTTATATTTATATCTTTTTGATTTTCTCTCTTTCCCCCTCTATCCGGTTTTGGCCTATTTATTTTTAAAAGACTATATGTAGAATACTCCTAATGTAAATATGCTATATATTTCTCTTTTTGCAGATACCAGTTTATAGAAGAAGCCTTTCAGAATCAAAAAGTGATAATTGACACTCTTATTACAAAATTGATGGAGAAAAGCAAGTATATAAAATATACAGGGGAGCAGATTCAAAATAGGTATTGAGTCTTATTTTGCAATATTAAATATTATTTTAATATGATCTTGATTAGCTTCTTTTTCATGTTAGAAGTTTCCACAAAATGAGGTTTTATTCCCAATAATTGGATTCATTTAGTTTTTTACCTTTCTAAATTTGACATGTAGTATAATGAGTTTAATATATGTACATGAAAATGCATAAGAGAATTACTGTAAGAAAATTTGAGGTTCACTCACATCAGTGTGAACTTAGAGGACTTTGAATATAATTCCTAAACACGTTATAACAACATAAAATGTCTCAGTTGATCAAAACAAAGCATAAATCTTTTTCTACAGTGGCCAAGTAAATGTCTGCAGGATATCCATAAGCAGGATGAATGCAGTTGACACAAGAAAGAAAAATCATGCTATCTAAAATGTAACCATTTTTGGCAGAAGGGGTGACCTGGCAATTACATGGCCTGATAAATATAATTGGGAAGAGATTATGGAGGAGAGGAGCTGTTGTGTGGCTATAAGCTTGCCCAGATATTTTTTAAAGGAAAAGAGAAAACTCTGAGGGTTGAATGAAAAGTAATGCCTTTACCTCCATAATTTTAGTTTAATAGGGGTATTCTAATAAATTAAACAGGAAAATATTCCAGGAAATGAGCTCTTTTGTTACCTATATTTACTTCTTCACATAACCTCTGCCATTCGCTACACACTTCTCCCAACAATGGACAAACTTCTTAAAAGCCGTCATGAAAGAACTCCACACTTTGTCTCTTCAACCAGGTCCTGACAGTCCTTTCCAACTCTTCATTTGAGTCAAATAGATGCCCACAAAGTATTCCTTCATTTTTGGGAAAAGGTAGAAGTCGGATGGCACCAAATCTGGACTGTATGGCAGACGGGGTAAGACAATGTGATCCAACTCCGCAATTGCCTCTTGGGTGGCTTGTGATGTGTGAGGCCTACTGTGGTCATGTTACAGGAAAATTTCCTTCTTGTGATTCTGAACTCTGCTTATTCATTGTTTCAAAGTTTTGAATATCACAGTGTAGCGCTCTGAGTTGATAGTGATGTCAGGTTCCAGGAAATCAGTGTGAATAACACCATCTGCATCCCAAAAAACTGTAATCATGAGTTTTCCTGCCGAAGCCTGGGTTTTGAATTTTTCTTCCACAGGTGAAGCTTTGGGATGATGTTTGTGAACTGATGCTTCATTTCTGGGTCATAATGATCAGCCTATGTTTTGTAGGCTGTCACGATTCTGTGAAGAAATTCTTCAGCTTCATTCTTATAGTATGACAACAATTGCTAGCAAATTTCAACTCTTGAAGCTTTCATTTCTGCCATAAGTATGCGAGGAACATCTTGCACAATCCTTCTGATATTGAAGAGAAGAACATAAATAATGTGACCCACATGTTCCTATGAAATGCCAAGCTTGGCAGCAATTTCCCTTTGAGTGATCCACCAATTGTCCTTAATCAGTTCATCAACCTTTCTTGTGTGAAGCTCAGCAGTTGCTGTCGCAAGTCATCTACTTCATTGTTCATGGCACAAATCGCCTCTTCCTGGTTCACCATCTTTATATTTTTTGGCCTAGTGTCGCACAGTACTCCCATCAACAATCTTCACCATAAACAACCTGCTTTTGGTGGTGAAGTTCAATTGGAGGGACTCCTTCGACAGTCAAAAATAAACAATGTGTTGTTTAAAGCACACTGATGAATACTCACTGCAGCCTTCCATTTCACAAACATAGCAACACCACGTTTCCTAACAGCAACTTCCTGCCAATTAAAGTGAATGATGCTAATGAATTTGTCAGAGCTGCTAGTGTGTCAGTACTGTTGGTGACTTATACCACTGGAGGCATTACTTTTCATTCAACCCTTATTATCAGTGACAAAATTTACTCTCCTATTCCCCTTTGGTTTACTTTAAAACATTTCCCTGCATATCTATTAGGGATATCTTCCATTTTCCCTTCTAGATATAATGATCACCTAACCATGCAGCATTCTTAGGCAATTATTTTAATCAGGCATGATGGAAACGGAGGCCCATTATGTCACTGTAAGTGGGTGCAGTAGATTTTGCACAGATTATTTTAGTATAGTATTAATACACATTCTCCTAAGCAAACCAGTAATGCTATGAGTACACATTCTCTGTGAACCTGTTGCAGCACCTATTAGCATATTATTTAAAAAAGGATCTGAGAATAAGAAAAGAGCTAAGATGCCAGGGCTGCACACACTGGGTTTTAATGTCGAATGTGCGCCAGAGTCTGTCAGTGCTTTCTTGGACCTTGAAGAAGTAGACTGACACATATATATTATTATTATATTATTATATTATATTATATTATATTATATTATATTATATTATATTATATTATATTATATTATTATATATTATATTATATTATATTATATTATATTATATTATATTATATTATATTTAATTTATTATATTATATTATATTACATAACAGAAAAAAATTGAATGGCTTTTAGCAACTATAAAATCTATGTGTTTTGTTTTGTCACACACACACACATACTCCTATTTAAATTCCCATGCTGTTTTTGAGCTGAACAAGCCACAGTGCTATGACATTATTGCCTATTATGCATTACACTTTGGTCTATGGTTAATCACATTCTTCACACCAAGAAAAGTGACAAAAATCACAGCAACATTGTGCTGCGTATAACTCTTCTGTGTTTTGTGCAGTTTTGAAACGTGCAAATAAAGTATAGGGAGGTAGCACCTAGGCAATCTTGGCTGATTTTGAAAAGGTAAGCAGGATTGAAACTGGTTAATATTTGGATGGGAGACTAACAAGAAATACTAGATTGGGAATTTGAAAAAAATATTTTAAAGGAGGCAGTGGCAAAGCACTTCTGTATTGTTATCAAGAAAACTAAATATGTGCAGAAGTCACCAGGAGTTAAGCTTGAAGATTTATTCTTAATTATGGGCTGTTGTGATATCTTGCACAATATCAAGATTGGAACATTGGCAATCATCACAAATTGTGATCACTGTACTGTTATAAGTATACTAAATAGTTTTTCTACATTTTATAGAATCCATGAAGTGAATCGGAATCAAAAACTGGTGGAACAAGATATTAAAGTTGCTATTTTCACACTGATGGTAGAAATAAACAAAAAGGGAAAAACTCTGCTGCATCAGCTTGAGGTAGATTTTATTCTCCTTAGGCACAGTATTAAGTTGGTCCTTAGTGCAAAACACATAATTTTTGTATTATGTATGGCTAAAAAAATTATTTATTTAAAAAGTCTGAATATATATTTTATTAAAATACTTAAGGAATAAACCGTAACAAAATAATGTGTTCTGAAAGATTTCAGAACATGGATATAAACATCTTAACTTTGGTATAGCTTTTATAACTAAATATTTCTTGATTTTCATCAACTATGTGGGAGTTACAGAATCCTGTAATCTTTTTCAGATTAAGTATCTCCAACAGGTATCCTTGTGTGTTAGGATATAGGTACTGTCCAAGATAGCTATGTTTCTAACCTGGTAACTATATGAATAGTTTGCAGTAAAAATAAAACAACAGAAAATGTGAGCACCTTAAAGGTTATTGAATTGCTTTATGACATAAACCTTACATTGGGCAAACCAGTCATTTTCCACATGCAAAACTAAATGGATATAGATTTGATTTCAGTAATAGCAACATCCTGATAATGATGGGATATATGCTGGCTTAAAGGGGAAAAACCGAGGCTTGAGAATAAACAGACAAGAATGCAGCTTGTTAGGGCCAACAGTGTTTACTGGTAGCATAAGGCAATAATGCAGATACAGTACATTATCGCAAAAATGAAAAAGATGAATATACAAGATACATCATTGTAAAAGGAAAAACAAAACAAACTTATAAGCAGAGTTCCGTGTATTGATCCCAGGGCCAGAGTTCCTGCCATGGCCTATACCCAAAGCCAGGCATAGCTCACTCTGCCCAGTCCACAGGAAGTGAACACGTGAAGAACTACATGGCTAAAAGACACTAGAAATCAAGAAGCATAGAACACCATTTTGCATGGTTGTATATTTAGTTCTTCTAGCTTTCTGATTGGCTGGATGTTAGCTGTTACACACACTAGGCCTCAAAGCATTAGGCCTAAAGCACATAGCATGACCTGCTGCATCTAAGCACTGAGTTCCCCCCCCCCCTTGCTCAGGAGTATAGTATAGTATTTAGTATTTAGTATAGTATTAATACACATTCTCCTAAGAAGGAAATCAGGAGGATATCTTCCCATGGGAAGATCCATTGGTAGCCATAACATGGTACTTTCTCGCTCCCTATCTCATGAGGATGTAAACAAAGCCAAGGCTTCTCTGTTATCCAGCCACCTGGCATTCACGTCATCATGAGAACGCTGTGCTTTGTACAGGAATGCAATTTGCCAAGACACTTTTGCTTTGTAGAGAAACCCAATTTACCAATATCATATGAGAAATCTGATAGATAATCAGTAGCAGACTATTTTAACTTCCAAGAAGATTTCTTTCCATCAAGTTATAGAATAGGTAGTACTTGCAAAAAGGAACTACAAAGACAGGTTGGCTTGAAAAGTGATGGAACTGAAATTCATCAGATGAATCAGCCCTATTTTTCATGGTGCTGGGACGGCTGGAACTCTGAGGACCAGTCAAAGCCACCATTTGTTCAGCGCCATCATAATTCAAATGGTCGCTGAACAAATGGTCGTAAGTTGAGGACTACCTGGAACATCTCACATCTTTCCTCTGATGAAGTGAATGTTATCTATAAAAACTTAGAATAAAATTGGTTAGTCTTTAAGGTATCCCAGTATTTTTTTTTCAAATAAGTCATGTTCATTGCATAATTTTATATTTTATATAAAAAACAAATAGAATCCTCTTATTGTTTAGCCAAGCCGGAACATTTCCTGGTTATTCCATTCTATTCCACCTCCTAGTTTGCTTATTCTGCTACTTGTCCCACCCTCCAAGTGTTTTGTTCCCTAGTTCTGTTTCATTATTGTTTGTTTATTTGTGGTTTTTTGCTGTAACTTCTGCAAAGCTGGCATTTTCTTCCAGCCCAGATACTTCCTTTAGTAATTCCTTATTTATGTATTTATAATATTTATATACTACTGAATCAGAGTGGTTTACAAGCAGGAAAAAAACTCAGTAAAGCAATAATAATACAATCAACTTAAGGTGCCAGCTGCGATATACATTATTATTATTACAGCAATAATTGTACCTTGAAAGCTCTATGGAAAAGTTCTGTTTTAACTGCTTCCCAGATTGATGCCAACGTGAGTGCCAATCAGGCCTTGGGGCAGGGAAGAGACTCTTCCACAAAGATGTGGGCCAGCACAGAAAAACTTTGTTGAAGGACTTAAAAAATGGTTTGCTGTTAGAATAAGTGATAGTTAGCATCTTATTTGAAATAGTAAGCTTGCACCCAATATTCCGAGTAGAATTTAAAGCAAGACGGGGCCTAGGTCTCAGTCTCAGATATTCTCTCCTTTCCCTCTTCACTGTAGAAGAAGACTGTAGCAAAGTTCTGCATTTGAACAAGGTGTAGTACTGAAGAAAATACATATGTAATACTACTTTGTGAAGTGATTCTTAACTTCAAGACCCAGTCCTGATCCACCCTAGAAAGAAATCCAGGAGATTAAATAAGTTTAGACAGCCCTGTGCTATAATTGGGTACTCTGCTGTGAGGACTGTCTGACATTTCATTACCTCTAGAAAGGCTTTTTAAAAGTTCATCCATCATTCAGTTGGAACTTTTTAGCAGACGTTCCTCTCCTTTCTCCTGGACTTTTCTTCCAATGGAATGTTATCCTCACTCTGTTATTCTTTTGGTCCTAATTTTATATCAACTTTATGCATATAAAAAAACTTTAGTCATGTTAATTCATGTGATAGGAGGAACTGCAAAGTTTTATCTAATTTTTATCTTAATTACAGAAAAAGAAGTAGCTTCATTTCTATTAAAGTTGATTGTTTTCAACCTCTGTTACATTGCTTTGTGCATGTTGTGTAATTGGGGCTACACAGGTTAGTTGTTTCAGTTTTAATACAAAGCAAAGCAAAGTGGAAATAGTCTTTGAATCAAAGATTGCCTAAGTATTAACAAAGTAAAAGAGGATTTCAATATGAATGATAAAAAGTTCAAGGCTGTCTGTGGTCTACTCTCTTAAAGAGATGGAAATCTTACATACACAACAAGTGGTGATGGGTTAATGGTTTGATTTGCAGAAATTAGCAGAAGAAGTCATGACCTTATCTTTCTTTGTTACAGTGTCTAGGTAAGGAACACCGGGCAAAGCTTCTACAACAACAGCAAGAAGTGGCAGGACTTTCTAAACAACTGGAACACGTTATGAACTTTTCTAAATGGGCAGTCTCCAGTGGGAGCAGCACAGCGTTATTGTACAGCAAACGCCTGGTATGGATAGAGAACTAGTACACTGTGTCTCTGAACCTTGTGGTTTTCTTGCAGACGCTTCATTGCCCAACTAGGCAACATCCTCAATGTGAAAAGGGAGTGGTGTTTGCACTGAGGATGTTGCCTAGTTGGGCAATGAAATGTCTGCAAGAAAACAACAAGGCTCAGAGAACACCAAGGACTCCACAGTTCAACTCTGAGCTACAAATATTTTCTTTGATTGGAACTAGTACACTTTCAGGTTACAGGGGTCATAATGATGGCATGTTGGTTACAGAGAAAAGCAAAGTGAGAAACATTAGAATAGTGTTTGTTGTTCATATATTTCTTTAAAAAGTTAAACTGCTGTGATATATAACAAATATTTAGTTAGAATTTGGAATCCTTACAGTCGGATACGGCTGTGCGGGGGAACCTTTACCTTTTACACTGTTTTTCAAATTTTTCCATACTCTTCATTTCAGAGATATACTGTATTTGCAGCAGTATGGACAAGATAATTCATAGTGGAAGCTTATATTTTTAGGATTCTAAATTCTGCCTTAAGTATAAATTTTACATTAGAAGCACTGGAATTTGAAGAAAATGCTATTCGGGAGAACTGTATAGAAAAAACTATTTCAAATCTTGACTTAACGAAATTGTTCACATCACAAAAAGTGTTCACATTACTTCCATTGTGTTGAGGAGGATCATTTTCTTCTATTGTTCTTGGTATTCCCAGATGAAATATGTCTTAGCTTGAAACACAGTATGCTGATATTTCCTGTTTTTTAATAACTTAGCTATCTTTTGGGACAATGGGAAGAGAATAATGAAAATCTAAAAATCTGTGAAAGGGGCAAGATGGTTTCCAGTAGTTGGGATGGGTTCAGGTTACACCAGGACTAGCAGAGAATAAATCATGCAATGTAAATAAATAATTTTTTCAACAATTTTATAGAAGTCAGAGAACCTCTGTCATTTTACTTTTTTATTCACTGCCCTCATAATCTGTATTGTAATTTTATTGTCTGTTTATACTGCGCTTATATATAAGTGGATAACAAATACCAGTACTACTTTTTTAAGACAAAGTATGCATAATTCTGCATGTTTCAGTGAGAGGGCTATACTCAGAATTTTTCATTGCACAAATGCTCCCTCTGCTCATGTGAAGTAAGGGTGGAACGCCTGTTTTCCTCCTCAGTTCCACTCTTAATTTCTGGCAAAAAAAGAGGAACTTTTCTAAAACTTTTGCTATTAGTTGGTTATGTAACATCACAATTGTGTTCATTAGAAAGCCTGCAGAGTTGTTTTGAAGGTATTCTACAGTTGTCTGTGTAGCAACATACCAGTGTAGAGAGTGTGTATGCACATGCAGATGAAGACAACTGGGGAAAGCTTTTGAAGTGGCTGTGCAAGTCACCTGAAAGATGCAGCTGATTTAATGCTTTGAGGAGGGGTGTTTCTTTTGTGCCAGTATGCTTTCTAAGATTCCCCTTTCAAACACTTTGCATAGCTCTGATATACAGGTAGTCCTCAGCTTACATCCATTTGTTCAGTGACCATTGAAAATTACACCGGTGCTGAAACAATTGACGTACAACCAGTCCCCGAAGTTCCATCCATTGCAGCACCCCCATGGTCACGTGACAAGATCCGGGCACTCGGGTGCCTGGTTCACAATTACAACATCGTAGGGAGCCGTGGTCATGTGATCACCATTTGTGACCTTCCCTGCTAGCTTCCCATAAGCAAAAGTCAGTGGAAAGCCGGCAGGGAAGTTCGCAAGTCGCTCCCTCCCACAGCACCCCCCCACCCGTGCACAGCCTCCGCCGAGCCTCCCAAGCCCTCCCCCAACTCAAGCATGGCCTGCGCCAGGCCTCCCTGGCCTCCCCCCCCATGGCACCCACATGCACCTTACCTGGGATTCCTGCCAAATCCCACTTAACAATTTATTAAACATTGCAATTAAAAAGATTAAAAAAAGAAAAGAAAAAGAAAAAATAGAAAGTGCAGAAAAGAAGGGAAAAAATGGAAAAGAAAGAATCAAGAATATAGTAAAGAAAGGGAACAGAAATATTTAAAGAAGTGACTTCCCTGTCATCACAAGTATAAATAATTTTAGTAACTTATGACCCTCTCTTAAAATATAACAGATTATCTCTTCTTCCCATATCTCAGATCTCTTATCTATACAGGTAGTCCTCGCTTAACGACCATAATTGAGGCTAGAATTTCAGTTGCTAAATGAAGCAGACATTCAGTGATTCTGACCCAATTTTACAACCCTTTTTGCAGCGGCTGTTAAGCGAGCCATGTGGTCGTAAAGCAAATCATGTGGTTCCCCATTGATTTTGCTTGCCAGAAGTTGGCCAGGAAGGTTGAAAATGGCGATCACGTGACCACGGGATGCTGCAACGGTCATAAATGTGAGCCAGTTGCCAAGCGCCCAAATCATGATCATGTGACCGGGGGGGACACTGTGACGGTTGTACGTGTGAGGACCGGTCGTAAGTCAGTTTTTTCAGCACCATTATAAGTCTGAACCATCACTAAACGAATGGTTGTTAAGCGAGGACTGCCTGTAAAGAATGCCTCGTCATTCAGTCCTGGTCAGCAAAAGTCCATTAAGGGTTACCAGAGATAACAACATATCTATTTTAACTTTGATCAAATGAGCCAACTTTATATTCCTTCCTTTTACTTTTAACAATCTTCATCTTTAATCCCTTCGAATAATGTCCTAGAATTTGATTTCTTTTCATTTTATCTTTGTCTCTTCTCACAAAATTCTTCAAAACTTCAACAGGTCTCTTTTGTAAATCCAATATAGGGAAGTTATCCAAGTCACTCTTTTGGTTTGTTATTTGTATATCTCTTTTTATTATTAAGACATCAGCCGGTTTCATTTGTATATCAAGCATCTCTTTCCATATCATTCTTGTAGCCTGTCATTTTTAAATCCACTTTCAGATCAGTCTTAGTCTTGTCCGGTATAGCTTGTTCCTCTTCCATAACATCTTTTAAAGACAGTCTGTCTATAATGGCAGACCCTAACCCTAACCATAACCTTAAAATTAACTTCTGAATCTAATGTTCACCAATATCTTTCAATACGCCCAAAATTAAAGTATTTTGCTCCATTCTGTATTAGTAAGTCAAATTTAAGTGTTCTTCTTTAATTGTAATCTTTAGTTCCTTCTGGTTCTTTCTAGTGTCCAACCTTCAAAGTCCCATCCTATCATTTTTTTATAAGAATTTTATTAGATTTAAGACAAAGATAAAAACTACAAAAAAGAAAAAAACTACAAAAGAAAAAAAACTAAAAGTGAAAAACACAAGAGAATTTTTTTTTTAAAGTTACAAGAAGAGGTGACTTCTGACTTTTAACAGCAAGGATATACAACACATTTTCCATAATCAATCCCTTTTTTTAAAAAAAGGTAAAGGTTCCCCCCGCACATTTGTGCAGTCGTGTCCGACTCTAGGGGCCGGTGCTCATCTCCGTTTGTTAGCTGAAGAGCCAGCGTTGTCCAAAGACGCTTCCGCGGTCATGTGGCCGGCATGACGCGTGCGGAACGCTGTTACCTTCCCACCGAAGTGGTACCTATTAATCTACTTGCATTTGCATGCTTTTGAATTGCTAGGTTGGCAAGAGCTGGGGCGAGTGCGGGAGCTCACTCCATCACGCGGGGCTAGGGATTCGAACCTCTGAACTTGCGATCTTCCGATCTACAAGCCTGGCGTCTTACCCACTGAGCCACCACGCCCCTCATAATCAATCCCTTACTCTATATTAAACCAAAATCACATTATTTCTATAAATCATTCCATTGGCACATTATAAAAATCACTAAATAACAGTTGCTCCATCCCCTTATATTAAAAGAAAAAGAAGAAATATATATATCCTAATCAACTCCCCCCAAAGATAACATTTATTTAATTATTTCCTTCCTACAATACTCTATACATTTCTGTCTACTATAATAAAAATCAAACTAAAAAAGCATATAAATTGCCTGCCGTTATAATTAATAATACAACAATTATAATAATCTTAATCGTATTAAGTCTAAAACCAAGCGTTTATTATTGTGCCTTATTAATCTTAATCCAAATAATTAAAGATGCATGAAGTCAAACCAACCCTAGAAGCAGTCCAGATAAATATTCTTAAACCCTTACCCCACTTCAAAATAAACCAGAGCATTTACACATCCCCACAATACACACAGAGCTTTTTTTAAAGAAATCAGACAGCCCAACTGCCCCCCTTAAAAACTCCGACTTCTCAACAAAAAGCCTCCCATACATAATAACCCCTTTTTTTCCAAACCATTCCATCAGCAATTCGATTTCACTTATGGCTTGCAATTCAATCTTTCCCTTTAATTTCTTCAACTCGACTATCCAATCTTCATCCAGCATTTCAACAGAAGCCCCGATCTCACTATTAGAAGAAACATTTCTATAGTTGTTAAACTCTTCAATTTCTTCCACGACATCCCCAACCAGATGACACATTTTAGGGGTCGTATTTTCCACAATATCCTGAATGTCCTGCATAAGAACTTGACAGGAATGAAAAAGGATCTGTTTAAAGTCATGATGAAAATCTGAGAAAGTCTGCTTGAAATCCTCCATGTCTCACGCAGTAGATTATGGCACCCCCTAGGTACTTAACCAGCAAAAGTGGGAGATAATAGGAAAATTCCGAAACGTGTTTACAGAAGTGAAAGTATGATAACAGGCTTATCCCCAGAGAAAGTTGCAACAGAAAGCTGAAAGTTCAAAACAGCAGATTCAACGTGTAGGAAAATGCTAAAATCTTCAAATTTAGTACAAAAATAATAGCAGGGAGACAGTTACGTTCTCTCAACCTTCCTTAATATTTGGATAGGAATCAAAATCCAAAACTTAAAAATAATTTTTTTAAAAGAAATTAATCACAAAAATAACGATAAGCACCAAGAGAACGTGTTTCTCCTTGCTGTAGAAAGCCTCTCTTAGGGTACATAAACTTAAAAATAAATTGAGTGATTTAGAAATGGGGTGGCCGGTCTTAATGTCCCTTTAAGGCTACAGCGTGGCTTGGAAATGGTGATGTCCCAGCTTCCCGGCTGCTGTTACCAGTCGATAGCAGATGCTGTTTGCAATTTTCTGGCTGCAAGCAGCCTTTCCGAGGACAGATGGGATAATTCTGAGTGTTTTCCTCTCTTCGGAAAAACGCTCCTGGGCTTCAGGAAAAGCCTGCCTGAGCCCGAAAATTGCCGCGTTGTCAGTTCTGCTCGCAGAGCTGTTCAGAGCGCCATATTTTTTATTTATTTATTTATTATTTAAATTTATATGGCCGCCCATCTCCCCCAATGGGGGACTCTGGGTGGCTTACAATAAAAATTAAGGTTAAAATACAAGTATAAAATTACAGATTATTAACATGATATAAATAAATATAAAATCCAATCTGGCGAATTTATCTCGAACAATAGGGAGGGCATTATGGTACTAATCACCCCCAGGAAGAACTATTACCTTTCCCCTCCCACGCTAGGTGGCAGAACCAGGTTTTCAGATCTTTCCGGAAGGCCAGGAGGGAGGAAACCTGCCTCAACTCCGGGGGCAAGATATTCCAAAGGGCGGGCGCCACTACAGAGAAGGCCTGCCTCCTGGACCCCACTAGATGAAATTCCCTTATTGATGGGGTCTGTAGCCATCTCTGAATGATCGGGTGGGGCGGGTCGATGATATGGGGATAAGACGGTCCCTCAGGTATCCTGGCCCCATGCCATGTAGGGCTTTCCCACCGGAAGCCCCCTATCATTTTTTAAAGAATTCAAAACAATAGCATTTTCTCACAGGAAGAATTCTTATAATTAATATCAAATTCTTATTCCAAATCCATCTGGACCCTTAGTCCGTTTGTAACTTTCCAGAATCAACACTCTAATCACACTTTTGCTGTTTATTCCAAAAAAAGATTTTTTAATGTCCTTAAACTTGTATTTAAAACTTCTTTCACTAAGGATTGAATAAACTCACCCGTTGAATGCTATAAAACTTGTCGATCTGAAGGTTGAAAAGCAGTTAAGTAATTTCCAAAAGTGATTAAGAAATGAGGCTTGGCGAACCATATGTCCATAGAAGCTACATTACGGCTGTGAGCTTGGTTGAAATCCCTCATTTCCCAGGCATTCGACTCAAAAACTGTCTGGACTACATATGGGCAATCTCACAATCTTTCATTTTTGCTGGCCAGAATTCACCGTCTGACTGCTGATCTCTGCCAAAATGCTGTCCCCACTCCTTCAGAGACGTCTAGTTCACCATGAATCCTCACCAGAGGTCTGCCACTTCCCACTTAACGACCTATGCATCCTGGGGTTGCAACGACAACCAGGACTGCTGGGATTGTTGTCACTAAGTGAAGCGGTCACATAATGTTGCACTTTAGAACCGCATTGCTTAGCAATGGCAATCCTGGTCCAAATTGCCATCGTAACCTGAGGACCACCTGTATATGATAAACATAAATGAACTGGAATTGGAACCTATCAAGCTGATGCTCATATAAGTTGACTGTGATATAACATGAAGTAATATACATTAAAAAATTTCATTCAGAATATCCTATTTCTCAGCTGCTGATACATGATATTCTGACTTGAGCTTCCTGTATTAAAATGTTCTCTCCACAGTTGTTTATGCTACTGCACAATTTAGAAAGAATTCCTTATTTAATGGGAATGGTGCTGATTCTTTCATTTTAAGTTAAAGAATTGTGATGGTATAGTTTACTGGGAGTATATCATTGAAATTTATGATATACTGATGCTAGCAAAGTATTGCTAGGAGCATTTGTATTAATAACAAAGAAACATATATTTATGTTTTCAAATTATATATGTATGCATGCATGCATAAATAAATAAATAAATAAAAATCTTCAGTAGCTGAACATGCTCTCAAGCAAACGGGACACAAAATCCTATTTGAAAACACAGAAATACTGGACAACACCAAAAGCCACTACACCAGATTATACAGAGAAGCCATTGAAATTCACAAACACCAGCACAGTTACAATAAAAAAGAAGAAAGTCTAAAAATTAGCAAAACCTGGCTACCAGTCCTGAAAAACACAGCCTGCAAAAGGTCAACGAACTCAGTCCAACCACCAGGACATGGGAATACTTCTCACAATGAACATGCTAATCACGCTCATCAGCCACTCGTTAACATTTCAACACAACAAAAAACCCCACCTAATCTCCTATAACTTAGCTCTATAAATAGAAAACAAACAAAACATTGCCACTCTACCTGGGCACAGAGATTTCGCTTCTGTCTGTGCTCCTGCCCTCTGAAGATGCTGGCCACAGATGCTGGCGAAACGTTAGGAACCACAACTTCCAGAACACGGCCACACAGCCCGGAAGACCCACAACAGCCATCGAACTCCGGCCGTGAAAGCCTTCGACAATACATTAAATTAAAAACCTTTATGAGAAAAGTTAGATTTTGTATTCAGATCCTTTTCCAGATTATAGTCTTCAAAAGATCAATTTATAACTAGTATATATGTTCTTCGTGCCATCCCTTTTGGAGTAAACAAGGACAAAGCTATGAAACGAGTAATAAGCAGTAAACCAAAAAAAATTAATATCAAGAAATAAGAGAAAAGAAAATCTATCTAACTACATTTTACAGCAACCTCATTCACTGTACATTGCACAGCTAAACCTTTTGTCTAGTATTCAATTTATTCTCATGAGTGTCTTAATTCCATTACATACTGCTCTTATTGTATTCAGCAAACAACCTTCAACTGCATGTTTGTACAACATTGTTAAAAATTCAAGCCTATTCACATACATTCTCCAAGTCAACAAATTTACAATAAGGCTTTTCCCCTTCACTTTCATAAATCTGTTCTGCACACACCCCTGCCCAGCGTAAAGCTGCACTGCACTTCCCAAATTTGGTTTATTGTCATTCCCTTTATACTTTTAGTCAGAATTCTGTCAAACATCTTTCCAGGAACACTTATCATAGTAATAAATTAAGTTCCTAATTTTTGCGTTCATTTTTGTTATCTTTCCCTTTTTTATAAAGGAACAATTGCATTCTAACAAGCACAGACACAGTCTTAATGTTTATTGATTTATTCAATTTATACAGCTGCCCATCTCAGATACATGACTGGGTAGCTAACAATGAACTGACATGTTGAACAAATTGTACATTTCATATACAAATTGCATCTATTTTTACCATTTTATATACACCTGCAGCTTTACCACATTCTCTTTTTTTCCCCATAAGTTTTATTAAATTTTAAAATACATATTGAAAGTTCAAAATAGAAAAAGAAATAGAAATACAAAGTAAAAAAAGAAAAAGAAGAGAAAGAAAAAGTGAGGTAAAGTAAGAAACAAAAAAGAGTATAGAAAATAGATGACTTCCAATCTATCTGGTCATTAAGTACATTATTCTGCTTTAAATGTTAGTCTTTCGTACAATACACAAAAACATTTCTTTGTCTAATACATTTTAGTTTCTATGTTCCAATCTTCTGATCTTCATATAAACTTCGCCCTTCTTGCAGTTCTCCAATAGTCCATTTGTGGTTTCCGCTCCTTGAAGTGATAGCAATTTAAGTTTTCATTTAAACGTATCAATTTGACATTTTTTGATCAGTCCTTTCATTTTTACATCTATATTTATATCCTAGGTAAAATCCAATTTTCTTGAATTATGCATATAAAAAAAATGTTATTGCTATAACCATATGTTATTTATTTCTAATATAATATATTTCTATTTATATTTATCCATAAAAATAATGAAAGTTTAAACATAATCTGTATTTGTACTATATTTGTACTATATTCCTTCTATTCTTCTATTCTATATTCCTTCTATTCTTCTATTCTTCTATATTCCTTCGTGCCTTCTCTGCGATAGCGCCCGCCTTGTGGAATATCCTGCCCCCGGAGGTGAGACTGGCCCCCTCCCTCCTGGCCTTTCGGAAGGCCCTTAAGACCTGGCTCTGCCACCTGGCCTGGGACGACGGAGGTGGTAGTGCCTCCTGGGGTTGGCTGGCCCCGTAGCTCCACGATCTATTCTGTGGGTCCAAATCCATCTTGGATTTTATTTTATTATGTTATGCTTGTGTTTTTAGATATTTTGTATAGTTTTTAAATTTTTTATTTATTGTAACCCGCCCAGAGTCCCTTGCATGGGAGATGGGCGGGGAATAAATTTGAAAAATAAATAAATAAATATTCTACATCTACATGCACATTTAACTCATTGACAGGTTTTTATAAATTCCTGTTCCATTAATATAACCTTACAACAATTTTCATTCATATTCTTAATAGTAATTTGAACTTAATCTTCATTTATTATATGTTTCACATCAACATTTATATTTAAAATGATAATTCATCTTATAACATTTTTTTTAATATTCTTAATAATAATAATAATAATAATAATGATTCTAATTTGAACTCAATCTACATTTATGTTTTAGAATACATTTCACATTGAAGTATATATTTAAATCCCTATTTTCTTTACATCCTTATACATCCAGTTCTACTAGAATATCTTTCCATTTATATATCTCCATAAAAATAATTCTGATTTCAATTTTATTTGTGACATCAACGTGCATTTATATACCTGATTTTAGAACCTTACAGCGGGTAAGACGCCAGGCTTGTCGATTGGAAGATCGCAAGTTCGGAGGTTCGAATCCCTAGCCCTGCGTGCGGAGTGAGCTCCCGCACTAGCTCCAGCTCTTGCCAACCTAGCAATTCGAAAGCATGCAAATGCAAGTAGATTAATAGGTACCACTTCGGTGGGAAGGTAACAGCGTTCCGCGGCATCATGCGGCCACATGACCGTGGAAGTGTCTTCGGACAACGCTGGCTCTTCGGCTAACAAACGGAGATGAGCACCGGCCCCTAGAGTCGGACACGACTGCACAAATGTGCGGGGGGTACCTTTACCTTTTTATCCTTCATTTAAAATATCAAATTTTTATACATATTTTCAATACATTTTCTCCTGCAAAATTTTTAATATTTAATATTCCCAACAATTATATTACTAGTTTAAACTTAATTTGCATTTATAAAATAATCTGTTTCCAGTTAGAATCCATGGTTTCATTATAGCCTTATGTCCCTTCATATATCTTTTGAGATCATATGTTTCAAGTTATACCAAAGTTGTAATATATAATCTGTTTTGTTATCTGTCTCATGTTGACACTACATTTGTTCTGAACCTTTCTTTGTCTGGCACTAAGTAAATCAATTCTAAAATATTTATCAGTTTCTAAATTCGAATCTCTTCTCTTTCAACTGTAACAAAGTATTTAAAATCTCTTTCTCCCTTTTCCCCTCTATCATTTCAGTGGCATCCCCTTTTCGTTGAATGTATGTCACAACCTCTTCTGATTCAGATTCTGTCTTTTGTATCTGACCCTGCATGTTTTCAATATCAAACAAGAGACTTTTCAGTGTTTCCCTAATTTCTTAAAATGTTTCTCTAATCTCCTGTTTAAAATCCTGAATCAACTCTCCTATTGAATTTGCCATTTTTTTCCTTCCCCCCCCCCATTCCCTCTACTAACTCAATACTGTAAATTTCCGTGACGTCTCTTCTATATTCCAGTACGTACAGTAGGCTCTATATATAAAAAAAAGGGGAGAGAGGAAAAAAAAACAAAAAACAAAAAATCAAGAACAAAGAGAAGGGGGGAACAGGTGGGGGAAAGATTATAGACACAACAGAAAAATTTCCCAGAGGGAAAATAAACAACTGCTCCACTCAAATAGAAAATTACCAACAGGATCTAATAAGTACCAAATATAAAAAAAGGGGTTATTACCTAAATACAAAAATTTCTTAGGAAAAAAAACCAAGATGTAAATATACAAAAATAGGAAAGAGAGAAGTATTTCAAACAATTTATATTCAATAAAAAATTCAGCCACTACAAAAAGGAAAAAACAGGTTCATTACTCATTAATCCAATGAAAAATATTCAATAAAACTTAGTCACTGTCTATAAAAAATTTCCAAGTCACTAATCATTAATCCAATGAGGTTTTGAATAAAGTTTATACTTCCAAGTGAGAGGCAAATCACTCTAGTAAAATAGAAGGGTGAAGACGTTATATATATCCATATATCTTGCGCCTATTCAATATTTCATCATAAATAATTCGTGTGTACTTTTATATTCATTCAGTGTTGCCACGTGTACACTTTTTATCTATCTATCTATCTATCTATCTATCTATCTATCTATCTATCTATCTATCGGAGCTTATATGCTGTTCAAATCCAACAGAGCTTTGAGCAGTATGACTTATGCTTAAATGACATGTTTAAAGCAAACAGATCTTTTTCAGAGCAGTTATTCACCAAACAACCACCACTGTAATTCATTCTTGGTTCTCAAAATTACTTAGACCTCTAATCTATACTTGTCTTCTTCTCACTCATTTGTATCTTCTGACAGAATGATTTTTTGCCTTGGATCACATTCATTCAGAATGTTGTGTAGTTTTCCCCAAAACACATTCCTGATACTTCCATGATCACCATTCACTGGAACATAATATGCAACTGTACTGTAACTGTCATGCAATATATGCAGATGTCGTAATATGCAATCTGACTGTTCTGGTGTGCATGAAAATAGGAACCAATGGATTCCTATTTTTGTGCACATCCAGAACAATCTGGATGACATAGTCTTTCTCCATATTAACCATAATTTTACACCTAAATTTTATTTCCCTCTCTGTATTCATCAGCTGTACTGCATAAGATCAAACCACCTTTATTCAGATTGGTTACATCTTTCTCTTAGTTTCACAAACACCCAGTAGAGTTGTTGGGAATCAGGGTGTGTGTACAAATTAAATAAATAAAATATCCTTTTTTTCATGCATTGATTCTTTACCTTATGCTCCTCTTACATTCCAAATTGCAGTCTTCCATATTCCTTGGTTGTTAACAGATGGCCCCATGAAGATTGCTAGGATGTCTAATGTAAAGTGACTTTGCAGTCCATGTCTCACCAGCTATGAGGCATATGTACTGTTCTGTCACACTTGGGATACTTTAACATTAACATAATCTTATTCTTTTTCTAGATTACATACCGGTTACGATACCTCCTTAGAGCAAGGTGTGATGCCTTACCAGTATCTAATGCTACCATTCAATTTCACTGTGATCCTAGTTTCTGGGCTCAAAATATTTTCAACTTAGGTATGATGAACTCCATTTAGTTTAGAAACTTGATGTTACTCAATATGTTTACCACATGAAATAATTGTTGTAATTGATTTATTTTAAGTACTCTTGGAATAAGTAGAATACACATTTTTATGAACTAGATACCATCTCTGAGTAATGGTGCACACTTTTCATTTTAGTTTGCCATCCATTCTATCTCTAGCATGGGAAATCCTATATGGAGATAAAACTGTATGGCAGTGTGCATTCTTTGTGTCTGTTCTGGGTACATTCATCTTGTTTTGTTCTGTTTGCATGTGATACAATGCCTCAATTGACTACAGGTTCCCCAGCTACTGTATGCACTAGCATTGTAGTCTAGTGTATTCGTCACTTACAACTACTGTATGTATCCAAACGTGTACAACTTCGTACATTGAAGTGATGTTGTATAGGAAAGTTGTTATTTTCCCATAAATATAATAGAGTGCCACATTAATTGGAAATTTGCCAAGTATTATATACTTGGCAGCTTGTAAATACCTGGCCAATATCTTACTGCATTTGTTCTGTTTCAGGCAATTAAATAAAAGCATGCCTAACAAAGTAGTTCTAGATTAACAAAGGATTTTTAGCATACACAGTTGTCAATGACTGATGCCAGAAAGAATATCTAATATTGTGATAGAATTATCCACAGTAAAATCTTAACTTATAAATATAATTATCTTTATTCAGGTTCTTTGGTAATTGAAGATAGTGAAATCCCACCACATATGCCTAAAAGCCCCGTGATGGAACCAAACATACAGCCCCAAAGTGGCTTGCCTTCAAATCAACTATCCAAGTTCCCAACGCAGATCAGTTTAGCTCAACTTCGACTTCAGCACATGCAGCAGCAGGTGCTTGCTCAGAGGCAGCAGGCACAGCGGAGGGCAGGTCCTGTGGGGCTCCCAGATCCTAGAATTGCAGGGCACATGCACCAGACTCCTCCTCCACCACCACCACCACCACCACCTCCTCTTCCTCCTCCTCCTCAGGTAAGTTAGGGCAAATCCAGAGTAGAAGACGCTTAGCTATTTGTACTTTGTTCAGAGGAAAAGCTGAAGTCAGCAAGGTAGCACCAAAAACATTATTACGTGGATTAGCATTTTGTGCATTTTATCACACCATATAACTGCCAGCATTAATTTTTCTTACTCCAGGAGTTCAGGGGCCCCTGTAGAGTTCCTAAAAAATCAATAGTTTTAAACCATTCACTTGTCATACTCCTATATATCTTTTCCCCTTTAAATTATGAAACTCTTAATTTATTAGGCTGCATTGCTTTGTGTTGGAAATGAATACCACCCCTAAATGGTCTGTCTTTTATAATTTCTTTCCTCAAAATTTAGGAAAAGATTTGTTTTAACTAATGAAAAGTTAGCTAAGGATGTTGTTTTTGTTTTTCCAGCAGCCACCTCCACGTTTGGTTAACTTTCAGAATCACAATCTCAAATCCATTGGATCAGTTCCTCTGGCTCAGCCAGTGAGGTTTCCTCAAAATCCAAGCATACCACATGTATCTGTAAAGCAAACTCCACTACAGATGGCAATCTTGGCACAGCAAGCCATTAAACAAGTAAGTTCTTCATGTGATGTGTAGTATTATATGAATAATAATACCACAACACCCAAAAAAGAACTTAAAGTATGTTATCAAGTCTATTTTTCTATCTAGAAGAAAGGGAAATTAGACAGCGTAATAGTTTTATTATTGGAAAGAAGGTACACTTTTGTCTGTTGGCTTGCTTACTTATTTATTGCTAATTTGCAATAATTTTTGCATTTTTATTTCAGAGCTACCTTTTGTTAACTTTAATAATAATTCGTTCTATCAATCCTTATCCACAATGTTCAGTGCAGCTTGAGTATCTCCTGTTCATGGATTATGAAATAAGTTATTTTCCTCCTCCTCCTCATTCTTTCTAGTGGCAGATCAACAGTGGTCAAGTTTCAGCTACTTCCTCGAGTGCTAGCAGTACAACTTCAACTCCCTCCAGTCCCACTATTAATAGTGCTGCTGGAAATGATGGGAAGACTTTTGCTCCGCCTATGATTGATCTGACTTCAACAATGAGTAGTTCCTATACATTGCCTTCTCTACCAGATGTGAGATAGTGCTATATTTCTTGTCTTTTTTTAAAGGCTTAATAAGTTCCAGCATGCTTTATTATTCTAATACAAAAATTGGTGGATTTGTGCCATACAGTTTGGGATTAAAATATAATTACTGCAAAAAGTAGTGATTTTTTTACAGCACGTTCTAGAAGTGCCTGTTTAATATTCTAATCCTTTTCTGTGACTTTTTCAAGCTAAGAAGTGAGCATAGCTGTTTAAAGTTTTGTATTAATGATCAAGTTCCTATCTGTTTATGCTCTTACTGGCTTTTCCAACCAATTAAGAGCTTGCATCTGTGTAGCCCTTAACCTTCTATTTCCTGTGTCTTGTGCCCCAAACGCCCCTACAGTTCAACACGAGGCTATCCACTTCGCTATTAGAGGAAATTGTCATTGCTTTTTGTCGATAAGTAGCAGGATAATGTTTTCCTATCTAATATCCTTACTGTCTCTCATTATATTAAGATTGACTGTTCAGGAAGTGTTCCATTGGAAAGTATTGGGAGGAGAGAGGCAATTGCAGAGCAGACCCAAACCAAACCATCTTCGCGCAAAACTGTGCAGTCGCCTAATTCTTCAGTTCCATCTCCAGGACTTTCAGGTATGGCTGCTGTTACTATTTTTAAAACTCTTATTATTACATTGTTAGACACAAACAAGATCTAAAGCATTGGGAGAGAGAACAATAATTAAAATATATAACCACATGGAAAGAGTATAGCTATGCAGATATATGCTTTTGCTAGTTGCAAAATAGCTATAGTGAAAAGAAAGTTATAGAAAGATTTGTAAAGCTCCTTTAAAAAACGATAACATACAGGTAGTCCTCTACTTAGGACCATTCATTCAGCAACCGTTCAAAGTTATGATGGTCCTGAACGAAGGGCAGTCCCCGAAGTTACAGCCGTTGCAGCACCCCTGCAGTCACATGATTGTGATCTGGGAGCTTGGCAACCCGTTTGCACTTACGACCTGTTGCCAAGCACCCCGCGATCACGATTGCCATTTGCAACCTTCCCTGCCGGCTTCCCCAGAAAGTCAATGGGGAAGCCATCAGCGGAGGTCGCAAGTCGCAACTCCCCAACTCACGCGGCACCTCTCACGCACCCCCATGCACCCTCCCTGACCCATGCTGCACCCCTGCGTGCCCTCTTCGACCTGCACGGCACCTCTCATGCACCCCTCCCTCCCTCCCCTACCTGGCAGCAGCCGTTTACCTGCCTGCCAGCCTGTGACTTGCAACTTTGTGCTAGCTTCCCCACTGACTTTGGTTGTGGGAAGCCGGCAGAGAGTTGCCTCACCTAACAACTGTGGGATTCAATTAACAACAGCAACTGGGACTGCAGGGATTGCCATCGCTAAACGATGCAGTTGTGCTTTATGACCATATTGCTTAGCGACAGAAATTCTGGTCCCAATTGTCGTAAGTCGAGGACTACCTGTAGTAATAATAGAAGAGATTTTATAATTTTAACCATATATAGTATAATTAAATGAATATGGGAAGTAGAGATTCTTAGCTTAAGTAATAAACCAGAACTAAAATGGAGGGGATTATGGCGATGATGAAGGCAATGATGATGATAATTTTAAAAAAGATACTAGCAGCTAGAGCATAAAAAATGAAACAGTCTGAAGGTATGAAACAATCATTCATCTTGGCCACTGGAAGTTTTTGTTTTCTGGAACAATGAAGAATGGATATATCTGTTTGTTTCTGGGTTAAGTTTAAAAAAAAATGCTGTAGCATTTTACAAAACCAAATTATATGACTTGAGGCATAAATGAGGCCTTGAGAGAAAATATTTCTTATCCCCGTTCAAATATAGCTGCATTCACTTTCCTTTCTGTAAACAGGGAAACTAGGCACAAATAACAAACTTTCACTCTTCATACTTTCTTTTTGCACTATTATAGAATAGATAATTTACTAATAGTTAAAATGCAGTTTAATATGAAGTATTTCAAATATTATTGGGTTTTGAGCCAGGTTTTCTTTCTAACCTTTTTCCTTGATGATTTAGGGTTGGTTACTGTTTCTGGTGTCCATCCTCCAATGCGTTCACCCAGTGCCTCTAGTGTTGGAAGTCGAGGCAGGTAAGCAGACTGTGTTAGTAAAAACTGATTCTGATAAAATATTTACATGGATTAGCACAATCTTCCCTAAGCTTTGCACCGTCTGGATATGGGGCTTTAGTTTCCAGAATTCCCCAACCAGTATGGCCATTGGTTAAAATTGTGAGAGTTGAAGGCAGCATATCTGGAGGGCAACATGGTTGGGGAAGGCTGAAAAAGCCACTTAGTTTTCTCAGATTGTAGTTCAGACAGATCACTTTTTTATTTAGGGGAAAAATCACTTTATCTGTAGTCCACCCATTCATCACTGCAATTTTCTTACTGTATTAATCTTGAGAAGCTAAAAATGTTCTTCTTAATAAGCTTTGGATATGCCCAGCTGTATAAAAACAGTTAGTGCTCTACAGAAAATAATTTATGTTGTAGTTCTTAGCTTTTTGTGTCATAAAACAGGAATATAATACAGGCAGGTTTAGTTCCTGCAAAAAAAAAAAAGCACTCACCAATAGCCAGCAATGTATATTAAGCTGGTAGGGACAAGCATGCATGGTAAAAGACAAAAAACAAACAAAACATAATTCCTAACAAAGAAGATATATGATATGAAGATAAATTTTACATTGATTCTGCAGAAAACAAGAGAAATTTGAGTATAGTTTATTAAAAAGAACTTAGATAATACTTGTTGGAAAGGTCAGATTATAAATATTTAAAAATTAGGGCTTAAGACATCACTATTCCTCATATTAAAGAAAACAGCAGAAAATATTTTACCTAGATGAAGCAAAAATAGATATTGACAAACTAAGGGAGATATTACCCTTTTTATCATCTTGCGATAATAATCCACCATTTTAATTTTGTAGTTGAAATGTATGCAAAAATGTTTAATGTTTTTGAAAGTACATAATTTGAGTCAGAGTATTAAATTAATCAGGCTTTGTGTCATCAAGAATGAACCATGAACTTTATGGAAGAATCATGACACAGAAGACTGATTTCCCCCACCTTATGCAAGCTATAGTTTCTGAAAGTAGTGTTGTTGTGCTCTGCTTCAAATGATGCAGAACCTATTTTAATAGTCCATTTGATCGATCCTTCTTTTTTTCTGAATATTTCATTTACAGCTCTAGTTCTTCTAGCAGACCATCAGGTGCAGATTCAACCCAGAGAGTCCCTGTGGTCATGTTAGAGCCTATCAGAATAAAACAAGAGTCTGGCATGCCAAGTGAGAACTATGATTTCCCAGTTGTCATAGTGAAGCAGGAAACAGATGAAGAATCCCGGAATCGAAATGTAATCACAATTATGAGAAATAGTCTTAAATACAAAAGGGCACTAACTTGTTTTATAAATTAGTTGAATGACTACATTTCTGCTATAGAAGTATTTTATATTAGGCCATAATGAAAAACATTTGATGAGAGTTAAAATTAATGAACTCTTGGTGGTTTTTTTAAAATCTAAGGTATAAATGTTCACATCTTTGATATGACACACTCTTTGTAAGGGCATACCCAGCTACACTAGCTGATTCAACTGGCTAGATAATGTATACAGTATATAATTGTCAAGGAGGCATGATTCTGTGTGTATATATTAACACATGTGCATGTAAAGATACTACATTTTGATGAAACTAGACATTTTTCTTTGTATACAGTCCAGATTTCCAAGAGCCTTGCTTTCCTCAGCGTTAATGAATAGCAGCCATTCTTCTGAAGCATCAATCTTGAGAACAGAAGCACCAGACAGTACAGGTGACCAACCATCCAATGGCAAGGCAGCATGGATAGGGGCTCCACATGGTGGAGACAGCAGGAAAGACGATGATCCTAATGAGGATTGGTGTGCAGTATGTCAGAATGGAGGAGAGCTTTTGTGTTGTGATAAATGTCCTAAAGTGTTCCACCTTTCATGTCATGTTCCCACACTCAGGAATTTTCCAAGGTAAAGCCCATAAGTTTCTGTGGCATGATCTCAAACATTATTTAAATTGTTGCATCTGATTTTAAAGCTAAACTGGAACCTTCAGTGTGATGTTGAGTCTGTGGATGTATAAACAAGATATCACTGTGGAATGTGCAGTTGCAGAAGGTTTTCCAATCTTTAGCTCTTGCATATATTTATTTAGGCTGATAAATGCACCCGGATACAACAGCTATGTTTGTTCTTATTTTAAAATTAAAGTATAACAAATAAATTTAGAATAGTGGCTTTGTTTTTCTGCTACAGAATGCTGCTTAAAAGTCAACTGTCCCAGTATTTTTTTTCAGTCTCAGATAGTATACAACTAAATAATAGACTTTAAGGTAGATATTTTGCATAAGGAGACAATCCCTTTTGAGTTGGTTATATTTCTGTTGAATCTGTGCTTTCCATTTAATGTTGTTAATTATCAAGAGCTGTTAAGTCAGTGTCCCTTTTAAATCCAGAAGGTATCCATGGTATTGTTTCCAGTGCTTTCTTTAGACAAGGGCAGCAATTGTAGTACTCACTGAAAACCAACACTTTGTTGTCTAAGGATTACTAAGACAATAGTTTTGTCAGAGCTAGTTGGGAATTGCACTTACCAGTTTTTTCCACCACCAACTAGATAGCTCTCTTTCTCCTGCTTTGAGGAGGGAAAACACTATATTCACAGGGCTATTGCAGCAAAGGTTTGGATGATTGGAGGAGGAGGAGGGTAGGTGGTGGCACTGGAAGAACATTCTTCTATAGTTTATCTTTCTCCTTCCCATAAAAATCTAGCCAATCCATGAGGTAATCGTTTAGGAGGCAGTCCATTCTGACCTTTTGTGTCTTTCAATTTCATTTGGAGAAAGATTTTAATGTTTGAACAATTTGATTCCACTCAAAAGTAATTGTAGCTATTGTAAGGATAACTATTTTAATAACTACCATCTCCGTGATTGGGATTTCTCTTTCTGATTGTTTGACAGAAGAAACTCAAAAATTGAACAAAGTAATTTCTCTATCATTGGCTTAATTGTAACCATTGTTCTAACTTTTAACATTCATTACAGTAAAACAGATAGGTGAAAGAATTAGCTTGCAAGCATTCAGAATGCAAAAATGTAAGGCTTATGCCAATCTTCTTTTTTTCCTTCTTTTTTTTTCAGCGGTGAATGGATTTGCACATTCTGCCGTGATTTGTCTAAACCAGAAGTAGAATATGATTGTGGTGTCTCAAGTCATGTTTCTGAAGAAAAAAGAAAACAGGAAGGCAATCTGGGTTTGGCACCTATAGATCAGAGGGTAATTTCATTGTATTGTGTTAATTCTATGAACTATGTCTGAAAAAAAGTACATGATAATAACAAAAATAATGAATTCCTTAAGTAGTACTGAGAATCTGAGAGAAAGATACAGATACACAGGCTCACCCTCTTCTGGTTTTCTGTTAGCCTTGTAGATGTACATTTTAAATGTTAGAACTTTATTAACTATTATAGGGTACCATTTATTATGCCAGTTTTAATTTTATCTATTTGGGCACTCTTCCAACAGTGAGATCTGGATAAATTGGACGTGTACCAATTTTGACTACTTAGCATTTAGAATCAGAGCAATGTGTGCCTCTGGAATATCATGTTAATATCAATCTTGAGTTTTCTTTGCTTCAGAAATGGTTCATAAATATCTAATGAATGGGCATGAGGTATGGAATTTTCATGTCTAATTCTTCTTCATAGTTTTATGGAATATACTAATAAACAGTAAACAACAACCCAATCAAGGTACTACCAAGGAGAGTACAACACCCCCACCAACACAGGCAGGACAAGCCAGGGTATATAAACAGAGAGCAAGTCCCACTCCCTTTTTGCACTGAAGAAGTTGCCTAGCCTGGCAATGAAACGTCTGCAAGAAAACAACAAGGCTCAGAGAGCACCAAGAACTCCACAATATACTAATTATCTTTGGAGTCCTTGGTGCTCTCTGAGCCTTGTTGTTTTCTTGCAGACGTTTCATTGCCAGGCTAGGCAACATCTTCAGTGCAAGAAAACAACAAGGCTCAGAGAGCACCAAGGACTCCACAGTTCAACCCTGAGCTACAAATATTATCTTTGATTGATACTAATTATCAGTGGAACATCCATTCTCTCAGAAGTCCACATGTATTTTGCTTGAAGTCAACTTTGTGAATATTTCTAGAACGGGGGTCCCCAACCTTTTTGGCGCCAGAGACCGGTTTCAAAAGATGATTTTTCCGTGGACCAGGGGGGCGGGGTTTCCAGGATTTCCGGGGGCGGGGTTTGCGGGCGGGAGCCAATCACAAGCACCAGGGGCGGGGTGTGCGGGCGGGAGCCAATCGCGCAGAAGGGGGTGGGGTTTGCGGGCAGGAGCCCTGTGGCCCAGTTACTAACAGGCCGCGGCCCACAGGTTGGGGACCCCTGTTCTAGAAGTTAAAAATATTGACAGAAAAAAACATCCATTGAGGGAAGGGGTGAGGATGGGAAAGAAAAATCAAGTTCAGGTTTTCAGCAAGTTTATTATTACATTAAAGACTGCATTTTTACATAGTTTACAATGCTGTTCTAACTTTTCAAGCTGATGTCCCAAATAATTGTAGTCATTTCTGTCTCAATATATAGAAGTGTGAAAGATTACTTCTGTACCTTTACTGCCATGAAATGAGCCTTGCTTTTCAAGATCCAGTCCCTCCCACAGTATGTTATTAACTTTATTACTTATCACTGATATTTTATGAGGCATGTGTTTGTATCCATTATTGGTTAAATAAAATAATCTCTGTATTGTGATTCAAAATACACTGACTCAGAACAAAAGAGAGCTCTAATATCAAACTATCTCACATTTGAATGCCATTGCTTTTAACTGTGTATCCTTTTTATGTTTATGTTTTTCCAAGAATCATTTGTTGACAACTTTTCATTTTCTGGTCTCTTTGAAACTTTGTATTATTTACATGTCATTGAAGTGATAGGAGGAAGGAGGGACTGCTCTCGGAGAAGGTGGGATTGGGCACTTCTGGCACTCAGCTCCCCCCAAATCCAGAAGCCAAGTTGCTATGTCCTTGGAGACCCTGAGCTCTGGTCTTTGCTATCTAATGCCAGGTCTGCCTATAATAAATCTCTCCTCATCCACAATCTTATTTTGGAAATGTGCCCATCTGGGATTAGGGCCTGGCATTAGCCCAAACCCAGGGCAAGGGAAGTGGTGCAGCTGATATCATGCAGGAAGCTCTGCAGGAACCAGAGATATTGTCCATAGATAACCAACCAGATGTGCAGCCTTGTTCTTGAAGTTAGCTTTAGGGAGAAGCTAGAACTGTTGCTATTATACCATCCTCCCCTTTGCAGTGTCTCTGCCTAAGCTGCTGACCTCATCTCAGGCTGGTGCAGTTTCCCAGGCTGATAGTGCTAGGTTGCTGGGGCAGGTTTCTGAGACAGTTCAGGAGTTCATACCCACCAGAACAACACCAGAAGTTGACTGGTACCACCTACCTCCATAGGGAAGATGGACCTATTTTATCAAATCTCTCTAGTCCCCTAATGGATCTTTTTGGTGTCCAAAGGGCACTTGGGGAATATCCTAAGGCTGTGGTAGGCAGTCCTGCTGAGCCCATAGTTGTGTCCTGGAATATAGAGGTGGTAGTAGCCTTAAACGAGATTGCACCTCCGTGGCCTCCTCCTGTTCATTGATCCAGAGGAGTTCAGTTTACTTAGGAGGTCTGGGAGATAAAGCATCTGAGGAGATGCCTGCAGCAGTGGAGAATCTGACCAAACATGAGTGAGCACTCAGTTTGAGCTTATACCATGGCAATAAGAATAGCAGCAGAACAGTATTTCTTTACTCTTATCAGATCTTCAGAGTCCTGCCTGGTGACCCTGTTTAAAGTGACCTGGATCCTTTTGGGGAAGGTTAAGCCAGAAGAGCACCTGTTGGGCTGCTATGAACAATCTGTAGGTCATTCAGAGGATAAAATTGTTCAGGTTTAGTCTGAATTGGATGCTAGCTGGTCAGGTCTTAGTGAGGTTGCAGGGGCTACATCTTGCAAGGTTACCTGGGATGTATTTCAGCCTGTTGGTCCTAAAGACATAGATCAGGTTCTCTGCAATGCTCTGTCGCTTGTAGTTGCCCCTCCCCTTTCTGGTTGGTAAAAGCTTCCAGTGAACTGACAGGAAGCTCGGTTTGGGTGTGGTCAATGCTTCCTTGAGAGGAAGTAGTGCCATTAGCCTTTTTTTAAAAAAATGCTTTATTTAATACAACAGAACAGAGAGAAGAAAAAACTAATAAGAACAGCATAAATGGTATATAAGGAAGAAAAACAAAAAAAGAAACTATGAGGAAAAAAGAAATTTCTTGACATAGCTATGCAGCATCTCTCTCAGCAAAAACAGGATCATATAAATTATGATCATCCTTAAATAAATGAGAATAAAAAGTAAACAAAAAGCCATGGGAGGGGGGAGGGGGATGGGAAGAAAAAAAAAAATCAGACACAAAATAACTTGGCAATATGCCCAGAAACAAGATAAGGTATGGGAATAAGCAAAGGTAATACACAGTGAATACAGGTATCCAAGAAAAAAAATCTGATGGTATTCTTTAAATCCCATTAAAAAGTCTTCTGTCAAAGAAGTGATTCAAGAAAGCAATTTTTTTTCATTGATGGTGAAGTTGATAACTATAAAGGCAGCATTGGTCATCATTGCTTCAATACTTGAGGATAGAATTAAGTATCTAAAAGAGCAGAAGTATCAGCTTTAAGTCCCATTAAAAAAAGCCTCAGCTGCTTTTGAAACTTTTTTTATTTCTCCCTGATAGTTGACAACAACAACATTTATTTATTCGGTCAATGACCAGCAACATACACTTAATAAAAATTACGGATACAGGCGACTGGATCTTATAAATGCGTCTATATATAAAAAGCAATATATTAGGACAATTATACTATAACGTATAAAATCCTATACTATAATATTTTAATTTAATTAATCATTAAATGAACATTCAATTAATACTATATTATAAAATATTGTAAAATGAGTATCCACAAAGATTATTAAAATAATTAAACAGAATATTAGTAAAAATATAAGCGCAATTAAAAATCCCTATTTCTTTATCTGGTTTTGTCTCATCGTTATTGCGGCAGCACAAAATTTAGCTACTAGGCGGGTAATACTTGGATTTGTGTCTTGTAAAAGATGGTTCTCATAGAAACTATCTGGTCTCCATTACCCTGATAGTTGACAGAAAATGTAGCAGGGAAGCACATAAAATATTGCAGCTGTGCAGATTTAGCAAGATTCTATGCCTTGGAAAAGCTTCTCTTGTCTGCAACCTCCTTAGTAAAATCAGGGTAAATAGATATTATATTCTTCTTACAACCCCACTCCACCTGAGATTTTTCTGATTTTGTCTAGGTCAATGCAGAATGTCATTTTGTAATAACACACAGATATTGAACAATAGCAATATTTGAACTGTCCCCAGCCCCTGGTCGTCTTATAATGGGTATTTTATACACATGTTCAATTCCAATTAAAAAATCAGCAGACAGAGGAAGATTATCTCTAAAAGAATTTTCCATAAATTCTGTCATGTAAGTTTGATTAGGAATATTCTCAGTGCCAATAGTATGCAGGTTTTTCCTACATAATTGAGACTTCAGGAAACTAATGTGATTATTCGGAACATTGTGACTAGCACATATTGTCATCTTCTGGGCTTTCGTTTGATCCTCTAGGTTAGAGACTTCCTCTTGGATCTGTTTAAGAATTCTATTAGTCACTGTGGTAACTGTTTAAAGAAAAGAGATAGTCTCTTGGATTGGCTTCATAAGTCAGCAGGATGTCTTCCTCTACCGCTTTTGATAGAGATGGGGGTGGTGCAGCTGGAGTCCACCTAGCTTTCTTGATTCCAGTTGATGTATTTAGAACAAAGGAATCAGCTATACAGTAGTGAAATATTACAATGTAAATATTCTTAATTTACCAGTTTGATGAAATAATTGCCCTTGCAGCACGGGATTTCATGCCATTTAAGGAAAAAATAATCAGGGGACAAGAAACATCAGCTAACATTAATATCCCCAGCCAGAAATCTGTGGTGCCATCAGCCTTGAAGGCAGGGGTGGTAGCATGCCCTCAGCCATTGCTTGACTTGGCAATTTTAGACAATTACTAGCCAGTAATCTGTCTTCCTTTTGGGGGGATAGTTGTTGAGAGGGTGGTGAGGCTGCCGTTGCAGAGAGGAAACAGATTATCAGGACCTTTTTCAGTCAGGGCTCAGACTAGGTTTGGAACTGAATCTGCATTGATTGCTCTTGTGGATGATCTGTGGCAGGACTGGGATAGGGAAAGTATAACCCTCCTGGTCCTGCTTGATTTCTAACAGCCTTTGATACCATCAGTCACAGTATCCTCCTTGGACCATTGGCAAGGAGTAGCTTATACAGTAAGCCTAATAAAATAAACAAACAAAAGTGACTTATAACCATCCATACAGCTTGCTGTTTGTTTTAGAGTTACTACAACTAAAAATAGATTCTTTCAATTTCTTTCCATTAGTGACATGGGAATAAATTTTTGTATGTAATATCTGCAATGCAACTTTTTTTAATTCCAAGACAACAGAAAAATCCAAACTAAATTTCTGAACATGTTTATCTATTTCTCTTTAGGTGCCTGACTACTACAAAATAATTAAGAAGCCAATGGATTTGTCAACAATCAAGAATAGATTGCAAACACATCACACAGCATATACAAAACCAGAAGATGTTGTAGCCGATTTCAGGCTGATATTTCAAAACTGTGCTGAATTTAATGAGGTGAGAAAACACTATAATATATTCTTATACATATGTTTCTAAGAAACCATCATTGTTAACTAGTATTGTGAATGGCTCAACCCTGGCATTCACAGGTAGCTAGCCTGCATGCCAGGAGGTGTAAGCATAGAGCCCATATCTTCACCAGGAGAGAGATTCTCTATCAAGTATACAGGGAGATACCCTAACCTCTCCCCTATTCAGGGGATAGAAGTGGTTTTTGTCCTTTTAAAATCAAGGCAGAAGTTGCTGGTCTGAGGCTGAGAAAAGAAGGGGATTAACATGGTTCTCCAAAACTTCAGAGTTTGGAAGTTTGGGATTCTAAAGTTTGGAATTTTCAGGAAAAAGGGGATTCCAGGAAAATTGAGGTACAAGAATAGATGCTTCAGGTACTATTTCTAAAGAAATAGGAAACAAGTCTAAGAAGAAAATTGCATTAGGTAGTTGTTTATTTTTCTATACTGTGTAAGTCTCCTTCATGCCTCCTTCAGCATGTTATGCATACCTCAGATTGTGTACAAGGAAATCTTTTTTTTAGAATCTTTTGTGATTTGGGAACAATAATTTGAAATGCCATTCCAATCTCTTCACAGCAAATACTTTTTTATTTGTAGTATACGAATACCATCTTGTGGTCTGTCTTGAACACTCACTTGCATGTGATTCCCTTTCTAAGCTGTTAGTTTCTTGTGATTCAAACAGTTCTATATTTATTTCCTATAACAGGGAATGTTAGCATTTTATTATATAAAGTTAAGAGTTACCACATATTCATTTTTTTTAAAAAAAGTAAAGTTTGATTTTATTTTTGCAAGATTGGACTATCTTCCAAGGAAGTGTATTCCTCCGTGATATACAGCCAGGAAGTGGTGGTTTAGGAATTCTGTCATTTTTACCTTTAAATTGCCATTAAAGCAGCAAAGGGTGTGAGTGAGGGTGGATGATAGATGAGGCATCTCTTGGAAAATGCTGGTGGTAGCACGATCTACAAAAATCACTACCCTAAAGAAAGATACGGGGCCAGAGTGTGAACTCCAGCCTTCCACCCTACGGTTCAGCTGGGGTTTCTACTACACCAGGGAATCTAATTTTGTGTACCATGATAGTTTACGGGGTCATGTAATTATGATGGGATATATGCTGGCTTAAAGGGAAAAAACTCGAGGCTTGAGAATAAACAGACAAGAATGCAGCTTGTTAGGGCTAACAGTGTTTACTGGTAGCATAAGGCAATAATGCTGATACAGTACGTCTATGAAGGTTCTCAGTCATCCAGGTGGAATTGTCTGTAGCTTGAATCATGTCAACTGGATTTCTATTTTCTCAGTGGAAACGTTTCGCTCCTTATCCAAGGAGCTTCTTCAGTCTGAGCAAAGTTGGTAAGGGAATCCTAAATATGTTTCTAGGTAGCTGTGTGACCTTACACCTGGGGTCATGGTTATATTGAGATGTTATTTTAAGTCCTTTTATAATCTAAAGGAGGATTGTTAAGATCACCATGCTGCTGTTGAGCTTGTGAAATGGGTACATTATCGCAAAAATGTTAGTTGAATACACAGTACATGGTACAGCATTGCAAAAGGAAAAACAAAAACAAACTTATAAGCAGAGATACGTGTATTGATCCCAGGGCCAGAGTTCACGCCACAGCCTATACACAAAGCCAGGCATAGCTCACTCTGCCCAGTCCACGGGAAGTGAACACGTGAAGAACTACATGGCTAAAAGACACTAGAAATCAAGAAGCATAGAACACCATTTTGCATGGTTAGATATGCAGTTCTTTCAGCATTCTGATAGGCTGACAGTTAGGTGTGACACACACCAGGCCTCAAAGCACACAGCATTGGGTGGCAGTGGCTTGCATCTCAGCAAGCACGTGAGTTCCCCCCCTCCTTGCTCAGGGGGCCTGGGCAAGGCTTCCCACAGAAGGAAATCAGGAGGATTTGTTCTCATGGGAAGATTTCCATTGCTAGCCATAACATGGTACCTTCTCGCTCCCTATCTCATGAAGATGTAAACAACGCCATTCAAAATTATGGGAATGCTTGTTATCTAGCCACCTGGCGTTCACGTCATCATGAGAACGCTTTGCTGGTAAAGGATGCAATTTGCCAAAACACTTCTCATATGGGTAATCTGACAAATTATACATAGGGTAATTATAAATAGTTCTCTTAACAAGAAGTAATAGAATATATCTAATTACAAATTAAAATACTAACATAACTTTGATTGCCATTTCGGTATTATAAATACTATAATGAAATATATGAAAATTGCAACATGCTTTAACCTTCTATAGAAGTGTTGACTAAGTCCTTGAGTTTTATTTATCTGTTTCTAAGATAAGGGTTCACAAACATTTCTAGCAATATTTTATGTAGTTCATTTACCATGTGGTAAAACATTTTAGTGAGGTGTGGAAATACATTATTCTAACGCTCTTAATATGTTAAATTTCCCCAACAGCCTGATTCTGAAGTAGCTGATGCTGGAATGAAACTAGGAGCTTACTTTGAGGAACTTCTGAAGAATCTTTTTCCAGACAGAAAATTCTCTGTTCAGCCTTATTGCCATTCTGGTAGAGATAGTCCAGCCCTAACAGATGACTCAGATGATGATTTTGTGCAACCCCGGAAAAAACGCCTCAAATGGGAAGAGCACCAGTTTTTTAAGTAAGCTGGTTATATGTACTCTCGAGCATTTTTTACTTAAATATTTATCAATTTTCCTTTTCTAAAGATAATTTTTAACATCATTGATTTCTACAGATATGGACATTTACTGGAACTAATGCCTTCCCCTGTTGGTATATATCTACCAAGGAGTGGGGCATATGGGAAATCTGTAATTTTATGCTTGTTTGGAAATGCATTACACTCTTAAGTCCACAGGGAAAGCAGTTGTGTTTGAAAAAAAATAAAAACTAAAATTAGAATTGGAAATTGCTATTTCAAGAAAATGGGGTCTCAGTAGAAATTAATCTACCAAAGGCACGTGGCTGGCCAGAATTGTAATTCTTTGTACTATACTTAACCATTAGCCACTGGGGGAAGAAAAGCACATGGTTTGATATTGTCCTAAGTTCCTGAGCAGTACAATGAAACTGTAGTTTTCCCAGATAATGACTTGTGCCCTAAAGTGTAAGGAGGTGAATTAAAATTCTTTGAAAACTTATGCCTTTGTGTCTTACTGTGATCATATGAAGAGAAATCTTAATGTTACATTGGTTGGAAAATTTAATCCATGAGGGTTGAAGTAAGAAGTGTACTTTAAAAAAATATTGCAAGTTTTTACTGCAGTTACTTTGGGGCACATTTGACTTAGCAGTGATACTCAGTTTGCTCTGTGGGAAAAAGTGGCTCCAAGTAAACTATCCTAGGGATAGGCATTGTGATGCCATTGGATCCCCTCCTGGAAAATAAAGATGATAGAACTCTGCTTTGTCTGGAAGTATGCCCAAGAGAAAAGAAAGATAAGCTGAAAGTATCGTAGGTGATTAGAGCAGCTGCTGGGAAGCAAAGTTACCAATTGGCATTGTAGTCAATGGGTGTTTAATGCCACATCTATCAATGGAAACAGCCATTGGCTACAATGCCAATTGGTAAGGTTGCTGGGTGGAGGCTTGGTAAGGCTGGGCTGGCCTTTTGCTCTTGGGTGAAAGATGGGGGTGGGGGTGAGCCCTGCCTGTTGAGTGTGGAGTTTCCCATGGGACCTAGGTGACATGGGGGGTGGGTTAGGGGTAGGGGTAGATAGAGTGATGTGGGAAGGAGGAATTGCCCCAATCATAGGCACTGAATGTGAAGGAGAAGTGTGGGGTGCCTGTGTTGGGTATATCCTCCCATTCCATGTATGGAGCATCTTGTATGAATGTGATGGGATCTTCTTGCTTGGCAGTGGAAAGGTGAGGGGTAGGAGGGTGGTCAGGGGGGAGAGGGTGGGATTGATGAGGGGCGCATGGGAAGAGATGGGGAGAGCTGCTCTCAGTGAAAGATACCCCGATGTTTATTACCATTGTCGCATTCCAGCCCCTATGCTTGGCCCAGAGCCTGGTCTCTGGAGCCTCAGATGCCCTGGAGTCTGGCTGTTGCTACTACTGCTATTACTATTAGCCTGTAATAAACCCTACCTCATCTATGATTTGATTGTGGATGAGAGGGCATCACCAAAACCTGGTTTGACGCAGGAGTGGTTTCATCTCTCAGAAATGTGCCATTGTGGGTTTTGAGAGGCAGGGGTGGGGGTCTGGTGGTTATCATTCGGGAGTCTCTAGTGGCCTTTTACTTCCCCAGTCATAGCTGGATGTGAGACACTTTGTGAAATTGGGCTGTAAGGACTTGCTGCTCGCCTACCTTTCTCCCTCTGGTTTAATGGTGGCCCTGGTTGAGCTCCTTGACTCTGTGACTGAGTTGGCAGTGGAGTTCCCCAGATTGTTGGTTCTGGGGACTTCAACCTGACTTCTTTGGGCCCAGAGTCTGAAGTGGCTTGGGATTTCATGGCCACAATGGCAACCATGGACCTGATACAACTTATTAGGAGCCCAACTCACACCAGGTGTCACACACTAGATCTGTTTTTTGTCTCATGGCAGTGGCGAAGTGATCTGGGGTTGGGGGATGTTAACATCATTCCTTTGTCATGGACAGTTTGGTCCTTGGCCCTAGAGTTCTCTGTAGTCGCCCCCCAATGCAGAAAGGATGGGTCTATTTGCATGGCCTTCCCAAGGGAACTGATGGACTGATTGGATCACGCCTTTGTGGACTCTCTGTGATTGTGGCTCCCTTAGAGCCTCCTGATTTATAGAGGAGTTCCAGGAGATAAACAATGGAAGAGACACCTAAAGCACCACTAGAGGAAGGCAAAGGACAAAGCTGACCAAGTAAAGGTAAGAGCAACAAAGCATTCTCACTTTTCTGTTCTTAATGCATCTGCAGATAGTGGCCCTGTTTTGGGTAACAGGTTCCTTCTGAATAAGGAGAGACTGGGTGAACCCTTGCAGGGCCTCTGAGGACAAAGTCTGTCAACCCTAGCAAGATGGTGTGGCTTTCGTTTTTGGCCCCATGAAGTTGGTGAGTTGTCATCCTTGACTCTGGATGGGGGAGCAGTTCCTCAGACAGAGTTGGTG
Source organism: Charina bottae (assembly GCA_023362775.1). Classification (NCBI taxonomy): domain Eukaryota; kingdom Metazoa; phylum Chordata; class Lepidosauria; order Squamata; family Charinaidae; genus Charina; species Charina bottae. The sequence goes on from JALMGJ010000006.1 coordinate 23,907,096, forward strand.
CCTTATCTGGGGGTCCTCCTAAGACTCACGGCTCCTGCTCAAGGAACAGGTGACAGCCATGGCTAGGAAGCTTTTGCACACATTCATTTTGTGTGCCAATTGCACACATTCCTGGATTGGGAGGCCTTGCCTCGCTCATAGGCATTCATGCCTTAGTCACTTCCCAACTGGAAGACCACCTGGAAGCTACAGCAGATCCAGAATGCAGCAGTCTGCAGCTTGCCTGTGCACTGGCAAGCTGCACAAGCTATCCTGGCTTCCACTTTCTTTCTAGGTGCAAGTCAAGGTGCTGGTTACCACCTTTAAAGCCTGCATGGCATTGGCAAGGTATCTGTCCATCCCACCATGTCAGAGTGGGCTACAGGTTGGGGACCCCTAGTCTACAGTACAACAGAAACAAGAGAATTGTGAAAGAAACAACAAAGAAGCAATTGCACAGCTTGTGTAACTCAAATACTGAAATGTAGAGATCTTAAGCAGTTAATATGATATCTCAAGATATAAACCATTAGTTAGCTACCTCCCAATTAATGAAAAGGTCATTTTTTATTTTTCTATCAGTGGAATTGAATAGCATATTCAACTTCTTGCAATTGAATAAATGAAAGACAGAATACTTGACAGGGCTTTATGCTAAGCACATTTTTTAAAAAACGTGTAAGATTCACTTTATTTAGCTGATCAATACAAAAATTTGCATTTGTTTCAGGTAGTGGAAACAAGGTTAATAAAATTGTGTAAAGCAGTAGGATACTTTTTTATAACAAATTGAGAAATACGTGATCATTGCAGAAAGAGACTGTTGTAAGCAAAAACTAACCCAAGAGGCTGAAAGAATATTTCAACACTGGGTTATTTACTACAAATGCGAGACTGTGTGAATATTTACAAAATTCCAGAGAAAGGACCCGTTTGAAGGCATAACTGTTATATATACCCCAGCAAAAGGAAAGGAAAGGAAAGGAAAGGAAAGGAAAGGAAAGGAAAGGAAAGGAAAGGAAAGGAAAGGAAAGGAAAGGAAAGGAAAGGAAAGGAAAGGAAAGGAAAGGAAGAAATAAATAAATATTGTCACAAGCATACAGATTAGTGTAGAAAATCTCCACTCCAAGCAGGTGTGAACAAAACATGAGCATACTAGCTAAAGCTGGCACTGTGGTTTTCCTGTTTTTGCTATCTAGCCCTGACTATGTGACCCACTTAAAAGTCTGGTGACAGCTTTTAACTTGATTCAAACATAGAGACAGTTTAATGATTACATTGTTTATTGATTATATACTGGAGAGAACTCAGTTTAGCCTTGAAAGCACATTTTCAGCATTATATTGGTATAGGTACCACAAGATTCAAGTGACCAATTAAATATTGCAGTGTCTTCTTACTCTTCCAAGGGAGTTAATGATCATTTCCTTTGCTGAAAATGAGTTTTTAAAAAATCAGGTTTTAATTATTTTACATGAGTCATGTCATTTTTAGCAATTAGACTTAATAGTGTTAACTAAATAATCTTTTCATCCTAAGGTTTAAAAGGTGATACTTTTAAATTACTCTGATGGGTAACTGTTCTGAAGCAGTAATTCATGAAAGCTTGTATGCAGAATATTCTTTACACTGTTTGAGTATTCCTTCCCTTACATTTTTTATCTGCAATGCTATAAAAATATTCTTCATAAGCCACTTCACACCATGCTACCTTCTTATGGTAGAAGCTGCATATGTAGCATTCCTCACAAGACAGTTTGATTATGATTGGTGAATTGCAATTGCTAGTGCAAAAAAGTATAGTCCTCTGATGATGAATTAGATTTAAGACTGTTTTATAATGTGTTACTTGTCTAGCTGGGTAAAAATTAAATTAAGATGTCACCATCTCCAAATGCTATTATAAGCATAACCTTTATATCTCCATTGATGTTCAGTATTGGGCCACTCAGAGATGAATTAGAGCTTCATCAAAGCTTGTACAAAAGGAATTTAACCTCAAGTTGTTGTCAAGTGTGAAAGGAGGAAAGGGGGCAAAAAGGAAGAAATTAGTTTGCTGAAACTACTACCAGATACATATTGTGATGTGGGGCTTTTAGTGAAAGAAATAGCATTGTATGGAGAAGTTTCACAATGGAGGAAAGAAGAGGACATTTTTCCCCCATTGCTCCTAATAAAATACTAAAGCACAAGGTCTGGGATTAGAAGTCTCTCCTGTGTTTTGTCTTTTAGACCCTATTACAGAATAATAGAGATGGGGCCCTGAGAGCATTTTCTGTCCTGAAACTCTCTACTCTGTTAGAGCCCTGTGCACTACAAAGAGCATTTTTATTAGGGTCCATAGATGCAATGCAACTCTTTGTTGCAGTCCCCAACTTAATTTTTTTTTAAAATATTTTCCAGTAACTTATATGATGTGCTGTTTTATTAATGCAGATCCTAATCTCTACAAGTAATAATGTAAGTCTAGTAGTAGCATCGTTGCTTACAAGTTACAGTTTTCTATGGGTACACAAGGGGATCCAGAGCTAGCTAAGGGGGGTCCAGATGAGCACCTGGATGTGCCCAGTGGTTACATATCTGCAGTTGCTTTTGAATACGGATCTTCATTACCGAGTTGTCAGCCATTCTTTTAGGGTTCATGCCATAGTTGGCTTCAGATACAAAACACATTTAAATTCTTTATAAGGTTTTTTTTTTTAAGTATATTCACTTCCTAAAATAAAGATGACCTCCACAAGGCTTTATGTTTAGTAATGGAGCTGAATTTAAAGGAAATTCTTGGGGACCTTTCTATTCAGAAGCAAAATGAATTACCCACCTGAAGTGATCTCCCTTTGGTCTCTATGGGTAGAGTGAAAGCAGAGATAGCGCACACAATGCAAACTGAGGCAAAAAGGCACAGTGCCCCCAAGAAAGAAGCATTCATAAGTACCTACAATTAGATAATATATTAGTACCATGTTGTCATGCAACTCTGACCATTTATCTCTTAAGTCCTTTCTGGCCTGTGTATTGTGTAGATTGAACAGTCTTTCAGCATATCCTGCAAAGCAGTCCAGCACAGAATTCCCTTTCCAGCCATGAAATTAACATATGTGGAGGAAGATGGCATGGTATTGGAACGGCAAACTTTTCTCATATACACACAACAGGGTGGAGAGCTCTCTATGCGTACAATTAATGAAAGTCTATGAATTGGGGGGTGGGGGGAAGGAAACCTGCTATCACAATGTTGCACATACATGTAGGAATAGATTATAGTTTTAAAAGGGTTTCAGCTAGGAAAATATAAGGCTGTTGTTTTAATTTAAATAAGATATTACATGATTCATTTCCTCCACATCAAAGCTCTATGGGACTACAGTATAAAGTCTCCTTCTCTAGCTAAATAAAGAGTTTCAATATCTTTTTTTATTTAACTGAAATGATTTTGTACCTGGTTTTTAATTATGTTGTAAGCCACTTTAAGCATTGTGCTAAAGTAGAAAAGGAGATTATACATTTTCAGAAAGTAATTTCAAATTTATAATGGCACTTTCATTTATCATGGCATAAGCTTTTGTGAACTACATCATACTGCATCAGATGAAATTATTAGAGTAGTTCACTGTCTTATCAATTCATTTATTTCTCTATTACTTCAACAACCTACAGAAGCTCATCATTTTTAATTCTGTTGATTTCATTGGAAGAGCTCGTATGGATTTCATTTTTTCCCACTGAAATAAAGATGAGCTAGAATCACTTTTGTATTAGTTAATATCAAGTTGTTTATTAAGAAAAACGTAGTTTATAATAAAATATAGTGGGTTTTTTAATCAGCAAATGCGATCCATCTTTTTCTCCTAATTTCTTGCAGCATATTTACTGAAGTCTCTTAGTCTCTTAAATTCCTAATTATTGCTACATCTATTAATATTGTACCTTCTAAGCTTCAATAAATGGGTGATGCTGTTTTGAGTTTTTCTTGTAATTAAGATTTCTAAACAATCTTGTCCTTCATTCTTAAACCTTTATCATCTTTTCCTGAACTGAGCCCATTTTTTCCTTTATTTGTACCATAGCCAAAATTGGATCCTGCATTTTGTATACATTAGTATTAAGTTTACCTGGTGTCCCCCTCCCCAAACATTCTGACAAAAATTAACTTAAAAAGAACACCTGAAATCTTACAAATTTGAACCTGAAAACATCAATCTATACAGTCTACTAAAAAATGTTTGCCTGAGGTCTGTTCCTATGTACACACTGAATTTATTAAACAGAGGTTGTCTTACTTGTGCTATAAATGGTGCCACCATGGCACCTATACGACACAGGGAGCCACTGGTCCCTAATCCCAGAGCTCTCATGGGGGTAGGATAAACCTATAAGACAGTAATAAAAATATGTGAGCATAGTCTCTGTGACAGAAAAGGTGTTGGATGAAGCAAAGGGTAGTATGGCACCAAGGTTGTTTTTTTTTTAAAAAAAACCGATCACTCCAAATATGAGGTCCAGAGAGAAAAGAATATAACTAAATCTTTTACAAAGGCCCAGAACTTAGGTTATCTTATGCCTAGAGATAATCCCAGAGTTTTGTTGAATCCCGTTAATTTCCTAGGACCAGAATATTTTATTAGCAATCCTGTAAAATCGATTCCAGTGCAGCACTTGAGTACAAAATGTTAGCCCTTATTAAGGACAGATTCATGAAATTACCAATGTTTAGAGAGAAAAAATAATATATTTTTAAAACAAAACTTTTTAAAAATGTTTCAATACTTAAGTAAAATCTTAAACAGCCAATGTTTGAAAACTTCATATTTCAAACTTGGAAAGAATTGTGTGACACTCTTCAAAATTGTGCGTTTTTTCCTCTTTACTTCTGGATCTAGCTTATTATTGAGAACAAGTCCTGAGAACAGAATATTCAGTTTTACGAATGGATTATGCCGTATTTGTTTAAATGTACTATTTCTTGAATATAGAACTTCATGCTAAGCAGGTTTCTTCTCTATAGTTAATTATTCAGTTTTCTTCATATATTCAATAGAAACAGAGACAAGCAATGCAGATATGGCCCTGGTGACTTAACTGCTTCCCTCTATCCCTGAATCATATAAGTTAAATAAATAAATAAATCTGGAATTGTTCAACTGCTTTCTCACATTACAAGAGGAAGTATAATTTGGTTTGATTAAGCTCAGGCATACCAACTCCTACCAATTTACAGGTGTTAACACATGCTTTCTGTCCATTCTAGGTTAGATTGAAATGCCATGTTCCTTTATGTGGAATTAAATAGTAAACCTAGTGAGATTTCTGAGTAAACTGGCCTAGGAGTACACTGTTGAATAGGAAAGTTATAAAAAGTGCTCATTCAGAAATGTAATACACATAGTTTTCCACTTTACAATTCAAGAAACCAGGAGGACCTTACCTCTGCTGTGTAAATGTAGATAGTATTGAAATTTGCAGCTACAAAAGCACGCAGCATAAAGAGGAAACCAATAAGGCCAGTACTAGATAGAAAAATAAAGAGAAAATATATGTAGAAAATAATATTAATAATATTAATAACACAACATAAAGACCAATATTTTACTACTACATTCTATTGATGCTGTCCCTGGAATATTTGAATGACTACAGAGATAAAAGATTTGTAATGCAAGGGGGACATGCTCCTATCAAAAACCTAGCTCTATAATACTTCAAAAGGGGTACTGCACAATGACAGTAACAGAACTATACAGGTAGCAATTCAACATCAATTACAGGTAAGTAACCAATTCTTAACTGTTCTGTCATTTGGCTTTGTTGTTGACCCCAGAATGTCTGTCTATGAGGATAATCATGCCCAGTAACAAAGAAAGGCACATTGTAAACCATCTATTCAGGTAAAGTGATAAATTAACCTTGCCTTGACTGACTGTGATAACAAGCAGGGGGTGAAAAAACAACAGACTAACAGACCTGAGTGATTTATTTTTTCTTGCCTATGTAAGATATACCAGATCTGAGAAATGCTTGTTTTACTGATAAGAGCCTGTTAGGGAGACATCTGCTTGTTTTGATAACTTCTAAGACTACATGATGTTTGCTTGGGACCATGTGTATAAAAACTGCTGGAATCTTTTGTTCGGGGTCACTTGCTTTGGGAACGATCCTCAAGTGACCTATTCTGCGCAGAATAACGTTGCTCTTCTCTCCACCCTTGGTGTGATTCATTGGGCTTATAGCATGCCAGTCAAGGAACCCAGCGTTCTGGGACAACAGATTGATGTCACATTCCTCTGGGCATACAGATCTCTCCACAAAACCCACATTTTCCAGAAAGCAGGCAGATTCTCCCTAGTTCCTCTGTTGTAACTAAGTGGCTAGGTTCACACAACATGCTGAACTAGGCTAAAGTGGGATTGAGTGGTGGTGGTGGTTCAGTGTGGTTTGGGAAACCCAGGCATTTTTTTAGCATGTTGTAGGAACCAGGCTATCATATTAAGCCATTATCTTTTATTTCTTGGGACATAGCATTTTATATGAATATAGGAATTGTGTGGTTAATCTGGGTTTAGGGTTAAGCATCCTTTATAAACAGCCAGTAAGCACTACTGAAAAGAAAGCATCTTCTTCTTATTTACCCTGCTTCCATGTTCCTTTTCTTCTCCTTTTATCAAAGAGTTGACCGTAGGGTACCTGAGTAGGGACCCTGTATTTTGTATTCTGTGAAGCAAATTTTTCCCAACTGATGCTCTCAAAATGTGTTAGATTTCATCTCCCATAGTTCCAAACCAGCATACTTGGGAAAGCTACTATAAGAATTCACACAGTACTGGTTGTATATTGCTGCAACTAATTTTCACACATAACCCACACACTAATTTTTGAAAATGAAGTTAGAAAACACAAAGGGCCCCCTGGGATCAGATCAAGACCAGTTCTGCCTTGGAGCAAAAGAGGTAGTCCTCTTTCACTGGTGTTCTCTAGCATGTTTCCTCTGAACTTGGGGGGTGACATAAGCCATTATGTTTGTGTAGTAACAAGTTATTCCAATAAATTGAATACATTTCTTTCTTCATCTTTTGGACATCCCAAAATGCATAATTCCTTCCTGCAGTAAATGTTCTATTAAGCCAAGTTATTTAAGTACGAGTGCTCAATGTATCATGTCCATCTCCCAAAATATGGTTGGCCACGCCAGAGGCTAGAAGATGCTGCAAGCATTGGAGGCCAGGCCATTTCATCTTAATATGCTCCCACCAAAGACACTTACGTTGAGGTGCATGTATTGAGGAGAAGAAAGAAAAGAGCAGTGCATCCCAATGTTATTGTCAAGCTCAGTCGTCTTCCCAGGAAATTGATGCCAAGAATATTTAAGGGATTTACTAAAAAAAAAAAGAGGGGAAAAAAGATTTCAGGTTGTAAAATGAAATTAATTAACTGAATCACTACTACATGTTCAAGATATTCACACACACACCTACCACCTTAGGGAAGACACTGTTAACTATTTTCTTCATTGCTTCCCTATGATTACTTGAAAAACCACAAATGGGAAATCAAACTGTTCAGATTCATGTGTCTCCAGTATTTATTATGTAGAAGGAAGAAAAAATGGTTAAACTTCACAGCATATTTTCTGGAATACATATGGTGAAGAGAAATGGTGACAACACTGTGACATTGTTTTTTTTCCAGCCATTATCTTTTCTTGAAAGCAAAGGGTTAAGTTTGTGTATTGTCTCCATAGCATCATCACTGAAGTTGTATTGGGGAATGCTTTGACTCTCTGTATATGAAATATTTTTCTGGAAGGTATCTAACCAAGGTTTGAGATATTTTTACTTCAATGAAATTTGTATCTTCAAACTGGGAATATAGACAGCAATTTTAGTGCAGTATAACTTTCTACCCATTCAAAATCAGTCCAGAAATACAGCAGTTCCCTTGTTTAAGAATGTCCTGGTTTACGGACGACTCCTAGTTAAGGACGGACTGCCATAAAGCCTATTATATTAAAAATTTGAGTTAAATACAATATTTTGAGTTAAATACACAATACTACTTTGTGTATTATTATGTTTAAGGTGTTTTAGTGTATTTGGAAGTGTTCCTTAAGTGTTTTATATGCATATAAAGGTAAAATTTATATACTATATACTAAGACAAACATTTGACTAACTGATGCTAAATAACTGTTCCAACTTACAGTACATACAAATTCGACTTAAGGACAGACTTAGGAATGGAACTTGTTCTTAAACTGGGGACCTGCTGTAAAGGATTTCCATGGTACAATCCACTGGAACAGATAATTATGACTCTATGTGTTATAATTCTTCTTTCTTTTATCATTTTTTTACACATATTGTTTTCACCAGCCCTCGAGGTTTCTCTCTTTGTACAGTATACTGAATTCTGCCATTTTTCCCAATGCTTCTCACTTTTACTGGGCAAACCAGTAAACCGCCCAGAGTCTAGTGCTGTAGAGATGGGCGGTGATAAATTTGAATAATTAATAAATAAATAAAAGACTATTACAATCTAGAATTTAGAAATAGCTGTTCTCCAAATTAGTGAAACAACAGTACAGTATAGAAGTAGGCTGTATCAGTACCACACCTTTGTAAAAAGATCCCTCATTCTAATGCCTGGACTAGATGTGAATTTAGCTTTATGTGAGCACAGAGGATGCCTAGCATAGTTGTCTGCAGATGGGGTAAGTGACAAAATGTGCGTGATGCCATGACTTACATAATTGCATCAGATAATGGAGGCAAGTACATAATGGAGGCCTGTGTGTGTTGACATCACCATGTGCAGGTCATCATTTTGGCATTATTGTGGTCTGCTGCAGATGCAGCTGATGCCCAGCAACAGAACTTCCCATGACCATCTAGTTGGTCACTGTTACAACACAATATGAGATCAAGGGCTCTTCTTATGTTCTTAAAGCAATAAATCAAGGAAAGCAGCTGACGGCAACAAGTGAATTGGTTTTCATGGCAGAATTCCTAAACTTTCTTTTATTTGTGTGTGTAGATGTGGAAGGTATCTTTGGAGTTCCTCTTCCCTGTTCTCCATGTTTATTTTTAACAAAGGCAGAAGGAAAAAAATTACATGCAATTTCTCCTACTGTGCTGATGAACATGATCTGGTAATCAGATGGTGCAAACGTATAGCAGAGACAAGGGCTCTGAAACTCCTCAGAATGGCCCAGCTCTGCCTCTACCACCGATCCTCCTCCCGTTGCACAAACCAGATCCTTCTCCAGTAATTCTGCACTGGCCAGGATGACACCATAATAAGCAAAAGAAATTCCAAGCCTGTCATAGAAAGGGGAAGGGGTCAGCATTGGGAAAGAATTATTCTCTATAATATTCCGTAAAGAAAACAAGGTACATCCTACGTCCGTCCAGCTGTAGTCCCAGATAAAACAAGGAAGGGCTTCATGGCAGCATTCAAGCTCATTAACAGCATGCTGAACTATTAGGGCAGAGCTTTCCAAACTCTGTGTCGCAACATGTTAGTGCAGAGCTTTACAAACTCTGTGTTGGGACACGTTAGTGTGTCGGCTGCAGTGTCTGGGTGTGTCGCGGCTGCTGCTGCCTCTGAGCCCTGCCAGGATTCCGCGCAGGTCCTAGTGCCTGCCTTGTGCCTTGCCTCCAAACCTGCCCTGCCAGGATTCCGCGCAGGTCCTAGTGCCTGCCTTGTGCCTTGCTGCCCCCAAACCTCCTGTGATTTCGTGCAGGTCTTAGTGCCTGCCTTGTGCCCTGCTGTAAGAGAGTGTTGCGAAATGATGCCCTGCTGTAAGAGTGTGTCGTGAAATGATGCATGTCTAAAAAGTGTGTCACCAACATGAAAAGTTTGGAAAGCTCTGTATTAGGGGATTATTAATTACCTAAACAACTTGCAGTATGCAAGTATGAAGAAAAAGCTTGTTATTGAATTGACCTTGGAACAATAATTCTAGAGGTACTTTTGTGCCATGGGACTAAATAGTTCAACTTCTAATTACTTAAACGGATTCAAAATTTTGCACTGATAATTCCAGAACAGAAGAGCAATAAAATAACTGCAGATATGTTGCCTCTTCTTGTTCTTTGCCCACTTTAAGGCTTCAGATGAGCTAGTGAGGGATGGAACAGATCAAACTTTAACTGGTTAGAAGATCCAAACTGCATATCTGCCTGTGCTGCATATCCGCTTATCTACCTGTACATATATTTCTGCTTTCAAGCCTACATTTTAAGAGACCGAAGAAAACATCACAGCTAATGCTTTTGTATTTCCTACCATTGGATTTCAATTGGATTTTTATTGCACAATCTGGAATATATGTCAGATTGTCAAAGCTGTATTGGCATGTGAATGTGACACTGTGCATATATTGAGGTTTATTCAATGATATTTCCCTTTTCTATTCCCTCCATTACTTGAACAGTGAAGAGACTCAATGCACAATGCTGCATAAAAATAGCCTATGATAACTCCAAGAGCATTAAGAGATTTTATATAAATAATGTAGTGTATAGACTGTGAGCGAATATGTGCATTCATGCATGTGTTTAAACAGTTCAGCACATCATGTCAGGTAAACTAAGATGGGTTGACTAAATCTCTTGCCTGTAATGGCTACATTGCAACATTATACAATAGTACTATCTCAAGGAATATTCATGTACTTTTCTTGCCCATTTTGCTTTTCTTTTTATTCAGATACTCATTTCCAAATTAGGAGAATAATAAGTTAAACAAAATATCTGCTGCATCTGGATGCATCTGACAATGCATATGGCAAGCTTTCTGATTTGGTGTTCTTCAAATGTGCTTGGGGCTATAATTCCCAGAACTCCCAGTCAGTATGCCATGAGCGTACACAATAGCTGGCCTAAAATTTTGTCTGTTAGAGTTTATATTTCAATGTGTCAAGTAGATGGAGCCATGAAGAACGCCAGGCTGGAGAAAGCCAACACAGAGCATCCTACTCGGAATGAGATGAGTATTTGTAAGCTAAATTACTATAATAATTGTTTGGTATTCTGATTAGCTTCTGAATAGTAGTTTTGATCCTTAAGATGATCAGAGTTGGGTAGCTATGATGGATGGATGGATGGATGGATGGATGGATGGATGGATGGATGGATGGATGGATGGAAGGAAGGAAGGAAGGAAGGAAGGAAGGAAGGAAGGAAGGAAGGAAGGAAGGAAGGAAATATGGATTTTCCCTTTACATATTCATTAATTTTATTTTGTGCAGTGCAATTTGGAAGAAGAAAATCATACCATATAATCCGTATCTGCAAAGATGTCCGCAAGTATTTGGGATCAAGTAGGTCTTTGAATCTACCCCGTTTTTCCTGGAAACATGTTAAAGGAACAGTCAGAAATACACTAGATATGTGCTGCTGACATGCTAGAGACACATCCCAAGCTTTGAAACACTTATAATTATATTATAACCTAAATTTTCAGTTCAATGACTCCCAGTAGTCCGAGCCAACATAGGCAAGATGAAATTCAGGAACATCTGGAAGGCCACACACATTGGGCACCCTGGAGTTGACTACCACATGTTCACTTTGTTGCACTACAGGTTGCACAATGCATAGCACTATTCCTATCATACATTGTGCCAACTATGGAATGTAAGAAAAGAAGAGACTTGGACCAATAGTGGCTTCTTGTCTTTTGTAATGTCTAGGAGGTTAAATTCCACTTCCACTGATGTGAACAGGAAGCATCATTATTGTACCTTATGGACTTTATTTAAGGAGACTTTACTTTTTGAGTGATCAAGTGTGCCATTGTTTTCCTAACATGGCAATCCCCATGACTGTATAATGGATGGATAGCTACCAGGCCAACTAACAATGGGGGTCAATCCTGCATCTCATGGTTTCAGGAAGCAGGTTAATGAAAACATTGAGGAAACTTACTTCAACAGTTTCTACCAACTTTCCTTCAGGCATAACAGAACGGTTCATTTTAGCAATCCACTCGAGTGTAGCAAGGGCCGCTTTATCATTTCCACAAGATACATTATATCGAGCAGACTCAGGGATAAACTGCAAAATACAAATGAGTTAGATAAACAAGCTCCAGCATTTCCGGTGTCACCATCAATCTTACAGTCTTATTGTAATAAAGACTGGATTTGATGTAGTATCTCTTTTAGCATTATAGCATTCAGATCAATATAATGAGTCACTGCAGAGCAATTCACACAATGCTTTCTGTCGAAACAAGCCATTTTCAGAAGGTCTATCAGAAGGCAATAGAATGTGCCAATCTACAAATTACAGCTATAGCTAGAAACAATTCCAATGAACTCAAAAGATGAATGAATATTGGTGCTTATATATGCAATTACAAGTCCACACATTTGTCTGAATAAAATGCATAGCCAAATAATCAGAATGGAGGCATAAACGTTTCGTGTGACTTAGCCCAGAGTATAATGTCAAATAGGCTGTTTCTTAGCTTGAGATTTACTGCAACAGGCCAATATGATACAATACGTATACTTGGCTTTGAAGACATATCTTGAAGAGCAGGGGGCAGCCATGGCTAGGAGGGCCTTTGTACACCTTCTGGTCGTGCACTAGTTGTGCCCATTCCTGGACCGCGAGGCTTTGTTCACAGTCACTCATGCCCTGGTGACCTCCCGTCTGAATTACTGCAATGCGTTCTACATGGGGCTGCCCTTGAAGATCATTCAGAAGCTTCAACTGGTATAGAATGCAGCTGCACGGGTAGTAAATGGTGTTGGATATTCGACACATGTAACACCACTACTACGTGAGCTGCATTGGTTACCTGTGTGCTTCCGGGTGCAATTCAAGGTGCTGGTTGTCACTTTTAAAGCCCTTCATGGCTTGGGATCGGGTTACCTGAGGGACCATCTTCTCCCAGTTGTTTCTACCCATCCAATTCAGTCTGGCAGTTGGGCATGCTGCGGGTCCCATCAGCCAAGGAATGTTGGTTGGCGGGGACTAGAAGGTGTGCCTTCTCTGCTGTAGCGCCTGCCCTCTGGAATATTCTCCCTTCAGAGATCAGGATGTCCCCAACCCTGTTGGCCTTCCGTAAGGCCGTGAAGACCTGGTTATGTGCCCGGGCCTGGGGCCCCGAGTGTGTTAAGGGCCCCGTTTCTTGGCTATATTAACATCTATGCATTGTTTATTTGGTGACCGTATATATTTATTTTGTACTGTTAATTGTTTTTAATTATTCTGTTTTACGGTTTTTATGATTGTAAGCCGCCCAGAATCACTTGTTGAGATGGGTGTCTAGAGAAATTAATTAAATAATTAAATAAAAACATTGCTCTCTGTATTACAAAGTTAATCTATTGAATTTGACAGATGAACGTTGCTGAGTATTTTGCATGGTCTAGTTTGATAACAATTTTGATAATTTGCCAGCATCTATGAATTTCTTTATAAACAAGAAATGTGTACGCACATACACATACACATGCACCCACACACACGCACACCTAACTCTGTTTATATGCAAACCTAACTTAGTCTAAGTCTTTCAGACCTTAAATGCTAGGAGAAGAATGATGCCTGGAATAGAAGCAATTCGTATCAGCCATTGCCACCCAAGAGTTGGGTTAACAACTGATGCCAATCCAATAATTAATAAGGAGCCTGCCAACCAAAATACCTGTCAAATAGAAAAACAGAGGATAAATTAAGAGGCAATGAGGTTCTCTACATCTTTACGTTCTCTCAACATTCACAGCTTTCTTCAAACTGCTGTTGCTGCATAAAACATGACTAAAAGATTGAGTTAAGCATTCCCACTTCTAACTTGCAGGCTGTCAATACAGATTTTGATAAAGTAAGCAAAATGTTAATCAGCTTGGTTCTCAAAGCTTGAATGTCAGCTGTCAATCTTTTTCAGAATGTAATGTATGGACACTCCAATTATTGGAGAATAAATTTCTGCAGTGCTTACAGGCATGCACATTTAATGTTGCAGAAGTAAGAATGGGAATGGATATACAGACTGAAGTATAATTTGTATAGAGCTAAAACATATGGATTTTTCCCATTTATATTTAACATGCTTATTTAATTATAATTCATAATTCTATCCTCCTCCAGTTTGCTCAAGCTAACTTGAAATCAATAAACCAATTATACATAGTAAGAAAAAATAACAATACTGAAACAAGGGAGTAAACATTCCAATTCCTTCAACTGGGACTGAAAAAACTGCTTCAGGCATATTGGACTTTCAACAGAACCCTGAGCAATATCACCAACCGCTTTTGAGAGTTCACACTATTCAGAAGTGGATGGTCTTAGTCCCATGGCATATAGCAGATGGAGATATCTGAGAAAGTCCTTTTGATCCCAGATTTTATTTACTTCAGACTAAGTATTCCATATTTTTCTATCTGAAAAACTCTCAAGGTAGCTTAACTACATTCATCTGAAACCATTACAATTCCCCCCAAAAAATAACATCATAAAAATAACATTTATTTTGAGCTGAGCTCCATCCCTTGTTATTTTCTCCATATTGTTTTTCTTGGCAACAATCTCTCTCTCTCTCTCTCTCTCTCTCTCTCTCTCTCTCTCTCATCTCTCATCTCTCATCTCTCATCTCTCATCTCTCATCTATCCCTATCCCTATCCCTATCCCTATCCCTATCTCTATCTCTATCTCTGTCTCTCTATCAATCATCTCTATCATCTCTATCTCTCTATATATCTCTCTATCATCTCTATCTATCATCTCTCTCATCGCTCTCTCTCTCTCATCTCTCTATCTCTATATCTCTCTATCAATCATCTCTATCATCTCTATCTCTATCATCTCTATATCATATCTATCTATCTATCTATCTATCTATCTATCTATCTATCTCTATCTCTATCTCTATCTCTATCTCTATCTCTATCTCTATCTCTATCTCTATCTCTATCTCTATCTCTATCTCTATCTGTGTGTGCTAGTGGCTTCTACTTAATAAGTCCACAAAAAGATGTAGGCAATATTCACATAACACAGTAAAGTAGAGCAGCATCAGTATCAAATACAGATGACCCTGCTTTATCTTGTCTTAAAGGAGCAGCTGAATGGACTCCCCATTCAGAGGGGATGATCTGGAAAAGCACGCTGCTTCTGATATTGGAGGAACCATCACTTGAAGTCCTCATCACTTGAGGCCAGTGATACCTTTATTTATTATGAATTTATCTCCTCCCCTTGGAAAGCTGTTCAAGTTGCTAGCTATCCCTACAATGTCTGGCAGCAAATGCCATCATTGTAATTGTCCACTGTGTGAAGAAGGCCTTTTATCTGTCCTGAATCTCTTACAATTCAGTAAGATGACCATGACATCTTGGATATAAGAAAGAAAGAAAGAAAATTATCCACATATAATTGTACAGATCTTTGCCTGCTATCAACTTTTTTTCCTACAGTATATATTTTTTTAAAAGCTGAATGTTGTAATCCTTCCTAATAAGATAGTCATTCCAGCCTTCTGAACATTTTTATTGCTCAGGATGAACTGGCATCTGGGCATCACAACAGAGAAGGCCCTGTCCTGAAGATGTCCAGCCACCTGAGGACCCCAAGCCATAGATGTTCTTCCATCTATGTAAAAGTACAGATCAGGGAGATTCTTCTTTTGTTTCCTTTATTTAGTATAATTTCCAAAATGGTAAACATGTGGATAGTTGATAGTCTAACCCCATATGACATCTCTGAAGGAAGCCATGGTCACAAATTTGTCTGCAGTCGTATAGACATTGTATCCACACACTCAGAAGTATGGTTTATTGATTAAAAAAGAGATATAGAGATATATATTTCCCAACAAATTGATTTCTGGCTTACCTGTGATAATGGCAACATATAGCCACGATATTTTGTGGGCAAAAATTCTGTTTTTATTATAAGCCTAAAAAAAATGGGAGAAGGTTAAGTAAAAAGAAAGAAATGTATAACTGCGTTCAAATATTTCCAAGTTAGTTTTAATGATGGTTTGTTGAAGTAGCCATAATGGTTGGGTTCATGCAATATGCTAAACCAAACCAAACCCTTCATTGACTTTTTTTTTCTGCAACACCCATCAATTCTAACTGGACTGTTTTATCTTGGGCCCAAACATATAACTTGGTAGGGTGACAGCTATGTCATAAATTGCTCTGGAAGATAACAGGATTTCAGAGCAGAAATTAAGTTTAATCTGCTGGTTGAACAAATCCCGTGGTACTTCTCGACTTCTGATCCCATGGTAAAATGTGTATGCATAGACACATCAGAAGGTACACAATATCACATGAGAGTGCTGATGTTCCTCTTGTTAATGTGTTTGCACCATGGCATTACCCTTGTGAATGACCTGACACGCCACATCCTACAAGGGTCCGGAGAAAGACAAACCAGATGTATGAAGGAGAAAATGATGTCAGCAAAGAGAAATAGGCTCCCCATGCAAAGGAGATGAATAAAACCTGGAAGGCAAGACATAGATGGAAAGATATTTACTTCAAAGCAACATTCAGTACTGTAGGGTACTTATCTAAAGTCTTCCTTGTGATTGAATCTTGAACATTTTCAGCTAATAAAAAAGAAAAAGCTTAATTATCCTTGCAATAAAATGCATGTATCTTGAATGTGGGTCACTATACTGCATATATCTTCTAATTCAGTGCTTTCCAAACTGCCGCCGTTGGCGACACACCAAGGGCAGCGGCGGCGCAGGGGCACGCACGGTGGTGGCGGTGTGCACGCCGGCAGCAGCAGCAGCTGCAGCTGCAGCATCATGTTTTCCACTAAAACCCGGAAGCGCCGATGGTGCGTCGCTGCCGCTGCTGCCGCCACGCTCATCCACTTCCGGATTTTGACGCGACACACTAAAGTGTCGTGACACACAGTTTGGAAAGCTGTGTTCTAATTGGTAAGGTGCAGGAAACAAGATGTTGACTTAGAAGAGAATATACAGTATGTGACTCAGGGTTGTTGTCCTTGGAGCTCTCTGAGCTTGGTTGTTTGATTGCAGATGTTTCATTACTCAACTAGGTAACATCATCAGAGCTAGTGAGTGTGGGGTTTACTCCCTGTTTATATACAGTAGCTTGCCTTGCCAGCATTGGTGAGGGTGTGGTTTTTTCCTTGGTAATTCCTATCCATCAATAGACACATAGAGATAAACCACATTTAGACACCATTCAAAAGAGACAATAATAAAGTAAGAAGGAAACAAAAAGACCAGAACACGTCCTCTCCAGCAGCTTACACCCAGATAAGCAGGGATTAACACCAGACAAATAATCAAGCAGAAAACAGTAACCAAGGAACTACCAAGGAGACAAACAATCAAGCAAAAAACAATACCCTAGTCAAGGAACTACCAAGGAGAAAGGATTTTCTGAGAAGAGACAGAGAAAATGAAAAGAAATGAAGTTCTGGGATATTATTTAAAGGGATTAAAGAACAATATTGTTAAAACCAAAGGGAAGGAATATAAGTTGGTTTATTTGATCAAGATTAAAATAAATATGTTGTTGTTTCTGGTAACCCTTAATGGACTTTTGTTGACCAGGACCGAATGACGAGGCTTTAAAGATTTGTTTATAGATAAGGGATGAGATATGGCAAGAAGAGATATTTTATTGTATTTTCAGAGAAAGTGATAAGTTACTGTGTTAAAAGTAAATGGAAGGAATATAAAGTTGCGGCCACATGGCCGTGGAAGCGTCTTCAGACAACGCTGGCTCTTCGGCTAACAAACGGAGATGAGCACCGGCCCCTAGAGTCAGACACAACTGTGCGGGGGAACCTTTACCTTTTTACCTTTTACTGAAATTGTTTGTACTTGTTGTGATGAAGGGGGAAGTCATTTCTTTATATATTTCTTTTCTTTTTCTTTACTACAGTCTTATTTTTTCTTTCCTTTCTATTTTTCTTTTTATTTTCTGCACTTTCTATCTTTCCTTTTTATTCTTTTATACTTTTTTAGTTTGTATTAGTTTTTTTTAATCTTTGTAATTGTAAACTTTAATAAAATTATTATACAAAAAATAAGTGGAGCAACAGAAGTAAATCACTTACCTTACAACGACCAAATCTATCTGCTAGAATGCCAAACATTACACTAGCTAGCATGTAGCCAAAAAACACCATCTGAAAGAAAGAAATCAATTCCACATTTTACACTACAGTTCCTCTGGGCAAGAATAGTAGAAGCAACATCAAACAGTGATTTGATTCACAACTGAATGAGAAACTAACATTAAAGCTCTGTCTTCCAGCATCTAAATGGAAGTCAGAGACATCTGTCTCTTATCTCTACTTCTACCACCCCAGATTTTTATTTGGACAACTACTAAGGCTCTTAAAGCAATCTGGGAAATCAGTATGGTAGTGCCCAGAGTTTTACTTTTGGTGTCACTAAGACAAAGGAAATGATAGCTTCCAAGCAGACATGTAAAAGAAGGAACGTGATGTAGTGCAGAGCTTTCATAAATGTCCAAGAGTCCATCTTCATACCCCCTCTCCAGTTACTGACCCCTCAGTTCTACACTGACGTTGAAGTTTTCAGTTTCAGTAGCTGAAGGTCAGTTAAAGGGTCTCCCAGCACAAAATATTTACCAACGGAAATTATTATAGCCATACAGTAATTTGAAAAGCAGGTCAAGATGGCTATTTTGGAATATTAAAAAAAATGAAGAGTGGAAAGAATCATCACAAATATTCTAAGCTGAGCAGATGAAAATATGTGTGGCCATTTACTTGTGAGAGCTGGTTTGGTTTGGTTTGGTTTTTGGGCCAAGGTTGACCCAAGACATTTATACTAAGGCATCCATGACTGGTCAAATGATTTTTGGAATCTGAATAAGAATATCATACAAGCACAGAAAAAAATAGAATAATGATGAAGTATATTTATTTTATTTATTTATTATTTAGATTTATATTACCACCCATCTCCCCCAACGGGGGACCCTGGGCAGTTCACAATAAAAACAAGGTTAAAACACAATACAGATCAGAACATCAATAAATAAATATAAAATCCAAGTGCAAGGATGTTAATACTAAGAAGGGTTTCATGGAATCAACCAGCCCCAGGAGGAACTGTTAGCATTCCCCTCCCATGCAAGGCGGCAAAACCAGGTCTTTAAATTTTTTCGGAAGGTCAGGAGCGAGGAAACCTGCCTTAGCTCCAGGGGCAAGATGTTCCAAAAGGTGGGCGCTGTTGCAGAGAAGGTTTGCCTCCTGGACCCTGCTAGATGGAATTCTTTGATCGATGGGGTCCGTAGCATGCCCTCTCTGCATGACCGGGTGGGGCAGGTCAATATTCTGGGGATGAGACGTTCCCTCAGGTAACCTGGCCCTATGCCATGTAGGGCTTTAAAGGTGATAACCAACACCTTGAATTGGACCCGGAAGCAAACTGGTACCCAATGCAGCTTGTGCAGCAGAGGTGTTACATGTGCCGATTTTCTGGCTCCAATAACTGTCCGCACGGCTGCATTTTGGACCAGCTGAAGCTTCTGGATACTCTTCAAGGGTAGCCCCATGTAGAGCGCATTGCAATAGTCTATATATAATGCTGATGTTTTAATGTGACCAGAATCATCTGCCTGAGGCACCTGACTCATCATGTCTCATAGTGGTCCTGGCACCTTCCCCCCCAGTGTCAACCCAATGACCATGTGATTGTAGGAATTCTACTCACTGTTGTCACTAAAGCCACTTGCCAATTTTTAAGCTGCCATTCACAACGGATGACAGGACCCACCACAGCAATCAGCATGATTTCCATAGCTTCTGCCACCTTTGGGGATGAACACATGAAAAAATATAGGCATACTTTTCAACATACCCAAAACACAAAGAAGGAATTGCTTATAATTCCCCAATTCTAATTCCAGGTCTAGTATATAGTACAGGTATAGTACTGTTATAAACTCTATGCTACTTCAGTATTCTTGGATTGCTACTGTCTGCAGCTCCTGGTTTTCCTACAGTTCCAAACTCAGAGGGTGCTTGTGACCCTAGAGATGAAAACCCATTCAAAGTAAATACATACTACAATCCCTGGCCATGTTTCTATCTTCAATCCCTGCTCTTCACCCTGCTTGTCACAGCTACCTGATAGAGCCCGTACTTCCTTGTTGGAGAAATCAGAGCCATATTGTTATACAGTAGATAAGAATTCTGCCTGAACATTAGTTAGCATAACTTGGAGGCAGCCTAGATTTTAGAGGGCAGAAGAGATGGGAAAGGGTAAAATTTGAGGACTTTTCTGCAAAGAACTTTCTGATTCATAGTTCAGACTGTCCCAGAATATCCCCAAAAGAAGTGTTAACAAGACAGATAAGAGCAGCCAATGTGGTTGGAAGTGTTAATACAGTAAATTTCACCAGAACTTAGTGTTATGCTGAAATGTTCTGCATCTTTCAAGCATTTTCACACCATGTGATGGAAAAGAAATTGTATATGATTTTCAAAAGGTGGGGGGCTGTATGAATGTCCCTGACCTTCACTGTGGGAGTCTCTCCAGCCTGCCCACCCCCTCCCAGCTTTACAGATCTCCATTAAATCTCAGAGACTCTTCCCACATAACTTTTCCTGATCCAAAATTGTGGGCAACAAATGAGGCAGGAGAGACTGTAATAGAAGAAAAAAACAACAAATTCTCTGGTACCATAGAACAATGGGGTAAGCTCAAAAATACCATGGAATTTGAAAGAAATTTAAATTCTTCCTGACAACCAATAAAACTGAGGCCCCTTTTGCAAGGAGAGAAAATGTTTAGGAAACTGGATGACAGATTTCAGCACAATATTAATAAAAACTTACACCAGTGCTGCCCATGATCATAAAGAGTGCAATGTGAAACCTCCCAAAGCCAATTGTTTCCACAGCTTCTTCTACTGTAAAGGTCTTTTGCTCTAGAATAGGAATAATGAATAAATGCTAATTCTATTTAATAAACACAGAAAACATTACCAAAAAAAAAAAAAGGAAGGGGAGAGGAAAAATACAGATTTGCCTGAAATATGCACCTATATGCACATGTAGAGGTAATTAATTTCACTACACTACACAAACCTACAATTAGATGCCCTGTTTATCTGCTCCATCAGCACTCTAAAAGCTATCGATCGGCACTTGCAGGCCTGTTGTCTTCCTTCTGATAACTATTTATTACTAAACTGGATTTATTTTGGACAAGAGAAGAATCTTATATAAGAATCATTGAAACAGAAGATGAGTTCCAAACAGAGAATTATGAGAAGGACACAAGACCATCCAACAAGATGTTATACACTAGGTATGGGTAGGCCACATTTTGTCCATAGGTGTCAGGAGTACATTATGTGCCCACCTCCCAAAACCGCTCCATATACATAACATTTGAAGTAATGTTCAAATTAAAAAGTAAGAATCTAATTCTTGTTGGCAATTACACAACTTTTCAGTTGAGGAGGGAGCATTCAGAGCTTGCAAAAGTTGTAACCCTGTAAGAGGTCATTAAGACTTTGAGGTAATGTTAGTCAAGAACTCTAGTACTATCATAACTATGAGAGAGAAGATAAACACCAAACTAGATTACCTTTCTTTGGCTCCTGTTCCTGAGTTCCCATTTCCTCAACGATCATAGCATTTGTTCCTTGTTTCTGCTTGACTGACATCTTTGGATTTGCATTAATTCACTCTGAGGTTTTGTATGCAGAAAGCTCTTAGGTTCAGTTGAAAACTACACAGAAGATACAGAATCTTCCTGAATTTGGGAAATTGGATAATGGTAGCTTTAGAACAATACTACATGTTGTGTACAGCAGTACTTTGTTCCCTGAATGAACACTTTGCATCTGAATTTCTCTTGCCCACATAGCCATTATTTTGCATCAGCTTCAGTTGGAGAAGAGTTACTTTAAAAAAACCAAAATCCAAATCCTATAATCCCAAAGGCTCCCCCATCTCTGATATAAAAGACAATTTCTTTAAGGGCTGTGCTACCACTGCTCAGTTGAAGAAGCAGAACCAGCTGATCAATACTAAGCTCTGCTCAAACTGGACACTGCTTTGTAAATTATGTCTACTTCATTCAATCCAATTTTAAATCTAAGTAAATGCTTCCCTGGCTTTAGACAAAACAAGCTGTAAATTCTATAAAATGGCTAGTCCTAATTTCAGATGGAAGTAGTTTAATAATGAGTGATAATAGCAAAATAATTATGTTTACTGAAGGAATGGATAATTACAACAATAACAGTATATGAGAACACTGCAGTACTTAGCAAATATATGAATTTTATTTATTTATTTACTACCCCGCCTTTATTATTTTTATAAACAACTCAAGGAGGCGAACATACCTAATACTCCTTCCTCCTCCTATTTTCCCCACAACAGCAACCCTGTGAGGTGAGTTGGGCTGAGAGAGAGTGACTGGCCCAAGGTCACCCAGCCGGCTTTCATGCCTGAGGTGGGACTAGAACTCACAGTCTCCCGTTTTCTAGCCTGATGCCTTAACCACTACACCAAACTGGCTTCCTTAGTGGCCAGAATTATCATGCAATGTAATCCTATATCTTAATATAGAAAGACACTTGGGTGCAATGGGAATTACTCTGAGAAAGATGTGTTCTCATTTGCAACTTTACTTAATTACATTTTTATTTATTACTCCATTCCACTTGATCCTCACAGCAATCCTTGTAGGTAGATTAGACTGAGAGATTGAGAGACTAAACACCAGGTTATTCAGTAAGGTCTGTGCCTGATTTGGATTTCCAGACCAATTCTTTTTCACAATCTGACACTACATCACCTTCCCTAACCTCATGCCCTCCAGGTAGTAGCTGCAGGTGATGAGAGTTGTAACCCAGCACATCTGGAGAACATCAAGTTGAGGCTGCTCTAACATCATACAAGTTCATTAGTAAATGCAAATGAGTAGATGAATTTCTCATAATGAGAAAAAAAAATTTAGGGAACGAACTTGATTCACTCCTCCACAGTGAATTTTTTTTCTTACCTTTCATAATCAAACAGATAAATCTTGCTCTCTTCTTGTCTTTTCAAATGTGTAGCTCCTCATATGATACTGTGCTTGTTTTAATCATGCAATGTGCCTGGATTCACCCCCTTTCTTCATAGCTGAAGGTGTACTGTTCTCATTTTAACATCTTTGCCTCTTCAGATTTCAGGTTTAAGACCTTCAAAGCAATTATTTCCCTCCTCTTGGAGAGCAGGTGGCCAAACCAGGAATTTCTTAACAAGTGTGTAATTGTATGCTCTTTTGCTGTTGGTTTTTAATTTTTTTTAAAGCAAAACCCAGAATTTCCATTTCAGTCCCATGTATCACTGCTGCCCTTGCCTTCTCACAAAAGGTGGGCTCTGTTATTTCAGTGATTGATTAAAAGAAGCCAGAGAAGGAAGCAGGGACAAATTGCAACAGTGCAAATGGGTTGCTCACACATATATCTTGCACTGTATATTACTACTCTGAATTCAGCCAATCTTCTAAGAAGAGAGCTGGTTGGAAAGCAACATGGATGAATCGGTCCATTTGGGTTTCTCTCCATTTCTTATTTTTGTGAAATCTGTCAAGTATATCTATTCTCAGTTTCTTGTTTTTACTGATCTGTTAACTTAGATTTGTTGCAACTTTTCCTTAAAGTTGACCTAAAATTAGAATGTATTTGTGTCCATATTTTCCAAAGCATATATGCTTTTTATGTCAGCCCTCCTAGGTAGATAGATCAGGAAACTGATTCCATGGGATGGCTAGAAATATATTTTATTGAGATAGGGCATATTGATAGAATCTGCCCATGTATTTCCTTCTTTCCCTCTTATACCCCAGAGCAGCGTTTCTCAACCTTGGGAACTCTAAGATGTATGGACGTCAACTCCCAGAATTCCCCAGCCAGCATGGCTGTAATATGTGTGCATGTGTAAAGGGCATTGCCAAATTTGGAAAATTGCAAAAATTGAAGGATAGATAAGGTTAGGAGTCTGTTGGAACAGAACAGCAAATTTAAATATATACCATGATCTTAATACATTTTCAACTTCATTGGTAAATTGGACAAGCCTATGCATTTAATTGAACAGGAGAGCAGTTAAGAGTAATAGTAATAGTAAAGTTTATTGTTGTAACCACAGGTCATAACATAAAGCAGTTAAGAGTAGCAATTTGCTGTACTATAATATTTCTTCTTTTTGAACATACAGGAAGACCAGAGAATTGAATAGATGGAACTGGAAGTTTAGCCATAAGAAAAATAGTAAGGATGTGAAGTCTTTTGGCTGCCAAGATCAGGAGTGCATATAGAGAATAACAGGCTTAATGATACTGAGGAGGAGGAGAGTAAAAAACCTGCCTGGCCCTATCACCAGGTTTTAGTCATTCATTTATTTATTTAATTTATTTATTCATCCATCCATCCATCCATCCATCCATCCATCCATCATATTTGTATGGTGGCCCATCTCACAAAACATGACTCTGGGTGGCGTACAATTTTAAAAAATGTATGAATTGTAGAATGAAGTGGTCACCTCAAGAAGCAGGGTATGAGCCTGGCAATGGTTCTCTGCTTTCCTTCCTGAGTCTATGGTTAGTTTTCATCCCTTACAGACACAATGCCATGCTGTGGGCTCAATGCATCCTTAGTTAGCCTGCTGCCATCCAACTGTCCCATCACCAGTGCTGAAAAGTGATCAGTGTAAATCAGCTGATCTCTAGTGCCATCCTTTCCTTCATATCAGATAATAAAACATCTCTGGACAGTTCTGGCTAGAGATCCAAATTTAGAACCAGAGATTTAGGAGTATATTCAGTTGATCAGTGGGGTAAGAACTAAAATGGTTGGATCTTGCTTCAAATATATAAAGCTTCATAGGAAAGGAAACTTGGCAACCTGAATACAACCTGTAGGCTGTATTTGAAAGGATAAATGAAATCAAATCAGCTTTTCAGAACCTTACCTCTAAATACACAAACATATTCCGTTTCAGATAATCTTCTTTCCACTTAAATTCTGATCATTTGGAAAGAAGCCATTGCAACAATATCCCATAATGCCCAGAAAAGGGGGTTAGGGAGAAAATCTGGAGCAACCACAACTGAAAGCCTCTGAAAACAGTGAAGCTGCACACAAAATTAGAATTACACCAAGAATGCTTGTCTTTTGTCTTGAGCATGTTATATTTGTTTTATAAAGTTCAGAGTTGATTGAAGCTAATGGAGACTCTACAATGACATGTAATGATTGGCCATGATGTTATATTTGTCACAAGGCTGTCATGGAAAGGAGGACTCTCACAACCAGTTTACAGATAGTCACCACAGGGTTACTGCAATCCAGTGTCCAGGTAATCCACAACCAAACATCAAGAGTAATAGATTAAGATGCATGCAGAGGGCACTTACATTCATTACCCTTGTTCTGAGTGAAATCAATCAGGCATTGTCAAGGTGCTGAAAACAGATGTTCATCTTCATTCATGAATCAAGGCATCAGCCCTTTGCAGGCATTTTATGTCTGTGTTGAGTTCATCCCTGTTTTGTTTCAGGTATTCTCCTTCCACTCTGATGGAAAAGAAAGTACTGTTGCTCACCCCCCTTCCCCCAAAAGAAATAATTTGTAATGATATTTCTTGAGTGGAAAGTTAGATTTTTGTACTTATCTTAGTTACAAGGTGGCTAAGGAGTGTACTTAAGTGTCCTGTCTGCCATTGGAGAAAAATGTTTCCCTGGCTTCTCACATTTCCAATTACACTCTGCTGCGGATACCATCTGTCCAGCTAGTGATAGTTAATAACTCATTATCTCGAGTGGAAATTGGCATGCCGTAGTGAATTCCATGATGAAACAAGGTTTGTTTACAATAAAAACAGCCATTGCTACCATGGAAAAAGCCTGCCTGAGATGGTGTTCAGTGGCTCTTGCTATATTTAACAGGACCTCCATTGATGATCTCAGTGACTTGCCAAGTTTTAATGGTGAAAGTGATCTGAGAGGCATCCTGATCCAAAATTTCTTAGTTCTTTGTAAGTCATAAACCAAACTTTGAACTTGCCCTGGTAGCTAATTAGCAGTCAATGCAGTTGCTTAAAAAAAAAAAAGGGGGGGGGGAGGTTAACATGAGCAGGACCAGGCATCCTGCTCAGTAATTTGGTCCCTGCATTCTGCACCAGCTGCAGCTGGACCCAGCTCAAAGGGGAATCCCACATAGAGCATATTAATCTAAATGTGAAGTTACCACTGCATGAACAACTATGGCTAAGCTGTCCACATCGAGGATATACTAACCAAAGCTGGCAATTGGCACTCACACCCATGGGGGCTGTTTAGACTTCCAATGACAAATATGATTTTAAAAGCCTCAAATTACCTCCTGTTCTTTATAAAGGAGTGCAACCCCATTTATGGCAGCCCTATCGGGTAGACCAGACTAAGAAACAAATGCCATATCGGTCTAAAACTATTTTTATGAGAACATCGATAGTAACAGGATTCTGCAAGTCTGAATGTGCTTCCCTCCTCCCTCACTTTATTTTCATGTGAATTGGGGAGGAGCTTGCCTGAGACATTTTCTCAAGTTTGTTTCTTGGAATGGACTTAAGCCACCTTATCAGATCATACTCTTGGTAACAGATCTTCCCATTATTCTTCAAGACTATTCTTAATGCCCTCCACAATCCAGAATAGCTAAACCTTCCTGTTTTTGAACTCAGAAACCAGCTACCTTTCATCTTGGCAGGATCTGGACGCAGTTTATTGGCCTTCATCCATCTATCACTATTTCCAGACACTAGATATGCACAGCCTTTCCTAATTTAGATGTTAGGATGTAGAGGTGAGTAACATCTGAATATTGGTGACTCCAGACTCCCAAATACCTGATGATCACTTGCAACGTTTTCATATAGGTGGTAAATAGCATTAGTGATAAAGCTTCATGGCACCCCACAGTTGTTAGGATATAGAGGCAAAGTCACACAATACAACTTTCTAAGACTGTTCCCAAAAGAAGGAACAGAACCCCAGTGTCCCCAATTCCCAGAGACAATCCAAAAGAATTCTGTGGTTAACTGTATCAAAAGCTATTGAGAAAGTGCACTCCTTTCCTTCCTGTTGAACACTATCTATTAGAGCGACCATAGCTTATTCTGCCCCAAAACCAGCTTGAATCTAGACTGAAAAAGGTTGAGATGATTGATGGACTCCAAGAATGTGTGAAGCTGCACAGAAACCACCCTCTCAAGCACTTTGTCCCCAGAGGGAGCATTTGTGACTAGACCCAGGGAAGGTTTCTTCAGGAGTGGGTAGACCACTGCCTCCTTTAGGCCAGGAGCATCCTTCCGCCAGGCAAAAATTCATTTATCACTTCTTGGATCCATCAGTCAATCCCCACTGGCAAATTCAAATAATCCAAAATGGGCAGGGGCCAAGAGAGCAAGTGGTATGCAGGGCAACTGCAAGCATCTCCTCAAGGTCCCCAGGCTTCATATTAAAAGTTACAGTGCTGTCACTGTAACCCTTTCCCTTGTTTCTAATTTCCAATCCCAGTTGCTATGGGAAGGTTCTGACAAATGGGATGCTAAAAGCATCAGCACCTTTTTTCACCTACAGTATTTATTGAACAGTAAAGATTATGCCATCCGTGCACATGACTAGAGAAATGAAAAAACTTCTTTTGACTAATTTTTAAAGCATGCACAACCCTGGTCTTTGGTGTGCAGAAACTGATTGATCTCGAGATTTTATGACTAACAATCTCAGCTTGTTTCTGATTGTCAGCCCTTTGAAGGAGACCAGATCAGGGAACCACCCCAAGGGAAGACTAGGACTATACTTTCTTGACATAGGCTATGATAACAGAATCTTGCACAGATCTTTGCTTATCTAACAGTTCTTGCTTATTTCTCTCAAGGTCAGATCCCTGATTCTCTACAGGGATTAGGATGTTGAGAAAATCTTTAGCCAGTTAATGATAAGCTGTGAAGCAATTAAGATAATAAAGGATTCTAACAGCAAAACCTGTTTATATACCAAATGCTTGCCAGTCATTCCTGTGTCTTCTTTGTATTCTTGAGTGGCCAGGACAAAAAAAAAAGACCTTCTAAAAAGATTAATTTTAAGGAACATTTTGTCATCTGATCATAGCCTTAAGGTAAATGAAATCTTTTCTCAGAAGCTCTTTACAAGGTGTGAGGCGTGTGTGTGTGAGAGAGAGAGAGAGAGAGAGAGACCAAGATGATTTGAACAATTTATTTATTTTTGTTTGTGATTAAACCAAAGAACAAGCAGTTGATTTTCAAGAGGGGTGGAGGGTGAGTGGAGGAAATAGGAAGATCTGACAGGCATTGTCAACCGCACATTATATCTTTTACACCAGGTTGTGAATTTATGTTTTATATAATGTAATATTGGGGACAGAGAAGCAATGGGCAGCTTTAGATTTTGGTTTCAGACCTTGGCTGAAACTAGTTCTGAGTTTCAGCATGCTGTTCGAATATGTGATACTACTATCACAATTGTGAGACCGTTTCAAATGAATTTTACCAACAAGTAAAATGTATATTAACCAAAAACAGACTTAGCACTTGTAAGAGTGATAAATTAAAGTTGAAATAGTTCATTCCTATGATGATAATTAATCCTGGTTCATGCCTTATTTACAATTCAGATTTCTTTGGACATACTTATTGATAATTCCAAAGTTCTGGTTTATTAAGTGAGGAATGTCTGACTTAATTGCTATGTGGATCCAGATATGATATGTTTTGCCTTTTAATGTTCTTAGTTTTTTTTAAAGGGAAGAACATCTAATCATGTGACAGTGTACACCAGCAGAGTCAAATGGTATATCTCGCTCATGGAGAGTTTCAGTGAATTCATCAGCACCCAAAAAAAAAATATGAGTGAAAGAAAATGTGTGGTTTAAACATTTGTTGTAAACCAAATCCCTGGTTCTAGAGGCATCCTCAGAGGGACAAGTGATGAACTGAATGTTGTGCCATCATGATACAAGCCCTGCCCTTTAGTATGTGTATTGTGACATCAGATGCATGTATGGGAGGGGTGAAGCTTCCATCCCACTATCCTTGTTTCATCGTTTTGACAAAATGGTCGGATTCTGCAGATGCCTTTAACTGGTTGATAGTTTTTTTCCAAATGGATTGCGAAGGGAAATCAGCCTTTCTCCAACCTAGTACTCTCCAGAAGAGTTAGATCTAGAATTCCCAGAATTCCTAGCCAAGATAAGAGTCACTGTCCCAACACATCTGGAGAATAGGCAGAGTTTTTATTATGCTTGCCTCTGTCAACACATTTGGTGTCTGAAGCCCAAGGACAGGAAGTTCTATATCCCTCCTGGCTCTTAATTCTCAAGGAAATGCTCACCAAAGAAAAGAATAGCAGAAACCTCAGAAGTTTCAGATTTCAGCATAATTAATGGGAGTCATTCTTCCGTTCTTTCTATTATGGTCTTGAAGGAGAATGGCGCAAAGGGAGAGCCGGACCCAGAGTAGAATTTGTTCTGGAACTCCACCCTAATAGGAAAAGGATGAAATCATTTCTTTATCCCATTTTTCTCTGAAATAATAATAAAAGCAGTTTGCCATAAAAGAGGAAAAACAGTACAGTAAAAAGAGATTAAAATAGAATATCCTTCAATAGAAGAAACTTTGAAGTGACAAGTAAAAAAAAAATTAAAAGGCTACAGTTTCCAACTTCTCCATTGCTGGTGGGACCCTGGATGGTGTTATTACTATGGGATTGTTTCAGGATAGTTTTTCCCAACGTTGCACCCTCCAGACATGTTAGATTACAACTCCCATCATACTCATCCAACATGGCTCTAGGTTCGGGCACTATCAATGTTTCACAACAGATTACCCATAACATCATGCATATTTATATGCACATTTCAATTATTCTTGGAGCGGTGCACTGCAAACATAAGAGGATGTGCACATACCACAATAGTGTGATTTGGTTTGTTGGCTGGTTCAGAAGGAAACAGCTATGCATTAAAGATCTTGTACATTCCTACTTACCAGTGAAGCCTGAGTGCATGCAGAAAGGCAGAAAGACCTTCCATGATGAGTAGAATCGCTATCGTCAGAGCAGCAAACACAGCAAAGAAGATGACAATCCCAACGAGCCCTACCCAGCCACTCATTTGAAAGCCTTTTGAAAACAGCAAGGTCCAAAGAACCTCTGAGAGCTCTGAAGAACAAAGGAGGAGAAACACACTTGTATATCCCCCTGCATCCCAGAAGAATTTAGTGCTAAGCTGAATTCCAAGAAGCTTCATGGACATACCTGTATAGTCATTGGGAACAGAGCTGGCTCAAAGGAGACTTTTTAGTAGGTGCCAAGGCATAGGTTTAAGACACTCATTTCAGACCCAACCCCCCCCCCATTTTCCTCAAAAGAATCAGGCTGATTTGGGAGTGGATGGATAGAGGGTCAGAGGGTCAGTGGATGGATAGAGGGTCATTTCAGTCTTAAAATCCTCAACCCCTGTAAAGAAGAATCCAAAATTTCAGTTCCATGCACTCTAGGACATCTTGGCCTTGCCCTCTTTGACCTGCAGACCAAGTATGGCCGCTGGCTGGAAAACATTGCCAGAAATGCTTCTCCCAACTAGGTGTCCACAGGGGAGGGTTAAAAAATTCAAGACAGCATCTGTGATCCTGAGATCATAGCCTGAATGGCATGGTCACAGAGACCATCTTATCTCTTTTGATCCCTCCTGTGGATGTCCCTGCACCACCACCCCTCCCCATCCCAATAAAATGTTAGAATGCTCTGGAAGAGCTCTGGAAGCACAGGTCTTAGAAGCTGTTGGATAACTATCAGCAAGGAAAGAATTCCTATAACTAGGAACCTTAGTAAAAATGTTAAGAACCAAAGTGCACAAATATCACTGAAAAAAATTGCCAGAATTGTAACAGAGCCCAAGGTAATCCAACTTTGTCCTAATCTACAAACATTATCTGGGCTAAACATTTTGCAGTTTTAATTTACATTGCTTAGTGCCTTGCAGCTGCTCCCTCACTTCCTGGAACTGATGCAAGTTCTCTTTGGCATTGTGCCAAAGCTGGATTGCTTTCCTACCACGGCAACACCAACATGTAGTTTTCAGAGGCAATGTTACAACAATTTTCTTTACTCGTGGCCTTAGAAGGAGCGTGTAACTCATATCTGGAAGGAATCAGCAAGTTATAAAAACATAACTACAATCTCTGGTTGAAAAGGTTACAGCCCTGATTTGCTCCTTAAAGGAGATTATTCAGAACCTTTTCTAACCTGGTGCTGTCCCACTTCCATCATGACCATCTAGCATAACCAATGTCCATGATGTCTGGGGAACTGCAATGCAAACCATCAGTGGGCACAAGATTGGTGAAGGCTGTCCGGAGTGGATACCCAATATTGATGTACTTAACTGATGGCACAACCCAACTCTTCCTCACAGACAAGAGCATCAGAAGCTGAAAACTCACGTGCATGAGCCAAGCTAAGTGCCCAAAGCCGGAGATAGGAAGCTGTATTGGAAATGCAACCCAAGCAATATTCAATGGTGTGGATCGCCTGGTGCACACAGGTATCTCCAAAGTTGAACTGCAATAAAAAAAGGTTGAATACTCCTATAGTATTTCCCATTCTTAGAGTAATTGTATTGAAATAAGTGGAACTTGATTTAACCATTTTTCATTAAATCCTACTGATTTCAGTCGGTTTATTCTAAACATCACTAAATCTAGAAACTGTAAATGGGTTCCAAATAAACTGTAAATGGCCCCCCAAAAAGTTTTAAGCATTTTCCCCTTTCCCCTCACATACACACTACCAGTACTACCTTTGTTGTTTATTCGTTGTCGCTTCCGACTCTTCATGACTTCATGGACCAGCCCACGCCAGAGCTTCCTGTCGGCCGTCACCATCCCCAGCTCCCCCATGGTTGAGTCTGTCACCTCCAGAATATCATCCATCCATCTTGCCCTTGGTCGGCCCCTCTTCCTTTTGCCTTCCACTTTCCACTTTCCACTTTGCAATTTAAGTACTACCTTAAATTGCACTAAATGTGTTGACTTTAATAGGATTGGCCACTTAGCCCACTGTCTAATCCAGTGTTTCTCAACCTTGGCAACCTGAAGATGTATGGACTTCAACTCCCAGAATTCCATGCTGGCTGGGGAATTCTGGGAGTTGAAGTCCACACATCTTCAACTTGTCAAGGTTGAGAAACACTGGTCTAATCCAACCTATATACATGATCTAACATATTCAAATTCTGGAACCATGAAGTCCATTTTCCACTCTAGTTGCACATTAAAAAAATGTCAATATTCCAATTTCAAGGAGGAAAGACAGGGTTCAACTTCCTTAGCTTTTCTGGAAGCTCTTTTGTATCTTGTTTTAATGAGGGCTCTTTCCATATTCCTCTCACATGAGATTAGGTCCCAAAACAATAGATTCTTGATCTCTGAGGTTCTCTCCTCCAATAATATTATATCCCTTACCAAGTATTCAGTAAATACAGTTATTGCAGGCCTGGACAACCTGTGCTACTGAACTTTAATATCAAGCAGCTCCAACCCATGTGGCTAATAATGAGTAATGCTGAAAATGGCTGTTGAGGAAGATTTGAGGGCCACAGGACTCTACTGTTATTCTAGTTCCAGGCCAACTGGGATGTATAATGAACTGTAGGTAGATTTATTTCTCATTTTATCAGCATTGTGATAGCGTCTTTAGAAACCATTTGACAGAAATAGTTTTAGTGGAAACATTAAGGGAACTTCATTTTCTTTTTGTCTGTTTAAAAAAAAAAAGATCTGATGGCCAAACACTCAACCAAGGTCTAGAAGTGACAAAGAATCTGTCAAAGAGTTCTTTTTAATAAAGCATGTGCCATTATTCCAACAAAGATACTACTGGAAAAGTCTGGTTACATTAATCATCTTGACTTTATCTTGCATATTTTACTTTTGTTTATGAACAGATATTCATAAAAAAGAAAATAGGTACCTCAGTACCAAGAGATTTAAAATTTATATTTCAAACTGATTGTTGGATTTTTTTTCCTGCTTTGTTTTTAATACTGCACCATTTAGGAAATATTTTAATGATAACTGGTTTATAAATATTTTTAAATTATTCACAAAATAATAGGCACACAAAATGATGGAGAAACGAGTCATTGCACTGTCCCTTTCTTTAGGTGTTCTAATTCCTGTATCTTACTTCTTCATGGTCATGTCCTCCATGGCCACCACCGCTATCAACTTCTTGGTTTGTTTTTTCAGGGTGGTTAGAGTCCATGATCTGTACCTCGATATCACCAGTAGGACTTTCTGACAGACCTGATGAAACCAGCTTAAGAGAAACCAACAGAGAATGATCATCAGCATCCTATAATAATCCTTTGGGTTCCCATATTCTTCCCAATACTTGTACAAAGCAGGGAATGTTGCTCCATGATAAGGGTCCATGCTTTGTATACAGGAAATCTCAAGTTAAATCCTTAATATTTCCAGCCAGATGTGGAAAAAAAAACCCCTTCCTGGAATCTTGGGAGAGCTGCTGCCAGCCAGTGAAGACAGAATTGGGGTTATGTTTTGACTTGGTATAAGATAAAGGTAAAAGGTAAAGGTTCCCCCTGCACATTTGTGCAGTCGTGTCCGACTCTAGGGGCCGGTGCTCATCTCCGTTTGTTAGCTGAAGAGCCAGCGCTGTCCGAAGATGCTTCTGTGGTCATATGGCCAGCATGACGCACGTGGAACGCTGTTACCTACCCACCGAAGTGGTACCTATTCATCTACTCGCATTTGCATGCTTTCGAATTGCTAGGTTGGCAAGAGCTGGGGCGAGTGCAGGAGCTCACTCCGTCAGGTGGGGCTAGGGATTTGAACTTGCGATCTTCCGATCGACAAGCCTGGCGTCTTACCTGCTGAGCCACCACGCCCCTTTTGATATAAGATACCTTCCTATAATTCACATGACAAGGTATTGATCACAAAAATAATCAGCATGACTTATAGCAGGGATCTAGCCTTTCTGGGAAGAGATAATATGTATTCTAGCCAACTGTGATCACAATCTTCTGTACCATTTATGTGGGTTGGTTCAGATACAATGCTAAGTTGTGGTTTGTTCTAACTGGAGTTTAAACTTTAAACAATAATTCATGGTTCAAACATATAACCAAGCCATGGTTAGTGCAGTTCCCCTCTTCTCTTCCTGAGATATTTCCAGTGTTACCAACAGCAGCCTTTGAAAAATGGAACAAAATCACATATTGGTTCAGATATAACATAAAAAAAATGCCCAAACTCTTGTTTGCAAACTGGCTTTAAGTTTCACATGTCAGATCCCGATTTGGCAGGTTAAGGCATTCTAGATGGTATTTGTTTGGACATTATGACCTTTACTTTATAGAACAGACCCAGCTTGGCATTGAATACCATATTGTGGCATTATGTCTGAGCCTTCCCAGGTTTACCTCTCTCTATTGAAAAAAGAGATGTTTTCCTAAGAGGAAGAAAGATTCCAAATGGACAGGCTAGAGCAGGCTCAGCAGAGGGTGAAAAGGTGCTTCAGGGACTTGAGGATGGGCTGAAGGACCTTGAAGTATTTGGTATAGAAAAAAGAAGACATGACATGAATGTTCAGGTAGATAAAAGGGTACCGTAGGGAAGATGGTCAGGAACTAGTTTGCGTTGCCACAGAAACTAGGACCAGAAATATTGCATACATATTGCAGTTACCTAGATTTCATTTAAATATAAGGAAAAATCTTCCTGATGGTAAGATCTGTACAACAGTGGAACAGTCTACCTACAGAGGCTGTAGATTCTCCATCTCTGAAGGTTTTTAAGAAGAGGCTGGATTTCCATCTCTCGTGGATTGCTTAACTGGTTTTCCCATACGCTGCAGAAGGTTGGACTAGATGGTACTTTGGATGCCTTCCAACTCTACAATTCTATGTTTCTATGACATTTTGCCCCAGTCTTCTGTCTTTATGCATGTACCAATTCACTGGCAGAAGAGACCTTTGTCCTTACCTTACTCTGAGCTTTCTGATGCTTGGCTCGAAGAATAAAAGGCTGAATTAGGAGCATCCAAGGTATGGCAATCAAGGCGAAAATAACCAGGAAGGTTTGAACTTCTTGCTAGGAAATAAATATGACAACTGATGCCATCATACAACACACTAAGCCAAATAAACCCAATTAATCAACAAACCATGTCTAAAGAAATAATGGCTTAGCGCAACATGTGACACTTGTAAGCTTTCCACATCAAACACTTGCAAGACTCCAGCCTTCTTTCACACCTATTAATAGCTACATGAAAGTTTTGGTTTCCCTATGATCACAGGATACATCTATAAGAAAACCACAATGATCTGGGTGTAACTAATTGCATGGGTGTTTCTTACTGAAGTGTGATTTTATTTGCAGAAAACTGTAATGATCAGATGGAGGAACCTCGCCCACAACAATGTGGCTGGAGTATTTAAAGCTTGGACTTATACCATATTTTCATGCTCTACACAACCTCTAAGTTGCAGTAAGCT
Organism: Charina bottae; assembly: GCA_023362775.1. Classification (NCBI taxonomy): domain Eukaryota; kingdom Metazoa; phylum Chordata; class Lepidosauria; order Squamata; family Charinaidae; genus Charina; species Charina bottae. The sequence goes on from JALMGJ010000006.1 coordinate 23,942,654, forward strand.
GTTCTTATATCATGGTTTGTTGAACAAGCTTCAGAGACAGACAAAAGACATTACAGTAGGATTACCACAACTGGGGTGCAAAAATCTGGACAGTCATTAGATGGCAGCAGAAAAAAAGATACAGAACACTTTGCTGCCATCTAGTGGCTGTCTGGAAGCCTAGATAGGCTATCCTAAATTATGGCTTTTGCAATGTGGCCAACTCCTGTAGATACTTGTGGGTAATAGAGATCAACAAATGACCCAGGTTGCTCAGGATGAGAAAGGTTCCTCAAGTCAGTCTCTGCCTGCAAGAATAATTTAATCATCTATAAGGAATTACAGTATATGTTTATATGGGGATGGGGCAGGCATGTTCACAGGGGGTGGGAGTGGCATTCCACAAAAGTCAAGATACTGGTTGTGTGATTGGAATCCTGCCTTTTTTATAATATGTTGTGCAATACACATAAAAAAGAGGCAGGGATTTGTTCATGCAGTTGTGGATGCCATCTTGATTTTTTGGACCCTTCCTGAGGATGCCACTGGGCCAAAGGAAATGATTTCCCTTCCAATTTGGCATTGCAAGTGAACAGAAATGACAATGAGTTTGCTTCAAGAGAATGCAAGATGGCGAGACAGAGAGAACAAGCTGACTGCAATCTTGCCCTTGAGTAAGTAAACAGCCCAATTTGTCATCTGTATTTCAAAATATGCGCTGGGTGTCTTAATTTTCTCTCTCTCTCTATGCAGCACTAGTTCTATATCCTGGCCTAAATTATTATCATTCAGTTTGAGTGATGTTTTTAAGCCAGGCTACTTGATATTTTTCTCTGAATTTATACCTCCTGCTTATTCAAAACATGTTAGATCTGAATCTCTGACTCATTTTTTAGCAGCATAAGGAACGGTCCAAAACATCCAGCCTGAAAATAGGTGGAGGACTATATGCCCAGCTGCCCCATCTTGTAGCCACCTTATGTCCTGCTTAGCCAGCCATTTTGCTACTGATTCCAAAGCAGGCTAAATAATGTATGTCTGAGTTTTTATGATAAATAATGTTTTGCTGAGCCTGGCTTTCCATAGGACATAATGCTTTGTTTTGTTGGGTTTGGTTTCATGCAATCTGTGAACCCAGACTTTATATTTCTGGCTTAGTGCATTTTATGAAGATGGACACCTTTTGGTCAGGTTCACACTACGCCAAAATTCGATTTGTGTGGCTTATGATTTAACATGTTACGTCAATCCGGATAATTGCTCCACTTATTTATTTAACCAATTTGTATGGATGCCCATCTTAACAAAAAACTCTAAACTGCTAACAATTAATATAGATAAAAACACAGTATTTAAAACAGCCATGGAACAGCAGCAACTGAAAAATTGTTGAGTCACCTCACACCTACTTGACAACACAAAACAAGATATCCATGCTGGGCTCTACTATTCAACAAAGCAAGGCCCAGCATGGTGTGTTGTCCCAGGCAGTATAGCTACACATTTGCATTAGTATCTGTATCGTTATTGTGATATATCTGCATTCTATTTGATACTGAATGCTTATAGGCAGCACTGCCCATAGCATACTACCACAACACCAAAATGACAGCACGTGGACAATAGCATCACCACACAAATGCTGCCATTGTGTGTTTGTGTCCTGACATCTGATGCAAGATGTAAGTCACAGCATTTGTGTGATGATGCCATCGCATGGACTTCATTTGTCTCCCTCCCCCTGCAGACGCTCATGCTGACATGAATAAAATCTGCCCTTTGCCTGAAGTTTCTAGTTTTGCTTGCTGTATGCTTGCACAGAAGATCTGATACGTTTTAAAGCAAACTTTAGGCCAGAGATACGCTTTTTAAAAAACAATCGTATATCTTCCAAAAAGGTATCCTAAGAAACAGAAAAATATCCTGGGAAATAACTATGCCAGACCCCTACCTCTTCAAGAAAGATTTCCCGTTTTTTAAACTCTATTGTATTTTCCTTTAAAGATTATTTGGCCAGTATGAGATATGTTCCCAACTTCTGTCTCACGTGTCTGAGGTAATGGATCAAAGATGTTGGCTAATAATTGCTAATAATTATTTAGGGGTACATATGAAAATTATTTTAGGACTCTGAAAATCATCCAGAGGAAGGGCGTTAGACTGTATGCCCTCTCCGCTTTTCATTAAAGTAGCTGTAATGAGTTGACTTCTTAAAGCAGCAGCACCTTTTGCATGGAGCCTGAAAAAGGACACAGTGCTTTAATTAGAAGCAGAGAAATGCTGCGCTGTATTCACTTAAGTTCCAAAGAACTGTTCCTAATCATTTTTGTAATGTGCCCAGCCCTAATCTCTTTCTTGTAAAATCAGTGCAAGCACACATTCAATATAGAGGACAACCAGACTGGATCAGACATGGGAGAAATGAATGCAACCATACAGAACCGTAACGTGAAGAAGGAGGAACATTCATAAGTCTGAACATTTTGGAACTTCAAAACGCAAGATGTATTCATGAGATATCATGACATTCATGATAAAGAGCCAGTTTGGTCTAGTGGTTAAGGCAACGGGCTAGAAACCAGGAGCCTGAGAGTTCTAGTCCCGCCTTAGGCATGAAAGCCGGCTGGGTGACCTTGAGCCAGTCACTCTCTCTCAGCCCAACTCACCTCACAGGGTTGCTGTTGTGGGGAAAATAGGAGGAGGAAAGAGTATTAGGTATATTTGTTGCCTTGAGTTATTTATAAAAATAATAAAGGCGGGATAGAAAATAAATAAATAAATAAATAAATAAATAAATAAATAAATAAATAAATACATACATACATACATACATAAATACATAAATATTTCTAAACTGAGATATTCTGTCATATTAACTATCATGCTCAGATTAATTTAACAAAAAAAAACAATACAGTCAATTTATTGTCTAGAGAAAAGTCACCACATGATAACCTTTCCCTGTAAATTGACTGAATCTCTTTGACTTTAAATCAGTTAACTTTAGTATTTGCTGCTAACACAATATGTGGTTGTATCTCAGGGAAAACATGGATTAATAGAAGCTACCATTTTAAAAAGAAACATTTTCTTCTCCATATGTATAATCAATTTGCTCTGTGGTTTACTGAAATATGCTTCCTTAAGAAAAACAAGAGATGATATCCAAAATCCATCCTCCTTTAAATAGGTGTGCTGAAATTAATAGGACGGAATCAAAACCAACTTGCGCACCAAGTAGAAGCATCCTAACTATAGTGATGGATTTCATTCAGCATTCTTAGTTGAAGACGAAACATTCATACCTGATGCTCATATAGGGGAAGATTTGTTGGATCTCCATAACTAAACAGAAACATGTTGATAAAGTGAATGAGGATGCTTGGAGCATGCTGGGCATTATTCACATTATATCGGCACCACTTGAAAATAATCATGAAGATGAGGTAACCAAATAGGCAGATTATGAAGATCATCTCTGGAATGAACCGTAAGACAATGTCCGCAGTTTGCTTGAAATAACTGGATAGAAATGAACCAAGAGAAGGAAAGCATCACTGGGGTGGTTATAGGCATCCATTACATAGTGTGATGTCAAAAAACATGTATCATAACCTAAGGACACAAAGCCAAGCCTTTTGTACTTGTGCCCCAACTTCAGATCAACTACATAAATCAGATGAAAAGACTCGGCATTACCCACCATGGAAGAATGGTTGATGAAATTGACAGAACTTGCTGAGATGGACAAACTGACTTCTTTGATTAGAGAAAGTCATTATTGACATTCATTAATGACTGGAAGCCCCTTATGGCCTTTTTGCGTAAGGCAGAAAATGATTTTGTGACTTATGGTTTTGATGATTACAAAGAATGAGTTATAGAAAGAAGGAAATTATGATGAAATCTTGGAGAGAGAGGTTTGATTAGAATTGTATATATAACTGCCGAGAGGATGATCGGAAGCCTTATTTATTTCATGTTTTCTGTTCTTTTTCTTTTTTCTGTCTTCTTTTCTGTTTTTTTCTTTTCTTTTTCACATTTACTTCACTATGTATCTTTTTCCTTTTTTGAATGCATTTTTTATTATCCATGTAAAATCTTTTAATATAAACTATTTTTAAAAAAGACCAACAACATAAATCATGGGGTTGGTGTTGTGACATTACAACGCATGCTTTCATCCCTTGCCCCCAGCCCCACAGGTACCAATAGCACTGCTCAGCAGTCACTGTGGAAGTGACTGAACCTGTGGCCTTCCAGGAGTAAAGGGACTCCATCTCCCATCATCCCTGACAGTATTGCAGCAGACAGAAATGCTGGCAGTTGTGGCCCTGCAATATCTGAAGGCACGAAGGTTTCCTACTCTGCAAAGATAGGCAAGTTTTGAACTACAATGCCCACGAAGCATTTGCCATTGGCATCCAGCTAGATTTATCATGAGCATGGAAGTCTAATAAATCTGGAAGATATTCAGTTGCTACCTTTGGGTCACACAATTATCTGGAAGGAATAAGAAAAGCCAGATCATATTAATACATCTCAACACTTATTTTGGATTGGTGATGACAGAAGAAATCAGCTTCCTCATGAAGAGATCATCTAGTGTGATTAAATCACAGGTCAATCCATGCCGGATGGCATAAAAGAAATAATAATCTCATCATAACAATTGGAATAAGAATGTAATCAAGGTAGGGCAAACTAAATTCTCAAAGATTTGAGCTAACTTTTTTTTTGCTAAGGATTTGGGGCCCAAGAGAGGCTTTATCTTCCATCCTTGGTTGCTGCTGAAAAGTAAATTTTGGTGAAAGGGAAAGTCAACCAAATCAAATCAAACCAGCATAAGGAGGGTGGGGTACAGTCAATTAAAAAGCATAGAAAATACATCAGAGTCTAAAAAATATGAAACGAAAAGATATAATATATATCTTTGAAGGCCAAAGTGAAGGCCAAAGTGGTCCCAGGGGTGGTAGGGGCACTCGGGGCTGTAACCCTAAGCTGGGAGAGGAGCTCCAACAGATCCCAGGAGCAACATCAGAGCTCTCTGTCCAGAAGAGTGCAGTGCTAGGAACAGCTAAGATCCTGCGCAGAACCCTCAAACTCCCAGGCTTCTGGTGGAGGACCCGAGGTTGAGGAAGACACATACCAGCCATAGGGGTGAGAAGGGGAATTTAAAACAAAAACAAAAAACAGAAAGTATGTGTGTGTGTGTGTGTGTGTGTGTGTGTGTGTGTGTATGTGTATATATACCATATATATATATATATATATATATATAAAAACCAAGAGTCTAAAAGAATCTAAAAGGAGGGTAGGAGCATTAGATGGGTGTAGGGGAGCATAAAGGTTAGTATGTGGAAGTCTAAGGAAAGCCAACCACTGCTGACATCTAGATGGATTGGGTTGGGAAGGCTACAGTAGAATATCATTATAAATATTTATTATGCCTATAAAGGCACTAACACTTACATATAGTTGAAGAGACTAAGGGTCACCCCAAAGACCATGTGTACGACCCCCATGATGACAGACATTTTCATTTTGTACGAGTTCAAGAAGGTCAGCTTATTAGTTGCAATATTCCAGATCTGAAAGAAATAGATAAGGAAAGCAATGAATAAAACACAAGTGAAAGGATAAGCTGAAATGTTTGCTTTGTTTTTACAAGCAGGGAAGCACAGGGAGAAGGCAAGAAAGGTGACTGAAGATCACCTCTGTTAGGCTGAAGAACTGGAACCTAATTAACAGCAACCTGTATTGCTCAATAGTTATAAGTTTATTAAAAAAAATATTAACTCTTAGATTCCTGGATTATTGTAACAACACAGATGCCCCTGCTTCTATTCTGATGAAGAACCATTTTGTTCAAAATCAAACAGTAAGGCTTTTCCAGGGGTGCAACATTTCAGGCTGGAAGGATGGAACTGCATATTCTCCATGGAGAAAAGCAGCAGGTCAGGAGCAAGTGTGCTCAGTGATCTTCCTGTTCATGCCCTTAGCAATCAACTCTATTTAAATAAAAATGCATCTCAGCAAGAGCTCCGTCGGTCTTGTTGAGGATAATAAAGATAGTGTGGGATAAACTTCCAGCCTAACATAAGTTGCTATTCATTGTTCAAAAGAAACATTATCTTTCTGGTTCTGCCAGACTGTATTCAAGGCCTCACATATTCACTAAGCGTGGGATGGGAAGAGATTTGTGCACGGCTGATTGTTAAATTATTTTTATTTCACGATCTAGATTTTATAAGTCTTCTTAAGAATGACCCAGCTGAAAGGCAGTCAGTGTTGTAGGCATGGCTATTGCTGTAAGCAAAGGAGACAGATCCAGGTGTACCATTCTATGACCGATTCTGGAATCAGCTTGGAAGATGATGTGCCATCAATGCTGCCATCTACTGGCCAGCTGCAGAAATCTCCTGTGGCACTGTTTCTTAAACATTTTTCTCTCAGGACCCCAAAAGAGCTTTTGTTTGTATGGATTATATTTAATCAATATTTAACATATTAAAAATTAAAATTGATGCATTCACTGCTACTTCCACTTCTCACAATTGCTTGATGGGATTTTAATATTTTTTTCCAACAAAGGCTAGCAAATAATACGGACCCCTGAGAGGGTCTTGGGGGGCCCCCAGGGCTCCAAGGACCACACTTTAAGAAACACTGTCCTATGGAGTCTCTGTTCTCTTTTCCCATAATCAGAGATACCAACATCAGAAATACTAGCCTTGTTGACTTTCGGTGGGAATATGGCTGACTGAACAGTTCTGCTCATGAGTGCTGCAGGCAGACCTGACAGCGTGGGTTTTTTGGGGGGCGCAGGCAGGCTTTTCCTGGTGCCCTAGAGCGTTTTCACGGACAGAAAATGCTCGGAATCATCCCATTTGTACTTCGGAATGTTGCCTTGTAGCCTGAGGACCGCAAACAGCGTTACCGTTAATCTAGTAAGAGGACGACGGGAGTCGGGGACGCCATCATTTTCCAGACCACGCTGCAGCCCTAAAGGGACAATAGGTCGAGCCTTTCCCATTTCCAAATCACCCAATGTATATATTCTTTAAGTTTTTCTACTCTAAGAGAGGCTTTCTACAGCAAGAAGAAACGAACTCTCTTGGTGCTTATTGTTATTTCTGGAGTAATCTTAAAAAAAAATTTTAACTGTTGGCTTACTTCCCATTTAAATTTTAAGGAAGACTGAGAATAAATAATCATCTCCCCGTTACTATTTTTGTAATTAATTTGAAGGACTTAACATTTTCCTATACGTTGACTTTGCTGTTTTGAGACTTTAGTTTTTCTATCCACTTTTTTTGGGCGCTGCAGTTGCTGGTTAGAATACTTTCTCTTTCGTCAGTATCACTCAATTTCACTCAATAACTTTTGGAAGCCTTCTATTAACCCACTAGCTCCTATCTGTGCTAGCTAAGTATCCAGGGGGCGCCATAATTTACTGCCTGAAACATGGACGACCTTAAAGAAATACTCTCAGAGTTTCGTTCTGAGCTTCGTTGTGACTTTAAACAGCTTCTCCATGATACCTGCCAAACTATTCTGCAAGATATTCAGGATATTGCACAAAATATCAGTTTTGAAATGTGTCAACTGGTTGAGGACGCTTTAGAGGAAGAAGAAGAAGAGTCTAATCAAGAGCAAGATGCTTTTACTGACAGCGAGATTAGAAGCTTCGAGGAAATGCCAGGAGACTAATATATTTTGGTGTTGAAGGCGTTAAGACAGTTCGGATTGCAAGATATTGCTGGTCTTGTTTCTCTGAAGGGTTGTTTTGGGAACGAAGCAGTTCCTTTTCGTGGGAGGTTTTTAGCTGAGGAATCTGGCTTTGTAGGGGGCAGTTTTGCTGTTTGACTTATATGAAAAATGCCTTATGTGTAATATGGAGACAAGTAAATGTTCTGGTTTATTTTGAGGTGGGATAAGAAATGAAGAATATGTATGTGGATTGATATTAAGGCTTGTATGATTCTATTTTTCTTTAATGATTTGGAGTAAGATGTATTCTATTGTTTTTAAAGTTTGATCTTTTAAGATTTATAAGACACAATAATTAGTGTTTAGTTATAGGTTTAATAGGATTAAGATTGTTATAGTACTATTAAGTAGAAAAGTAGAAAATTTAAATATAATTTGGTTTTTGTTACAGTGGTTAGAAATATATAGAATAGTGGTAGGAAGGAAATATTAAATAAATGGATTCCTCTTTTTTGGGGGGAGAAGTGGATTTGGAGGTTTATATATTATATATATATATATATATATATATATATATATATATATAGCAATTTTTTTTAGTTTTATAATGTGCTAATGGAATGACTTATCGAAATAATGTGATTTTGGTTAGGGATTAATTATGGAAATTGTGGTATATTCTTGTTGAAAGTTGGAAGTCATCTTGTTATGTAATCTCTAAAAAATATTTTCTTTTTCTGTTTTTTCACTCCCTTTTATTCACTCCCTTTTTTTCTTTTCCTTTTTGTAGTTTTTTGCTTTTTTGCTTTTTTGTAGTTTTTATCTTTGCTTAAACTCAATAAAATTCTTATAAAAAGAAAGAAGAAATACTAGCCTTGTTGCCTGGAAGAAAAACAGAAAATTTCTAGCACTGTAAGGACTAAGCCACCTTATCTTGTACCTTAATTTGGATTTTTTTCTCATACTTCTTTCAAATACCTTCAATAAGACACTGATGTTGAGTTTTTGGAAGAAACCCACGTGACACAAGGTAAAAAAAATGTTCCGTGTTAGAAATTTTCTGTTCCATTTTTCAACTAGTCAAAAAGTTTCAATGAGCACAGCTTTTCCCTACTTTTTCCATAGCAATTTAAATTTTTATATGTCTACAGTGAAAAGACAGTGAAGACAAAGTTATCAACAATATAGTCTTGGCTCTTAAAAGGTTTTTGAGGAACTGTGTCTTTGCTGACTTCTTCCTGGAAAATTGGAATCCCAACCATTCATCCCTTACCTCTCTCCTCCTCTTAATTGACAAAAATGATTTCTGATTACCGGATCAATTCCAAAAGGATAGGGGTTTCCGGAATATACACCTCCTCTGTTTGGATCTAACTGTAGCAGACCATTATTATGAACAATTTCGTCCCTATGGATGAAAAGAGAAATGTAAAATGCTTAGGTTGTCTCTGAGATGTGATAGCCTTTTCTCACAATGAAATGACTTAAGAAGAAACACAATATACTGTAAACACACTGAAGCCCAAAACGTTGGCTGTGCAGCTTCTATGTGGACAGCTCAGATCATGTGTGACTTTTTGTACTAAACAGCTTACATAATTTATGTATATTCTTTCTTTTCCTATGTCATCGTCCCAACTTGCTCTTTCTCTAACAGGCCCAAAGTCTCACTCTTCACACCTTCAATAGTATCTATTACTGTATAAACTATCCCACATTCTTCTGTGATGGTGCTCTTCCCTAACAGATGTTGACGAAGTTTGGAAACTGGAAACTCATAAATGATGACTCTAAGAATCCTTCCCTATAACTCATTACAAGCAAAGATGTAGTAAGTTTCTTTATGTAATCCACTGCAGGGTAGGCCTCAATTTATATTGTTCTGTCACCTTGATGGTTAAAGGTGAACATTCCAGGGATCTTTTAAAACAGTTTTCCAAGGCATCTGAATACGGAAACCAGATGCCCTGGAAATTACATTAAGCATATAAGTAATTTTCAGGTGCCTGAATATAAACATGGTCAGGACCTGTATTTCCCACCACTTCATCCATAGAGAGATATTTCAGGGTTAGACTCAGGGGTTATGAATAATTTGAGGGATCCATTTGGCTCCTGTTGTGGGCTTGATGGAATCAAAAGTTTAGAATGGGCTCAGAATAAAATATTTTATAGCCATGCCTTTTCTGAATCAAACTAAGGGGAGTTTCTAGTAACTACTGTCTCCTGTTTGCCTTGCATCATAGTTGGCTGCTGATTAAAGACAGAGAAATGTGAAAGGTTGTGATATGGATTACTAAGGATCAATTCCAGAAGAGATTATGGAACAATCGAGCGAACTGGGCATATAGCTGCTGTTTTCTACAATTATCAGGCATTGTTTACCACTTACGTCCATACACCATTGTTGTACATGGGACGGACACGCCAGGAAGATCCAAATACGTTGAGAGATTTGGAGAAGCAATCGTTGTAAATAAAGCCAGTGTAAATGGAGAAGATACTCATGAGTAGGATCAAGTAGCGGCCACTGAAAAGGATGTTCCAGATCTGCACAGGAATATTACCGAGTAATCAAGGGATGATCAAGAACAGTAAACAAACAAAGTATCCCATTATGTACGGCAGCCTTCTCCATTTGGTGTCTTCCAGAAATGTGGGACTGCATCTCCCAAAACTGATCATGCTGGCTGGGAGGGCACCAGGTTGGAGAGGCTGATCTGCATGCACCGTTCTTCACCTATTGCTTACTGCCTTGGAAAGAAATGAGTGTCCCTTCAGTCATCTTCAGAGGCCCTTCTTCTCGCCAGGAGAAGTGAGATGGGTAACAACAAGGAAGAAAACCTTCTCAGCTGTGAGACTCTGCTTATGAAATGCCCTCTCCAGGGAATATGACTGGCCCATTTATACCTTTTCAGCTCTGGGCAAAGATATTTCTCCTCTTCTCAGCATTTCTAGAGGATTGTTCTCAGTTTTTATATCTTTCCATATGTTAATAACTTTCCTGTGCTATTAACTGATTGATTGGCTGCCTTTCACTGCTTGATTGCTTTTCTGTAATATTTTTAAATGCATTTTTAGAAACTTAATGCTTTAAATAACTTTGTAATCTACCCCAAGAACTTCAAATATTGGGCAGAGTAGAATATAATAAATAAATAAACACTTCGAAGGCTGCTTGCTATAAGCATTGAGATTCCACCCAAGATCACTTGCCTCGCTGTCGTTTTTCTGGGCTAAAAGTGACTTTTCATTGCTGACCATCCACAGCGCAAAGCCCAGCATGACTGTGCCATGACCACAATCGCCAAACATCACCGCAAACAGAAAAGGGAAGGTAATGATAGTGAAGGGGGCTGTGGGAAGGAGAAAGATTATCATGTCACTTGTTAAACATGTATACAGTTTGGTCTAGTGGTTAAGGTGCTGGGCTAGAAACCAGAAGTCTGTGAGTTCTAGTCCCGCCTTAGGCATGAAAGCCGGCTGGGTGACCTTGGGCCAGTCCCTCTCTCTCAGCCCTAGGAAGGAGCCAATGGCAAAGCAGGAGACTGAGAGTTCTAGTCCCACCTTAGGCATGAAAGCCAGCTTGGTGACCTTGGGCCAATCATTCTCCCTCAGCCCTAAGAAGGAGCCAATGGCAAACCAGGAGACTGAGAGTTCTAGTCCCGCCTGAGGCATGAAAGCCGGCTGGGTGACCTTGGGCCAGTCCCTCTCTCTCAGCCCAACTCACCTCACAGGGCTGTTGTTGTGGGGAAAAGAGGAGGAGGAAGGAGTATTAGGTATGTTCGCCGCCTTGAGTTATTTATAAAAAAAATAATAAAGTTGGGATAAAAATTAAATAAATAAATAAATACATTGCAAATCACTTGAGGTTTCAGTGAGGGAAAGTTTAAAAAAATGGACTCCTCTAATTTGAACAACCGTTGGCTCTGTGGTTGAAAACTTTGGACAATACAGTTGGAGGCACTGACTGCCTAGTCTTCCCGCCTATCAGCGCACGGCAAGGGAGGGTGGAGAGGCAGAGAGGAGGGTGGACTGGGGGGCGGGGTTTGCAGGCGGGAGCCAATCACATGGACCGGGGGGCAGGGTTTGCAGGCGGGAGCCAATCGTGCAGACCGGGGAGCGGGATTTGCAGGTGGGAGCCAATCATGCGGACCGGGGGGTGGGGTTTGCAGGCGGGAGCCAATTGCGTGAACCGGGGGGCAGGGACCCCTGTCTTTTTCATGAATACGGAATATTACATAAGACGCCATCCCAATGTCCCGTTTGTTTTGCCATCCCAATGTCCCGTTTTTGTCTCAAGGAAATATGGTCAGCCTAATTATGAGTGTTGAGGAATTTTCAGTGCCTCCAAACTCAACACATGGATCCAAGGACCCTTTTGCCTGACACTGAAAGTCTATTTCCCAGCTTCTGAGAAGCAATGGACAATCTGGCCAGAGAGAGAAAAAAATGAATGTATTATGGAGCAGTGAGGGGGAATCTACCCATTTTCTTCCTTATCTATTCATGCCAGAAGGTGCAGATGCATCCATGGATTTGACTACATTTGGGAATCAGCAGATAAACTTGCTAACTTAAGCAAGGGCTACCCTTGCTTAAACCAGAGAATGCACTGGTTTCATTGAGAATTTTAAAACATGATTTCTCAGTTGGAATCAACAGATGGCACTGTTACACAGCATATTATGATAGTTGGCCCTATAATAAGGAAATGCTGTTAATTTAAAAACACATTTTCCTTTGGGTTGAAGTATCCCAAGCAGAGAGATAGGCATCTATCAAAAATGAATTATAATTGACAATTATACTTTTCTTCTGCAAAATAGGACATGGGCAATTGTACTGAATATCTGGAATTGAATGTTTGCTCAGCTAATTACATTGTTCATTCATCTCCTTAGTCCTTACAAGAACTGCATATGCATTATTATTATTTTTTCAGGTAAGTCACTATATAATTTTAGGATCTGGACTTAATAGGTTTATGGAAGTTCCTTCTTTTAGATCAGGAGTTCTCAATCTTTTATATTTTTAGTCTTCAAAAATCCCTCTATCAAAAAAACTTGCCTCTGACCATTATAGAAACAAAAAACCCAAGAAGATCCTTTATAATCTTCCAGGCAGTCTATTATTATATTGGTTATTTATAGTAAGCTTTAAAGATGTAAACTTTCAATGCCTTACCCTGAATTTCACCTAGGTTAGCTTTGAGTTCTACCTGTGATATACAGTATATTGGATGTACTGTATATTGGATGAGAAGCACTACTTTAGGTGGTAATATGTGGAACACATATTTCAAAATGTGGTGATTTGTCTTGCTCTGCACCATACACACACACACCATTCATTCTGTTGAGTGGGCCTCTGGTCTTTTGCCTCAAAGACCTACCTGAAGGCACCCAAAGGATCATTACCTGGTGCAGTGTTTCTCAACCTTGGCATCTCTAAGAGGTGTGGACTTCAACTCCCAGAATTCTTAGGATTTTTAGGAGTTGAAGTCCACACCTCTTAGAGTTGCCAAGGTTGAGAAACACTGACCTGGTGGATGCATTGGCATAGAAGAAACTAACAGCGTAAAGACCTTACATGTCATTTAAAATCTGCTATCTTAAAAAAAGGGGGCAAAAATAAATCAAAGTCTATATACCTGGGTTAATCTCCCTATAATTCCCAACACCGTAAGCATCTACAATGGCCTGGAACCCAGCAGTGAATTTATTGGTTCGGTTAAAGGTAGGAGGAGCCAGCTTGGTCTGTATAGCAGTCAGGAGGGGGTTGATCGAAGAGCCACTTCGTTCCTGAAATCAAGTCAACAGTGATTAGCATTAGACAGTGATTATGTCCCTGGTCCCTTCCAGCTCCATGATTCTATTAGTATATTGCCTAGAATCTTAACAGATTGGGTGTTATTCATAAATAAATTAAATAATTAATAAAGTTAAATAAATAAATACATTTACACCATAGTGTTAAAATTGGCCGTATATTAGACTCACAACTGTAGCCTCTACCAAGGAATCCTGGGAACAACAATCTTTGGGGAGCTGACAGTGAGAATTTGTGGGGTCTTTCCCACTGTTGGAAAATTACTATGGGCTATTTCCAGTTTAGTTTGCGCCCAGCACACTCCCTGTCAATCCCTGTATCCAGATCCAACAGAGCACACATGCCACTCACGTGCTACTCCGTTTAGCTCGCTTGATGTTTATTAAACATTAGCAAATATAAAAAACTAGCAAAGTCGGACAAAAGCAGGCAAAAAGAGAGACAGACAAAAGCTAAAAAGAGCAGGGGACTTAATAACAACAATCTATATTACTTCTATCTATATCTGGAAACAATACTGTAGTAATTAGCACAGATAGTCCCTTCCGTTTATTTAGCTATTCCAGCTTCAGTTATTTAGTTTATTCCAGCTTCAGTTATTCCAGCTTTAACCCTTTTAAGTACATATCAAAACGTACATAACAGTAGCAGAATAGAGGAGGATCATCAGGTGTCCTACTTTCTACTTCCAACAGAGATGGGAAGTTGGGCATCAGGTGATCCTCCTCTATTCTGCACCATGAAAGCAATAATTTGGTGTACAGGGATGATCTATCTGTCAGACCCACTAGGTAGACCAGATCTGGAGCTTGCACATCTCCTTCAAGGTCATCTTCCTTACTCTCTACAGTATCCAACACCCACCAGTCCTTTTTCTAATAGAAGAGAATATCTGTAGCTCAGGGTTGAACTGTGGAGTCCTTGGTGCTCTCCGAGCTTGGTTGTTTTCTTGCAGACGTTTCATTGCCCAACTAGGTAACATCATCAGTGCTAGTGTGTGTGGGGTTTGCTCCCTGTTTATATACAGTACCTTGCCCTGCCAGGGTGGGGGTGTGGTTTTCTCCTTGGTAGCTACTTGATTAGGGTATTGTTTTCTGCTTGATTGTTTGTCTGGTGTTAATCCAGCACTGCTGATGTTACCTAGTCAGGTAATGAAACATCCACAAACAAACAACCAAGCTCAGAGAGCACCAAGGACTCCACAGTCCTTTTTCTGCATGCAAAGCAAGTACTCTGCCACAGATTCAGGGCACTTAGTTGAGTAAATATCTTTTACAATGAATAACAGAATTCTCCTTACCATTCCTTGATTCAGTGCCCTTTTAATCCTGGGGGTGTCTACCACAGGGAACCAGATCTCTGCAATGACACACTGCTGGGTGACATCGATGTTACAAGAATTCAAGATGTGGTAGATGGCTTTCATTTTCTTCACCTTGATTCCCCAGGTCCACAGGTTGGAAGATGCTTCCTTCAATAGCATCTGTCGATGGGACTCGGTTTGGGTGATCACCTGTAAGTAGGGGCAAAAGCTTAGGTTAGGAGCCCAACAGATGTATGGGCTACAACTCCTAAAATTCCCCAGCCAGCCTGCAGAATGCTCTTCCTGACTGAGGAATTCTGGGAGTTACCAACACATGTGTAGGATGAGAGAATTGGCTTAGATTCATAGTTTATATTTGCTCTATCCCATTATTGGGGCCATATGACTAATTTTCCAACCTCCTACAGTACACTCCCTTCCCATATTAGCAGCCTCCCCACCATGCCCACCTACTGTTGTACCAGCTGTTAGTCCTGATGGCAGCCACATTAGTGTTCCATTTTAAATGGCAGATGCCATTTTAATCTCCCCTAATGCCCTAAATGGTGTGGCTCTGAAGCATTATAAGAAACAAAGAGGGTGGTCTCCAGACCCAGCTGCTTGGTGACTGGCACACTGGGAAGGAGGCCAGGACACATATCCGAACTACATCCTGCCCATTTCTGCCAGAGCTCCAGTAGCTTCCAAAGGTTGGCAGATGCTGACACATGGCATAGCCTATCACTCCAAGCAAGGCCAAAGGCTACTTACTGTGTTGAGATCTTCAATCCTTGTGTTCACACCAGCAGCCATTTCTCGGCGTTCTCCAGCTGACTCGGGGCAGGGATATACTGTGGCACGGAACCTAATGACAAAGCAAGACCTGGTTCCATCCCATCCTGTCCACTCAAGTGCACTTTATGTCAAGCTACCTTTATAATAAAGATCTGGAAGTTGTAACTGCTGAAAAAGGCAGTAGCTAGATTGCTAACTGGTACAAGGTACACAGATCCCATGAGGCTTGTACTGAAAGATCTATGCTGGTTGCTTAATGGGCACGGTTTAAGATGATGAGATTGCTTTTTAAAGCCTTGAATGGCTTAAGACTTGACTAGCTAAATGGCTTAAGGACTGTTAAGAGCTTGTCAGGCCATTAAGTTCTTTAGGAGAACTCTTTTGGAGTCATCCTTCTCAGAGACTCATCTACCTGACATGCAGGAGAAGGCTTTCTCAGTGTTGCTCCCAGGTTATGGAGCATATTCTCTTGGGAGTGATATTTGGCTCCCATTCTGTTTTTAGAGAATCTATAAAAATGCTTTGCTTTTGCTAGACTTTTCATTGTTTATTGATCCTGCAAATTACCACCCTATTAGTCTCTTATCTGTAATTAGCAAACTATATGCCAGATTTCTATAGTATAAACTTTTGGAATGGATGTGTTCTAAGAACATCTTGGTCACAGAACAGGCAGGGTTTAGACCTGGTCATTTAACTATGGACCAATGTACAATATCACACCATCTAGCTGAGAAGTATTATAGTCTTCCTGAAGGTCCCTTTTATGCTGCTTTCATAGACCCAAAGGCAGCCTTTGACTCTCTACCATGTGAGACACTCTGGAGAAAACTCGCTGCAACATTGATTGATCACTGTCTTCTTAAATTGATAATATCACTGCACCTTGACACCACCATGCAAGTGAAGATTTACCTTCAGACTTAAATGAACCTATTTGCACCCTAAAACGTATAAAGCAAGGCTGTATTCTTGCTCAATCTGTACATTAATGATATTGTTGAAGTTTCTGCTAAACCAGAATTTCATTCTCCATCTCTTACCCATCGCCCCATTCCTATTCTTCTCTATGTTGATGATGCAGCTATTCTTTCTATAACTCAAGTGGACCTGCATAGATGCCTTGAAGCATTATCTTCGTACTGGCTTAGGGAATAACTCGAGATTAATTACTCTAAAACAAAAGTTCTAATATTTCCCAGAAAGCTCTTCAAGACCTCAATTAGCTGGAAGATCTATTGAGCAAGTTATGACTTTTAAGTATTTGTACATCTAAATACCCCTCCCCTTCCCACAAAAGACAATCGCTTTCAATCCTCTATTCACTGAACCAATCAAGCAAGGGAGCTCATTATAACAGCCCCAAAACTTTCTTTGCAATTATTAGATACATAAGTTAACATGTACCAGCAGTCGTTAAACTATTCAAAGCTAAAGTTTTGGGTTTCATGCTATATGGCATGCAGATGCTTATCCAAAAGGATGCTTCAGGCTTAGAAGTTATTCAGTCTAAATTCTTAAAGGCCCTAACCCAAGTTCTTTATTCCATTGTTAATTCTCCTGTTTGGTTACAATTAGACTGCCTCTCCTTTGGGGCTCATCTAAGGCTATCATGCCTTAAACACTGGCTGAGGCAAATTCTTTGGGGAACAACCTTAATTCACCTTACCTTATTAGGTACATTTGAATATTCCCTAAGAAAAGAAATCAGTGTTGATTTGGCTTATTGTGGCTTTCCATTCCCAGCATTAGATTTGGGACCTAGATCTTCAAACAAATAGAACCTGAGTTTCCCACTTCCATTCCCAGAAACTTTTTGAAAAAACATCTTACACATAGAAGGCTTTTCATTTTGGTTTGAATTAGCCAGTTACCTATTAGGGCGACAACTGATGGTTATATCAACACCCCTATGATGCTGGTATGTACCTGCATATGTTCCAACACAGTAGTTGAGTCTGTGTCTCGTGTACTATTAGAGTGATCGCTATATACTACATGGAAGAAAGCACTTTATAACACTAATTGTTAGAAATCTTAACCGGAAGTCATTGCCCTCATCCTAAGAGATCAAACTTCAGCTGTTTCTAAAACCATTGCCAAATTTCTAATAATAGTGATGGCTTATAGAAGTCACCTGGTGTCTTTTTCACACTAGTAACTGTTTTTAGGCTTTCCTGTACAAGTTTATGCTTGTTTTCTGTTTCATATACTGTTGTTGTGTTTTTAAAAAATGGTCTTGGACCATAAATGAATGGATGAATGGGGTTATGGTTAGTTTTTATCTTCTGCATTGTTAGCTGCTCCTCCACATGACACAACAGAGCTGTACAAAAACAGTGTGCAGGAAGGTTGGTTTATCATCAATATCAAGGGTGGATGAGATGGGTTTTGCTTCCCCTGCAACGTTACTTTCCAAAACAGGTGCTATATTATTGTTTCCTCATATGTCTCTTGCGAAAAAACCATTGGACCAGAGCTAAATCTATCTATTGCTCTTGGTAAAGCCAAGATGTGGGATAAGGGGCAACATTTACTCTTTCAGCTCCATCTGCCTGACTACTTTTTCCCCATAATGTGGATCATAAGAGAAGGTCTGAATTTTTAAATTAACTTTATCATTTTTCAGTGATGGTGGGCCAGAGAGAGCAGGGCAGGAATGCCATGATGTCATTAGAGGCTGCGGGGACCACCAGAGGCTTAAAACATCTTTTTACTTAATTTCTAGACTAGATTATTTTAATAGCCAAGTTGATTTGTTCCAATGCTGTATAGAGTGACTAGACCTTCTATTACTTGGCAAGCTGAAATTGGGGGGGGGGGGGGGAGTGCTTCACTGCAAGAAGGAAGTGCTACATATCCAGTGGCACCATTGGGCGGATCAAAATCCGCAATGTGGTGGGCACAATATTACAATGCAAACCTTGCCCCTTTTGTCCATGTGCATACAAAAGAGGCAGGGCTTCCATCACACTATTTTGCCCCCCACCCCACCCCAATGCTGCTGTACATGCCTACATCACTCCAGCTACAATCCATGGCATGGATTCTCCAACAATATGTTCTATAAAAACCAAACCATCAATTGAAGCATATTAATCAATCTTTCATTAGGAGAAGCTTTAGATGCTCAGCCCATATTTTACACTGAATTTTTAAGTTTTTAAATTGTACTTGAAAAAATATTCCTCTTGAAAAGAGTCCACACAAGCTACATTCCCTCCCCTCTCCCTGACACACAAACACACACACACACACACACACACACACACACACACACACACACACACGGTCTCAGCACTATGGCTTTGAACTTTTCAGTCCTTTTGCATGTCAGTTTTGCCTGTCAGAATGTCAGTTTTACTTTAATGACACCTTCATCTAGGAAAGCTCACGAACAATTCACCAGAGAGTGTTGAAATTGATAAAATCTGCTGCAGAACTCCTATTAGCCTCTGAGCATCCACAATTGAAAGAGAGAAGGCTTGGGGAAATGCCTATTGTTTTGTTCTGCTTCCCATTTTAATAAATCTAGTAGGTAAATTTAACACTAATAAATTTTTCTACTGTTAAAAATTAAGAACAGCATTCAGTAAAAAGAAGAGACAGGCAACCTTTTTATAAAATGCAAATAATACTGCTTAGCAGTAATCTCAAATCTTGAATTCCTGCAGGACAAAGAATATTGCACAGCAGATGGGGTTTTCTTGTTCATCTTTAATAGAATTCCTGTTCTTGCATTCTTTCCCCCAGCCCACCCCTTCCCAAAAAAGGCAAGCTTTTTATGTCCCAGTGAGCCCATGGGTTAGGTTTCTGAAATGTGGTGCTTCACGTTTTTTAAGCTACTGCAAATCTCTGAGATCCTCCAACTTCATTCTTGGGCATGGATGATATCATTTTGGCTCTTTAAGGAGCTGTCCTCATCCCCAAACATCTGTAATCAGTGGGACATGTTTAACATGAACTTCAGCTACAGAACTGGAAGCAACTGTGATAGTGATAATATCTATCAGGGAGCTGTGAGTAAAGGTTTAAATCCCACACAGAGTGGCCAACTTGGCTTGAATCAGCATGCCCCATCCGGGAATTTAATTACACCTTGAATTTTCTGGGTTGGATCCTGTTTAAGTTAGGTGCATTAAAGTCCCACTGAGATCAATGTGAAAGCCAACTCAGGATTCATTAATTGACCAACTCAAGATTCATTAATTTCAGTTACAGTCAAAATGCTCTTTCTCACCCATCGCAAATCTTCTTGATTTTCTGTCTGAGCTGCTCCCCTTGATAGAAGATGATGAATACGTTCTTTTTCATCTCTTCTTTCTGGGGAAGGAAATGTGATTTTACAAGAAAGAATTTCAAAATAACCACAGAGGCAGCCAAATACAGTCCCAGTAATTCCATAACGTATCTCAAATAAAAGATCTGAGGCAACAAAATTAAAAACCTGTCTATACCTACAGTGATAGGATCTTCCAAGGGTGTATCCATTTCACTAAACTTCAGATAGATGTTTCCCCGACAGGCTCTCCACAGCAAACGTTCAAAAGGCACCAGCCTCTCTCTTTTAATCACACCAGCTATGAACCTATGGAATGCAACCCACATATAATACACTGTAAATCTACTCTTGTAGAAGTAATTGGTTTATGGAATTATACCAATTGTAAATCTACTGCCAGTTCCTATAGTGGCTTTCTCTAACATGGCACCTTCTGAATGTGCTGGGATTAAAACTCCCAGCATTCTCAGATAGTATGAAATATCCTAAAACAGAGTGGGCAAATTTTGGGAGCAAAGGGATGGCACACTCTGAGGAGCTTTGGAATTGAGTGGCGGTCCCAGTAGTGGGGCAGAGATGCAAGTGGAGAGGGTTAGGTTTAGCTTTATGTGTGTGAGTGGGTCAGGTTTTGGATTTTTAAAAATATGTTATGGGGAAGACGTTGGGGGCTTTCCCCCCACTTTTTTTTTAAAAAAAACTAAGCCTATGTAAGGGTTATTCTATAGCTTTCCTGTTTTCTGTCTCAAAATGTTTTTTTTAAAGGTTCCCCCCGCACT